>CM035845.1:97769905-98507405 GCA_020510985.1 Pholidichthys leucotaenia | reverse complement strand
TAGAATTATAAAATTGACATGCACATTAATAAACTCAATATATGATTTTAAAAAACCTTATTTAAATAACATTGATCACAAATCTAATCTTGGTAGGCAAAATCCCTTGTAGTGATCAGATGGGAATGTTTCTCTGATGAGGCTCACAGCACAGGCAGGCAACATAACCCTCACTTCTTCACCTTCAATACCTCCTGGCAGCACCGAGATTCAGTTGATGTTGGCATAATGTTGCATTTCTCACAAGTGCACCTGTTAAAAAAAAAATGGTATAATCAGATGCTTATAATAAACTAATGGCTCGTGGGAGTGCTATATAAATTGGTCTATGAAGTTTGATTAGAAAATATTTAAAACATGTAAAAAATTTTGAGCAGAAAGAGAATGTTTATAAGTCACCAAGTAAGGCAGTGAGGGAAAAATTGGCAGTTTTATTTTGATAATTAAGTGTGTGACCATGCATATCGCCTAAAAAAAAAAAAAAATTCAAAGCATATTTTACCAATATAAATCGGCGAGCCTCTCGTTCTTGCCTCTCGTCCTCTCGTTCTGCTCCGGTCGCTGTTTCGTCCGCGTCTTACGCCGCACCCTCGGGCTCGAACAAATACGGCTGAATAACCCCATCAGCACCACCCAAAACTACTTCATCATCAGATTCGTCAGTTTCAATATCATCACTTATATTGCAGTCGTCATACTCGATAAAATAATCGCTGTCCGAATCACTCTGCTGTCGTTCAGCCATTTCTGCAGGCCAGTGATCATCCATTTCCTGTTTCTCCCTGACCTGACGTCAGTGCTGCACGCCCCTATCGAGAGATGGCGGTACTGCAGCATCACTAAGTGAAATATGGGCTATTAACAAATAAAGTCATTTATGGAGGCTGGTGACACATTTTAAATCACGGGAATGGCCAGAATGGAATATTTTCATACAATCAGTTTATTGGTTCAATAAAAAAATGTCACCGTCCGAGGCCTTTAACATATTTGTTCATAAGAACACAAACAGAATATGTGTAGAGCATAATGGGAGATTACCTACAGAATTATTATTTTGTCACTAACTTTTCATGACCCTTTCAGTATTTAAGTAATTTCCATCTGCCAGATTTATCGATGAGTGAACAATCGAACAGTGAGACTGGCCAGATACAGTATGCATGGATTCGTAAGTGCCCCATGGACCTTGATGTACAATCATTTCTATACCTGAATGTGTGCCGATTTCTATGTACTTTTGATAAATGTGCCAATGTGCTTTACCTAATACCACACAATTATAATATTTCATGAGAAATTTTGGACCATTCTTGCAACAGAACTTTTTGAATTCACATCAGCATCTGCTGATGTGAACCTTGCCTCGCAAAAAAAGAGACATCATCAAAGACAAATGGCTAACACTTTGCTGAAAAGGCCACTTTTTAGAGTTTTGTTTTGTAACGCATCATCAATTCTCAGTTACTATCCATGACCACAACAGTGAAGACAGAGCTCCACCTTAACCAAAACGACACAAAACATCTTTCCTGTAAGATTAATTATGCTCTGAAATTGGCTTTGGAGAAAACATACAAAAGCTGACCCTTTTTAAAAGCAGTTGCTGCTATTGTTATGTTCAGTGGACCATCCATAATGGTTTGTACTGTGTGAGACATGACAAATGGATTGTCCCATGTCTTTTATTGTAGTGTTTGAGTGTTAAAATCTGTAAGTGTTCTTGAATCAACACCTGGGAAAGGACAGAAAGAAATAAAGGAAAAAAAAAAAGAAACTTGAGTGTGCACATAGTGTTGGGCTACTCTGAGCCAAATGCTGCTAGGGACATGGGATGAGCTGAAACGCATCGCAGACCTGCAAAAAGAAGAATGGTACAGTGTAATTATCTATTCATATTGAAGGCTGAGAGGGCGTCTGAGGGTGGAAGCTTGACAATCATGCATCGGAGTGTTACTCTGGCAGTTGTATAATAATACCTCAAAGGGTAATCAATTCTTCCTCACATTTTTGCTTTGTTTCAGCAGATGCTCAAAATTTGCATTAGATAATTCACCACCGTGAATATTCAGTATTCTTCATTTTTACAGAATAGTAATGGTATCATCAATACATAATGTGCAGCTGTAACCTTCGTACTCAGTGATATTTTTTGTTTTATACTGTACATACAGAAATTGGACAGTCAAAATGAAAATAAATGTTCGTCCATCCATCCATCCATCTGCTACCTGGGTTTGGGTTGCAGGGGCAGCAGTCCAAGAAGAGAAGCCCAGACTGCTGCTCTGTTCAGCACCACGATCCTCATGATCCCTCCTGAGGGTGGTGAGCCCACTGGAGGGTGGACCAGCTCTTTGGGTACACTGGGTCTGTATCAGACTCAAGCCAGATTGAATGCTGAAATTGGACTTTAATTACCTAACTTTTGAACTCTCTCTTTCTTAAGACTGTTAACCACGCATCCCGGTTTCATGACCCCCACAGGATCCAGCTGTGACGGAGAGCCACTCCATGCTGCACCCCTCCTCCTGTGCCCTCTTTTCACACACGAAGGGTTCACACCTCAGCGTGAGAAGCTAGAGGAGCAGAAAACAAAAGACTCTCCACTGAGACATTGTTTTACAATCACAAGCGTCCAGCTGTGGTTTCTGGCAGAGGTGGACCAAAGAGATTTCTGAAACTGTGCATGGACTGTTGTTGCCATAAATGTTATTGTAGAGAGAAATGAGCAGATGAGGCGGTGAGCTGGATTAGTGTGGACCTTATTTCTCTCTACCCTCAAGTCAACAAGAATAATCCCAGGTCGCAAGGCATCTCTCTTTTATATGCTACATGCCTTGCCTAGCGACCTGGGGGCTCACACCACAATACACATTCACAATGCCTGTCGGCGCATTAACATACAGTCCTTTAGCGCCTCCACTGTCCCGTCTCGACCCCCTGTTGGCTTCTCTCCTCCTGTGCCCTTCAAGCAGACGGACAGACGAAAATTCAGTATCGCTAATTCTTATCTCAAATTGTTGTCTGAGACGAGCTAAGTCGAACCGCACATGTTTTGGTGTCAACAAATGTCGCATAAGGTGACAATGCGCTCTTGAAGTACGCTGTTGTGGAGAGCTGTCTGACCCAGCCAAGCGATCAGCGGCTAAGATGGCCACTGACTGTGTGACGTCAGCTCAGCCAAACACACGCACACGGTCGGCGGCCAGTGCTGTGTTTTGCTTCATGCAGCACTTGTTTACGTCTTAAAATCGGCGATTACGGATATTTCTCGGAATACTTGTGGATTACAAATAGATTATTTATGAAGATTAGGATTTCAGGAATCGAATTAATGTGGTTTGGCGTTGTGTTGTCTACAGGTCCGATGGTCCTGCTGTGTTTTGCTTCATGCAACACTTGATGTTTACGTTTTAAAATCGGCGATTACGGATATTTCTCGGAATTACCAAATATTTTCATGATCATAAGAACGGTTAGGGGGAAAAAACATGCTGAAGAAAGACAGTTTAACTCACCAGTTACTTATATTGGAAGTCCATCCTCCTGTGTTTTTTTAGAAGCAAAGTTCTCAATTACAGAGACATACAGTGTTCCCTATTGCTTCAGCTTCTGTATTAAAGCAGACTGCAGTGAAATAGTACCCAGGTTTGTCAGTCTTTCTGGTCCACATACTGTATATTTTGCAGGTGTCACGGCTCGCCGCTCTCAGGCATCTGCCTCAGCTGCGCGCACACCTGCACCTCGTTAGTGCCCTACATGTGCAGTAGACATTTCGTTGACAGCGATTTAGAGAATAAGATGCAATTTGCATAAAGATTGGTGATAAAGAAAACGGCTATTCCAACTATATATCCCGCGATCCCCAAGTCTGACTGAGACAAGTGACAGTGGCGTGAAAAGCCAGGGTGATCTACCGATGCGATCAGCTGTCAGAAAACGATAAGTAAAGAGGGTAAGTTTTGTATTTTTAATATTCACTGCAAATGTTTCCTAAACATTTTAAATGAATTCCAAGCAATGGATGATTTTCAAAATCAAATTATTTCTGGGAAATAATGCGGCGGCGGACAGGTGCCCGTGTCAGGTTTTGCAGCGTCGAGCAAACAGAGGCGCGCTGGCGGGCCCAGGCCACCAGTGTTTTGCGCGTGCTTTTGTGCCTAAAACGTTGAAGAACGCGGAGTTGACAAACAGACAAACAAACCCCAGCAAAAACATAACCTCCTCCTGGCCTTTTCGGCCTGGCGGAGGTAATTACCAATGACAGTTCAGCTTTCAATTTTTAGGGAAGCAACATATTTGCTAAGAAAAATAAATATAAGCCTAAGATTGTAAGAGAAATGTGCTTTTAAAAATGGAACCCCAATTTTCTACCATAAAATGGTGCCCATTATAACTGTGAAATGTTATTTATTGGAATATAATAATTGCTATATCTGGAAACTAGTTATTTTCTTAATCTGTAGTGATACTCCATTGATTTTTGTATTTCTTTGTATATTTCTGCTGTGTTTTCAAACATTCATACAAAGGTGGTATAGTATGTAATATTTCTTTTCAAATTGAGAAGAATTTAGTGTGTTCAAATTATTCAAATGTATATGACATGCGACTTTGATGAATGCTGAACTATGAGAATTATAACATTGACATGAACATTAATAAACTCAATATATGATTTTACAAAACTTTATTTACATATCATTGTTCACAAATCTAATCTTGGTAGGCAAAATCCCTTGTAGTGATCAGATGGGAATGTTTCTCTGATGAGGCTCACTGCACAGGCAGGCAACATAACCCTCACTTCTTTCCCACAAATAAGGCTGAATACCCCCTCAGCACCACCCAAAACTACTTCATCATCCGATTCCTCATTTTCAATGTCATCATTTATATTGAGGTCGTCAAACTCGAGAAAATAATCGCTGTCTGAATCACTTTGCTCTCGTTCTGCCATTTACTATGTATTGCTGTTGTGACGTCACCAATGCCCGCACCTATCGAGAGATGGCGGTACTGCAGCCTCACTAAGTGAAGGCTGAGCTATGAGCAAATAAGGTCATTTATGGAAGCTGGTGACACATATTAAATCGCGGGAATAGACAGAATATTTTCATACAATCTGTTGATTGGTTCAATAAAAAAATGTCACTGTCCGTCTGCTTTCAGTGTGAGTGGAGAATGTGACGTCTAGGTCCCCCACACGCCCCCCCCCCAAACACTCAGAATGGGCGTTAACCCTCATGTCCTGTGGGCTACAGCCGATGTCCGTAGCGGCTGTAACGGGGGGTCACTGGCTCCGAGGCACTGCTGTGCCGGTGGGGCGCTCCTGGAGGCGCGTCCGTCTGTGGGGAGACATTGGGGGGGGGGGCACATCTTCATCATGCAGTTGTGCCTGAGCTGACAAGTCATTTACCTGGGGGGTCGTTCGCACCAAGGCGCTCTGGCCAACACCACCTGCTAGTCTGCTAATACGAACGCTGGCTTAAGCCTGTCTATGCAGACTGTTTCTCTGTGTCCCCCCAAGTCTAACTCGAAATGATTAACCCCAGGTTCCAACACTCTGAACGGGCCATCGTAGGGCGGGTGTAACGGGGTCCGGTGGGCATCGTGCCTGACAAACCTGAACGACGCATCCTTCAAAGTCCTTGGGACAAAAATGCGGGGAAAACAGTGGAGGGCCAGGCTCGGTACCATCCCTGCCTCTGCTCTACGTAGTGAAGGCGGGGATGGGACGGTGTTCGGCGTGGGGTTGTCAGGCAAAAATTTACCAGGGAGCCGCAGCGGCTGGGAAAAAACAAGTTCTGCTGGGGAGGCAGCCAAATCCTCCTTTGGTGTGGAACGCAACCCTAACAGAACCCATGGCAACCGGTCCACCCAATTTGCATCCGTAAACGAAGCCCTGAGTGCTGCTTTAAGTGACCTATGGAAACGGTCGCATAACCCGTTGTCCTGGGGGTTGTACGGGGTTGTGCGATGAATGGTGACACCCAAGCTTTGGGCCATCGTGGACCAGAGGTCGGAAACGAACTGCGGGCCCCTGTCGGACGTGATGTCCGAAGGGTTGCCGAAGCGTGCCACCCATGTCGCCAAAAAAGCGTGTGGGACTTCTGTAGATGTGGTAGAAGCTAGCGGCACCACTTTGTGCCAGCACGTGGTGCGGTCCACCACTGTCAGGAGGTGCAAAAACCCCTGCGATGGCAAGAGGGGCCCCACGAGGTCCACATGAACGTGGTCGAACCTCTTAGCCGGGACGTGGAACGGCTCGAGGGGGGCCTTTGTGTGCCTGTGCACCTTGGCTTGTTGGCATGCTATGCAGGCAGCAGCCCACTCTTTTATCTGTTTACGCAGGCGCAGCCAGACGAACTTTGCTCCCACCATTTTGACTGAAGTGCGCACTCCCGGGTGCGCCAGGAAGTGAACTGAGTCGAAAACGCGGCGGCACAAAGCGCGTGGAACCACCGGGCGCGGGCGACCTGTGGAAATGTCACAGAGTAGGGGGGGCCCTGTCTTGCAGTACTCTGCTCTCCAGCCTTAACTCTGTTGGTCCAGACTGGAGCATGCAAACATCCGCGCTGTCGACTTGCTCTGCGACCATGGCCGTGTAATCTATCCCTATGTAGACTGGGACCACTAATGGGCACGAGAGGCAGTCTGCCACCACGCTGAGTTTACCAGCCACATGCTGAATGTTGGTCGTAAACTCCGAGATAGTGGCCAGCTGTCTCTGCTGCCGGGCCGTCCATGGTTCCGAAACCTTGGCCATAGTGTACATTAGCGGCTTGTGGTCTACAAACGCAGTGAAGCCGCGCCCTTCCAGCCAGAACTGGAAGTGGTGACGCTCATTGTCACGCAAAGACCTGCTGAAAAAGGCGAGCGGCTGCCAAGAACCGGCGATGCACTGCTCCACGACGGCCCCTATGGCCACGTCCGATGCGTCGGTAGTGAGCGCTATCCGAGCCACCGGGTCCGGGTGCGCCAGAAGTGCGGCATTTGCTAGGGCTGTTTTGGCATTGGAAAACGCCTGCTTCTGCTCGGGGATCCAGTGGATGCTGTCCGCTGGTTTCTGTTTCTTAAGCGCAGCATACAACGGCTGCATGAGCTGAGCTGCTCGGGGGAGGAAATGGATGTAAAAGTTAACCATCCCTAAAAACTCCTGCAGCGCCCTAACCATCTGAGGCTGGGGAAAATCTGCTACTGCGCACACTTTGTCCAGTAAGGGCACTGCACCCTCCGGTGAGATGCGGTGGCCGAAAAAGTTGATTACTGTAACCCAGAACTGGCACTTTGCCGGGTTGATGATTAACACGTTGAAAGGGTTAATGGAAAGTAAGTGCCAAAATAATAATTCTGTAGGTAATTTCCCATTATGCTTTACACATATTCCATACATGTTCTGTTTGCATGCTTATGAACAAATATGTGATGCTAAACTCTGATAAACTGGAATTGGGAATTAGGCAGAGCTATAGAGCTCTCTCTCTCTTCTCTCTCTCTCCCTTTTAAGTCAGGTCTTTCACATTAGATACACACCCAGACTCAACACCCACGCACGCTGTTGATAGCACATTCTAGAATGAAGCGGCGTGCGCAGTGGATGGCCTGTTCACACCATAGGTAGATTAGCCAATCAGATAGTCGCGTATAAGCCCATCCTATTGTACTGGGTTGGCCCCACCCGAGAAGATAACTGTAACCCATGTCTGGAAGTCGGGATCAGTCTGACGACGTTCCCAAGGGGACAGCATCAAACTGATCCAGCGCTGCTTACTTTACTTGTGACTTCTAAATAAATGTTCCATCTTTAAATTGAAGAAATCTCTGGCTTGTTCTTGGATCTTTCAATCAAAGAATTGGGTATTTTTCTAACAAATTGGTGCCGGTGACCCGGATGAAATTATTCCGAGGCGAGCCTGAACACACCACATCAGAGGGACCCTTTTGCAGACTGCTGCGGTGCCTGAACAAAAGAAAGGTAAGTTGAAAACCTTTTGTATACAAAATTTCTGCAGTTTGGCCATTCTAAATTTACAGTTGTCTGATAAAGGGGTATATCCGATCTCCAAATTTTAACCTGTTTGTGGGATGGAAGTCTGCGGTCACATGTAAAGCATGAACCACGTGGTCTCGCACTAGGGAGAGTGAATAAACATGCTAGGATCAAATAGCCGCTTTTTTATGAATAAGGAAGATTTGCAATGCAAGAATCTTTTTTACATCAATAGTGAGCATAAAATTAGGTACTCCAATACGTTATAAGAATCTCATAATCCATCATGTGTGAGTAATGTAACAAGCAGCTACAAGAATCTTTTTTTCCAACATTAGTGTCGCTCATAAGTATAAAACAATAAAATAGCTTGTTAAAATCAGTATAAGACTGATCTTTATGATAAGATACCTCTTGTATCGATTACCTGACGAGGTTTCGATGAAAGTATCCTCTACCTGTAAGTTAAGCTATAAGAAATGAGTACATGCAAATCTGCAGCAAATTCTCCACATCGTGCAAGCTGATCTCAGTTAAATTTTGTGTCTTTAGGGGATAAAAATGTGATTTGAGAAATACCGGGAGTTGGAAATATCTATTAAACCTTTTCACATAGTATGATTTAACTAATGGTGCGCTCCGGACCACGTGGCCAGAACAAAGGCGAGTGTGGTGTTTTTTCCACAAAGGAGGGAGGTAATTAGATTGGTAAAACAGACTACTGAGACGAGATTATTTGAGGTAACAGTATTAAAAATGAAGCGCTAAATTAAAGTTGTAAGGCTATTCTGTCTTGTTTACAGCTGAAGTTAAAGGTGACGGACAGACGAAAAATCAATATAAATAAGTCATATCTCAAATATTTGTCTGAGATGAGTTAATATGAACCACACATGTTTTTTTCTCAACGAATTTCGCATAAGGTGACAATTCGCTGTTGTGAACGCTGTTGTGGAGATCTGGCTGACCCAGCCAAATTATCACCGCCTAAAATGGCCACTGTCTGTGTGACGTCATTTCGGTGAGACAGACGCACCTGTTCGCAGCCATTATTGTGAATGTTTACTTTTAAACTCGGCGATTACGGATATTAATCAGAATACTAGTGGATTACAAATAGATTATTTAGTAACATTAGGATTTCAGGAATCAAATTAATTATGGTTTGTCGTTGTGTTGTGTACGGGTGCGACGGTATACCAGCGGAGCATGCTGTGAGTGTTTATGAATTCCCACTCCCTGGGAAAATCAGAACTGCCTGGGTGAAATTCGTCAAGAAAACGCGAAAAAATTGGACTGATGTTGGTAAAACACCGTACATGTGCAGTAGACATTTCTTGGACAGCGATTTTAAGAATAAGATGCAATTTGAAATGAAATTTGCAAAAAGATTGCTGATTAAAAAAACGGCTGTTCCAACTATATATCCGTCCATTTCCAAGTCTGACTCTGAGACAGGAGTCAGTGACAGTGGCGTGAAAAGCAAGGGTGATGTACCTATGCGATCAGCTTTCAGAAAAAGAGAAGTGAACCGGGTAAGTTTTTTTATTTTTAATATTCACTGCAAATGTTTACTAAACTTTTTAAAGGCCTCGGACAGTGAAATTTTTTTATTGAACCAATCAACTGATTGTATGAAAATATTCCATTCTGCCCATTCCCCTGATTTAATATGTGTCACCAGCCTCCATAAATGAATGCCTCACCAACTTATCAAATATTAGCATATTATGGTATTCCTAATAATCAAATATGAAATATTCAGTGCTGTATAGGGAGGTGGTTGTGCCTGTTTGATCAATTTATATTTCTATGTATGTAATAAAATTTCAGACCTCTGGGATAAAATTATGATGATCTACTTTTTTTTCAGATTTTATCAACTTTCATTCAACCGTCAAATAGTGTTGATGTTTCTGACCAAGCAGAGGAAGCTGATGAACAGGACTTAGGTGTAAATCCAATGTCTGATCCACTAGACCAACATGTCCAACCTACAGTAATTCCTGCCCAGCCAATAACAGATCCTCTTCTGCAAACCCCCAATCCACATCTCAAGGCCGAACCATCACAGCAGCCCAAGTACAAAGATGTGAGCACAACATACGATCCCCCAACTCCTGAGAGACTGCAACCTACCACAAAAAACAGTTCGACACAAACCAGGAAGTTTATTGTCCGAACAGAAAAAAAAAATGGTAAAACGTGAGTATCATTGATTTTAAATTAACAATTTTTGGACAATTATTATTCCTGGTAACTATCCAAATACCTAGTTCACCCTAATACATGGTTTCACTTATTGATCTCCAGGGTCACACTCTCAGACCGATCCGAAGATCACAGAATGGGACCCAAGTCAACCGAGCAGATGTGATACGTGCTGTAGATCAATGCCAACCACAGGGCCTCGCACATCGACACCAAGGAGGGCAAAGAGGAAGTTTGAGGAGGTTGACACGGATGATATTGAATCTCTTTCGTCTTACGCCTCTAAAAATGACCCACATGATGTTACATACCATCCAAGTTTTATGGATGTATCAGACGAAAGGTATGATTCAAAGTAATGAAAAATTTCATGTAATAAAATAAAATTGGAATATTCTGATGTTTTATAATACTAAAATTGAAGTGAATCATGTAATCATGCTATGGAATTCTATTCAATTTAAAATCTATATACACTGATTTTTTTCAAACTTTGCAGTTTCAACAAAACGGAGTCCCATAACCACCACGAGGAGGAAAAATACATAGTTTACAAAAGTTGCCTCTGGAAATTATTCAACAATTGTCCTCATTGCAGTCATCCATGTGAGGTAACAAGTCACACTAAAGGCTCTCTGTTGGTGATCAAACAACATTGTCCACATTGTGTTGAGGATCTATCCTGGCACAGCCAGCCGATGATCAGGGACATGCCAGCTGGTAACATACAGCTTTCATCCGCCATTCTCTTCACTGGGGCATCATATGTCAAGGTCCTCAGAGTGCTAAATGCAGCCGGTATCGTTGGAATTTCTCCGAGCACTTACAAGGTGCACAAACAGCTGTATCTGGAGCCAACAATCTGGGGTGTATGGTCAGACCGCAGGATGGACCTCTTTAGACAGCTGCTGTCCATGCCAGGTGGCCTTGTTTTGGGAGGAGACGGACGTGCAGATAGTCCTGGGCATAGCGCCAAATATGGTTCCTATACAACTATGGAATTACGTCTAAACAAAGTGATTGACATCCAACTGGTTCAGGTAGTTGCTTACTCATTTGTGGTTACTCAAGTATTTGTTTGAAATATTTTGTGATATTTCAGATAATCTTCTAAGTTCAAAAATATTACAAATTAAAATATTCTCCAATCCCAAAATTAATGACCAATTCAACTTCATAATATTTTATATGGAGTGAATATTAAACTGATGTGCCACATATTACAGTTTTCTTATGTCATTATACAGAGCAACGAGGTAGGAAGCAGTAATGCTATGGAGAAAGAGGGCTTCATCCGCAGCATGGTCCTATTAGCGGAGCATGGTTTGGCAGTTGATTCTATCATCACTGATCGGCATCCGCAGATACAGAAGTATATGAGAGAAAACATGCCGGATGTCACACACTACTATGATGTGTGGCATGTTGCAAAGGGTCTGTATAATTATATTGTGCATTTCAATCTGATTAATTATCTTGTGCTTTTCAATCACTGCACAAATATTATATTAACGCAAAAATATATCGAATGATTAATAATTATGGCTTCTAAACGATTAATCTTATTAATCTTTGCCTCTTACATAGGCTTCATTAGAAGTATTGAAAAAGTGTCAAAGGAATGTCCTGAAGTCAAGCCATGGTTGAAATCTATCTCCAACCACATGTATTGGTGTGCGGCCTCAAGCCATGGTCAATCTCCAGATGTGATTGTTGCCAAGTGGCAATCACTTGGAAACCACATCCAGAACAAGCACAGCAATCATGGCCCTCTATTCCCTGCTTGCCTCCATGACGACCCTGGAACGCAAACAAAACCCAAGAAGTGGCTCAAACCCAGTGAGTGTGGTTATGTATTATTTCAAATAACTATGTATCGATCTGTAGTGCATGTATTATATATATATATACAAATTATCCCATTGATTTTCATCCTTTTTGGTGACATATGTCACACCTAAAATTTATTTATTCCAGGCACAAAGGGCTGTGAAAAAGTTGTTGATATGATCAACAAAACACAGGTCCTCAGGGATGTGCGAAAACTGAGTCCAGGGCAGCAAACTTCGAATGTGGAGGCTTTCCACAGTCTGATTATTCGGTTTGCACCAAAGAGTGTACACTTCTCATTCCTTGGAATGTTGACAAGGTGAGGCGATGCAATATATCACCAAAAACATGAAATGCAAATAGAATAACAATGCCATTTACATAGAGTTTCTTCTGATAGATCACTTATATGTCCAAAAATGAATCATTGTGACAATATTCTAATTACAGACTTTGTTTAGCTGCAATGCACTACAATGAAAATGCAGGCCGCAAGCAGGCCAAGAATCGTGACGGTGAGCTGGTATTCATCATCAGGTACCCAAAATTCAAGAATGGCGGATATACACTGCAAGCAAAGAAAGTTCATCCAACTTTCGGTGAGTATACGAAATATTAGAATTATTTTCTAGGCTTGTATACATTTACAGTGGGTGGTGGGTTGGTCTTCACTTTCACATTTCATCTCTTTTCTCAAACTTTGTTAATTTGGGGCAAATTTTTATTTCATACTCTAGTCAAATGGATGTCTAATTTTTATTGAATTTTTTTGTTTTTTCAGAATATGTGGATGATCTGATGAATACTCTGTTCCAAAAAACCTTGGTTGATCCAACCCACTTATGTGAGGAGTGGAAAGATGTACAAGCCAGAGTTCCCGCCACATTGAGTTCCACTTTTCAGTGTCCCATCAAAGCTGATGCTGTTGAGCAACATCTATCTAGGTTTTTAAAATCAAAAATGTAAAAGTAGAATACCTTTCCAATTATAAATGAAATTTCAGCTTTCAGTTTTTAGAGAAGCAACATATTTTCTAAGAAAAACAAATATAATCAAAACATTGTGCTTTAAAAAAGTGGAACCCTAATTTTATACCATATAATGGCAGAAAAACTACTCAAATGTATATGACATGCGAATTAGATGAATGCTGAAATATGAGAATTATAACATTGACATGAATAAACTCAATACATGATTTTCGAAAAGTTTATTTTAATATAATTGTTCACAAATCTAATCTGGGTAGGCAAAATCCCTTGTATTGATCCGACGGGAATGTTTCTCTGATGAGGGTCACAGCGCAGGCAGGCAACATCACCCTCACTTCTTTGCCAAGAAATCCCCAGCACCACCGGACCAGCTGCCTGTATGCCATGAATCTGTATCGCCTGAAAAATATGGGGTCGGCATTGATTATTCCGTTTGCATTGATTACTGCATTTATTGAATGATTTTCTCATAATTCATCTTGAAAATGAAATCACATGAATAAATATTGTTTAAAAACTCACTCGTGTTGACTTGCGTCATGATCTCCATATTGCTGTCTGTAGGCCAGATAAGCTGTCTGTAAAACCCAGATGTCCAGACAGACAGAACCAAAACCGGGGTGAGCAGTGATACACTTTGGTAGATTGTCATCGGTGTATCCACAGCCCCTCAGTTCTTCTATTTTCTCCTTGACCTTCATTATCTCCTGGCAGCACCGACATTCACTTGAGGTTGGCATAGCCTGACATTTCTCACAAGTGCACCTGTGCAAAATAAAGGTATAATTAGATCCATAGAATAAACTAATGACTCGTTGGAGTGCTACATAAATTGGTCTATGAAGTTTGATTAGAAAACATTAAAAACATGTAAAAAAAACTGATTTTGAGAGCTGAATACGACAAAAAATCAGCGAATAGAGCTGCCTCGAGTCTTCTAAGATTGAAACAATCTTTTTATGAACAAGGTGAAAAATCAGGAAAATTATTAGCATGGCAGATTAAACAATTGGAAATTAAAACACCAATAACCAGTATTATAAGTAACGCACAGGTAGTTATAGATCCTTTAGAAATTAATAGAGCCTTTAGAGATTACTATGAAAAATTATATGATACCAAAAATGAACCTGATTTAACAAAACTAAATGGGTTTTTGAACGAACTATCTATACCGTGTATTCCAAATGAAAACAGGGAGATATTGGAGTCTAAAATTAGTCAAGAAGAAGTTGGGCTAGCCATTGATAATATGAAATCAGGAAAAAGTGCAGGACCAGATGGTCTTCCAGTTGACCTTTATAAAAAATTTAAGAATAAATTAATAAAACCTTTTTTGGAAATGGTTTTAGAAGCATTTCAAAATAATAATTTACCATCATACATAAATAATGCCTTAATTATACTGCTGCCAAAACCAGGTAAGCCCTCTAATAAATGTGAAAATATGAGACCAATAAGCCTATTAAACGCCGACCTTAAGATAATCTGTAAAATTTTAGCAAGACGAATACAAGAAATTTTACCAAATATTATTAATCGAGATCAGAATGGCTTTATAAAGGGTAGACAAGGCTTCCATAATGTAAGACGACTATTTAATATTATTTTAATAAAGAAGCACCGGATACAGCTCTCCTATCATTGGACGCCGAAAAGGCCTTTGATAGAGTTGAATGGCCCTTTCTTTTTGAAGTCCTACAAAGGTTTGGACTTGGAAATAATTTCATAAAATGGGTTCAAATAATATACAATAATGCTACAGCAGAAATCCTAACAAATAACATTTCAAAACCAATAAAAATCAATAGAGGATGTCGACAAGGCTGTCCACTTTCACCTTTACTGTTTACTATGGCAATTGAACCTTTAGCGATAGCGATACGTTTACATTCACAAATATATGGAATTAAAGTTGGACCAACAGAACATAAAATCTCCCTGTACGCCGATGATATAATTTTGTTTATGTCGAATCTAAAAAAATCAATTCCAACCTTGTTGAATTTAATAAAGAATTTTGGGGAAATATCAGGATATAAAATAAATAAAACTAAATCTTCAATATTAATGCTAAATGAGACCCAGAGAGACCCACTGGGGCACGCAAACTGGGTGCCCCACTGGGGCACCCAGTTTGCGTGCCCCAGTGATCCCAGGAGCTATGTTGTCCGGGGCAATTTGCCTCTGATAGGGTCTCCCAAGACAAACTGGTCCTGGGTGAAGGGCCAGACGAAGAACGATCCAACAGACTCTCATGATAAATTGTATATCAAGGATTCAGTGTACCCCGCCCGGTATGGGGTTACCGGGGCCCCACCCTGGAGCCAGGCCTGGGGGAGGGGCTCGAAGGCTAGCGTCTGGTGGCCGGGTTTCCACCCATGGGACCCGGCCGGGCTCAGCCCGAAGGAGTTACATGGGTCCGCCCTCCAGTAGGTTCACCACCTGCAGGAGGGATCATGGAAGTCCGGTGCTATGTGGATTAGGTGGCAGTCAAAGGCGGAGACCTTGGCGGACTGATCCCAGGCTTTCTAAACTGGCTTTTGGTACGTGGAATGTCACCTCTCTGGTGGGGAAGGAGCCTGAGCTGGTGTACGAGATTGAGCGATACCGGCTAGATATAGTCGGCCTCACCTCAACACACAGCTCCGGTTCCGGAACCAGTCTCCTGGAGAGGGGCTGGAGCTTGGCCTTTTCTGGAGTTGCCCCGGGCGAGAGGCGACGAGCAGGGGTAGGTATTCTTGTATCGCCCCACCTTGCTGCCTCTATATTGGAGTTTTCCCCGGTGGACGAAAGGGTTGCTTCCCTGCGCCTTCGGGTTGGGAAACGGGTCCTGACCATCATTTGTGCCTATGCACCAAATGATGTTTCAGAGTACCCACCCTTTTTGGAGTCTGTGACTGGGGTGCTGGAGGGTGCTCCTCCTGGAGACTCCATTGTCCTACTGGGGGACTTCAATGCGCACGTGGGCAACGACAGTGAAACCTGGAGGGGGGTGATTGGGAGGAACGGCCTGCCCGATCTGAACCCGAGTGGTGTTCAGTTATTGGACTTCTGTGCTAACCACAGTCTGTCTATAACGAACACCATGTTCAAGCATAAGGGTGTCCATATGTGCACCTGGCACCAGGACACCCTAGGCCGCAGGTCGATGATCGATTTTGTTATCGTATCATCAGACCTGCGACCGTATGTCTTGGACACCCGAGTAAAGAGAGGTGCAGAGCTGTCAACTGATCACCACCTGGTGGTGAGTTGGATCCGATGGCAGGGGAGGAAGCCATTCAGACCTGGTAGACCCAAACGTATAGTGAGGGTGTGCTGGGAGCGTCTGGCTGAGGCCCCTGTCCGGGAGGTCTTCAACTCCCACCTCCGGAAGAACTTCAACCACATTCCGAGGGAGTCTGGAGACATGGAGTCTGAATGGGCCATGTTCTCCACCTCTGTTGTTGAAGCGGCAGCCCAGAGCTGCGGCCGCAAGGTGGTCGGTGCATCTCGTGGTGGCAACCCCCGAACCAAGTGGTGGACACCAGTGGTGAGGGGGGCCATTAAGCTGAAGAAGGAGTCCTATCAAGCTTGGTTGGCTTGTGGGACTCCCGAAGCAGCTGAGGTGTACCGGCAGGCCAAGCGGGGTGCAGCTCGGGTGGTTGCTGAAGCAAAAACCCGGGTATGGGAGGAGTTCGGTGAGGCCATGGAACAAGACTTTCGGTCGGCTTCAAAGAGATTCTGGCAAACTGTTCGGCGGCTCAGGAGGGGAAAGCAGCTCCCCGTCCACACTGTGTATGGTGCGGATGGGACACTGTTGACTTCAACTGGGGATATCGTCGGGCGGTGGAAGGAATACTTCGAGGATCTCCTCAATCCCACTGATACGCCTTCCACAGAGGAAGCAGGGTTTGGGGACGAGGGGGATGACTCGCCTATCACAGGGGCTGAGGTCGCCAAGGTGGTTAAAAATCTCCTTGGTGGCCGGGCCCCGGGGGTGGACGAGATTCGCCCCGAGTACCTCAAGGCCCTGGATGTTGTTGGGTTGTCATGGTTGACACGCCTCTGCAACATTGCGTGGAGGTCGGGGGCAGTGCCTTTGGCATGGCAAACCGGGGTGGTGGTTCCTCTCTTCAAAAAAGGGGACCGGAGGGTGTGCTCCAACTTTAGAGGGATCACACTCCTCAGCCTCCCTGGGAAGGTCTATGCCAAGGTACTGGAGAGGAGAGTCCGGCCGTTGGTCGAACCTCGGATTCAGGAGGAGCAATGTGGTTTTCGTCCTGGCCGTGGCACATCGGACCAGCTCTTTACCCTCTCGAGAATTCTTGAGGGTTCGTGGGAGTTTGCCCAACCAGTTTACATGTGTTTTGTGGACTTGGAGAAGGCATTTGACCGCGTCCCTCGTGGATTTTTGTGGGGGGTTCTTCGGGAGTATGGGGTATCGGGCTTGTTGTTACGAGCTATTCGGTCTCTGTACGACCGTTGTGAGAGTTTAGTTCGCATTGCCAACACTCGGTCGGAGTCATTCCCAGTTAGAGTTGGACTCCGCCAGGGCTGCCCTTTGTCACCGGTCCTGTTCATAATTTTTATGGACAGGATTTCTAGGCGCAGCCAGGGAATGGAGGGTGTCATGCTTGGTGACCACAGGATCTCATCTCTGTTGTTTGCAGATGATGTTGTCCTGTTGGCTTCATCCAGCAATGACCTACAGCTCTTGCTGGGACGGTTTGCCGCTGAGTGTGAAGCGGCTGGGATGAGAATCAGCACCTCCAAGTCCGAGTCCATGGTCCTCAGCCGGAAAAAGGTGGATTGTCCTCTCCGGGTTGGGGACAGGCTCCTGCCCCAAGTGGAGGAGTTTAAGTATCTTGGGGTCTTGTTCACGAGTGAGGGGAAAATGGAGCGAGAGATCGACAGACGGATTGGAGCAGCATCTGCAGTGATGCGGACGTTGTACCGGTCTGTTGTGGTGAAGAGGGAGCTTAGTTCTAAGGCAAAGCTGTCGATTTACCAGTCAATCTACGTTCCTACTCTCACCTATGGTCACGAGCTTTGGGTAATGACCGAAAGAACGAGATCGCGGATACAAGCGGCTGAAATGAGCTTTCTCCGTAGGATTGCTGGACTCACCCTCAGAGATGGGGTGAGGAGCTCAGTCATCCGGGAGAGGCTCAGAGTAGAACCGCTGCTCCTCCACATTGAAAGGAGTCAGTTGAGGTGGTATGGGCATCTGATTAGGATGCCTCCTGGACGCCTCCCATTTGAGGTGTTTCAGGCACGTCCCACTGGGAGGAGACCCCGGGGCAGACCCAGGACTCGGTGGAGAGACTATGTCTCCCAGCTAGTCTGGGAACGCCTTGGTATCCCCTCTGAAGAGCTGGAGCAGGTGGCTGGGGAGAGGGAAGCCTGGGCTTCTCTGCTTGAACTGCTGCCTCCGCGACCCGGACCTCCGGAAAAGCGGTAGAAGATGGATGGATGGATGGATGGAGACCCAGAGAAATTACCCAGCCCCTGAGGTAAATCAATTCAATGTTGTAAATCAGTTTAAATATTTAGGAATCCAAATTATGCCTAAGCTAGAATCAGTCGCCAGTGTCAACTATGAAGCCTTAATGTCAGATATCAATGAGTTAACTCAGAGATGGATGTCACTACCAATGTCGATGATCGGGAGAATCAATATACTTAAAAGTAATATTTTACCTAAAATACTTTATTTATTTCAATACATTCCCTTATCACCACCTTTAGATCTATTCTCAAGAATAAAAAAAAAGTTAGTGGAATTTATATGGAACAACAGGAGGGCTAGATTACGTTTGTCTTTATTATATTTACCATTTGATCGTGGAGGTCTGAAATGTCCAAATTTTATGTTGTATTATTGGTCGGCACAACTGAGGTCTATGACATATTATTTTTCATCAAATGATCTCCCTCACTGGACTGAAATGGAATCATACAATTTACCTTTACCTCTTCCCATGTTCATATACTCAGATTCGGCAAAAAAATTACAAAAACAAGTTAAAAATCCATTTGTAAAGCATATGATCAAAATATGGTGTGAAGCTAAAAACTATTTAAAAGAACCACAGTTATTGTCACAATTTAGTCCAATATGGGGTAATCAATATTTTAAACCAGGGAGAGCGGACGCTGTATTTAAAGTATGGAATTTAAAAGGGATACAAAAGATTCAGGATTTATATTTGCCATGTGCAGACAACATAATGTCTTTTGAAGAGCTGAGGATCAAATTTAATCTCAATAGAACACATTTTTTTAAATATCTTCAACTTAGAAACTTTATTCGATCAAATCAAAATAAAGCTCTCACTCGACCTATTTATTCATCCTTGGAAAAAATGATGATGAAAGATAGTAAAAGAAAGGGTATTATTTCAGAGTTTTATAACTCATTGACACTATCTTCAAGTGAAAATTCACTGAAAAGATTAAACTACTGGAAAGAAGATCTGCAAATTGAAATTTCAGAGGAACAATGGGAATTGGCTTGTACAGAAGCTCAAACCAAATCAATAAATGCACGCCTTAAATTGATACATTTCAAATGGTTAATGCGGATGTATGTTACACCGGAGGAGTTAAATAGATACAACAAAAATATACCAGATACATGCACAAAATGCATGGAAAGTAAAGGAACCCTATTTCATTGTTTATGGGAATGTAGATTAATAAGAATGTTTTGGGAAGAGGTGAGGGTAACAATTGAAAAAATAATCTCAAAACAAATCATATTGAATCCTAAACTGCTTTTGTTGGGTCTGTACCCAGAAAAGCATAATTTTAATAAAAGTGAAAGAACATTCATAGACCTCAGTTTGCTTAATGCCAAAAAATGTATTGCACTATTATGGAAAAAGACTCATAGACCAGATGTGACTCAGTGGTTAAGACAGATGTTAACAAACCTTCCATTAGAAAGAATAACATATATACTGAAATCAAAGGAAATTGTGTTTGAGAATATATGGAGACCTTTTATTGATTATGTAAAAAATTTAAACATAACTCTTGAAGAAGAAGGTGAATGATGTGTGTGGACCTTGTAAATTCCAAACTGGTGAACATAATATGTATACTTATGTATTGGATTGTCTAGACTAAACAGAGGAGCATTGTTGAAGACTTGATTTTGTTGGTGGTTGTTGGTGTTTTTAGTGCATTTTTTTTTTTGTAGTACTTTAGTGTTAGTGTTTGATTGTTTGTATCATGTTTGTTAAAAAAAAAAAAAGGTTCAATAAAGATATTGTGGAAAAAAAAAAAAACATGTAAAAAATTTTCAACCGAAAGAAAATTTATAGTAAAACATTAATGTGACTTTCAGATCCCAATCCGAATTTGTAATGATTTTTTTTTTTTTTTTTTGTTAGGCCTATACCCTATGAGATTTTGTGCACCCTCCCACCCCCAAAACAGCAAACATTCACTCTAATACAGTATTTGTTAGTGAGGGGAGAACATGTGGGTCATTGTTACATTTCTATTTTAACAAGATTTTTTTTTCCTTTAATGAATCACTATAATTCTTAAACATGACCCATCAATCTCTTACAGTATTAAGTTGCTTTTGAGACAAGTATTAACATGATGATGATTAACAACATGTCAGGCCGTCCCCAGGAACCTCTTCCTACCGCAGGAGCCCCGTTTAACATCCCATCATCTGGCGGTCCTGGTACTCTTGAGCAAGCAGGGCAAAGCAGGCCGCCCCCAGGAACCTGCTTACCGCAGGAGCCCCGTTTAACATCCAATTATCCTGCGGTCCTGGTACTCTTGAGCAAGCAGGGCAAAGCAGGCCGTCCCCAGGAACCTCTTCCTACCACAGGAGCCCCGTTTAACATCCCATCATCTGGCGGTCCTGGTACTCTTGAGCAAGCAGGGCAAAGCAGGCCGCCCCCAGGAACCTGCCAGGAGCCCCGTTTAACATCCCATCATCTGGCGGTCCTGGTACTCTTGAGCAAGCAGGGCAAAGCAGGCGGCCCCCAGGAACCTCTTCCTACCGCGGGAGCCCCGTTTAACATCCAAGGATCTTGCGGTCCTGGTACTCTTGAGCAAGCAGGGCAAAGCAGGCCGCCCCCAGGAACCTCTTTCTACCGCAGGAGCCCCGTTTAACATCCAAGGATCTTGCGGTCCTGGTACTCTTGAGCAAGCAGGGCAAAGCAGGCGGCCCCCAGGAACCTCTTCCTTCCGCAGGAGCCCCGTTTAACATCCAAGGATCTTGCGGTCCTGGTACTCTTGAGCAAGCAGTGCAAAGCAGGCGGCCCCCAGGAACCTCTTTCTACCGCAGGAGCCCCGTTTAACATCCCATCATCTGGCGGTCCTGGTACTCTTGAGCAAGCAGGGCAAAGCAGGCGGCCCCCTTGAACCTCTTCCTTCCGCAGGAGCCCCGTTTAACATCCAAGGATCTTGCGGTCCTGGTACTCTTGAGCAAGCAGGGCAAAGCAGGCGGCCCCCAGGAACCTCTTTCTACCGCAGGAGCCCCGTTTAACATCCAAGGATCTTGCGGTCCTGGTACTCTTGAGCAAGCAGGGCAAAGCAGGCGGCCCCCTTGAACCTCTTCCTTCCACAGGAGCCCCGTTTAACATCCAAGGATCTTGCGGTCCTGGTACTCTTGAGCAAGCAGGGCAAAGCAGGCGGCCCCCAGGAACCTCTAACATCCCATCATCTGGCGGTCCTGGTACTCTTGAGCAAGCAGGGCAAAGCAGGCGGCCCCCAGGAACCTCTTCCTACCGCAGGAGCCCCGTTTAACATCCCATCATCTGGCGGTCCTGGTACTCTTGAGCAAGCAGGGCAAAGCAGGCGGCCCCCAGGAACCTGCCTACCGCAGGAGCCCCGTTTAACATCCAATTATCCTGCGGTCCTGGTACTCTTGAGCAAGCAGGGCAAAGCAGGCGGCCCCCTGGAACCTCTTCCTACCGCAGGAGCCCCGTTTAACATCCAAGGATCTTGCGGTCCTGGTACTCTTGAGCAAGCAGGGCAAAGCAGGCGGCCCCCTGGAACCTCTTCCTTCCGCAGGAGCCCCGTTTAACATCCCATCATCTGGCGGTCCTGGTACTCTAGAGCAAGCAGGGCAAAGCAGGCCGTCCCCAGGAACCTCTTCCTACCGCAGGAGCCCCGTTTAACATCCCCCAGGAACCTCTTTATACCGCAGGAGCCCCGTTTAACATCCCATCATCTGGCGGTCCTGGTACTCTTGAGCAAGCAAGGCAAAGCAGGCGGCCCCCTTGAACCTCTTCCTTCCGCAGGAGCCCCGTTTAACATCCCATCATCTAGCGGTCCTGGTACTCTTGAGCAAGCAGGGCAAAGCAGGCGGCCCCCTTGAACCTCTTCCTTCCGCAGGAGCCCCGTTTAACATCCCATCATCTGGCGGTCCTGGTACTCTTGAGCAAGCAGGGCAAAGCAGGCCGTCCCCAGGAACCTCTTCCTACCGCAGGAGCCCCGTTTAACATCCCATCATCTGGCGGTCCTGGTACTCTTGAGCAAGCAGGGCAAAGCAGGCGGCCCCCAGGAACCTCTTCCTTCCGCAGGAGCCCCGTTTAACAGAACACATGCACAACAATGGCAAAGTATTTGCATTTCTTGTACCAATTAAGAAGTGAAATTAGATAATTTCCCACAAAAACCTGAACGTACCAGGGCACACTGGTTGAAAAAAAATCACATAGATTATCCATTTATTTCGGATGAAAATGATTCTAAATGTTTGTAATGTTTCTAAGTCGCCAAATCGGGCAGAGAGTGACTAATTGGTAATTTTAGTTTGAAAAATAAGTGTGTGACCATGCATGTCGCCAAAAAAAAATATTTCTAAGCGTAGTTTACCAAGACAAATCTTGAAGCTGATCCTGGTCAACGTGGTCTGTTCCCAGCGCCGTTTCTTCTTCATCCTCTCCCTCTGGCTCGAACAAATAAGGCTGAATACCCCTCTCAGCACCACCCAAAACTACTTCATCTTCAGATTCTCCGTTGTCAATGTCATCATTTATATTGTGGTCGTCAAAGTCGAGAAAGTAATCGCTGTCGGAATCACTTTGCTCTCGTTCAGACATTTTCTCAGCCAAACCGAAATGACGTCACGACTGCCCGCACCTATCGGGAGATGGCGGTACTGCAGCATCACTGACTGAAAAATGGGCTATGACCAAATATTGTCATTTATGGAAGATGGTGACACATATTAAATCAGGGGAATGGGCTGAATGTAATATTTTCATACAGTCATTTGATTGGTTCAATAAAAAAATGTCACTGTCCGTCACCTTTAAGGAGGCAATGCTCCATTTTCTTAAAAAAAAAAAAAAAAAGAAAAAAGGGTGGTTGGTTTGTATACAATGTGCTCCGAGGCCATTTTGTGCGCTCAGAGGCGGCCATCTTGCATTCAGTGCGCATATGCATGAGAGCGCCATCTTGAACCACCTTCAAGCTGTGGCACAGTGCCTCCATCGTGTGGCTAATTATAGGAAGTGCACTATTTCACAAAATTACTGCCAATAAGAACTTAAATCTTAATAATAAATTTGGAACCTTATCTCTCTGGCTGAAAGAAAAGCTTTAAGGTGTGCATGGCAAAATAAAGTCCTCCCACACCCGCCTATGTGGGTTTGTTTGTAGTGAGGCAAAAAAGCATGCCCATCCGGCTGGCGAAAAAGGCTCAACTTTAAATTAGGCAGAAGGAGGTATAAGAATAATAACTATTCCTACTTATACAATTAAGGTTTAGAAGAATCCTTGGTGGACAATATATATAAAGGTGAGGTTATTTAAATGAATAAAAATGGAAAATTGCACATTGGAACAGATAAGTAAATATATATATCAAAAAAATAATAAATAAATAAAATTATATATATATATATATATATATATATATATATACACTACCGTTCAAAAGTTTGGGGTCACCCAGACAATTATTTTGTGTTTTCCATGAAAAGTCACACTTATTTACCACCATGAGTTGTAAAATGAATAGAAAATATAGTCAAGACATTGACAAGGTTAGAAATAATGATTTGTATTTGAAATAATAATTTTTTCCTTCAAACTTTGCTTTCATCAAAGAATCCTCCATTTGCAGCAATTACAGCATTGCAGACCTAACATGATTGCACAAGGGTTTTCTAATCATCCATTAGCCTTCTGACGCAATGAGCAAACACACTGTACCATTAGAACACTGGAGTGATAGTTGCTGGAAATGGGCCTCTATACACCTATGTAGATATTGCACCAAAAACCAGACATTTGCAGCTAGAATAGTCATTTACCACATTAGCAATGTATAGAGTGTATTTCTGATTAGTTTAAAGTTATCTTCATTGAAAAAAAGTTCTTTTCTTTCAAAAATAAGGAAATTTCTAAGTGACCCCCAACTTTTGAACGGTAGTGTATATATATGAAAAGTGAGGTGAGTCATCACTGTAATGATATTGTATTTCTGTGTGTGTCAAGCAGCAGAGGTTGATTGAGAATTCCAGTTTGACAATTCCACACAGCAAGGCAGGGGTGAGTTCTCACGCATCTGGTATTGTATAGTATTCCTGTATATGTATCAAGCAGCCGAGGCTGATAGAAAAATTGAGTTTGTTATTCTTTATTTATGAAATGTGGGGTGGTTCATCACTCAACTGATATCTTTACTGTATTCCTGTGTGTGTATCAAGCAGTTGAGACTGATTGAGAATTCCACACAGCAAAACAGATCTTGAGTGATTGTAAATACAGGGAGTTGGACTAGAATAGCAGGAATATAAGCAGATACGGTACCACTGTTGCTCGGAGTTAAAATGTGTGAATAGACTGGTGTTAAGTCCCAGCTAACAGGCGCACAGACGGCTAGCGTCTGTGTAGAAGCTTCCTGTTGGGGTCTAAACACACGGACAATACGTAACTCGGCTACAGCAAGGGGTACGGGTAATACCTATATGAAATGTCTCAAGAAACGATGGAACAATGGCAGGCCTGTAAGCCCGGCTCCCTGGGGTCTGCACTATCCCAGATGATAGCTAGATGGTTGACAAAGGTCCCAGTCACAGATCAAAAGACAGGAAGGGAAAGATTTGCCAGATGGGTCAAACAAATGCAGGCGAGAGGAATGTTTGCAGGGTGTGAAAACAGCCCCCCAAAACCAGGGGGACCTGGCTATGTTTATGAGACAGGCAAGAGGGGGGCATGAGCAGGCAAGCAATAAACACTGAGAGGCCAGTATATTTCAGAGGGGGAGAGCAGGGAAGGAGTTAAAAAGAGCAGGAGAATTTTTCGCAGACTGTCAATGTTTTTTTGGGGAAATTAAGCTCACCCTTCAGAGGATGTCAGTTAACGCCAGTGCCCCTCCACTGACCTCAGTAGCCTCCATCACAAAGGCAGAAATGCAGCCTCAGGCTATTGGACCACCTGCTGTTTAGTCAACAGCTTCCCCCATAGGTGGAGAACTAATAGCACCCCCCCTCCCTACACAGGGGCACAAGCTCTATCAGGGCCTCTTTCCACCAAACCGGTTCCAGTGCTAGTTTGGTTCTGGGGCTGGTGCTAGTGCTTAACCAGTTCTTCTGGAGTGGCTCATAAGAACCAGTTGGCTTTCCACCGATATGGAGCTAGTCGGGAATTATGTCAGAGCTACGTCATTACGTAGTGTGAAGCGCCCAACCCCTGCAGAACACCAGAGAAGATGGAAGTTGGCGGTATGCACCTCTCACTTGTTTGCTATCCGCCAGTAACCGAGAGAAGAAGAAGAAGTAGCAGCGCTAGCTTGTCAACATGTAGGAGCTTGTCTCTTTGGGAGAGCTGCTTTTATGCCAAACCTGTATTACCATCCAAAAACAGTTTTATTCTTAATGGCAGAGAACGGTGGCTACGTTTAAGGACACCGGTAATCATCAATATTTCAGTTATCAGCCGTTGTTAGATAAAGTCTGTAGCGCGAGCATTGACTACACTTTTAAACCTAATATTTATGTCATTTCTGTAATAGGTGGTGTTATGGCGCATTACGAGACGGAGGTCGCCTGTTATGTCATGCCAAAAAGTGATCAGCTGTCCCAAAAAATGATCGCCAGGGGCCATATTGTTATGGGTTATATTAGCTGGTAAATAAGATAAGATAAGCCTTTATTAGTCCCACAACGGGGAAATTCCAGGATTGCAACAGCACAGGGATAGCAACACTCAGAGCAACAATCAGAAGGCAAGAAAAAAAACAAGCAAGCAAGAGCAGCTAATATACATATGTACATATTACTATAAAATATATATATACACACACACAGACACACAGTGCAGAGCACTGTAGCTGGATGGAATAAATATATGAATATATAAACACACAGTGCGGAGCAAATATATATATTTCAACAGATAAACAGTACTTAGTTAGGTATAACAAGATATATTTAACACTTACAATGCATTTTGAACCCAAAACAAACTTGATCTGGGATTAAAAGCAATTAAAATAATGCAGTCACAAGGTTACATGGAAAAATGTATAGATTTACTGCATATATACATGAAGATACTGTATAAATGCATATTCTATGCACCTCCAGACTACAGAGTTGTGAAGGGTATACCCTTCTGTACTTGTGTCATCTATTCTGGTTAAAGTACTGATTCAAGTTTTTATTCATGTAGGGATAACAAGAAACAGACTGTAAACTGTTCAAAGTTCTTTCCCCAGAAATGATCTTGTCCAGAGCTGACAGAATGTCATGTGGTACGTTGTCAAAACAAGATAAACTCATCATTTTTGAAGCTGGCAACTTGGAATATTTTCCACAGAAAAAGTACATAGATTTAAAGTTTGTTGCTGCTTGTTCTTTAAAAAATGTGAAAAAAGTTGTCAAAAATATGAGTAAGTCCACAAATACCTGATATATTGTCCAATACCTGGAAAAATGAACTTAAGTGCAGTAATTCAGTACTTGTACTTTCACTTCCCACCACTACAATGTTATAGTGATTTGCATTGTCCTAAATAACTTTATATTTCATGCATATGAAATGTAAAGTCTTTAACTTTTTAATATGACCCTTCTCTCTTATGTTTTTTCTCTTATCTCTTTGTCTTATGTCCTGATTGGTGGAGCCTTGAGCACTTTTATCATGTCTGTAGTCAGCTTCATGTGTGCCTGTGTTTGTGTTCATGTTGAATGTAACTGTAGTTTGTAAATATGGATGTCACCTGACTGCAAAACAAATCTACCTATGGGTACAAATAAAGGAACCTGAACCTGAATATGTTTGGTGTGAGGATAACAATGTAGAAGCAGAAAAACACTTAAGGAAAGAAAGCTTTTATTTCCAAAATGTGCAAAAACTTCAGACTGCTACATATGAAATATTATGTACACACAGACAAAAATATCAATGCTGTGATAGTTAATTTTTTTACAGTCCCTCAAGTACAGACACAACACGTCCCATCAGTCCAACGAGGGTGTTGGTCTGCTTTGCAGCAAAGCGAAATTCAGCTGCTCCTCCCTCCTGCTCTGATCCTGCTGTCTCATCGGACCGTAATCAAGAAGGAGGTCCATGTTTGTGTCACACTTCTGTTTCCCTGTTTTAAAGTACAAAAATAAGCAATATAAAATAACCACACACTGAAAAATGCAGGAATCGTCAATCCAAGATTGAATGTGTCTATTCAACATCCATTTACTGTTAGTGGCATCACAACATTCAATTCAGTTGTATAATTGGTTTAATTCACTCCCTCCTTTGTGTGACTGGGTCATGATCCATCCAGGTGGATGCCCTCAATTTCCCCTATGGGGATCAATAAAGTACACAAAATCAAAATGATCTGAACATAAATGACCTAATCTGGTCTGATTAGAAGAGCAGGAGGATGACAAGCTTGGAGCTGGTGAAGGTGAGCTGGACACCACAGGTCTGGCTGGTTCTCCCTCATCATCCAGCTGTGATAAATCTATAAAAAAAAAAGTATTTTAGTTTGTGCAGTGAACAACTTAACCTCTTGCGCTCCGTTGTACCGTGGACGGGCAAGTCTCGTGCACGAGGGCGCTCTCGTGCGCTCTAGGACACATCATGGAGATTGTGATGTAGGTGGTGTATGGCATCCAAGTGCGCACTGAAAATAAAAGCTGCAGACACAGCCGCGAACAGATTAGTTCATCTGATTGACCTCTCATTCGACTAATAAGAGCCTTGAATTGGGTTTCTGAAACCTTGAAGAACCAATGAATGAAAACCTAGGAAGGAGGACCCGCCTACTGTGAATGCAGGAACCAATTGAAGCACAGAAGTTCGGGCTGGGTGAAGAGAGACTTACTGCTGCCACAGATGAAAAAAAAAAAGGATGCAGGAAGAACCTGCTGCAGACCCAGCAGCAAGGAGGCCACCCACAAGTGCAACCTGCACTCATTCCAGCAGAATAGACGTTTAGGATTCTCTTCCGTCATCATAGACCGACGGAGGCCGACGACAAAGGTCGTAAATCATTCGCCAAAACCGCAATAATGAAATTATGTTTTGACCGGGATCCACGAGCGGACCAGCGTCGCGTTCGTCTGACAATGGGGAAGAGAAGTTCGCCAGGACAATGTGGCTGTGAAGAGGTAAGGTGTTATAAGCTAAATTATTATTTATCCCTGAAAATTGTAATCAAAAATGACTTTTGACTGATCGGTAAATTACAACTGTGCGGCGCACAAAGTACGAAGTGCGTGCGCCATGTTACATGGTTCTTCGCCGCCTCCGAACCGTGAACGCCCCCCCCCCCCCCGCCGCTACGATTTTGTAGCGGGGGGGTGGGGGGAGCCACGGTGACAGCATTGCTGTGGAAACATGCCACATCGAAGTGTAATCCGTCATGTAGCGAGGGCCGATCTCCGTCCTCTGTAGCGGGGGGGTGGGGGGACAACCCCCCCCCCACACACACACACACAGACACAGCCCTGAATGGGACCTTTCATTTGAGCCCAAGATGAAGCTTCTATGTTGAATCATTCAAAAGTTACCGATGTTTTTCCAAACTGTGCCATTTGGCACAATTTGGCACAGTTCCAAAACGCCTGGGAACAGCCTGAGAACAAAGCTGTGTAAAATATTCATTTTTTGTGGTATTGTTACAAAATTTGGGCGTCAGCTGGATAACACTTGGTTCTACATTTCTGTTGCACTTTCCAGCCCGGATCTGAAGCTGTGTGTTATTTGCAGGCATTTGTATCCAAAAAAAACAGCCAGGCCAAATTTATTTTCTTCAAGTTCACTATGTTTAGATGACTGTAACTCAGTGGCCGGAGCACTTAGAGAGATCATGTTTTTTTTTTTTTTGCCAAAAAATTCAAAGTGTTTTCTTTTAAATGAGACCAACCCCATGAAGATGCTGCAAAGGGTTGAAGAACAGCTTTCGATTTACTTTGGGCACATTTTTTTTTTTGGCGTTTTTAGGAAAATTGACCGGAGTGCAAGGGGTTAAGCCTTCCATTAAATGTGCAGACAGAGAAGACAATTTTATTCAATATCAATGTTAGCAAAGCTTACATGTCTGATTATGGAATAGAAGAATAGGAATAGTTGAAACTTCATTGTACTGTACAGTTGTACAGTACAATGAAACTGTAGGTGTTCCACCAGGCTAGTGCGCAATAAAGTAAGAGAAGGATTAGATAAAATACGGCTACACAATATACAGTTAAACACGAGTGAAATTTTTTTTAAAAATGGCCTAAGATTATGGAAATATTACCAAAATAGTAAAAAAGACGACGTTACTAGTGTCTGGTAGAAAAATCTCCCATAACACAACGCAAGGCACCCATTCATACACAGTATTCATACCACAAAAAACGTATTTTGCGCTGGATGTCTTTATAAAAAAAAGTATTCTGTAAGATGCTAAGATTTCTGTTCTAGTTTCTCAAACGTGCATTTCTGTATGGCGAGGAAACGTTTGTGCTAAAAACAGTTAGCTTGTTAGCATAGCTAACCGAAAATACTATGGCCATAAGAGTGAGTAAAAAAAAAAAAAAAAAAAATCTGCACTTTGGCCGTTACATATCAATACAAGCGGTATACATTTGTCAGCAGAGACGACCTGTTCATTTCTTTATGGCGAGGAGAAACGTTTGGTCGTAGTAAAAGTACTGTTAGCTTGTTAGCATAGCTAACCGAAAATACTATAGCCACAAGAGTGACTAAAAAAATATCCGCACTTTGGCCGTTACATATCAATACAAGCGGATATATATGTATACATATATTGGTTAACGTCTGGCATTTTAAAGACAATACACTTACCAGCGTGTTTTAAGCAGTTTGTTGTCCAGACTAATCCACGGCAATGACAATGGTCCGGCTGGCAGGCCTGTCCTCCAAAACAGTTCAGATGAGTGGCCCCCTCCAGCTTATCTTGTACTTCTGCTTATGTCCATAGAGCCAAGAAATATGTCTCCTCTTCGCTCTAAATCTGTTTGGTTTTGGAATCCGTTGTGTGCTCCGCTCTTTGGAAAGCAACATGGCGGTCAGTAATGTTTTGAAGCCAGTCAGTTAACCACGCCCATGGCTGTGGACGTAACCAACGTAAACTGGTGCTGCCGTTGGCCCAGCTAGAAGTTGGGGCCACGATAGCCCCACTTTTGGGAGCCCGGGACTGGTGCTTTAGTCGGTGGAAAACCAAAGAACTGGTGCTAATGACGCTGTGGCTCCAGTTAAGCACTGGAACCGGTTTGGTGGAAAGAGGCCCTCAGAGAGGTGCCAGACTCACACTAATCAACCTCCTGTCTCAGCAGAGGTGCCAATTGAATCTACCCAATCAACACCCACGATAATGGCCCCCCTGGTGGTGATTAAAAACGGGCTGTGACAAACAGCCAAGGCGGAGCCAGTAGATAGTGAGAAAACTAAGGAATTTCTAGGAAAAACTGTAGAACGTGCTGCAAACACCCCGGATAGTACAGGGGCAAGGTACTTTTGTCACCAGGTCATATGCTGAGACAGGTACTGACCAAGATGCATCATCTGTAGACACTCTCACTTCAGCCCTTCAGAATATGGGAACATATCCACATCATGCTGCCTCCTCTGCAGAACACAGCCCACACATGGCAGTCCACACACCTGGTCATGGTAATGTATATACATGTATGGCTAGGAGCCATGCCCCCCAAGCAAGGCAAATGCCATTGACCACGGCAGTCGGAGGTCGTGTGACCACAAACTACACTGCATTTTCACTCCAAGACACAGCCCTGATAAAATCACAGCTGCCAAATATACATGATGGAGGTGCGCCATGGATCAAAGCTTTCCTTGAGACCTGTGCTGGAATAGCACCTGCTCTGGGAGACTTTAGACGGCTACTCTCCTCCTGCACCTCCTTGGAGATGCTGCGGGAGGTGGAACTACTAGGAGGTACACACTTGGAAAGGGACGAATCTCCATTATCAGACGTGGTGTATCTACTGTGGCCCATAATCTGAGAGAAGTTCCCCGTTCAAATGAAATCGGCTGAACTGTGTGACATCCCACCAAACGACCATGAGAAGGGGGCCCCATACTTACTCAGGGTGAGAGATCTGTGGCAAGACAGGACAGGTGAGGACCCAGCCATCAATGGTACAATTGAAATGCTCTTTAGGGGGGCAGTAGAGGCCTCACTACCCGCCACCATACAGAAATTGTTGAAGCAAGTGGTTGGACTCTCCAGCCTATCGTTCACTATGTGGTCAGCTCATGTTATTCAGTACATTGATAATGAGATTGAGATACGTGAGCAGGAAAAGAAAGAGTTGGCTTCTCTACAGTCACAAGTGGCAAAGGCACAATTGAAGGAGATGAGAGATAAGGTGAATCAAAATAAGGCCTCTGTTAATCAAATGCCGCAACAACCCACCCCCCATCAACCCCAAGTCATGCAACCACCCCAAGATCTCACACTGCAGCAATATAGACCTTACCCGCACACCCCACCTAATCTGCCCTATCAGCGTCAGCCGCAGGGTCACAGGGAACATAAGAGGTTTAATGACAGGGACAGAGGCCGTGTTAACAATAAATCCCGGGGGAGGCCCAACCCATGGGACCGATGCTTCCTATGTCAGCAAATTGGCCACTGGGCTCAACGCTGCCCACAGCAGCACTCAAAGAGCCACCCAGGGGGTCCCCCAATTATCAACACAGTCTATATTCTCCCCTACATGCTCCTCCTCCTCCTCCCCGGGCACAGGACAATTGGCACCAAGCCCCCGGAGCACACCAATTCCCACAATAGGGCTGCCCAGGACTGACAGCAGGTGACTTACTGTGTCCCGCAGATCTATTTCTCGAACCCCTAGTGAAGTTAACAGTGGATGGTCGAGATTATATGTGCATGATTGACACAGGAGCCAGGTATTCCACCCTAAACACGCCACTCCCCATTTCAATGGATACCGTACCTGTTGTTGGCTTCTCAGGTAACACAGAAGAGTGGCCCCTGTCTAGACCTGTTCCCTGTTTGTGGAATTCACTGAGATTTGAACATTCATTCTTACTATCACCAACATGCCCTGTAAACCTGGTGGGAAGAGACCTAATGTGTTCACAAAACATCTCATTATTGTTGGCACCCACCCACATTGACATAACCTTTCCTGACGGTTCAGTACAACGCTGTGCAACGCCCAAACGGGCACTGAGACAAATGATACAATCTCCTGCAAAACCAAGTGACCCACTCACTGAAATGGGTGCGGAAATTTGGTGGGGGCTACTACTCCTTGACTTTGAACAAAGTCACTTGGGGGGCATCTTTTCACAGTGGCTTCTTTGGATGTCCATAGTGTACCCCTATGAAAATCCCCATGACCCACCCCATTGCACGTTCAATTATGAGCTTTTTGAGATGAAAACTATGATGCGTTGTGGGAAGGATATGCACAGCACTTTCAAGAAACTGCAGAACAACCAACAATTGAGATTGAGGACATTTATGTGGGAAAGGAAGCGGTGGCTGCGGCAGTTACTGTACCTGACTCATTACAACCCTTATATGCACTAACTGCCACATCTGCACCTCATGTGACTCTGAAGATAATGGATGGAGGGGAAGCAAAAAACCTGGGCCCGATGATAAAGAGGTGCATAACAACAACTGATTGGTTACCCACGCAGAGCAAAAGTCTACGGTATTCTCCTTCCTTGAGAATGCATCGGATTGCACAATGGTCCATAATGACTATGGAGCTTGAAAAAAGATTCCTCATGCGCACACACGGTAGAGAAAATACAGACCACCCTCACTCACAGTCATTGTTAGACAGTCTCCCTGAGACATTGTGGTCTCAAGGTTCCACGGATGTGGGCCTACTTAATATCCCCCCGTCTCAATCCCCCTAAAGCCTAATACTGTTCCTATATACCGTGCCCAATATCCCCTTCGGTTGGATTAAATAAAAGGTATTAGGGGTATCATTGTTGGACTGATCCAATCGGGGGTTCTGGTCCTCACTGAGTCCCCATGGAATACCCTGATTAACCCGGTCCCCAAGCCAGGGAAATTAGATTACCGTATGATTCAGGACCTTAGACCTATTAATAAAGTGGTAGTACCCCCTCTTTACGACACGCCTAACCCATACACCATGCTGAATGCAATCTCACAGAGTCATAACTTCTTCTCTTGCATTGACCTGGCAAATGCCTTTTTCTGTGTACCACTTCATCCGGATTCACAGCAATTGTTTGCCTTCTCGCCATGTTAGGCAGCATGCCACCATCAGTGTGTGAATGTGTGTGTGAATGGGTGGATAGCAGGATCTGTAAAGCGCTTTGGTCATCAAGAGATGAGAATAAAAGCGCTATATAAGTGAGTGCCATTTACCATTTTTCTCCTACGACGGTACACAATACACATTAAACCGGCTGCCACAGGGTTTTGTCGACTCTCCATCCATTTTTAATCATGTCCTAAGACAACAACTACAGTCTCTTGCACTGCCAGAAGGGGTCACACTCTTACAATATGTAGACAACAATCTGATAGCAGCTCCGGACTCTGAATCAATCATGACCGCAACTGCCACAGTACTAAATCATTTGGCTGCAAATGGGTTCAAGGTATCCAAATCCAAATTACAAATTGGACGACCGAAGGTTACCTTTCTGGTCCGGGTGATTGGTACTTCTGGGCGTAGTATGACCACTACACACAAAACTGACATCCTTAACCACTCCAAACCCATGACTGTGAAGGCAATGATGCAGTTTCTGGGGTTGGTCACATACAGTAAGAACTTCGTGCCTGACTTTACTGGATTAGTGCCGCCCCTAAGAGCACTAATCACCCAAGCAGGATACAGCAACTACAACGCTCCCCTGGAATGTACATTACAAGCAGATCGGGCCTTCATTGAACTAAAGACCGCTCTCTTCTCAGCATGCTCTCTACATGCACCCGATTACTCCAAACCGTTCCATCTGGATGTGGATGAAAAGAACGGCTTTGTTAATGCCGTTCTGTTTCAAAAGGGGGAGAGTGGGACAAGCACGGATAGGAAAGTACTAATGTACTATAGTGGCAAATTAGACAACGTCGAAATGGGCCACCCAGCTTGTGTGAAACATGTGGCCGCTATAGGAAAAGCTGTGGAAAAGACATTGCACCTGACAATGAGCAATCAAACCATTATTCACACAACACATGGAGTTAAGGCCCTTCTTGACTCAAATGCATTCACTTTATCAGCACACAGGGCTCAAGGATTACAGCAGTTGCTTGATAAACCACATATACATTTCACCAGCTCAGGGGTAAACATGGCCTCACAGATAGGTTCAGGTTACTTTATTTGTACCCGTAGGTAGATTTGTTTTGCAGTCTGGTGACATCCATATTTACAAGCCACAATTACATTCAACATAGACACAAACACAGGCACACATGAAGCTGACTATAAACATGATAAAAATACTCAAGGCTCCATCAATCAGGGTATAAAGACAAAGAGATGAGAGAAAAACCAGAGGTAAGAGAGAAGGGTCATCTTAAAAAGTTAAAAACTAGTCAAAGGGGTTAAAAACTCAAAGGTCTAAAACCCAATAAAATATTTAGAACCCAAATAACATCCTACAAAAATAAGTAAATATAAAATGGAGTTAATAAATAGGTACCTAAATTATGTGCAATATGTTGTTACAACTTGTTCAACTCTTTGACAGCAGTAGGAACAAAGCTCTTTTTGTAGCGCTGGGTTTTACTTTTTGGGACAGCAAACCTCCGTCTTGAGGGAAGAAGCTGAAAGTTGCAGTGCAAAGGGTGGGAGTCATCATTTAAAATGGAGGTAGCCATCCTCTGTACCTGTCTGGTGTACAGGGATGTCAGGTTCAGCTGTGACTCACCAAGCAAACGACTGGACCATCTAACTACCTGATCCAAGGATTTCCTCTGTTTCAGTTTTATCTGACCAAACCATGACACTAAAGAAAAGGATAAAACAGATTCAATAAAAGCCCGATAAAACATTGTCCTTATGGTTCAGTCAGTTTGGAAACGTGCAAGTTTCCTCAAGCAATGCAAATGTTGCTGACCCTTTTTACACACCCTTTCACAGTTCTCTTCAAAGTTTAAATTACTATCAATAATCGTCCCAAGATATTTGTAGGATTGTACACATTCGGGGGTCTGGCCTTTTAGTATGGTGACTTTGTGCCTGGGGGTTTTCCTCCTAAAGTCAATAATCATGTCTTTAGTTTTTGTCGTATTCAGCTGCAGGTAGGAATCCTCACACCAGTGAACAAAATCATCAACTACTGGGCTGTGGCCACTCTCACCATCCTGGAGGAGACTGACAATAACTGAGTCATCAGCATACTTTATAATGTGTCTGTTGTCATGTCTGTTCTGACACATGTTTGTGTACAGGATGAAGAGTAGTGGTGACAACACATACCCCTGAGGAGAGCCAGTAGAAGAGCACTTTAGGTCAGACAGTGTACCATTGACCTTTACTCTCTGCGTCCTGTTGGTTAAGAAATCCAGAATCCAACCCACCAGATTATTGCTCAAATCAAATTGTTGCAGGAGCCTTTCAACTAAAATATGAGGTTGGATTGTATTAAAGGTGGAGGAAAAGTCCACAAATAAAAGCCTGGCGTGTGTCCCATTAAAATCCAGATGTTTAAAAAGCATGTTAAGCAGAGTGACAGTGGCGTCCTCCACTCCTCTGTGAGGCCTATAGGCAAACTGCAGAGGATCCAATGCATGCTCAGTCTGCTTTAGGACCTCACATCTGACCAGTTTTTCAAAAATTTTCATTAAAATTGAAGTCAGAGCAACTGGTCTAAAGTCGTTTACCGTTTTAGGACAGCTGGATTTTGGAACGGAAACAACCACGGCTTCTTTCCAGATCTTGGGCACATGTTGTGTCTGTAAGGACTTATTGAAAATGTAATGAAATACAGGACTCAGTTCATGTGCACAGGACTTTACCAAGCGCCCACATATATTATCAGGGCCCTGACTTTTGTTCACTTTTACAGTGCAGAACTCCCTTTTAATATCCTGCATCTCAATATTAAAGTGCTGATTGTCTTTGAGTTTCTGTTTCAAATCTTGGGTTTCTGTGCTAAAATCAAAGGAGTCAAAACAACCATAAAAACAATTAAGAGCATTAGCCAGCTCTGTGTCTGAATTAAAACCATCTAAAAACACACGATTACTGCGTTCTGTGCTCTGAAGGCCTGCAATAGTTTTCATACTGGCCCAGGCTGAACCAAGTTTCTTTGTTGCCATCTTACTTTCCAACTCTGATTTATAATTCTGTTTTGCTCTTAAAATTTCGGACTTCAGCTCTTTTGTGGCAACCTGTAGCTCAGAAACAGACCCCTGTTTAAAGGCAAGTGCTTTCCTCTGTAAGCAGGATTTAACTGATTTTGTAACCCATGGCTTGTTGTTGGGATATATTTTGACACGTTTACGTGGAACGATCGTATTTCTACAGAAAGCCATGTATGAGCATGTGACGTCCACCAAAGAGTCCAAATCATCCCCACAGGACAGTCTGTACGGTTAAAGCATTCCTGGAGGCTGTGCACTGAATCCTCTGTCCACACATCAATGTCTCTGGTCTCCACCTTGCCTCTTCTGAGAGCAGTTTTATATGTGGGTAGCAAATGTACACAGTTGTGATCTGAGGATCCTAAAGGAGGAAGGGGGAGTGATTTATAGGCCCTCTCAATGGATCCATAGCACAGGTCCAATGTCTTTTTTCGCCTGGTTGGGCAGGAGACATACTGATAAGAGACATACTGATTTTTCTCAGGTTGTAACAAGGCGTTCTTGAACTGTGCCAAACTGTGCCAAATGGCAGTTTGGAAAACTGTTCCAGAGTTCACTATCTCAGCAGTTTGCACAGTAAAACCAAGGGGTAACAACCCAGACATACACAGCACAGTTCCTGTTTTTTGTTTTTTTTTTCAGGCAAAAATAGCCTACAGTGTAAGAAAAATTATGCGAAAAATTAATACATTTCACTAAAGTATACACAAAAACAACCCCCCCCTCCAATTTTTCCAGAGTTCACTATCTCACCAGTTTACACAGATACAGGTCAAATGGACCCCTGACCAAGTGCGCACCCCAAGTGGACCACGGAATCCAATCTGTACATGTACAGGTACATTCTCCATCCAGTCATTTATAAATGCTGCCCCAGATGAAAACCAGTCTGTGGGACTATAATGTTCTGAATGAGGCTTTAGAAAATTATGAATCACTTTGTAAATCACTGGATTGAATATGTACAGATTGAATACCGGTGTCCACCTGGGGCGCTCACAATAGTGAGCTCACATGGTCAGGGCTCCATTTCACCCGATCACATTTACACAGTAAAACAAAGGCACAATAACCCAGACATACACAGCACAGTTCCTTTTTTTTACAGGAAAAAATAGCCTACAGTGAAATAAAAATTATACTAAAAAATTATTAAATTTTTCTGCAATATACACAGTAACAAATACCCCCCCCCCCACACACACACACAAAAAAGTCGCCATGCGGGACCCTTGTAATTACCGATTGGTCAAAAGTTATTTTTATTACTATTTTTATCGATAAAGAATAATTTAGATTATAAGACTTACCTGTCCACAACCGCACTGTCGCTGGTATTGTCCACTGGCGTGTGACGATCGTCAGCTTGATGGAAACCTCCGCTGTTAGTGATTCGTCGTCACCCGACCCGGTCAAGCCATCTACATTTTCATGCATGCCCTTTCGGTTTATTTTGTGAACAATTTTTCAAAACAAGTAAAGTAATGGCTAATGTTACCCTGACCCTTCTGCACACTATCACAAAGGACTGCGCGTCACACAGTGGCGAAGTCAAAAGACATTTTACGCACGGGAACCATGGTATTTTACCGGAAATATTAACACTGAACCCTGCATGAAGGATGTCATTGAAGTCAGAAATTGATTGGCTAAACGATATGTCCATCGTCAGATTACTCGGCTTCAATTGGCTCATTGTATTCGCGGTCGTTGATGGGCAGATACTTCTTGCTAGGTTTATGATCATTGGTTATTCAAGGTTTAAAAACCCAAATCAAGGCTCTTGTTGGTCGAATGAGATGTCAATCTCATTCTAAACCAATCAAACACTCCTTTGGCTTTCTGTTTACAGCTGTGTCTGTACTGGAAGACCGGAAATACAGCTTTTTTTTTCAGTGTGCACTAAGACGCACTAAAGACGCAGAGACGTGACGGCCTGCGGAAGTCACAGAGTTCAACAAGTTAAGGGACATTTGTAGATATTTTGTACAGTCGTGTGAAATTTGCCAAAGTTATAACCCCAAGATTACATTGACAACAGGACTGGGAAGTTTCCCAGTCCCGGGGGCCCCATGGAAAGAAATAGTCATTGACTTCATAGACATGGGGGCAGACCATAGAACAGAGGGTAAAAGGTATTTGCTCGCTTATGTCGACCCCTTCTCAAGGTGGGTAGAGGCCACACCTACCAAAACGGAGAAGGGAAAGGAAGTAATCAGGTGGCTCACCAGAGAAATCATCCCGAGGTTTGGGATACCTGAAGTGATAAGATCAGACAATGGTAACCATTTCTCTAACGAGGACCTACAACAGGTCGACAGGATGTTTGGGATCAAACATAAGTTTGGAGCCGTTTACCACCCTTCTTCACAGGGGTTGGTAGAAAGAGCAAATAGGACAATTAAGGAGGGTTTGGCCAAGATCTATGCAGACGCAAAACTAACCTGGGTTGAGGCTCTACCCATTGTATTGTTCAATCTCAGGTCGACTCCAAATGCCACCCTGAATGTCAGCCCACATGAGATTTTGACAGGAAGGAAGATGCCTTGCCTGTTTACCACTGCCCCCACTGATTCACCACCTGTGCTAGTGCAACATGAGAACATGAGGGAATATGTCAACCAGCTAAATAACACTGTCATGAGCATCTCCCAACAGGTTGCTGAAATCCTTACCAAAGAGCAGGACCACGACACATCACATGTGGAGGTGGGCAATTGGATTTTGAGGAAGGTGTACAAGATCAACTGGTCCTCTCCTAGGTGGAAGGGACCCTATAAGGTGGCCGAGGTGACATCACACTGTGTAAGGGTGTGGTTGACGGAAGACAGATTGAGTAATTGGATCCATAAGACTCATTGCACACCACCCAAAGATCCAACAGACCAGATACTGACAACCATAAGGGCAGACTTAGGCGGGACACAAGGGGAAGATGACCATACGATTTCACCCAATCTCACAGGATTTAGAACAGGAGCACGGGGGGACAGAGATGAATAATCAACTCAATAGAAGACGACCCACCTGTAGGAAAGGAGGGAGATGTAGTTGGACGTGGGGGGCTATAGTGGTGACAATCATCGCTATCCTGGTTGCAGGTTCCATTATCTGGTTACTACATAGACAACCAAGAGGATACCGGCCCAACAAAAGAACCACTATACCAACATTGATCTTCCGCTGAAGTAACACCTCTACTATCCGACTTGACTTCTGCGACAGCAGACTGTAAGGGATGGGCAGACCAGAGACAGTTACAAAAGGCAGTTAAATACATGTGTATTCTTTATATAAGATCTAATGAGTGGAGTGACTAATGTCTAAAATGGGAATGGGTAGGATGGAATACTGGTCTCTGGTCATGGGGACATCCCACAGGAAGCGCAACGATGAGTCTGTAATGGACAAAACCTCTTACAGCGAATGTCACTGTTAAAAGGGACACCCCCCAGAAAATGTAACCCTGGGAAGTGCAACCCCATCTTCCATCCATCCATCCATCCATCTTCTACCACTTTTCCGGAGTTCCGGGTCACGGAGGCAGCAGTTCAAGCAGAGAAGCCCAGACTTCCCTCTCCACAGCCACCTGCTCCAGCTCTTCAGAGAGGATACCAAGGCGTTCCCAGACCAGCTGGGAGACATAGTCTCTCCACCGAGTCCTGGGTCTGCCCCGGGGTCTCCTCCCAGTGGGACGTGCCCGAAACACCTCAAGTGGGAGGCGTCCAGGAGGCATCCTAATCAGATGCCCATACCACCTCAACTGACTCCTTTCAGTGTGGAGGAGCAGCGGTTCTACTCTGAGCCTCTCCCAGATGACTGAGCTCCTCACCCTATCTCTGAGGGTGAGTCCAGCAATCCTAAGGCAAAAGCTCATTTCAGCCGCTTGTATCCGCAATCTTGTTCTTTTGGTCATTACCCAAAGCTCGTGACCATAGGTGAGAGTAGGAACGTAGATTGACTTGTAAATCGACAGCTTTGCCTTAGAACTAAGCTCCCTCTTCACCACAACAGACCGGTACAACGTCCGCATCACTGCAGATGCTGCTCCAATCCGTCTGGCAATCTCTCGCTCCATTTTCCCCTCACTCGTGAACAAGACCCCAAGATAATTAAACTCCTCCACTTGGGGCAGGAGTCTGTCCCCAACCCAGAGAAGACAATCCACCTTTTTCCGGCTGAGGACCATGGACTCGTACTTGGAGGTGCTGATTCTCATCCCAGCCAGTTCACACTCAGCGGCAAACTGTCCCAGCAAGAGCTGTAGGTCATTGCTGGATGAAGCCAACAGGACAACATCATCTGCAAACAACAGAGATGAGATCCTGTGGTCACCAAGCATGACACTCTCCATTCCCTGGCTGTGCCTAGAAATCCTGTCCATAAAAATTATGAACAAGATCGGTGACAAAGGGCAGCCCTGACGGAGTCCAACTCTCACTGGGAATGACTCCAACCGAGTGTTGGCAATACAAACCAAACTCTCACAACGGTCGTACAGAGACCGAATAGCTCATAACAACAAGCCCAATACCCCATACTCCTGAAGCACCCAATACAAAAAACCACGAGGGACGCGGTCAAATGCCTTCTCCAAGTCCACAAAACACATGTAAACCGGTTGGGCAAACTCCCACGAACCCTCAAGAATTCTCGAGAGGGTAAAGAGCTGGTCCGATGTGCCACGGCCAGGACGAAAACCACATTGCTCCTCCTGAATCCGAGGTTCGACCAACGGCCGGACTCTCCTCTCTAGTACCTTGGCATAGACCTTCCCAGGGAGGCTGAGGAGTGTGATCCCTCTAAAGTTGGAGCACACCCTCCGGTCCCCTTTTTTGAAGAGAGGAACCACCACCCCGGTTTGCCATGCCAAAGGCACTGCCCCCAACCTCCACGCAATGTTGCAGAGGCGTGTCAACCATGACAGCCCTACAACATCTAGGGCCTTGAGGTACTCAGGGCAAATCTCATCCACCCCCGGGGCCCGGCCACCAAGGAGATTTTTAACCACCTTGGCGACCCCAGCCCCTGTGATAGGCGAGTCGTCCCCCTCGTCCCCAAACCCTGCTTCCTCTGTGGAAAGCGTATCAGTGGGATTGAGGAGATCCTCGAAGTATTCCTTCCACCGCCTGACGATATCCCCAGTCAAAGTCAACAGTGTCCCATCCGCACCATACACAGTGTGGACAGGGAGCTGCTTTCCCCTCCTGAGCTGCCGGACAGTTTGCCAGAATATCTTCAAGGCCGACCAAAAGTCTTGTTCCCTGGCCTCACCGAACTCCTCCCATACCCGGGTTTTTGCTTCAGCAACCACCCAAGCTGCACTCCACTTGGACTGCCGGTACACCTCAGCTGTTTCGGGAGTCCCACAAGTCAACCAAGCTTGATAGGACTCCTTCTTCAGCTTAATGGCCCCCCTCACCACTGGTGTCCACCACTTGGTTTGGGGGTTGCCACCACGAGATGCACCGACCACCTTGCGGCCACAGCTCTGGGCCACCGCTTCAACAACAGATGAGGAGAACATGGCCCATTCAGACTCCATGTCTCCAGACTCCCTCGGAATGTGGTTGAAGTTCTTCCGGAGGTGGGAGTTGAAGACCTCCCGGACAGGGGCCTCAGCCAGATGTTCCCAGCACACCCTCACTATATGTTTGGGTCTACCAGGTCTGAATGGTTTCCTCCCCTGCCATTGGATCCAACTCACCACCAGATGGTGTTCAGTTGACAGCTCTGCACCTCTCTTTACCTGGGTGTCCAAGACATACGGTCGCAGGTCTGATGACACATTAACAAAATCGATCATCGGCCTGTGACCTAGGGTGTCCTGGTGCCAGGTGCACATATGGACACCCTTATGCTTGAACATGGTGTTCGTTATGGATAAACTGTGGTTAGCACAGAAGTCCAATAACTGAACACCACTCGGGTTCAGATCGGGCAGGCCGTTCCTCCCAATCACCCCCCTCCAGGTTTCACTGTCATTGCCCACGTGCGCATTGAAGTCCCCCAGTAGGGCAACCCCATCTTTATTACATTAAAAACCCCATGTGCCTCAGACGCGGGCATGTTTGCATTGGGGGCTTGGGTGACTGGAACAGACCAGGGGGAAAGTTCAAACTACAGGTTGGGGGGGGGGGGCAAGCAATGACAAGACCAATAACTGGCAGATGATTAAGGGTAAGCAGGGAGAAGAGAAAAAGATTACCGTCCTAACCCCACAGGAGATACCTGTTATTAAAGCTATAGAGATTGAGACTGGGTTTGCACAAAAGAATTATTGGTTAGATTGGATAAGCAATACTGCTAAATCTGTAATAAGAGATGAGTGTATTGCCTGTTCTTCTTCCCGCCCGGCACTCTTAACTGTGCTGTCGCTATTCTCATGCAATGAGACATACTGTATGATGAATTTGCATATGACCGAACATCCTGAGCCTAAGTGTAAACATTTAGAAACCCCATATCCACTGGCCGCACCCACCTATCTTTACTCCCGTAGCAAATAACTACACCTGCATTACAAAACACAACCTCACCGGACACCCAGTAGGACACTTATTGGGGGATTGGTTCACGGAGTTAATCAATGCCACAACTTGGCCAAATGCCACCAAACTAAAGTACGCCCTCTCAGATGTCTATTGGTATTGCGGAGGTTACAAATTAAGAAACACCCTCCCCCATGACTGGTCAGGCACCTGCACCACAGTGTCCTTAATAGCACCCGTTAAGGTAATTCCCGCATTGGTGTCAGATATCAACCTATGGCAGCAAGCCAACTTTGATCCACTGTCGAACCCAGGACGAGGTGGAGTTGGGAGAAGTGCAACCAACCTTTTTGACCTGTATGCAGGCCACATATATTGACGCTATAGGGGTACCCAGAGGTGTTCCCGATCAATATAAATTAGAAGATCAGGTGGCAGCTGTGTTTGAGTCAATGATACCATACATTGGGCCAATAATCACTGCCAATAAGAATACAGACCGCATTAACTACATCCATTTCAACGTACAAAAGCTCAACAATATGACTAGAGATGCTATTACTGGTCTGCACGTACAATTGGCTGCAACTTCCTTGATGACCTACCAGAAAAGGATGGCACTGGATTTCCTATTGGCTGAAAAGGGTGGTGTATGCTCTATGTTTGCACAGGACTGCTGCGTCTTTATTCCTAACAACACAGCCCCAGACGGGTCTATAACGCGTGCCTTATCAGGTCCAAAAACCCTGTCCGAAGAATTGGCAGATTACTCAGGTGTTAACAACCCAATAGAAAATTGGTTAGACCGAACGCTGGGTAAATGGAAAACCTTGATCACTTCGGTATTTACACTACCGTTCAAAAGTTTGGGGTCACTTAGAAATTTCCTTATTTTTGAAAGAAAAGCACTTTTTTTCAATGAAGATAACTTTAAACTAATCAGAAATACACTCTATACATTGCTAATGTGGTAAATGACTATTCTAGCTGCAAATGTCTGGTTTTTGGTGCAATATCTACATAGGTGTTTAGAGGCCCATTTCCAGCAATTATCACTCCAGTGTTCTAATGGTACAATGTGTTTGCTCATTGCGTCAGAAGGCTAATGGATGATTAGAAAACTCTTGTGGAATCATGTTAGGTCTGTAATGCTGTAATTGCTGCAAATGGAGGATTCTTTGACGAAAGCAAAGTTTGAAGGAAAAAATTATTATTTCAAATACAAATCATTATTTCTAACCTTGTCAATGTCTTGACTATATTTTCTATTCATTTTGCAACTCATGGTGGTAAATAAGTGTGACTTTTCATGGAAAACACAAAATAATTGTCTGGGTGACCCCAAGCCTTTGAACGGTAGTGTATGTCATTGGTAGCAGCAGTAACCACTCTCACCTTATGTGGATGCTGCTGCATACCTTGCATCCGTCACTTATGTTTAAAATGCATCACCACCGCAATCAATGAAAAATTCCCTGCCCCACCTGGCTATCAGATGGTGCAGTGCCGAGAGGAGGTAGTCCCATTGGTTCCCCTCTCTGAGTCCGGGGAAGGAGGAACTGAAGACCCTAAGGCTAGGGGTGATGATGAGGAGGACCAGCGTGCGATCAGAGATTATTTGTAAACACAATGTGCTACCGGTAACACATAAATCATACATAGCTCACCACACAAATGTAGGGGTGTGAGACTTATAGGGTTCTTGTGTTATTTATTTCCATCATGCTAATTATGGTTAGGTAGTTAGGGTAACTGTGAAGGTTAGAAGCTCTATAAGCCTAAATACAGAAACTATGGATAAGGATGTCTCCTAACGTTGAACGATGTTGTCCGCTACCTACCCACTGCTGAACATATAGGTTCCATCACCCAGCACACTCATCACAACACAACCACCGCTTGCAGATTTCATATAGTCAACAATCACACACTCAAGGCTCCTGGGAGATAACTTACAACAGCACATAGATAACTACAGATGTAGTGAATAAGGATAAAATGGTACAGGCTCCAGACATTGTGATGCCAACCCCTCAGGCTATTATTGGTCCTGCCCCAGCTGAGCCCTTTGTATCGGCACTCGATTAAAGGTGTAGGGTACAGGGAAGATGCGTGCCGAAGGGCACCAGACCATTACAACATGTGCCTGTGACGTGGAAAAGATCGTAGGGTGAGTGACTGTACAACTTCAGTCCCTAGAAGAAGAACGGACTGGTATCTGAGTGCATCAACCGCACCTCCAGCATCCAGGGTGGAGCCAGGAGCTCGAGCCTTACCAACACCAACATCTCCACCTCTGTCCAGCAACAGGGGGTTAGCATCCCTGGGACAGCATCACTGAACTGTTCACCGGCTGGACTGGATGCTACATATCCCCTGCTGCACCCACCAGACTGTCCTATAGACCTCATGGGACGAGATGTGCCTCTCAGAGCGTGGGCACACAGTTGTTTGGCTTCTAATGGTACCGGTGTGTGTCAACGAGGTGGGACTGTACTCCACAGCTGCGGATACAGGAAGTAGACACAGAGGAAGGTCAAACCTCTGTTGCAACCATGTGATGACTGCAACCGAATGATGCAAGCCCTGGCAAGGGTCAACCGGTGGATAAAGGCTTCGTGGGCTTCATGGATTGACCCTATTCGACCCTATGACCCCCACATGGTCCACTCCACCAGACAAAGAACTATGAGCAGGAGGAGACCTCGGTGGGGGTACAGGACTTGGTGACGGTTCATCTCTTAGACATCGCTGCACTGTGCTAGGGTGTCCACAAGGGGGGAGGCAAGGGTAGCAGAACCAATGGTGCAAGCCTCTTGGGTTGACACATAATGCAGGGACCTGCCTTATTCACCATCTGTTAATCGCTAACATCTCTCACACCATGCATAGTTGACATGATAAAATCATGTCAAAGGGGGAGTGAAAGGGTTAATGGAAAGTTGGTGCCAAAATAATAATTCTGTAGGTAATATCCCATTATGCTCTACACATGTTCCATACATGTTCTGTTTGCATGCTTATGAACAAATATGTGATGCTAAACTCTGATAAACTGGAATTAGGCAGAGCAATAGATCTCTCTCTCTCTCTCTCTCTCTCTCTCTCTCTCTCTCTCTCTCTCTCTCTCTCTCTCTCTCTCTCTCTCTCTCTCTCTCTCTCTCCCTTCTCTCTCTCCCTTTTAAGTCAGGTCTTTCACATTAGATACACACCCAGACTCAACACCCACGCACGCTGTTGATAGCACATTCTAGAATGAAGCAGCATGCGCAGTGGATGGCCTGTTCACACCATAGGTAGATTAGCCAATCAGATAGTCGCATATAAGCCCATCCTATTGTACTGGGTCGGCCCCATCCAAGAAGATAACTGTAACCCATGTCCGGAAGTCGGGATCAGTCTGATGATGATCCCAAGGGGACAGCATCAAACTGATCCAGCGCTGCTTGCTTTACCTGTGACTTCTAAATAAATGTTCCATCTTTAAATTGAAGAAATCTCTGGCTTGTTCTTGGATCTTTCAATCAAAGAATCGGGTATTTTTCTAACACTGTGCTCCTCCAACCTCTGGAAGACCGTCCTGAGGTGGGGTACGTGTTCGTCCTCTGACGTGCTGGCCACCAGGATGTCGTCCAGGTATACAAACGCAAAAGGCAGATCGCACAGCACAGCATCCATCATGCATTGGAAGGTCTGCGCCGTGCCTTTTAAGCCAAAAGGCATGCGTAAGAACTCAAAAAGACCAAACGGGGTGATTACTGCTGTTTTGGGTATGTCTTCTGAGTGCACCGGGACCTGGTGGTACCCACGGACCAGGTCCACCTTGGAAAAAATGCGTGCCCCGGACAGGTGGATGGAAAAATCCTGAATATGGGAGATTGTGTAGCGACTGTGCGCTGTGGCAGTTTAATCTGCAGAAATCGCCGCATGGTCACCATGATCCCTCAGCTTTAGGCATCATGTGTAGGGGGGATGCCCATGGGCTATTTGAGCGCCTGATGATGCCCAACCTTTCCAAGTTGGCAAACTCCTCACGTGCACTTGCCAGTTTAGCTGCATCCAGGCACCGAGGTTGTGCGAAAACGGGTGTCCCCGTGGTGGTAATGAAGTGCTCTATCCTGTGCTTAGTGACAGCCGCCGAAAACGTCGGAACCGTGAGTGCTGGGACCTGGGTGAGTAGTGTGTGAAACTTACCTCCTGAGCTGTGACGTTGGCCAGTGTTGTGGACCCGGCTCCTCAAGTTGTACAGGACAGAGAATCAAAAAGCATACCATTAATCAGGCGTCTGTTAGCCACATTGACTAATAGCCCATGTGCACACAGGAAATCTGCACCCAAAATGGGGGAGTTACATGCCGCTATGACGAAGAACCATTGGTAGTTACGGCTGTGCAAAGGTATGGTCAGTGTCCTCTCATCAAAAGTCTTAATGTCTGAGCCATTTGCGGCTGCGAGCTCGGGGCCGCTACTTCCAGCCAGCCAGTCTGCGTAGGATGGCAGGATGAGGCTCTTTTGGGAGGCGGAGTCCATGAGGAGCCGTCTCCCTGAGCGTGAGTCCGTGAATCACATAGAGCAGCTTGGTTGTGTCACCGGCGGTTGCAGCTGCTACCGACTGCCGCTCCTGGCGTTTCCTGAGCACTTGAACGGGCACGGTGGCATGCATTGCCGTGCGTCATCTCCGAAATGACGGTGGTAGAAGCAGAGTGTGCCCCTCCGGCGCTTCTTGGCCTTTGTGGCGGCCACCATTGATGGCTCCTCGCCCTCGCTGGCTGTCTCACTGGGTTTCAGCACCACTGCGTTCACAGCAAAGGTTCTGGTTGCCAGGATAATCTGGTTCACCTCTTGTGCCAGCGTCCGGTAGTTCTGCGTGGCCAGCAGTGGTGAATTGGTGAGGACCACTCTGGCCACTGTCGGGAGGTTCCCGAGGAAAAGGTGGGCAAACAGGAACGGCTCGCCATCTGTGCTCATCAACGGCAACATTTTCTCCATTAACTCGACCACCGACCCATCTCCCAACTTGGAGCACGTCAGGAGCCTTTCCGCTCTCTTGCAGTCTGAGAGCGTGTAGCATTGGGTCAGCGCTGTCCTGAGAGCATCATATTTGCCGTGGGCTGAGGGCTGTTGAAGCAGGCTCGCCGCCCGCCATGTTATGCGCGCGTCCAGCGCTGCATCCACGTAGTAGTACGTAGTGTCATCCACCGTCACTCCACAGAGCACAAACTGGGCCTCAGTGTGGAGGAACCAAGCCGTCGGGTCATGCAGCCAAAAGTCTGGGAGCTTGACTGAAACGGCACACACAGTGCTGACGCTTCCAGTCCGGGCTGTCTCCGGGGTGTTTGCCTCGAATTCCATTCTACGTCAGAGGTCACCAATGTAGAGAGAAATGAGCAGGTGAGGCAGTGAGCTGGATCAGCGTGGACTTTATTTCTCTCTACCCTCAAGTCAACAAGAATAATCCCAGGTCACGGGGCATCTCTCTTTTATATGTTACATGCCTTGCCTAGTGACCTGGCAGCTCACACCACAATATACATTCACAATGCCTGTCAGCGCATTAACATACAGTCCTTTAGCACCATTAACATACAGTCCTTTAGCCCCTCCACTGTCCCGTCTTGACCCCCCTTGGGCTTCTCTCCTCCTGTGCCCTTCAGTGTGAGTGGAGAATGTGACGTTTAGGTCCCCCACATTATAAATGTTTTGTTGGTGCATGTTTCCTTAATCATGAACTCTTCTAGAGAACAAATCATTCAGGGATTTTGGTATAGATAAACATGAACAGTTATACCTGCAAGAACCCTCACTGTTGTTCTCCTGAGTACGACCCCTGCTCACAAGACTCCCCCAGTGAGTCATGTGACTGGTCAAACAAAGAACCACTCTCATTGGCCGAGGCCTCCTGAAACTCCACTCACGAGGAAGGAATCAGTTTAAAGCTGGATTCATACTGCACCTCCACTGTCTGCGTACATATAACCAGAAACCTCATGTGACGAAATTTACGTCATCGGCTCCACTCCGCTAGTGTCCGCAGTGCTCGACCGCGGACGACCGCGTGCAGCCCAAATTTTGTGACCATGCCGACTGCCCACAACCTGAACACGCTGAAAAGCGCATGCGCAAGACAGAATGTCCCATTCACAAGGTGGCGATATCAACACAGCATACCAAGACAAAGTAGACAAAGAAGACAACGAAGAAGTGTAAGGGGAGAATAAACATACATGAATCATACATACATACTTCAGCAGCAGTAGCAGAAGCATCTTTGTAAAAGAGGAGTGAAAACCGGGAAGTCAAGCAGCAGAAAGCAAGCAGCGCTTCTTTGTCGGTGAAAACTCTGGCGTGTCAGTGCATTGGCACTACCTATAGGGCGGGAGTGAAACTACAGATGATGATTGTACACATGCATCAACCGCTTGTCCTGGGCAGATGAAAAAAGTGAGCATGCCCGGCACGCATCGCGTGCGTGCCGGGCTTGTCCAAAGTGCATGCGGACCAAAGTGGACTAGAGGGGAAATGCAGCATGAATAAGGCTTAACTGACCATGCAGTGATCAGTTTGCTCTTTTGCTGCCTGTTCCTGGACGGCGAGGTCATTGGCTCTCTCCTCTCCTCAGAGGCCTTCAAAGCTTATCATCCTGTTCTTTTATCTGACTGAAGGTAACACGTGATGCTTCTTTTGTTCCTAGAATGCTTTTAACCACCAAAAACTTTGATACCTTTTTGTTTTTTCTTTAAGCTTCGACATCTTTTCTCAGAGTCCATGACTAGTGGAAGTAATCTCCCAGTTTTATCTTTTCTAAAACCAATCAAGCTTAATTTTGCTATAATCTTAAATTTTCTGTAAGTCAAGCATGATCACACTTTTTAGAGCTTAATCTGTTTTTAAGGCTTCCTTCTGGCTGTCCTGCACTGCCAAACGCTGGCCTAGAGGAAATCCATTGTTCCACAGCCACCTCCAGCAGATGCGAGCTCCGGGCCTGAACCGGGGCCCACCTCACCAAAGATTTCCTGTCCGAGACCCCGGGGCACAGAACTGCCGGGAGGACCATTGCCACCAAGGCTCATCTCCAGCCCAGGTTGGACCAAAGCCAGGCTACCCAGAGTCAGTCTTCCCATGCCTGTGACCCCTCCTGGAGCTTGACCATAATGTCCTGTTCCAAGCCTCTTGGGAACCAAGCAACACCAAGAGAGTAAGGCAGTTAACAGCATTAGCGCCAAGGAAAGCCATAATCTTTTTCTATAACTACCGCCCCTTTTTGAGCACGAGGTAAAGTTAATCTGTTTTTCCTTTTTCACAATTTTCCAAATTACTTTTTTTTTTAATTAACTTTGCATTATACTCAATTTTTGTCACCATTATCATTTCACTAATTCTCCCTTCAGCTACACAATTACATTTCACCCTTATTCCACATATGCAAGACCTGTAAATACTGTATGTAAATATTGCTGTTTCTTCATAAATGCAAAATTACCACTGTCCATGCTATTTTTGGTTATTTTCCCATTTTACAAGCTATACAGATGTCTATTGTCATTTTGGGATTTCCTGTAATAAATTTACTAACCTCTTCATCAGCGTATTCTCTGTCCAGATTCTAGAATCGCACAGTGTCAAGAACTGACGCCCAGATTATGAGACTGATCAAATATGGCTAAATAAATAATTATTTAATGCTTAACTTATTAATTGCCAAGTTCTTAAGTGTATTCAGTAGGGTCCTCATCAACCCTGTCCCAAAGATGAGTGGTGCCCCACCTAGTGTTACAAACGAGGTAATGCAAGAGTTATTAATGATTATTAATTCCAGCTATTAATTATTAATAATTATATATATATATATATATATATATATATATATATATATAGTGGGAATGTGGAAATGACGAGACAGTGTTCTCTCAAGTCAGCTTTATTCACATTCACCATCATCTCAAAGAAGAAAGAGGACAACACAGGAAACTCTCGTCCTTAAATACCAGGACTCTCACAGTTCACAAGTCAAATTGCATCACCAGTCACATTGCATTATAATCGCCCGTAACAATGCATCTCCTCTTTAATCCCCTAAAATCACCCCCACAGTCTCAGGCCTTGCATCCCAAAGCTAAAACCTTCACAGCTTCCTGTTATCTCCAAGGAAGCTCTGCCTTTGTTCTTGTCTAAAATGTGTGAGGCCTTACACCAGCAACAAAGTAGGTCACATAAGTGTGGCCACACCAGCCCCCCCCAAAACATTTTAGACGAACCAGAGAATACAGTATGCATGCCGTGATAGAATCAATACACATCAGTCTGCATGCTGCCTAGGCTTCAGTCTCCTGCCGTATCTGCTGTAGCCCGGGTTCAACGTCTCCGTGGCGCTGTCACTCTGGGGGGTTGCCGTCTGGGGGTGAAAACCTTTTGTCAGTCCCTGCGGGTGTTCTGGGGAAACATTACTCTGTGAAGCTCCCCGTTGGGGTCTACCTCACCGCGGGGCCCTTGCCAACAGCACCTGCTCATCCGCCACCACAAAAGCGGGTTTGAGTCTGTTTATGCCAACTTTTTCTTTCCTACCCCCCAAATCTAGCAAAAACTGCTTGTCCCGTTTCCAACACTCTGAACGGTCCGTCATAAGGCGGTCGCAGTGGGTGTCGATGTGCATCGTGTCTGACAAAAACAAACTCTGCGTCCTTCAAAGCTTTAGGCACAAAAACGTGCGGAAAACTGCGGTGCACGGGGCCGGGCAGCGTGCTTGATTCTATGTTACTCCGCAACAGCTGAGACGGGGAGTTGTCTGGCGTGGGGTTATCTGGGAGAAACTCCCCAGGCAGCCGAAGTGGTTGTGCGAACACGAGCTCTGCTGGGGAGGCTTCTAAGTCCTCTTTAGGTGCAGAACGCAACCCCAATAAAATCCACGGTAACTTGTCTACCCAATTTGCATCCGTCAGTGACGCTCTGAGAGCCGCTTTCAATGACCTTTGAAAACGTTTGCATAACCCATTAGCCTGCGGATTGTACGCGGTTGTGCGGTGAATCGTGACACCCAGGTTGCGGGCCATCGTTGACCAAAGCTCGGACACAAATTGAGGGCCTCTGTCGAACGTAATGTCCGACAGAACTCCGAAACGCGCCACCCAAGCTGTTAAAAACACGCACGCCACCTCCTCGGCTGTGGTTGATGCCAGAGGAACCACTTCAGGCCAGCGCGTGGTGCGGTCCACCATTGTCAGAAGGTTTGTGCACCCCTGTGACGGCGGGAGGGGGCCCACGAGGTCCACATGAACGTGATCGAACCTCTTGGCAGGAATGTGAAACGGCTCCAAAGGAGCCCTCGTGTGCCTGTGTACTTTGGCTCGCTGACACGCCTTGCAGGCTGCTGCCCACTCTTTAACTTGTTTGCGAAGACTTGGCCACACAAATTTCTCTCCTACCATTTTGACCGACGCGCGCACTCCCGGATGCGCAAAAGAATGAATCGAGTCAAAAACGCGGCGGCACCACACGGCCGGTACTACTGGATGCGGCCGTCCAGTGGAGACATCGCAGATTGGGGGGGGACACCGTCTTGCAGCACCCTGTTCTCCAGCCTTAACCCTGTTGGTCCAGACTGGAGCGCGCGCACATCCACGTCACTAACTTGCTCCGCGGCCATGGCTGCGTAATCTATTCCTACGCTGACTGGGTCCGCCATGGTGCGCGAGAGGCAATCTGCCACCACATTCAGTTTGCCCGCCACATGCTGAATATCAGTGGTAAACTCTGAGATCGCGGCCAGCTGTCTCTGTTGCCGGCCTGACCACGGTTTGGAAACCTTGGCCATCGCGAATGTTAGCGGTTTGTGGTCAACGAACGCGGTGAAAGAGCGTCCTTCTAGCCAGAACTGAAAGTGGCGGATGGCCAAATGGAGAGCCAGCAGCTCCCTGTCAAACGTGCTGTATTTACTTTCACTATCGCCCAAGCTCCTGCTGAAAAAGGCGAGGGGCTGCCAAATCCTGGCCACATGCTGCTCCACGACCGCCCCTATGGCTACATCTGACGTGTCAGTAGTGAGCGCTATGCGGGCCGTTGGGTCTGGGTGTGCCAACAACGTAGCCTTTGCCAAGGCTGCTTTTACCTCCGAGAACGCTTGGTCCCGCTCCAGGGACCACTCTACCTTATTCGCGGGTTTCTGTTTTTTGAGCGCGGCATACAGCGGTTGCATGAGTTGCGCCGCGCGGAGGAGGAAACGGTGATAAAAATTCACCATTCCCAAAAACTCCTGTAACGCCCTGACCGTCTGCGGCCGGGGAAAATCTGCTACTGCGCGCACTTTGTCAGGAAGCGGAACCGCTCTTTCGGGGGAGACGCAGTGTCCTAAAAAATCGATCTGCGCCACCCCGAACTGACACTTCGCTGGGTTGATTATTAACCTGTGATCTCCCAACCTCTGGAAAACTGTGGCTAGGTGGTTTTCGTGTTTGTCTTCGGACGCGCTGGCTACAAAATATCATCCAAGTAGACGAACATGAAAGGGAGATCGCGCAGCACCGCGTCCATCATGCGTTGGAACGTCTGTGCAGCCCCTTTAAGCCCGAATGGCATGCGAAAAAACTCGAATAGGCCAAATGGAGTTATTACCACTGTTTTGGGTATGTTCTCAGCGCGCACTGGGACTTGGTGGTAACCGCGGACCAAGTCTATCTTAGAAAAAACACGCGCCCCTGCCAAATGCACGAAAAAATCTTGGATATGTGGGATTGGGTAGCAGTCGTGCGCTGTAGCGTTGTTTAACCTGCGGAAATCGCCACAAGGTTGCCATGAGCCGTCAGCCTTCGGGACCATGTGTAGCGGGGAAGCCCATGGGCTGTTTGAACGCCTAATTATGCCCAACCTCTCCAGGTTGGCGAACTCCTCGCGCGCTGTGGCCAGTTTAGCTGCGTCCAAGCGCCGAGCTTTTGCAAAAACGGGCGGTCTGGTAGTGGTAATAAAATGTTCCACCCCGTGTTTAGCGACGGTTGCTGAAAATGTGGGGACCGTGAGTGCTGGGAACTGAGTGAGCAGTGTGTGGAACTTACCGCTTGCAGCTGTGACGTTGGCTTGTGTTGTTGGCGGGGCCACTCGCACTGTACAGGGAATAGAATCAAAAGAAAATGCATTAACCAGGCACCTGTTAGCGAGATCAACCAACAAACCATGTGAGCACAAAAAATCAGCCCCCAACATATTGAAATTCACTGCTGCTACAACAAAAGTCCACTCAAATGTCAAATGCCGTGTAGAGACAGAAGCAGAGTCTTCTCACCAAAGGTCTTAATCTCCAAGCCGTTCGCTGCTGCGACCCCGGGACCTCTGGAACCTGCTAGCCTGTCCGCGTAGGAAGGTGTGATGAAACTCAACTGGGAGCCTGTGTCCACGAGGAAATGCCTCCCCGAGCGTGCGTCCAACAAATAAAGCAGCTTGTTCTCCTCCCCGAGGGCCGCAGCTGCTACCGACCCCCGGTCTTGGCGTTTCCCGAACGCCCGAACTGGCACGGTGGTACACATTTGCGTGCCCTCTCTGCGAAGCGGCGATGGTAGAAACAAAGGACGTCTGATCCGCGTTCCCTGGCCCCTGCCGCCGCCATCGTCGGTGAGTCTGGTACTGCTGCCTCTGGCCCCCTGCCATCTCCGGTCGTCGCGCCGAGTTCCGCTGCAGCGGCCGTGGCCGCGCGCCATTTGGTGGCGTTGACAATTCGCTGCACCTCCCGCTCTCGCCGCTGACGGTAGGGTCCTGGGGAAGAGGTGGGTGAAAATGAAGTGATCGTCGTCAGAGTCTTTCAACCTCAACAACTTCTCCATAAGGTTCACGGGCATGTCATTTTCCAACTCAGTCAGCGCCAGGAGCCTCTCTGCTCGCTCTTCCACCGAGGGGGTGAAGTGCTGGATGAGTGCAGCCTTCAACGCACCGTATTTGTCACTGTCCGGCGGCTGGTCGATCAGGCTGTCCACATGCTGGGCCGTGTGGTTGTCCAGTTTTGCGACCACGTGGTAGAATTTTGTGGCATCTACCGATATCCCCCTGAGGTTGAACTGTGCCTCAATCGCATTGAACCAGGAGCGCGGATTGTTCTGCCAAACGTCCGGTAGCTGGACTGTAGCGGCATTCGCTTGGCTCGGGGCTCCTGACGAGGCTGGCCCGGGGGAAATCTCCTCTCGCTGCATGGTACGTCTTGGGTCACCAGTGTGGGACTGTGGAAATGACGAGACAGTGTTCTCTCAAGTCAGCTTTATTCACATTCACCATCATCTCAAAGAAGAAAGAGGACAACACAGGAAACTCTCGTCCTTAAATACCAGGACTCTCACAGTTCACAAGTCAAATTGCATCACCAGTCACATTGCATTATAATCGCCCGTAACAATGCATCTCCTCTTTAATCCCCTAAAATCACCCCCACAGTCTCAGGCCTTGCATCCCAAAGCTAAAACCTTCACAGCTTCCTGTTATCTCCAAGGAAGCTCTGCCTTTGTTCTTGTCTAAAATGTGAGGCCTTAAACCAGCTACAAAGTAGGTCATATAAGTGTGGCCACAATATATATATATATACAGTGGGGTAAAAAAGTATTTGGTCAGCCACCAATTGTGCAAGTTCTCCCACTTAAAAGATGAGAGAGGTCTCCAATTTTCATCATAGGTATACCTCAACTATGAGAGACAAAATAAGAAAAAAAAAATCCAGAAAATCACATTGAAGGATTTTTAATGAATTAATTGGTAAATTCCTCGGTAAAATAAGTATTTGGTCAATAACAAAAGTTTATCTCAATACTTTGTTATATACCCTTTGTTGGCAATGACAGAGGTCAAACGTTTTCTGTAAGTTTTCACAAGGTTTTCACACACTGTTGCTGGTATTTTGGCCCATTCCTCCATGCAGATCTCCTCTAGAGCAGTGATGTTTTGGGGCTGTCGCTGGGCAACACAGACTTTCAACTCCCTCCAAAGATTTTCTATGGGGTTGAGATCTGGAGACTGGCTAGGCCACTCCAGGACCTTGAATTGCTTCTTATGAAGCCACTCCTTCGTTCCCCGGGCAGTGTGTTTGGGATCATTGTCATGCTGAAAGACCCAGCCACGTTTCATCTTCAATGCCCTTGCTGGTGGAAGGAGGTTTTCACTCAAAATCTCATGATACATGGCCCCATTCATTCTTTCCTTTACACGGATCAGTCGTCCTGGTCCCTTTGCAGAAAAACAGCCCCAAAGTATGATGTTTCCACCCCCATGCTTCACAGTAGGTATGGTGTTCTTTCTCCTCCAAACACGACAAGTTGAGTTTTTACCAAAAAGTTCTATTTTGGTTTCATCTGACTGTATGACATTCTCCCAATCCTCTTCTGGATCATCCAAATGCTCTCTAGCAAACTTCAGACGGGCCTGGACATGTACTGGCTTAAGCAGGGGGACACGTCTGGCACTGCAGGATTTGAGTCCCTGGCGGCGTAGTGTGTTACTGATGGTAGCCTTTGTTACTTTGGTCCCAGCTCTCTGCAGGTCATTTGCTAGGTCCCCCCATGTGGTTCTGGGATTTTTGCTCACCGTTCTCGTGATCATTTTGACCCCACGGGGTGAGATCTTGCGTGGAGCTGCAGATCGAGGGAGATTATCAGTGGTCTTGTATGTCTTCCATTTTCTAATAATTGCTCCCACAGTTGATTTCTTCACACCAAGCTGCTTACCTATTGCAGATTCAGTCTTCCCAGCCTGGTGCAGGTCTACAATTTTGTTTCTGGTGTCCTTTGACAGCTCTTTGGTCTTGGCCATAGTGGAGTTTGGAGTCTGACTGTTTGAGGTTGTGGACAAGTGTCTTTTATATTGATAACAAGTTCAAACAGGTGCCATTAATACAGGTAACGAGTGGAGGACAGAGGAGCCTCTTAAAGAAGAAGTTACAGGTCTGTGAGAGCCAGAAATCTTGCTTGTTTGTAGGTGACCAAATACTTATTTTACTGAGGGATTTACCAATTAATTCATTAAAAATCCTTCATCGTGATTTTCTGGATTTTTTTTTCTCATTTTGTCTCTCATAGTTGAGGTATACCTATGATGAAAATTGGAGACCTCTCTCATCTTTTAAGTGGGAGAACTTGCACAATTGGTGGCTGACTAAATACTTTTTTGCCCCACTGTGTGTATATATATATATATACGTATACATATATATATATATATATATATACAGTATATATACGTATATATATATTAATGATGTTCCCACATGACGTTACAGGTCCTTGTTGATTTTTTTTATCATAGGGATCCACTGAATTGCTCATGGTCTGGTCCTTCAGCCAAGATCATTTTGCCTTGGCAGACCCTACCAGTAACAAGTTGCCCTGACAGCATATCTCCTGGGATTATGAGGGTGGACTAACCCCTCCACCACCATAAGGTGGTGATCAACAGACATAAAAATTAATGTTTGGAGTTGTAACTTGATTTTGAACAACTAAATATTCAGAATGTATGGAACAGATACAGTGGCTGTGGAATAAGAATACTGAATAAAATCTGGCTTCATCAAAGCACTGTTTCCACCTATTTTCCAACCCAGTCTAACTTTGTCGTGATGTAATATTTTGCCGCTTGATTAACCACTACACAAAGCAACAGCTGAACTTTGGTTTGACATAGTGACAGAGTGAGTACTGTGATTATGAGCTTGAACTAACCACACACCACAAGATAGGCCAGTTTTGGACCCAATTTTGTCCCTTCCAACAATCGTAGTGGGTCCATTGTTTAAAGTCACTTTTCTGGGACCACTGTTGCCACGTCAACTTATTTTATTTTCAGAAAGCCACTTGTAAAAATGAGCAGTGATGCTTCGCAGTTGTTTTATATTATGTGTCAAAATAAACAAGAGATGACCCAAAAATATAACCGAGAAAGAGACTGGGCTGGTGCACGAGAGAGCACAAATGTATGAATGAGTCATATTTTCTTGTTTGTTTCAATTCAATTCAATTCAACTTCATGTATATAGCACCATTTCACAACAACAGTCATCTCATAGCACTTTCAACTTTAGGGGAAACCTACACAATTGCAGAAAAGACCCCAGCAATCAGGCGATCCCCTGTAAGCAAGCTCTTGGTGATGGTGGACAGGAAAATCTCCCTTTTAGCAGGAAGAAACCTCCAGCAGAACCAGGCTCAGGGGGAGGCAGTCATCTGCTGTGACTGGCTGTGGGGTGAGGGGATAGAGAAGATGAAAAGAACAGACATGTAGAGAGCAAACAGAACGATGGGGACTCAATCTATGGGAGAGAACAAACAGATGTTAATGACCATCAAAAATATTTCATTGAGAGTGAAGAAAGGAGTGAGGCTCAGTGCATTATTGGAGGTCCCCCGGCTGTCTAAACCTGTTAGCAGCATAACTAAGGGAGGGTTCAGGGGCACCTGATCCCACCCCAATTATAGGCTATATCAAAAAGGAAGGTTTTAACTCTATTCTTAAAAACAGAGATTGAGTCTGACTCCTGAATCCAGATAGGCAGCTTGTTCCAAAGAGAGGAGCTTGATAACTGAAGGCTCTGCCTCCCATTGTACTTTTAGAGATTCTAGGTATTACAAGTAATCTTGCATTTTGGGAGTGTAGTGCTCTGTTCGGATGATAGGGTAGTATCAGATCTTTTAAATTAAAAGGGACCTGACAATTTAGAGCTTTGCAAGTGAGAAGAAGGATTTTAAACTTAATTCTAAATTCTATGGGAAGCCAATTAAGGGAGGCCAGAACTGGAGAGATATGATCTCTCTTTCTAGTACCTGTTAAAACTCTTGCTGCAGCATTTTGGATCAGCTGAAGACTTTTTAAAAATGTTTTAGGACAGCCTGATAGTAAAGAGTTGTAATAATCTAATCTAGAGCTAACAAAGGCATGGATTAGTTTCTCAGCATCACTCTGAGACGAGATGCTCCTAATCTTGGCAATATTATACAAATGATAGAAGGCAGTCTTACAAACAAGTTTAATATGTGAATTAAAGAGCAGATCTTGATCAAAAATAACTCCAAGGTTCCTCACAGAACTGTTAAGAGAAAGAGTAACCACATCCAAACTAAGAGTTTGATTTGGAAAGGTATTTCTGAGGTTTTTTGGACCAACTAGAATGACTTCAGTCTTGTCTGAATTTAATAGCAGGAAATTACAAGTCATCCAAGGTTTGATTTCCTTAAGACAAGCCTCTAATTTGGCTTATTGATTAGTATCATCTGGCTTCATTGACAAGTATAATTGTGTGATATCTGCATAACAATGAAAATTTATACAGTGCTTTCTAATAATGTTGCCTAGCAGATGCATGTATAAACTAAAAAGAATCGGGCCTAGCACAGATCCCTGTGGAACACCGTGACTGAGCTTTGAGTTGGAAGAAAACTCATTATTGACATGAACAAACTGGAACCTATCAGATAAATAAGATCTAAACCATTGCAACAAAGTTCTCTTAAGTCCAACAAGGTGTTCCTGTCTATCAAGTAAAATATTATGATCAATAGCATCAAAAGCTGCACTAAGGTCCAAAAGGAAAAGTACAGAAACAAGTCCATTATCAGATGCAAAAAGGAGGTCATTAGTGACCTTCACTAAAGTTGTTTCAGTACTATGATGGATTCTAAACCCAAAATGAAACTCTTCAAATAAACCATTTCCCTGCAAGTGGTAAAATAATTGCACAGCAACAACACTTTCTAAGATTTTTGAAATTAAAGGCAGATTAGAGATTGGTCTATAGTTAGCTAAAGCTCTTGGATTCAGTGTTGGCTTTTTGAGTAAGGGTTTAATTACAGCAGTTTTAAAAGCCTGTGGTATATGGCCTAATGTTAATGAAGAATTGATTATTTGAAGAACAGAGCTACCAATAAATGGGAAGACTTCTTTAAATAACCTGGTTCGAATAGGGTCTAAAAGACAAGTTGAAGGCTTGGATGAGGAAAATATTTTATCTAACCTTAAAAGGTCAATAGAAGTAAACTCATCCAAACAGATATCAATTGAAGGAGTTGTAGTAGTTATTGTATTTAAGGTAATGGTGGGAAGAATCTGACTGATTTTTTTCTCTGATAGATGAAATTTTCCATCCATCCATCCACCCATCTTCTACCGCTTTTCCGGAGATCCGGGTCGCAGAGGCAGTAGTTCAAGCAGAGAAGCACAGACTTCCCTCTCCCCCGCCACCTGCTCCAGCTCTTCAGAGAGGATACCAAGGCATTCCCAGACCAGCTGGGAGTCATAGTTTCTCCACCGAGTCCTGGGTCTGCCCCGGGGTCTCCTCCCAGTGGGACGTGCCCAAAACACCTCAAGTGGGAGGCGTCCAGGAGGCATCCTAATCAGATGCCCATACCAACTCAACTGACTCCTTTCAATGTGGAGGAGCAGCGGTTCTACTCTGAGCCTCTCCCAGATGACTGAGCTCCTCACCTTATCTCTGAGGGTGAGTCCAGCAATCCTACGGAGAAAGCTAATTTCAGCTGCTTGTATCCGCGATCTCATTCTTTCGGTCATTACCCAAAGCTCGTGACCATAGATGAGAGTAGGAACGTAGACTGACTGGTAAATCGACAGCTTTGCCTTAGAACTAAGCTCCCTCTTCACCACAACAGACCGGTACAACGTCTGCATCACTGCAGATGCTGCTCCAATCCGTCTGTCGATCTCTCACTCCATTTTCCCCTCACTCGTGAACAAGATCCCAAGATATTTAAACTCCTCCACTTGGGGCAGGAGCCTGTCCCCAGCTTGGAGAGGACAATCCACCTTATTCCGGCTGAGGACCACGGACTCGTACTTGGAGGTGCTGATTCTCATCCCAGCCGCTTCACACTCAGCGGCAAACCGTCCCAGCAAGAGCTGTAGGTCATTGCTGGATGAAGCCAACAGGACAACATCATCTGCAAACAACAGAGATGAGATCCTGTGGTCACCAAGCATGACACCCTCCATTCCCTGGCTGCGCCTAGAAATCCTGTCCATAAAAGTTATGAACAGGATCGGTGACAAAGGGCAGCCCTGGTGGAGTCCAACTCTCACTGGGAATGAATCCGACCGAGTGTTGGCAATACGAACCAAACTCTCACAATGGTCGTACAGAGACCGAATAGCTCGTAACGACAAGCCCGATACCCCATACTCCCGAAGCACCCCCCACAAAAATCCACGAGGGACGCGGTCAAATGCCTTCTCCAAGTCCACAAAACACATGTAAACTGGTTGGGCAAACTCCCACGAACCCTCAAGAATTCTCGAGAGGGTAAAGAGCTGGTCTGATGTGCCATGGCCAGGACGAAAACCACATTGCTCCTCCTGAATCCGAGGTTCGACCAACGGCCGGACTCTCCTCTCCAGTACCTTGGTATAGACCTTCCCAGGGAGGCTGATGAGTGTGATCCCTCTAAAGTTGGAGCACACCCTCCAGTCCCCTTTTTTGAAGAGAGGAACCACCACCCCGGTTTGCCATGCCAAAGGCACTGCCCCCAACCTCCATGCAATGTTGCAGAGGCTTGTCAACCATGACAGCCCAACAACATCCAGGGCCTTGAGGTACTCAGGGCGACTCTCGTCCACCCCTGGGGCCCGGCCACCAAGGAGGTTTTTAACCACCTTGGCGACCTCAGCCCCTGTGATAGGCGAGTCGTCCCCCTCGTCCCCAAACCCTGCTTCCTCTGTCGAAGGCATATCAGTGGGATTGTGGAGATCCTCGAAGTATTCCTTCCACCGCCTGACAATATCCCCAGTCAAAGTCAACAGTGTCCCATCCGCACCATACACAGTGTGGACGGGGAGCTGTTTTCCCCTCCTGAGCCGCCGGACAGTTTGCCAGAATCTCTTCGAGGCCCACCAAAAGTCTTGTTCCATGACCTCACCAAACTCCTCCCATACCCGGGTTTTTGCTTCAGCAACCACCCGAGCTGCACTCCGCTTGGCCTGCCAGTACACCTCAGCTGCTTCGGGAGTCCCACAAGCCAACAAAGCTTGATAGGACTCCTTCTTCAGCTTAATGGCCCCCCTCACCACTGCTGTCCACCACTTGGTTCGGGGGTTGTCACCATGAGATGCACCGACCACCTTGCTGCCGCAGCTCTGGGCCACCGCTTCAACAACAGAGGTGGAGAACATGGCCCATTCAGACTCCATGTCTCCAAACTCCCTTGGAATGTGGTTGAAGTTCTTCTGGAGGTGGGAGTTGAAGACCTCCCGGACAGAGGCCTCAGCCAGACATTCCCAGCACACCCTCACTATACGTTTGGGTCTACCAGGTCTGAATGGTTTCCTCCCCTGCCATCGGATCCAACTCACCACCAGGGGGTGATCAGTTGACAGCTCTGCACCTCTCTTTACCCGAATGTCCAAGACATACGGTCACAGGTCTGATGACACAATAACAAAATCGATCATCGACCTGCGACCTAGGGTGTCCTGGTGCCAGGTGCACATATGGACACCCATATGCTTGAACATGGTGTTCATTATGGACAAACTGTGGTTAGCACAGAATTCCAATAACTGAACACCACTCGGGTTCAGATCGGGCAGGCCGTTCCTTCCAATTACCCCCCTCCAGGTTTCACTGTCGTTGCCCACGTGGGCATTGAAGTCCCCCAGTAGGACAATGGAGTCTCCAAGAGGAGCACCCTCCAGCACCCCAGTCACAGACTCCAAAAAGGGTGGGTACTCTGAAACATCATTTGGTGCATAGGCACAAATGATGGTCGGGACCCATTTCCCAACCTGAAGGCGCAGGGAAGCAACCCTTTCGTCCACTGGGGAAAACTCCAATATAGAAGCAGCAAGGTGGGGGGATACAAGAATACCCACCCCTGCTGGTCACCTCTCGCCCGGGGCAACTCCAGGAAAGGGCAAGCTCCAGCCCCTCTTCAGGAGACTGGTTCCGGAACCGGAGCTGTGTGTTGAGGAGAGGCCAACTATATCTAGCCGGTATCTCTCAACCTCATGCACCAGCTCAGGCTCCTTCCCCACCAGAGAGGTGACATTCCACGTACCAAAAGCCATTTTAGAAAGCTTGGGATCAGTCCGCCAAGGTCTCCGCCTTTGGCCACCACCTAATCCACATAGCACCGGACCCCCATGATCCGTCCTGCAGGTGGTGAGCCCACTGGAGGGCGGACCCATGTAACTCCTTCGGGCTGAGCCTGGCCGGGTCCCATGGGTGGAAACCAGGCCACCAGACGCTAGCCTTCGAGCCCCTCCCCCAGGCCTGGCTCCAGGGTGGGGCCCCGGTAACCCCATACCGGGCGGGGTACACTGAATCCTTGATATACAATTTATCATGAGAGTCTGTTGGATCATTCTTAGTCTGGCCCTTCACCCAGGACCAGTTTGTCTTGGGTGACCCTATCAGAGGCAAATTGCCCAGGACAACATAACTCCTGGGATCACTGGGGCATGCAACCCCCCCCCCCCCACCACCACCACGATAAGGTGATGATCCATGACGGGGAGATGAAATTTTATTATTGAAAAAGTTCATAAAGTCCTTACTAGTAAGCTCTAAGAGAATATTAGGTTTGACTGAGACCTAACTCTTTCTCAGCCTGGCTACAGTGCTAAAAAGAAGCCTGGGATTATTACCTCCGCCAAGGAGATAATGTTTTTACTGGGGTTTGCCTGTGTGTATGTCTGTTTGTCTGTCTGTCTGTTACCAACGTAACTCAAAAAGTTATGAACGGATTTTGATGAAATTTTCAGGAAAGGTGTGTAATGGCACGGGGAACAGATGATTATATTTTGGTGATGATCTGAGAGTGCATACCTCCACCAAGGGCTTTGTTTGTATTTGTGCAGCAGGATTACACAAAAACTACTGGATGGATTTGGATGAAATTTTCACCAGAGGTGGTTCTTGGGCTAGAGAGGAACCCATTATATTTTGGTGATTATCTGAGAATGCATACCTCAGCCAAGGCTCTTATCTTCTCACAGTGTTTTACCAACATAACTCAAAAAGTTATGAACAGATTTTGATGAAATTTTCAGGAAAGGTGTGTAATGGCACGGGCAACAGATGATTATATTTTGGTGATGATTTGAGAGTGCATACCTCCACCAAGGGCTTTGCTTGTATTTGTGCAGCAGGATTACACAAAAACTACTGGATGGATTTGGATGAAATTTTCACCAGAGGTGGTTCTTGGGCTAGAGAGGAACCCATTATATTTTGGTTATTATCTGAGAATGCATACCTCAGCCAAGGCTCTTATCTTCTCACAGTGTGTTAGCAACAATACTCCAAAACTGATGGAGAGACTTTGATGCAATTTTCACCACAAGTGTCTATAGGCCTACACACAAATCCATTACATTTTGAAGGTGATCCATGACAAACGGAAGGACCCTTGGCAGAGGTATGCGCTCAGTCTTCTGTTTTAAGCTACGAGTTTCTGTGCTGAACCAAGGAGTTAAAAATCTCTGATTAGACTTTTTCTTTTTTAAAGGGGCCACCATGTCTAGGGTCTGATGCAGAGAAGCTGTCACATTATCTACCATGCTATCAATTACAGAAGGAGAAAGCTCTCCATAGCTTATCTCTGTTGTGTTGACACATGGCATTGAGGAAATAATCTACTTAAATTTGGTAACAGCATCATCTGAGAGACATCTAAGGTAGGAATATTTTTCTTTAGGAATTAAATAGCCAGAAATAGTAAAAACTAAAATTAACAGGTAATGGTCGGACAGTACAAGGTAATGAGGAAACACTACCAGAATTTATATTTCTATGCCACATGTAAGAACAAGGTCCAACGTGTGGTGGAGATAATTGGTAGAATTTCCTTCTTTCTGAGAAAACCCCATCAAGTCTAATATTGAATTAACTGCCATATTAAGGCAATCACTATCTAGCACCCCTTTGCTTGTCCAGGCATTAATAGGGGTGGCTATCCTGAGTTCTTTAAATAAAGTGGTATCTATACTGTTAATGTTATTGTACTTTGTCTTGCAGTTTTGAATAAAAACAGGTATATAGCAAGATTCTTTCACCTTTTAAGCATTTACTCTTAATTTCTTTAGCCCTTAAGTCTAATCATGCAACTCAGACACTAATGTCAATGTTCACCTTTAAATAAAACCTCAAATTCAAAAGTTTAAAATCTTAATGACAAATGACCATTCAGAAGCAATGAAATGATTTTATAAAAAAATAAGAACTATTTATTTACACATCCAAATGATTAATCCTTTTTTTGAAATGTTCTTTCAGACTGTCAAATCAAATCAAAATATCTCAGCACTTGAATTACCAGAATAAATCACTGCTTTGCAATATTTCAATGGTCACAGCCACCAAAAAAACAAAACACAAAGACATAATAGAAAATGGAAAAGGGAAAAGGGGCCGTTTAAACCTTAATTAAAGCAAACTTAAAGCCAGCAAAAATGTATTCTAAACACCCCACAGTCCTAAACGTTGCAGGCTTTGTGCGAAACTTGCATGCATGGTATCCAACACATAACGGAGACTCCTTCCCTCTGGACTAGAAATGATTTGGGCAACTCACAGGGTCCATGGGCATCAGCGTACACACAGCTCCTCTCCCTGGAATACAGTGCCATTGTCTCTCCCAAACACAGGAATGTTAGGGTTAGGTTAAAGTTCCTTCTAAGTTATGAAGACATCTCCAGCTCACCATGTTAGCAGGCATACAGTCCACACACAGTCCGGTAGGATAAGCTTTCTTTGTTTCCCGTTAGGCTGAGAAGGATGGCGGACTCCCGAACTGCTACTCCTCGTTGAAATAAATTGTTCAACACAGTCCCACCATCCAATATAATAATGTACAGAGCTCACTCATTGTGCACCCCTGTTACTATATCACATCCAAAACTCCAGAAACACATTTGTCGTGTATTTCCCCAGTTGTTAGCTTCCACTACCAGTAGTCTCCTGTCATGGGCCGCTCTCTCTCGTTCTTGCCTCTCTTTTAATTTTCCTCTTCGTTCTCCATTTTCATTCACCCAAATCATGCCCACTTCTGGCCAACCCTTGACCTTCAGCTCACTTCTCATTGGCTTAGAAAATAAACAATACAGAAAAAACATACATTCCCATTTCTTTTGCAAATGTATAGAAAATTAAATAGTCTTACAATATTTCCAGCTTTAAGAACTTAGTATAAAAACAAATAAAACACATTTCACATCATGTAAATAATAAAACACATGACCCCAATCATGAAATCCAAAACTTAATGCACTATATGAAATATCAAACCATGAATACTTTTTAACCATTTTTAACTGCTATTTATTTGGTTAATCCACTGCCAATGGTGCACATACCTTGTCGGAGTGCAGCGGCTTACGTGCCTCAGCAACCCCCGGAGCTATGTAGACGGGATCCTAGTGCTCCCAGAAGGTTCAACCATGTCGAACAGGTCCGCGTGGGGTAGAGGCCAGACTAAAGAGTGCACCCTGGTCCTCCAGGTTAGGGGTTGTGCAGCATGTGACAAATCACTCACGGAAAACCTAAGTTTTGTTACAGCAACAAATGTCCCAACGGTGGAACAGGCGGAGAGGAAAGCAAACTCCCAACGGCTGTGAAGGTGGAGGAGGACAGACAGTTGCACGGGAAGAAGGGTCTCGGAAAGCCTTGGCAGGCAACCTTTCTACAGGGTGGACCAAGCTCTCGACAGCCCAGTCATGGAAGGCAGTTGGTCTAGGGGAGGGACCCCTGACAAACGTCCATGGCTGAAGACGGAGATGCAGGACCCCTGTGGTGTCATAAACGTCTGTATCACGCATATCCGCTTCATGATGAGTCACACCGATGTTTCACGTGATGGTGCTCGTCCTCTGGGGATCTGCCGGGGAGGAAGAGTGCCGGGCCCTCAGCCTCAAAGGGGCCCACCCTCAGCTACCGAAGGTCACCTCACCTCGTCCTGCACAACCAGGGGACGGGGAACGAGGAATGGTACTGGCCGAAAAGAGACGCCAAAGGAGAGGAGCGTCAACATCCTCCAGTGGAACGCAGAAGGAGTCTACAACAAAAAAATATCCCTTACTGAAATACTCCACTCAGAAGACATTGATGTCGCCTGCCTACATGAGACACACCTGAAGAAAAACCAACGCTTCAGTGTTAGGGGATACCAGGTCTTCAGGAAAGACAGAAAAGGAAGAACAAAAGGAGGAGTGGAGATTCTTGTCAAAAACGCCATACCAGCACAAGTGTTTGACGTCAGTACCAACAACCAGGCAGAAATCCATGGAGTTCCAATCATGGTTCATAATGAAAGCGTCACGATCTTCAATGTGTACTGCCCCCCAGAGTGAGAGCTCTCACTTGACCAAATGGAACTTCCAGACTACCGATGCTTAGTCATCGGTGACTTCAACAGTTGATCAGAGGCATGGGGATATAGCGAAGCAGATAGAAGAGGAGAGGAGGTAGAAGATTGGCAAGTCAACAACAGTCTTCTGCTAATGAATGATCATGATGATCCACCAACGTTCTTCTCCAGGGTATGGCTGAGTAACACCATGCCCGATCTTGCGTTTGCCACCAACGACATGGCCAGGCTGGCAACAAGAATGGTACTTGGCCAGCTCAGGGGAAGTGACCATAAACCTGTGAAGATCGGACTGGACATCAGCTACAAACCACAAGAAGCTAAGACATTCCCCAGGTGGAATTACAAGACGGCCAACTGAGTGCGCTTCTCAACACTGGTGGACCGGTACTCTGTGGAGATCTGTCACAAGCAGCAGAACCTCAACAAGAAAGTCAGGGTGCTGAACCATGCTATTCTGAAGGCTGCAAATGAATCTATACCTCGGGGAGCCAGAAAGAACTATAGGCCTTACTGGACAGAGGAGCTCCAGCAGCTTGAAAACAGTGTGGCAGAGGCAAGGGAAAAAGTAGAAGCAGATCCTACAGTAGAAAACAATATTGCCCTGTGGCCACTGCAAAACACAGGCAGACCTTTATACAGGAAGCTCGAAAGAGATGGTAAGAAAAGGCAGAGCACCTCAACTTGGACAAGGACGGCAACAAGCTTGGGAAACTGGCTCAAGCCCTCAACGACGAGAACAGCAAAAGCTCGCCGATCACAGTACAGGCAGATCAAGAACTGCTGACTGGCAAGAAAGCAGCAGACCATTTCATCAACCAGTATGCGAAGACGAGCCACCTTCAGATTCCACCAGAGAGAAGAAAGGATGTCAGAGGAGCCCAGCGAATTCATCAGAACGCACAGATAGAACCAGTGATGAACTCGCCATTCATTCTCAAGGAGCTGGAAGATGCAATGTCAACTCTGAAGCTGAAAAAAGTCCCTGGATCTGACAAGATCGCAAATGAAATGTTGCTGAACCTTGGCCCCAACGACAGTTGGAGATCAGGGACTGTGCCTCAGATCTGGAGAGAAGCCACGATGATTCCAGTGCACAAAAAAGGCAAAGATAAGTTGAAGGCTGAAAGCTATCGCCCCATAAGCCTTACAAGCTGCATAGGAAAGCTGCTAGAGCGTCTCATCAACACCAGACTCATGTGGCACTTGGAAGGAAAACAACACATCGGCCCAGAGCAAGCAGCCTTCAGGCAGAACCGGTCTACAGAGAACCAAATAACATACATCTCTCAAGCCATAGAAGATGCCTTCCAAGAAAAAAAGCACACCCTCGCTGTGTGGATTGACCTAGAAAAGGTGTTTGACAAGGTATGGAAAGACGGCCTCAAGCTGAAACTGCGCCAGTGCGGTGCCGCTGGGCGCATGTACAAGTGGATCACCCAATACCTGCACAACAGAAGAGCCAGAGTCCAGGTCAGACAGTACTCCAGCAAGAAGAAGGTGTTGAGGGAAGGAGTCCCACAAGGAGGAGTGCTCTCCCCAACACTCTTCCTTGTATTCATCAAGGACATCATCCAGAGTTTGCCAAGGAACGTACAAGGTGCCATCTACGCCGATGGCCTAGCCCTCTAGTGCAGTGAGGAAAGCATCATGACTGCAAACTACAGACTGCAGCAAGTTCTCCGGCTGATAGAGGCATGGACCAAGTCATGGCTTGTGAGCTTAAATGAGAGGAAGACTACATACACCGTCTTCACCCTGTCCACTCAACCCCAGAAGGTGAAACTGCAGATCAACTCCCATGAGCTCCAGGCTGAATGTGCACCCACATACCTGGGCTGCACGGTGGCGCAGTGGTTTAGCACTGTGGCAGCACAGTTTTACCCTCGGCCGGGGGATCGCGGGGATCATGAGATCGTGGGTTCGATCCCAGCCCCCGACCAACAGTGAGCTGTGTGGAGTTTGCATGTTCTCCCCGTGTTGCGCGGGTTTACTCCGGGATTTCTCCGGTTTCCTCCCGCATACCAAAAACATGTAGGTTTAGGGCGCTCGCGCACGCAGCGACCAGCAGCCGGTGGCTTGTCACCAGACTGCAAACCAAGTCTACCTACGGGTACAAATAAGTAACAAAAAAAAAAAAAAAAAAATACCTTGGGATCACCATGGCTCGCAGACTGACTTGGAAGAACCAGCTGCACAAGAACCAGGCAAGAGCAAAGATCAGGATGGCCCTAATGAAGAAACTGTCAGGAACAGACTGGGGTGCAGACCAGGGTGTCCTGAAGAAGCTCTATGTGGGGAGGATTCGGCCTGTTCTGGACTATGGCATGGCAGCAACCTCAACAGCTGTCAAAAGCAACACTGAGAAGCTGGACAGACTCCAAAACCAAGCCATGCGAATGATGACAGGAGCCATGCGCAGTACCCCTATCAAAGCGCTGGAGACAACAACAGGCCTTGCACCACTGGAAGACAGAAGAAACGTCAAGGTACTGAGCCAGGCCGCCAAATTCAAAAGACTGGAAAACCATCCCATGAAGGACAGACTGAGCAAGACAAAAAAAAAGGAGACTTAAGAGATCGAGCTTCATCCACCAGAGCAGGACACTTGAAAGGAGAGACCAAGAACTGATGGACCACATACCCACACCAATACCACCCATAGCATCTGTTCCCTCCTGGAACCGACAGAACTTCCCAGCCATATGCACAGACATATCGGGCATTGGGAAGAAAGGAACACAGTCAGACCAAGAGAGCAAGTCACTGGCCCTGGAGTTCATTTGGTCTGCCTACCCTAAAGAGCAGTGGACTCACATCTACACAGACGGCTCTGCCATGGAAGCAACCAGGAATGGAGGAGGCGGCGTGTACATCAGGTACGCTGATGAGGAGACCCACATTCCCATTGCGACTGGAAAGTACTCTACCAATTTCAGGGCTGAGGCAGAGGCCCTGAGAACAGCAGCGGCCCACATCAGGGAACATCAAGACAAGGCACACAAGCAGGTCGTCATCTTCACTGATGCCCTCTCTGTCTTGGATGCACTTCAGGACCCCCGACGCAAAGAACTGAATGAACTCTCCCTCACTCTGTCTCAACTAGCAACACAGGCGAACGTATCACTCCAGTGAATTCCTGCCCACTGTGGAGCCTATGGAAATGAGACGGCTGACAGACTTGCTAAGGAGGGTGGGCAGCAAGACCAGGAAGACAGGCAGGTCTCTTACAGTGAGGAGAAAACCATCATTAAGGCCCTGTCTCACAAGAAGGGGCAGCAGCAACACCCAAACTTCTGTAAGGATGACAATTACTACAGTCTGAGCAGGGCTGATCAAGTCGTTCTGTTCAGACTCCGAACTGGACATAACAGAATGCATGCTCACATGCACCAGAAACTTAAAGTTGGACAATCGGACAGATGCCCATGTGGTACTGCCCAAATGACCAGCGAACACCTCCTCCAACACTGTCCAGACCACGCTGCACTCAGACGAGCTACGTGGCCTGACCCCACATTGCTGAACCAAAAGCTGCACGGGGACCTTGGGGACCTCCGCAGGACGGCAGCATTTGTCAGGGCAGCTGGTGTGACCATCTAGCGATCGACGAAGAAGAAGATTTGGTTAATGAACATGCTCTGTTTTCTATTTATTAACTCCTATTTATGAATCAATGAACTATACAGTCTATTTTTCAAAGGGCTATATCCTCCCCCTTCTAACTGTCTGCATGTCCTCATGAGACAACTACAACATACATGGATAAGAAGGACACAGTACTAAAATCTAATATCCTAGTTTAATAATAACTTGTAAATGATGGTAATTGGCTGATCCCTAGCCTTTCCAGGTTCATCATAAGTCAGACGGATTACAGGTTTTGGTTGTCTTTTAGAACTAGTTCTGGTTCTAGGACCTCTATTCATTTTTGTGAAATACTTAATTTTAGCTTCAGGAGTACTAACAGGGATTTTATAGTTTTCTTGAGGTGGTTCAGAGTCAGAGAGATTAGAGTCAGTGGAGTGGACACTGGCATTGTCATCTTCTGACTTCTCATCAGGTTGGTCATCAAGAGTGGGTTGGTCTCCCTGATTAGTGACTTCTTCAGGTTCTCCACCATCATCTGGAACAGAAACCACTTCCTTGTCTTCAGTTGAATCATGGACAGAAGGTTCATGTTCACTATGGGACCCATCGGCAAGAGCTTATGCAGATATTCTCCATAGGATCTATTGGGCATTTCATATTTCATGTCTTAAGATGATTTGGCATCTTCTGGTTCCACGTGTGTGCTTTCAGTCTTTCTTGGGTGCTTGTTCTTTACTTGTTGACGAGTCTTTGGTTTCACAGGTGATTTGTCATGAACTTTGCCCCCTGGCATACTGACGGACTGACTTATGGGTAAGAGATGATCTTTACGCATGGTTTTCACCCCTCCTTTCCCATCCTCAGACTTCACTCGGTAAACTGGTAAATGAGGGAGCTTTCCAATTACAACATATGGCACAGAGCTCCAGCGGCTTACGAGTTTATGCTTTCCTTGCAGTCCCAGGTTTCGGAGAAGTACTCTGTCACCTGTGCCAATAGTCTGGAAGCATACTTTCTGGTCATAGGCTCTTTTGTTTCTCTGGTGTGACTTATCTGCTGATTTCCTGGTGAGCTCATATGCCTTTTGCAGATCTCTCTTCAGTTTCTCCACATATTGCAAATGGTGTCTGACTCCAGTTCTGTCAGCTGACGTGCCAAAGTAAAGATCTACGGGCAGCCTAGCTTCTCTGCCGAACATCAGTAGATAAGGGAAATATCCTGTTGCATCACATTTTGTACTGTTATAGGCATGGACAACATACGGAATATGCTGGCTCCACAATCGCTTTTTTTTTTATGCCCCAGGGTCGCAAGCATTGACAGCAGTGTGGTTGAACCTTTCAGGTTGAGGGTCCCCTTGTGGATGATATGGTGTTGTTTGGGACTTCCTTGCAGCTACATATTCTTCTTCAGCTCGAATTTCAGCAAGCAGCTCTAAAAGCTTAGGAGGATTCTGCTTTCTCTCCCTTAGCTTAAGCTGCACCAGCATGAGATCTGAATGTATGGCCCTCCGCAGTAGCTGCTCAACTCGGGCAGTATCCACACGACTGGCAGGAATACAATCTTTACAAACTACCTTAGTGAGGGACTGTTCCACCCGCCTCAGGAAATCAGACAGTTTTTCATTTTTTTTTCTTGCTGCAACAGTCTAAACTCGAAGAAGAGGTCTTCACCTGATTCAGCAGAGCCAAATGCACTCTCAATAGCATCCAAGCACTTAGAAAGGGTGACATCTACCTCAGCTGTTCGTATGGCTTTTACTACAGCAAGAGCAGGTCCTCTAAGACATTCCATAATACGTCAATGTTTTTCTTTGTCAGAGCAGTCGCTCTCTTTGACCATTAAACAGGCTTGTTCCAGCCATTGCTCTAATGCTTCACCCGTAGATGTTGGCAACATGCCAGAGAACACCCAGAGGCCATGGTAGCTACTGTTTTCCCCTGATGGCTTCTCCATCTTTGACAGCACATCGCCAACTGCATGAATGATTGACTCGGCAGAGCTACTGGATGCTGCTGCATCTAGCAGAACTCTCAATGAATTGGTGCATCTCCAGCAGGAGTTGAACATTTGACTGCAACGATGATGGGCCAACTGATGTCGGTAGCCACATCCTTGACTTCAGAGGGGATCTTGGTTGGGTCAATTTTTTTCTCTGCATTCACAAAGTACACTCAACTGATCCAGTTTGTTGTTGTACATTCTGCCTCTGACTCTCACTCATCCCAGGGCCTTCACAGTCTCCAGCGTTTCTTCCACCTGGGCAGTCTCCACACCTTTGGGAACGAGCACCAATAACCCATGGTCTTCCTCAAGTGACTCACCTTGACACCACTTTCTGAGCCCTTTCACCAGCTCTGCATGCACCAACTGAATGGCCATTGCCATCTTTTTTTAACAACTACTAGAAGTTAACATATGAATTAGGAACAAAATTTTCACGTAGTTGACCTTTAAAGTGAAAAGAGGAAAAAGAAAAAAGTTATCTACTAGTCCTTTAATCTTCAAAACAAAGTTACCTGCTACTCCTTTAATGTTGCTATCAAGGATTAAAAAAAAATAATGGGCTTAACAAAATAATCCCAGTGGTGCCTCCATTTTATCTAGCGCCCCTTTGCTTGTCCAGGCATTAATAGGGGTGGCTATCCTGATTTCTTTAAATAAAGTTGTAGCTCTACCATTAATGTTATTGTACTTTGTCTTTCAGTTTTGAATAAAAACAGGTATAGAGCAAGACTCTTTCACCTTTTAAGTATTTACTCTTAATTTCTTTAACCCTTAAGTCTAATCATGCAACTCAGACACTAACGTCAATGTTCGCCTTTAAATAAAACCTTAAATAGAAAAATTCAAAATCTAAATGACAAATGACCATTCAGAAGCAATGAAATGATTTTATAAAAAACTAGAAAAGCACTCATAGAGCGCATACCTCCGCCAAGGCTCCTTCCGTTTGTCATGGATCACCTCCAAAATGTAATGGGTTTGTGTGTAGGGCTATAGCTACTTGTGGTGAAAATTGCATCAAAGTCTGTCCATCAGTTTTGGAGTATTGTTGCTAACACACTGTGAGAAGATAAGAGCCTTGGCTGAGGTATGCATTCTCAGATCATCACCAAAATATAATGGGTTCCTCTCTAGCCCAAGAACCACCTCTGGTGAAAATTTCATCCAAATCCATCCAGTAGTTTTTGTATAATCCTGCTGCACAAATACAAACAAAGCCCTTGGTGGAGGTATGCACTCTCAGATCATCGCCAAAATATAATCATCTGTTCCCCGTGCCATTACATACCTTTCCTGATAACTTTTTGAGTTATTTTGGTAACACACTGTGAGAAGACAAGAGCCTTGGCTGAGGTATGTATTCTCAGATCATCACCAAAATGTAATGGGTTTCTCTCTAGCCCAAGAACCACCTCTGGTGAAAATTTCATCCAAATCCATCCAGTAGTTTTTGTGTAATCCTGCTGCACAAATACAAACAAAGCCCTTGGTGGAGGTATGCACTCTCAGATCATCACCAAAATATAATCATCTTTTCCTCGTGCCATTACACACCTTGCCTGAAAATTTCATCAAAATCCGTTCATAACTTTTTGAGTTATGTTGGTAACAGAAAGACAAACAAACAGACACACAAACAGACAAACCCCGGTAAAAATATTACCTTTTAGCACCTTGGGGGAGCCAGATTATTTAGCATCTCAGACAAGAGACAGTGGATAAACATGGGAGAACAATACGCAGGAGGTTCCTGGCGAGATAGCAGGAAGGAGTCAAGGACGTAGGGGGTTGAATGCAGTGAGATGCAAATGTCATGTTGTGTGTGGAGAAATGCCATGAAACTTAAGAGGAGAGTGCCTGCTGAAATGTTCAGTCTCTTCTTTGCTTGTGAGATGTGAGTGTGTAATAAATTGTCTGAAATGAATCTGCCTCTTCATTTACACACTCCACACTGGTGACCCAAGACGTATTATGGAACACGAGGCAAGATCCCCGGAGCCGGCCCGGTCAGGAAGCTACAGCGAGGCGGCAGCCATCCCACAGACAGCCCGGACTGGAACCTCCAGCCACACGTGTGCGGTTTCAGTCAAGCAACCGGATTTCTGGCAGCACAACCCGCACTCTTGGTTCCACCTCACCGAGGCCCAGTTTGCCCTCCGGGGAGTAACAGCAGACGACACCAGATTCTACCATGTGGTAGCAGCGCTGGACGCCCGCACAGCTCAGCAGGTAGCGAGCCTGCTCGATCAGCCACCAGCCAGTAGCAAATATGAGGCGCTCAAGGCTGCGCTCATCCAGCGCTACACACTCTCAGACTGTGAGAGAGCGGAGAGGCTCCTGACGCGGACCGAGTTAGGAGATGGTTCGGCCGGAGACCTGATGGAGAAAATGCTGGCGTTAATACGGACGACGGGCACTTTCTGTTTGCCCACCTCTTCCTCCGGAACCTTCCTACAGTGGCGAGAGCGGTTCTGGCCAATTTGCCATTGCTGGCCACTCGCGACTACCGTGCGCTAGCCCAGGAGGCAGACTGGATCATCATCACCACCAGGGCGATCACAGTCAACGCGGCAGTGGCGGAGCCCAGCGAGACGACCAGAGGAGGCGAGGAGCCACCGACGGTAGCAGCAGCGGGGGCCAAGGAGCGCCAGAGAGACACGCTCTGTTTCTACCACCACCACTTCGGAGAGAAGGCACGCAGATGTGCACCCCTGTGCCAATTCAAGCGCTCGGGAAAAGCCAAGGCCGGGGGTCGGTAGCAGCTGCGACCCTCGGTGAAGAGAACAAGCTGCTCTACTTGATGGATGCACGCTCGGGGAGGTGTTTCCTCGTGGACACCGGAGCCCAGAAGAGTTTCATCCTGCCGACCTACACTGACCGGCTGGCAGGACCTAGCGGCCCCGAGATGTTGGCAGCAAACGGCTTGGCTATTAAGACCTTTGGTGAGAGGACTCTGCTCTTATCTCTACACGGCCGTACATATGAGTGGACTTTTGTCGTAGCAGCACTGAATTACCATATCCTGGGGGCTGATTTTCTGTGTGCACATGGTTTACTGGTTGATGTTGCTAACAGGCACCTGGTTAATGCACTGTCCTTTGACTCTCTCCCCTGTATAGCTCGAGTGACCCAGCCAACAGCACAAGCCAACGTCACAGCTACAGGCGGTAAGTTCCACACACTGCTCACTCAGTTCCCAGCACTCACGGTCCCGACGTTTTCCGCGGCCATCGCTAAACACGGGGTGGAGCACTTTATCACCACCACCGGGCCGCCCGTTTTTGCAAGACCTCGGCGCTTGGATGCAGCTAAACTGGCCATAGCGCGCGAGGAGTTCGCCAACCTGGAAAGGTTGGGCATCATCAGACGCTCGAACAGCCCATGGGCATCCCCGCTACACATGGTCCTTAAGGCTGAGGGATCGTGGCGACTGTGCGGGGATTTCCGCAGGTTGAACAACGCCACAGCGCACGACCGCTACCCAATTCCCCACATACAGTATTTTTCCATTCACCTTGCCGGAGCACGCATTTTTTCCAAAATAGATCTGGTCCGCGGTTACCACCAAGTCCCAGTGCGCGCTGAGGACATACCCAAAACAGCGGTAATAACTCCGTTCGGTCTATTCGAGTTCCTGCGCATGCCATTCGGATTAAAAGGAGCGGCACAGACGTTCCAGTGCATGATGGATGCAGTGCTGCGCGATCTGCCGTTCGTGTTCGTCTACCTGGACGATATCCTGGTAGCCACTGCGTCCGAAGACGAACACGAAACCCACCTCACGACGGTTTTCCGGAGGTTGGAGGAGCACAGGTTAATAATCAACCCGGTGAAATGCCAGTTTGGCGTGACGGAGATTGATTTTTTGGGGCACCGTGTCTCTCCGGAAGGAGCGATCCCGCTGCCCGACAAGGTGCGCGCCGTGGCAGATTTTCCCCGGCCTCAGACGGTCAGGGCGCTGCAGGAATTTTTGGGGATGGTGAACTTTTATAACTGTTTCCTTCCCCGCGTGGCGCAGCTCATGCAACCATTGTATGCCACGCTCAAGAAGCAGAAACCCGGAGCGAGAGCGGGCGTTCTCGGAAGTTAACCTCTTGCGCTCCGTTGTACCATGGACGGGCAAGTCTCTGCATCCCAGAGCGCACGAGGGCGCTCTCGTGCGCCCTCGTGCGCTCTTGGACGCACAGTGGAGCTGCGGGAGCTGCATATTCGTTCTTCCACTGCAGACACAGCCGCAAACAGATTAGATCATCTGATTGACCTCTCATTTGACTAATAAGAGCCTTGAATTGGGTTTCTGAAACCTTGAAGACCCAATGACTGAAAACTTGGCAAGAAGGACCCGCCTACCAACGCAGTGAGCCAACTGAAGCACAGAAGTTCGCTGAGCTGTTTTGTCTACAAAGGCTGGGTGAAGAGAGACTGCTTCAGCAGCCACAGGCAGTGCTTTATTTTTTTTTTTTTTAATTCCAGCAGAGTGTTTAGGATTCTCTTATATGGTCATCATAGACCAACGGAGGCCAACGACGAAGGCCGTAAATCATTCGCCAAAACCGCAATCATGGAATTATGTTTTGACCAGGTCGTGAGACCAGAACCACGAGCGGACCAGCGTCGCGTTCGTCTGACAGTGAGGAAGAGAAGTTGGCCAGGACAATGTGGCTGTGAAGAGGTAAGGTGTTATAAGCCAAAGTATTTTTTATCCCTGAAAATTGTAATCAAAAATGACTTTTGACTGATCGGTAAATTACAACTGTGTGGCGCACGATGTCCAAAGTGTGTGCGCCGCGTTACACGGTTCGTTCACTGCCTCTGGACTGTGAACGCCCCCCTCCGCCGCTACGATTCTGTAGCGGGTGGGGGGGGAGCCGCGGTGACAGCGCTGCTGTGGCCACATCGCCACATCCGAGTGTAATCCATCATGTAGCGATGGCCGATCTCCGTCCTCTGTAGCGAGGGACAACAACACCCCCCCACACACACAGCCCTGAGTGTCACCTTTCATTAGAGCCCAAAATGAAGCTTCTACATTGAATCATTCAAAAGTTACAGACGTTTTTCCAAACTGTGCCATTTGGCACAATTTGGCACAGTTCCAAAACACCTGGGAACTACCTGAGAACAAAGCTGTGTAATATATTCATTTTTACATTGTTACAAAATTTGGACCTCAGCTGGATAACACTTGGTTCTACATTTCTGTTGCATTTTCCAGCCCGGATCTGAAGCTGTGTGTTATTTGCAAGCATTTGTATCCAAAAAAACACCCAGGCCAAATTTATTTTCTTCAAGTTCACTATGTTTAGATGACTGTAACTCAGTGGCCGGAGCACTTAGAGAGATCATGTTTTTTTTGCCAAAAAATTCAAAGTGTTTTCTTTTAAATGAGGCCAACTCCATGAAGATGCTGCAAAGGGTTGAAGAACAGCTTTCGATTTACTTTGGGCACATTATTTTTTGGTGTTTTTAGGAAAATTGTGCCAGGGGTTAAAGCAGCCCTGGCAAACGCCGCACTGCTGGCGCATCCGGACCCGGCGGCCCGCATAGCGCTCACCACCAATGCTTCAGACGTGCCCATAGGGGCTGTCGTAGAGCAGCGCGTTGCCGGGGCTCGGCAGCCGCTCGCCTTTTTCAGCAGAACTTTGCGCGACAGTGAACGTAAATACAGCGCATTCGACAGGGAGTTGCTGGCTCTCCACCTGGCCATACGCCACTTCCAGTTCTGGCTGGAAGGGCGCAGCTTCACCGCATTCGTGGACCACAAGCCGCTAACATTCGCGATGGCCAAGGTTTCAGAACCGTGGTCGGGCCGGCAGCAGAGACAGCTGGCCGCGATCTCAGAGTTTACTACCGATATTCAACATGTGTCGGGTAAACTGAATGTGGTGGCGGACTGCCTCTCGCGCGCCGTGGTGGCCCCGGTCTGCGTGGGGATAGATTACGCAGCCATGGCCGCGGAGCAGATTAGCGATGCAGACGTGCGCGCGCTCCAGTCTGGACCAACAGGGTTAAGGCTGGAGAGCAGGGTGCTGCAAGATGGCGCCCCCCCCAATCTGCGATGTCTCCACGGGTCGCCCACGTCTGGTGGTCCCGGTCGCGTGGCGCTGCCGCGTGTTTGAGTCGGTTCACACTCTGGCGCACCCAGGAGTGCGCGAGAGAAGTTTGTGTGGCCAAGCCTACGCAAACGAGTGAAAGAGTGGGCTGCAGCCTGCGTGGCATGCCAACGAGCCAAGGTACACAGACGCACGAAGGCTCCCTTGGAGCCGTTTCGTATTCCGGCTAAGAGGTTCAACCATGTTCACGTGGACCTCGTGGGCCCCCTCCCGCCATCACAGGGGTGCACGCACCTCCTGACAGTGGTGGACCGCACCACGCGCTGGCCAGAAGCGGTCCCGCTGGCAGCAACCACGTCCGCAGACGTAGCGCACACTTTTTTAACAGCATGGGTGGAGCGTTTTGGAGTCCCGTCGGACATTACGTCCGACAGGGGCCCTCAATTTGTTTCCGAACTCTGGCCCGCGATGGCCCGCAGCCTGGGTGTTACAATTCACTGCACAACCGCGTACAACCCACAGGCCAATGGGTTATGCAAGCGTATTCATAGATCACTGAGAGCAGCACTCAGGGCTTCATTGACGGATGCAAATTGGGTAGACAGGCTGCCGTGGGATTTATTGGGGTTGCGCTCCGCGCCGAAAGAGGATCTGGAAGCTTCCCCGGCCGAGCTCGTTTCTGCGCAGCCACTACGGCTGCCCTGGGAATTTCTGCCAGACAATCCCGCGCCGGGCAGCTGCCCGTCTCAGCTTTTGCAGCGTAGGGCAAACACAGGCACGTTGCCGGGCCCTGCCCACCACAGTTTTCCACGTGTTTTCGTGCCTAAAACTTTGAAGAGCGCGGAGTTCGTGTTTGTCAGACACGACGTCCACCGCCCTCCATTGCGCCCACCCTATGATGGACCGTTCAGAGTGTTGGAAACAGGGGATAAGCATTTTTTGCTCGACTTGGGGGGTAGGAGGGAAAAAATTGGCATAGACAGACTCAAACCCGCTTTCATTGTGACGGACGAGCAAGTGCTGTTGGCTAGGGCCCCTCGGCGTGGAAGACCCCCACGGAGAGCTCCCCAGGGGAACGATTCAACAGAGCAGCCACACGGAGAGACCGAAGTGCCCCCCCCCTCACAGCCCACCCGCAGTCAGACACACTCCCAGCAGCCCCCCACTGGCACAGCAGCGCCACGGAGGTGGTAAACCCCAGTTAGAGCAGATACGGGAGGAGACGGAAGCCCAAGGAGCATGTGGACTGATATTCTATTGTTCTATCACAGCATGTGGACTGTTATTCTATTGTTCTATCTAAGATGCTGGGGGGTGGAGTTTAGCACCTTGGGGGAGCCAGATTATTTAGCATCTCAGACAAGAGACAGTGGATAAATATGGGAGAACAATACGCTGGAGTTTCCTGGTGAGATAGCAGGAAGGAGTCAAGGACGTAGGAGGTTGAATGCAGTGTGATGCAAATGTCATGTTGTGTGTAGAGAAATGCCATGAAACTTAAGAGGAGAGTGCCTGCTGAAATGTTCAGTCTGTTCTTTGCTTGTGAGATGTGAGTGTGTAATAAATCGTCTGAAATGAATCTGCCTCTTCATTTACACACTCCACAACCTCTTTGGTGGAGGTAATAAGAACTATTTATTTACACATCCAAATGATTAATCCTTTTTTTCAAATGTTCTTTCAGACTGTTAAATCAAATAAAAATATCTCAGCACTTTAATTACCAGAATAAAACACTGCTTTGCAATATTTCAATGGTCACAGCCACCAAAAAAACAAAAAACAAAAACAAAGCACAAAGAGATAATAGAAAATAGAAAATGGAAAAGGGGCCCTTTAAACCTTAAAGGAAACTTAAAGCCAGCAAAAATATATTCTAAATACCCCACAGTCCTAAACGTTTCAGGCCTTGTGCGAAACTTGCGTGCATTTTATCCAATACATAATGGAGACTCCTTGCCTCTGGACTAGAAATGATTTGGGCAACTCACAGGGTCCACGGGCATCAGCGTACGTACAGCTCCTCTCCCTGGAATACAGTGCCATTGTCTCTCCCAAACCAGAATCAGAATCAGAATCAGATTTATTGCCATTGTTCATGTGATACACAAACTAGGAATTTGTCTCGGTGCCATGCTGCAAAATTAAAAACATAATGAGAAAAAGGGATAAACTAAAAAACTAAAGGACTAGAAACGTGCAATAAGTGTAGAAAAATAAGTAATAATAAGTAATAATAATAATAATAATAGTAATAATGAGTAGTACTAGTCAAGGCAGTTTTAAAAAATTAGCATGTAGCAGATAATGTGAAGTACCACATAGTGCAGTCAATAATGCAACAGAAAAACAGTGATGATTGACATGAGTCTGGTTGAGCTGCTGTACATAGTGCACGAGAGTCAAAAGTCACTTAGTGTTCAGCAGTCTGATGGCAGAGGGGAAGAAGCTGTTCATGTGCCGGGAAGTTTTAGTCCGAATGGACCGAAGCCTTCTACCTGAGGGGAGGGGGGCAAACAGCACGTGACCAGGATGTGAAGGATCGGCTATGATCCGGCCAGCAAGCCTCCGGGTCCTGGAGATGTACAGGTTCTGGAGAGATGGGAGCTTGCAGCCTATCACCTTCTCAGCAGTGCGCACGACGCGCTGCAGCCTTAGTCTGTCCCTGGCAGTGGCTCCTGCGTACCACACAGTTATGGAGGAGGGGAGGATGGACTCGATGATGGCCGTGTAGAACTGCACTAACATCTTGGTGGGTAGCTTGAGCTTCCTCAGCTGCCGCAGAAAGAACATCCTCTGCTGGGCCTTTTTGATGAGGGAGCTGATGGTTGGCTCCCATTTGAGGTCACGGGTGATGGTGGTGCCCAAGAAGCGGAAGGAATCTGCAAAGGTGATGGGAGAGCCTGTGATGGTGAGGGGGGGCAGGGGGGATGTGACTTTCCTGAAGTCCACAATCATCTCCGCTGTCTTCAGAGCATTCAGCTGCAGGTTGTTGTGGCTGCACCAGGACACCAGCTGGGCCACCTCTTCCCTGTAGGCGGACTCGTCGCCGTTGGAGATGAGCCCGATGAGGGTGGTGTCGTCCGCAAACTTAATCAGCTTAACAGACTGGTGGGAGGAGGTGCAGGAGTTGGTATAAAGGGAGAAGAGTAGGGGGGAAAGTACACAGCCCTGGGGTGATCCAATGCTGATGCTAACAGAGTCTGAGACAGACTTCCCCAGCCGCACATGCTGTCTCCGGTCCGTCAGGAAGTCGGTGATCCACCTGCAGAGGGAGTCAGGCACGTTGAGCAGGGACAGCTTGTCCTGGAGCAGATCGGGGCGGATGGTGTTGAATGCGGAGCTGAAGTCCACAAACAGAATCCTGGCGTAGGTTCCCGGGGAGTCCAGGTGCTGCAGGATGGAGTGGAGGGCCAGGTTGACTGCGTCATCCACAGACCTGTTAGCACGGTAGGCAAACTGCAGCGGGTCTAGGAGGGGTGTGGTGATGGACTTGAGGTGAGACAGGACCAGGCGCTCAAAGGACTTCATGACTACAGAGGTGAGCGCTACAGGTCTGTAGTCGTTAAGTCCAGTAATCCGTGGCTTCTTGGGGACAGGGATGATGGTGGAGGATTTGAGGCAGGTCGGCACGTGACATTGCTTAAGGGAGGTGTTAAAAATGTCTGTGAAGACAGGAGCCAGGAATGTTAGGGTTCGGTTAAAGTTCCTTCTAAGTTATGCAGACATCACCAGCTCACCGTGTTAGCAGGCATACAGTCCACACACAGTCTGGTAGGATATGCTTTCTTTGTTTCCCGTTAGGCTGGGCAGGATGGCGGACTCCCGAACTGCTACTCCTTGTTGGAATAAATTGGTCAACACAGTCCCACCATCCAGTATAATAATGTACAGAGTTCACTCATTGTGCACCCTTGTTACTATATCACATCCAAAACTCCAGAAGCACATTTGCCGTGTATTTCCCCAGTTGTTACCTTCCACTACCAGTAGTCTCCTGTCACGGGCCGCTCTCTCTCTCTCTCTCTCTCTCTCTCTCTCTCTCTCTCTCTCTCTCTCTCTCTCTCTCTCTCTCTCATTCTTGCCTCTTTTTTTTTTCGTCTTCGTTCTCCATTTTCGTTCGCCCAAATCATGCCCACTTCTGGCCAACCCTTGACCTTCAGCTCACTTCTCATTGGCTTAGAAAATAAACAATACAGAAAAAACATACATTCCCATTTCTTTTGCAAATGTATAGAAAATTAAATAGTCTTACAATATTTCCAGCTTTAAGAACTTAGTATAAAAACAAATAAAACACATTTCACATCATGTAAATAATAAAACACATGACCCCAATCATGAAATCCCAAACTTATTGCACTATATGAAATATCAAACCATGAATACTTTTTAACCATTTTAACTGCTATTTATTTGATTAATGAACATGCTGTTTTGTATTTATTAACTCCTATTTATGAATCAATGAACTATATAGTCTGTTTTTCAAAGGGCTACAACTATCTACATCTACATGTATATTAAAGTCCCCTACTATAATTATTCTATCCAATTTCAGCACTAAATCAGCTAAGAACTTAATAAATTCAGATAAAAACTCTGAGTAGGTTGAGGGAGGATGATAAACTATGACAAATAAAATTGGGTTTAACCTAAAATTACTAACATGCCCAATACTGAGGACCAGACCCTCAAAGGAATTATGACATGTTTTTTGCTTTACATTAACTAGAAATTTGGAATGGTAAATTGTTGCTACTCCTCCTCCATGACCAGAACTTCTGGGATTTTGACAGTTTAAGTAACCAGAGGGAGTTGATTCATTTAAACCAGCATAATTCTCTTGTCCTAACCAAGTCTCTGTAAGGGATATTAAATCAATCTGATGATCAATTAACAGATTATGGACTAGCAGAGACTAGGGAGTTAGAGAGCTAATATTTAATAAACCACATTTAATTTTTATATTATGAGGCGGAACAGAGGCCAAGTTATTAAATTTAGAGGCTTCATGTTTGATTTGAGTTTTACCAACTTTTTGTTTGATCACTTTGGGATGCTTATACATTATATTTTTATTTACTTTAGAGGGAGCAGACAGTGATTCTCTGATGGGGAAAACGGGCTAAGTTGAGGGGTGGCGGATGGAGAGAAACTGCAGAGAGTCGTGTAAGCCTGTGGCTCTGCTTCCTGGTCCCAACTCTGAGTAGTCAAGGCTTTGGAACTTTGGATAAAAATGATGCCAGATTGTTTGATAAATGAGACGCACCATCCAAAGTGGGATGGACTCCGTCTCGCCTAATAAGACCAGGTTTCCCCCCAAATGAGTTCCAATTATGTCATAAACCACCCTTTAAAGGGCCATGAAGGACACCAAATGCACGCTGTGAGTTTTGCACATTTATTAACCAAAAGACAAACATGACACAAAAACACTATACTTACATATAATGGATCTGGAGGTGCGCTGGAGGAAGACGGGGCTCACGATTATAGGAGGAAAAATAGCCTGGGGAAGAACAGGCTGAGGCATATAGAGATGCCAGAGAAAAAGAGATAAACTCAGCCGGAGTTGCACCCGAAAGGAAACGGGGCTCACGGCTGAGAAAAATAGAAAAAGGAAAAATACCTGATCGGCGCGCTCCCGTCCACCTCCGCGGAAAACCAATTTCACTGAGAGAAAGGCTGAAACTACTGAGGAAGCAAACAATAGGACACGGCAACGGGAAATGTTGTCGTGTCCTTCATTAGGTGAATGAGATAGATGATTAATGGATGACAGGTGTGGCTACATGAGAAAGGAAGTACACAATAATCAGTGACAGCTTTGCAGCCAGCGAAGCAGAGTTTGACAGCCAGAAGCTGCACAGACTTGTCAAAATAAAAGCACAAAACCAGAAACTAAATAATAATACAAGAATAAGACAACACAACCCCAAGATGTAAATAATATTATAAATACTAAATGACACAATAACTAGACAGGACAATAAGGATGAGACTAAGAATACAAACAACTCATAACTACACAGGAACCAAATACAGCAGGCCATAATAAACAAAGAAACAGAAAAAGACTAAACTTGAACTGAGGCTGAGCACGGCACCCACCGTGCTCAGGATCATGACAAATTGTCTATGTAGCCCACATTGTTTGTAGGACACCACACAGACATCCAGTGGTTGAAGGATGACATGCGGCTAAACATGTCATCACTGGTCAGGGTGGGGAGGGGTCCAAAGAATACTACAGAGGCAGACATCGTTTGTGAAAAGTTACACACTGATTCCACACTGTTTTGTAACTTCCGACTGCCCGAGTCGGATGTTTATGCTGGTGTGAAAATCAAGGAAAATCTGGCATCACTGGCTGGGACTTGTGAATGGAATGAAATCTGTTGTTTGTGAAAGGAATCTGTTATGGTGAGTTCAGACCAAATGCAAAGTGAATTTTTCTCATGGCACAATTACATAAAAAGTCAATGGAAACCTACAAACACACAAATTCACTCCAGGTGACGCAAATTCGTGTCCACATGGATTATGTTCAATTCAGGTAAAAAAAGTCACTTGATGCTTGATCACGATAGTCAATCAATAATGGAGGATAAATTCAAAATGAGACCGCCATTCATCAGAGACTGATGGACCAGAACTCTGAAATGGAATGTCTGTAGTTTGTATCCATTTGTAACATTGTGCTAGGCTACAACTGATCTGCTAATGAGGGCTAGCAGCTCAAGAAACTGGACACCGGTCCACTTGTTTAGAGCTGAAAACAGCTGGTATCAAAATGCAGTTTCTGGAGGAGGCAGTGACATTTTTCCAACTGTATGCCCCACTGGATAATGTTACCTCAAAACATGATGGTACTTTTGGGACTTCCACAGCAGGTACAAAGCAGCTGCAGAAGTTATGAAGGTAATCCTCGCTCCTTGACAGGGCAAATTTTCACTTGTTAATCTCAAGTCTTGCGGCTGTACACACTCATATAGGGCGACACAAATTTTGCTTTGTGTTTAGTCTGAATGCTTCATTAGTGTGTGTTGTGCTGTCTTGTTCACATTGCTTCACTCCACACACTATATGAACAAATTTGTTATTTTTCATTGCCATGTGTGAGATCTTTCACATGTTTAAACATTACAATCTTTTAGCATGGGACCAAGGTGTCACAAATTACTATTTCGTGCCTGACAGACCACTGATTTATTCTGCAACCATTCCTCCCACATCCTTATGAGACTTCTGTGGTTCTTTTAAAAAGGGGCTATTACCCCTGTCATCAATCTTATAGCTTCAGATATTGACAACATGGGTTTGCCTTGGACTCTATTACAAGCTCAAAGTATAGCGACTGACACCCTCTGGGTACAATATGTCTGTGAAGCTGAAGGCAGTGACTGAGCAACTATTTTGTACTGGAAATGACATGATGGTGTGTTTTCAATGTATTATTTTGTACATATGTCGCAAGTAGTAGGAGTGAGCCAGTAAGAAATCTAGTTGCTGCAATCATAGGTAATGAAAAGATCATTAAAACCCCAGCAAAAGTGTGTAGTCATATGTGTAATAGGATTGATGAAACATTTTCACTGCTCCATCTCAGAAGACTGAATGCAATAAAACTCACATTCAAGCTTTTATACAATGTCATTGTTAGCAAAATATATCCCAACTTTTATTTCATACATTCCAATCTCTATTCATTTTATTTGATTTTCCCCAAAAGACCTGTTTGAAGATTTCAATCTGTGCATTAATCTTTGATTTCAGCAAGATGCATCCTTCTTCAGCAAGTCTGCCTGAAACTGAAAATCAGACGAAAGAAAACCTGCCATAATTTTTTGAAACAGATATTATTATCGCTAGCATAGGCCCTGTTAGCGGTCCTCCGGTCCTCCTCAGAAGCGAGAAGACTGGGTGGGTGACGGTGAGAAGGAAGCCTAGCCGCAAAGTCCCGGTCAACCACCGACCTGTTCACGTTTCTAATCGTTTTTCCCCGCTCAGCGACACACCCGCTGAGGAAAAAACTGTGATCATTGGCAACTCTGTAGTCAGAAACTTGAACCTAGAGACTCCAGCAGCCATAGTCAAATGCATTCCTGGGGCCAGAGCAGGCGACATCGAGTCAAATTTGAAAATGCTGGCTAAAAGTAACTGTAAATACTCCACAACTGTTATTCACACTGGCATTAATGACATCCGTCTCCAGCAGTCGGAAGTCACGAAACTTAATGTAGAATCGGTGTGTGACTTTGCCAAAACTATGTCTGCCTCTGTAGTATTCTCTGGGCCCCTCCCCAATCTGACCAGTGATGACATGTTTAGCCACTTGTCATCCTTCAACCGCTGTCTGTCTGTGTGGTGTCCTGCAAACAACGTGGGCTACATTGACAATTGGAGCTCATTTTGGGGAAAACCTGGTCTTATTAGACGAGACAGCATCCTTCCCTCTTTGGATGGTGTGCCTCATTTATCTAACAATCTGGCATCATTTTTATCCAAATTTCCAAAATCTTGACAACTCAGAGTTGGGACCAGGAAGCAGAGTCGCAGTCTTACACGCCTCTCTGCAGCTCCTCTTCATCCGCCACCCCTCAACTTAGCCCCTGTCTTCCCCATCAGAGAATCATTGATTGCTCCCTCCAAAGTAAATAAAAATATAAGTATCCTAAAGTGATTAAACAAAAAGTTGGTAAAACTCAAATTAAACGTGAAGCCTCTAAATTGAATGACTTGGCCTCTGTTCCTCCTCATAATTTAAAAAATAAATGCGGTTTATTAAATATTAGGTCTCTAACTCCCAAGTCTCTGCTAGTCCATGATCTGTTATTGGTCATCAGATTGATTTAATATCCCTTACAGAGACTTGGTTAGGACAAGAGGATTATGTTGGTTTAAATGAATCAACTCCCTCTGGTTATTTAAACTGTCAAAATCCCAGAAGTTCTGGTCGTGGAGGAGGAGTAGCACCAATTTACCATTCCAAATTGCTAGTTAATGTAAAGCAAAAAACATGTTATAATTCCTTTGAGGGTCTGGTCCTCAGTATTGGGCACTTTAGCAATTTTAGGCTAAACCCAATTCTTTTTGCAATAGTTTATCGTCCTCCATCAACTTACTCAGAATTTTTATCTGAATTTGCTGAATTCTTAGCTGATTTAGTGCTGAAATCAAATAGAACTAGAAAAGCACTCGGAGAGCGCAGACCTCCGCCAAGCACCACAGTTCCACCCATACAGTGTTTGTGTGTACGTTTTCAGATTCCTTGACCATGAAAACATATGACTAGCAATTGGATTGACAATGATAGGATTAGTGGTTGAGTAGTTATTCACGAAAATGACATTTTCCATAATGGCGGCCACAGTTCTGCCTATACAGTGTTTGTGTGTACATTTTCAGATTCCTTGACCATGAAAACATATGACTAGCAATTGGATTGACAATGATAGGATTAGTGGTTCAGTAGTTATTCACGAAAATGGCATTTTCTGTAATGGCGGCCACAGTTCCCCCCATACAGTGTTTGTGTGTACGTTTTCAGATTCCTTGACCACGAAAACATATGACTAGCAATTGGATTGACAATGATAGGATTAGTGGTTCAGTGGTTATTCACGAAAATGGCATTTTCCATAATGGCGGCCACAGTTCACCCCATACAGTGTTTGTGTGTACGTTTTCAGATTCCTTGACCATGAAAACATATGACTAGCAATTGGACTGACAATGATAGGATTAGTGGTTCAGTAGTTATTCAGGAAAATGGCATTTTCTGTAATGGCGGTTTTCTTCTGGACGGTGATCCGGCTCATCCCCAAAATTTAATCAGTTCTTCCTTGTACCATTTCCAACAACGCCTGAAAGTTTCATCAAAATCTGTCCAAAACTTTTTGAGTTATCTTGCTAACCAACAGACAGACAGACAAACAAACAGACAGACAAACCCCAGCAAAAACATAATCTCCTGGCGGAGGTAATAATTATAGTAGGGGACTTTAATATACTTGTAGATGTAGATAGCGATTGCCTTAATGTGGCATTTAATTCAATATTAGACTCGATGGGGTTTTCTCAGAATGTAGGAAATTCTACTCATTATCTCCACCATACGTTGGACCTTGTTCTGACATATGGCATAGAAATAGAAAATCTGGTAGTGTCTCCTCATAACCCTGTACTGTCAGACCATTGTCTGTTAACCTTTGATTTTACAATTTCTGACTATTTGGCTCCTAAAGAAAAATATTACTACAGTAGATGCCTCTCAGATGATGTTGTTACCAAATTTATGCAGATTGTTTCCTCTATGCCATGTGTCAACACAACGGAAATGAGCTATAGACAGCTTGCTCCTTCTGTAATTGATAGCATGGTAGATAATGTTACAGCTTCTCTGCATCAGGCTCTAGACTTGGTGGCCCCTTTAAAAAAGAAAAAGTCTAATCAGAGATTTCTAACTCCTTGGTTCAACACAGAAACTCATAGCTTAAAACAGGAGACTCGTCAATTAGAAAGAAAATGGCGCTCCACTAATTTAGATGAAATCTATTTAGCTTGGAGAAATCATCTTTTGAGTTATAAAAAATCTCTGAGAAAAGCTAGAATGAGTTATTATTCTGCATTAAAAGAAGAGAACAAGAATAATCCCAGGTTTCTTTTCAGTACTGTAGCCAGGTTGAAAAAGAGTCAGGACTCTGTCAATCCTAGCATTCCCTTAGAGCTTACTAGTCAGGACTTTATGAACTTTGTCAATAATAAAATTTCATCCATCAGAGATAAAATCAATCAGATTCTTCCCACCGTTAACTTAAATACAGTAACTGCTACAACTCCTTCAATTGATATCTGTCTTGATAAGTTTACTCCAATTGACCTTTTAGAGTTAGACAAAATAGTTTCCTCATCCAAGCCTTCAACTTGTCTTTTAGACCCTCTTCGTACCAGGTTATTTAAAGAAGTCTTCCCATGTATTGGTAGCTTTATGCTTCATATAATCAATTCTTCATTAACTTTAGGCCATGTACCGCAGGCTTTTAAAACGGCTGTAATTAAACCCTTACTCAAAAAGCCAACACTAGATCCAGGAGCTTTAACTAACTATAGACCAATCTCTAATCTCCCTTTCATTTCAAAAATCTTAGAAAGAGTTGTTGCTACACAATTATTTGACCACCTGCAGGGAAATGGTTTACTTGAAGAGTTTCAATCTGGGTTTAGAATCCATCATAGTACTGAAACAGCTTTAGTGAAGGTCACTAACAACCTCCTCATCGCATCTGATAATGGACTTGTTTCTGTACTTGTCCTTTTAGACCTTAGTGCAGCTTTTGATACTATCGACCATAATATTCAACTTGATAGATTAGAACACTATGTTGGACTTAATGGAACTTCGTTGCAGTGGTTTAGATCTTATTTATCTGATAGGTTCCAGCTTGTTCATGTCAATAATGAGTTTTCTTTCAACTCAATGCTCAGTCATGGAGTTCCACAGGGATCTGTGCTAGGCCCTACTCTTTTTAGATTATATATGCTTCCGTTAGGCAACACTATTAGAAAGCACTGCATAAATTTTCATTGTTATGCAGATGACACACAATTATACCTGTCAATGAAGCCAGATGATAGTAATCAATTAGCCAAGTTGGAAGCCTGTCTTAAGGAAATCAAAGCTTGGATGATTTGTAATTTCCTGCTATTAAATTCAGATAAGACTGAAGTCATTCTTGTTGGTCCAAAAAACCTTAGAAATACCTTTCCAAATCAAATTTTCAGTTTGGATCCGATTACTTTTTCTCTTAATAGCTCTGTGAGAAACCTTGCAATTATTTTTGATCAAGATCTGTCTTTCAATTCACATATTAAATTTGTTTCTAAGACTGCCTTCTATCATTTGCATAATATTGCCAAAATTAGGAGCATCTTGTCTCAGAGTGATGCTGAGAAACTGATCCACGCTTTTATTAGCTCTAGATTAGATTATTGTAATTCTTTATTATCAGGTTGTCCTAAAACATCTTTAAAAAGTCTTCAGCTGATCCAAAATGCTGCAGCAAGAGTTGTAACAGGTACTAGAAAGAGAGATCATATCTCTCCGGTTCTGGCCTCCCTTCATTGGCTTCCCATAGAATTTAGAATTAAGTTTAAAATCCTTCTTCTTACTTACAAAGTTCTAAACAATCAGGCCCCTTTTTATTTAAAAGATCTGATACTACCGTATTATCCTAACAGAGCACTACGCTCCCAAAATGCAGGATTACTTGTAATACCTAGAATCTTCAAAAGTATAATGGGAGGCAGAGCCTTCAGTTATCAAGCTCCTCTCCTGTGGAACCAGCTGCCAATCTGGATTTGGGAGTCAGACTCAATCTCTGTTTTTAAGAATAGAGTTAAAACCTTCCTTTTTGATATAGCCTACAATTAAGGAGGGATCATGTGTTTCTGAACCCTCCCTTAGTTATGCTGCTAATAGGTTTAGTCAGCTGGGGGACCTCCAATAATGCACTGAGCCTCACTCCTTTCTTCACTCTCAATGAAATATTTTTGATGGTCATTAACCACTTGCGCTCCGTTGTTCCGCGGGCGGGCAAGTCTCTGCGTCCTATGACGCACGAGGGCGCGCGAGAGCGCGCTCGTGCGCCCTCGTGCGCATGACGCATGATGGTGGTGATGGTGATGTAGTGGCGTCCAAGCGCCACTCAAAAAAAAACTGCAGAGACAGCTGCGAACAGATTAGTTCATCTGATTGACCTCTCATTCGACTAATAAGAGCCTTGAATTGGGTTTCTGAAACCTTGAAGAACCAATGAATGGAAATCTAGGAAGGAGGACCCGCCTACTGTGAACGCAGGAGCCAATTGAATCACAGAAATTCTGGCTGGGTGAAGCGATCTTTACTGCTGCCACAGATGAAAACAAAGGACGCTGGACAAATCTCCTACAGACCCAGGCTCACCCAGCAGCATGGAGAACACCCACAAGTGGGACCTGCACTCATTCCAGCAGAATAGACGGAGGCCGACGACAAAAGTCGTAAATCATTCGCCAAAACGGCAATAATGGAATTATGTTTTGATCGGGATCCACGAGCGGAGCAGCGTCGCGTTCGTCTGACGCGTGGGAAGAGCTGTTCGCCACGACTCTGCTGCTTTGAAGAGGTAAGGTGTTATAAGCTAAATTATTATTTATCCCTGAAAACTGTAATCCAAAAATGACTTTTGACCGATCGGTAATTTACAATTGTACTGTGCACAAAATACGAAGTGCGTGCGCCGCGATAAACGGTTCATTTGCCGTGTTCGGACCGTGAACGCCCCCCCACCCACCTGCTGCAGAAGAGGAGGGGGGGGCACGGTCCGAACGCTCCTCGGTCGGCGGGGGGAAGCTTATCAGTCTATTCCATCATGTAGCGATGGCCCTCTTCTGTGCCCTCTTCTGTACCGAGGGGGGGGGGGGGCGTTCACGGTCCGTTCACGGTTCCCCCCCCCCCACACACACAGTAGCGAGGGGGGGGGGAGCCGCTGTGAAAACATGCAAGGAAAAAAAAAAAAGAGTGTATTCCGTCTTGTAGCGAGGGCCGAATTTGGTCCTTGGTAGCGGGGGGGGGGGGGGGGAACGACTTCCCGCCCACACACACACACACACAGACACAGCCCTGAGTGTGACCTTTCATTAGAGCCTAAAATGAAGATTCTACATTGAATTATTCAAAAGTTACAGACGTTTTTCCAAACTGTGCCATTTGGCACAATTTGGCACAGTTCCATAACGCCTGGGAACTACCTGAGAACAAAGCTGTGTAAAATATTCATTTTTTGTGGTATTGTTACCAAATTTGGATCTCAGCTGGATAACACTTGGTTCTACATTTCTGTTGCATTTTCCAGCCGGATCGGATAGCTGTGTGTTATTTACAAGCATTTGTATCCAAAAAAACACCCAGGCCAAATTTATTTTCTTCAAGTTCAGTATGTTTAGATGACTGTAACTCAGTGGCCGGAGCACGTAGAGAGATTATGTTTTTTTTGCCAAAAAATTCAAAGTGTTTTCTTTTAAATGAGACCAACCCCATGAAGATGCTGCAAAGGGTTGAATAACAGCTTTCGATTTACTTTGGGCACGTTTTTTTTTGGCATTTTTAGGAAAATTGCCCGGAGTGCAAGTGGTTAACATCTGTTTTGTTCTCTCCCATAGATTGAGTCCCCATCGTTCTGTTTGCTCTCTACATGTCTGTTCTTTTCATCTTCTCTATCCCCTCACCCCCCCCAGCCAGTCGCAGCAGATGACTGCCCCTCCCTGAGCCTGGTTCTGCTGGAGGTTTCTTCCTGTTAAAAGGGAGTTTTTCCTCTCCACCGTCGCCAAGCGCTTGCTCACAGGGGATTGCCTGATTGCTGGGGTCTTTCTGCAACTATGGGGGTTCCCCCTACAGTTGATAGTGCTATGAGATGACTGTTGTTGCGAAATGGCGCTTTATAAATAAAGTTGAATTGAATTGAATTTAAAGGTTTGATACATGGGATTATAGTATTTATGACATTAGTTAAATCCAACTGGAAGATTAGGCTTAATCTGTCAGCCAGTAGCATCCAATCTGGGAGTCCAGTGGATAGTGGCTGTTGATGAAAAATCTACTGTACATTTTTCAGGATTCCGATTCAGGATGAGTGCAGTTGAACTCAAAAGATGAAAATAATAATAACAATTAAGCTCCAAAAAATAGGCTATCCATTCCATAATCCATTGCCTTATCATGGTGAAGGAATTTGTATTTTTGTATCTTCTATTGATGGGTCGGTTCCAAGGTTGTCATAGCCACTGGGGTTAAGCTCCCAGTGCTCATAAAATGCTCCTTATGGCGTGCGTCTCGAAAAGCCTCTGACAACTAAGTCCAACTCCTAGCCTGCCCGTGTGGTTTAGTCTCTAAGCCTGGCGGAACTGCTTTTACTAAAAGGAGAAGGGGCGAGGGCGGATCTCTGGCGCCTTAAAACCAGATGCTTCGGGTAGATGGTGGCTCGTCAACCTGGGAAGTTAGCCCATCTAGGGGAAGGTAAACCCTGATTTCAAACCTCCGCTGCCTTGCGGCATACCCGGTCACTGGAAAGGCTTCGGGAGTCAACCCTGAGGAAAAATCCGGAGTCGGAGTCACTAAGGCAGTTCTATGTTGTACTCAACATCGTTCTGGCAGCTCCTGCAATGGCGCTGGTGCCAAACTGTAGCAGCCCTGCTGTTCCTTTGGATTCATCAGTGACGTGGAGAGGGGGGACATGCTGCTTGGGCAACATCTTGTCCTCCATATCTTCCTGCCCAGGCTTGAATCCTACCAATGCCAACGCTGGAAGGTAGAACACCGGATCACTGGAGAGGACACTCCAGCTTCGCCTTTGGCGTAGAAAAAACACGGGGAATGACAGTTACCGGTTATAAGCCACCACTCAATTGGCGTAGAGCGCCGTGCCAGGGGTTGTTCCCGACGGTGGGAGGGATCATCGGATCTCACTGGACAGCTACCGCCCGCCTCAAGCTGGGCAGCCCCCAGCCAATAAGGTGTTGTCCCGCCACAGCTTGCTTTCCTCATTGGGTGCATGGGGATGAGGAGAAGTCCGAACAGCAGGCTGAGAACCTTCGCACCAGGCAAGACAATAAAACAAAAGAGACCAACTCTAAAACTGGGAACTTGGAACGTCCGCACTATGATGACAGGACTCGCTGCTAACCTCAAGAACATCAACAACACCAGGAAGACTGCCATCATCAATAATGAGCTGAAGAGACTGGGAGTGGATATCGCCACTCTCCAGGAAACACGGTTGGCTGACACAGGCCCACTAAGAGAGAAGGACTACACGTTCTACTGGCAGGGAAAGGGCAGTGACGAACACAGGGAACACGGAGTGGGCTTCGCAGTGAAGAACACCCTTGCTGAAGATGGTGGAACTGGGCAGCACTGGCTCTGCACGACTGCTCACCCTCCGCCTGAACACCACTCAAGGCCCAGTCACCCTCGTCAGTGTGTATGCCCCAACACTGACAGCCACACCAGAGGCAAAAGACGAGTTCTACGAGAATCTCGCAACAACTGTCAGGACCATCCCCAACTCTGAACAACTCATCCTCCTTGTAGACTTCAATGCCAGAGTGGGTGCTGACCATGACTCCTGGCCCTCCTGTCTTGGACCTTTTGGCGTGGGTAGAATGAATGACAACGGACAACGGCTGCTCGAGTTCTGCACATATCACGATCTGTGCATCACAAACTCGTTCTTCAAGACCAAGCCCCAACACAAGGTTTCCTGGCAACATCCACGCTCAAAGCACTGGCACCAGCTGGACTTGATCCTGACCAGGCGCACCTCATTGAAGAACGTGCTAATCACCCGTTCGTTCCAGAGTGCAGATTGCGACACAGACCATTCATTGGTGTGTTGCAAGGTCAAGCTGCAGCTGAAGAAATTCCATCGTGCTAGACAGCCTGGAAAGGCATGGATTGACACCAGCAAGATGGCTCAACCAGAACTTGTTGAGCAGTTTGCCTCCACCTTTGAGAAGGAACTTGGTGTACCACAAGAAGGAGAATCTGCAAAGCAGAAGTGGGAAGAGCTGCGAAACACCATCCACCGCACAGCCTTGGCTACCTTTGGGAGGAAGACCTTGAAGTCACAGGACTGGTTTGATGCCAAGTTGACCGAGATGACCCCTGTCATTGAAGCCAAGCGCTCAGCACTTGCTGAGTACAAGAAGTACCCAAACGAGAAGAATCTCCTGATTCTCAGGGCTGCGAGAAGCAAAGTTCAGCAGACTGCTCGGCGCTGTGCCAACGAGTACTGGACTCAGCTCAGCCAAGACATTCAAACTGCTGCCATAACAGGGAACATCCGTGGTATGTACGATGGCATCAAGAAAGCACTTGGTCTGGCTCAGAGCAAGACGGCCCCCCTCAAATCCTCCACTGGGGTGATGATCACAGAAAAGAACAAGCAGATGGAGAGATGGGTGGAACACTACTCCGACCTCTACTCCAGAGAGAACACCGTGACACAGTCAGCCCTTGATGCCATCGACTGCCTGCCATCCATGGACGAACTTGACGCCAAGCCAACCATCAATGAACTCAGCAAGGCCATTGATAGCTTGGCTGCTGGCAAGGCACCCGGCAACGACGGCATACCCCCTGACCTGATCAAGCACTGCAAGACCGCCCTACTGCTGCCATTGCATGACGTCCTCTGCCAGTGTTGGAAGGAAGGTGCCGTACCACAGGACATGAGGGACGCCAAGATCATCACCCTCTACAAAAACAAAGGGGAGAGAAGCGACTGCAACAACTACAGGGGCATCTCCCTCCTCAGCGTTGTTGGCAAAGTCTACGCATGAGTTGTTCTCGTTCGTCTACAGAAGCTTGCTGAACGTGTCTACCCCGAGTCACAGTGTGGCTTCCGCGCTGCGCGATCGACGGTAGACATGATATTCTCCATCCGCCAACTCCAAGAGAACTGCAGAGAACAGAACATGCCCCTGTACGTCGCCTTCATCAACCTCACCAAAGCGTTCGATTTGATCAGCAGAGAGGGCCTTTTCAAGATCCTGCCAAAGATAGGATGCCCACCAAAGTTGCAAAGCCTCATCGAATCGTTTCACACCAACATGCAGGGGATAGTGCAGCACGATGGCAACGTCTCAGAGCCATTCAACATACGCAGCGGAGTGAAACAGGGCTGTGTACTTGCGCCAACCCTCTTTGGGATTTTCTTTGCTATGCTCCTGAGGCATGCCTTCAGCACAGCAACAGAGGGAATCTACCTGCACACAAGATCTGACGGCAGGCTTTTCAACCTCGCCCGCCTGAAAGCCAGAACCAAAGTACACGAGGCTCTAATCAGAGACATGCTGTTCGCAGACGACGCTGCAGTCGCAACCCACACACAGCAGGAGCTTCAGACCCTGATGGACCGCTTCTCCCAGGCATGCAAGGACTTCCAGCTTACCATCAGCCTGAAGAAGACTAACGTCTTGGCGCAAGGCACAGAAGCACCACCAACCATCACCATCGACGACTACGAGCTGGAGGTCGTGAATCAGTTCACGTACCTGGGGTCCACGATCAGCAACAACCTCTCCCTTGATACAGAGATCAACAAGAGGATTGGAAAATCAGCCTTCACACTCGCTCGCCTCACCACACGAGTGTGGGAGAATCCCAAACTCTCTGTCAAGACGAAGATGGCAGTGTACAACGCCTGCGTCATCAGCACACTGCTCTATGGGAGTGAGACGTGGACAGCATACGCCCGGCAGGAAAAGAGACTGAACTCCTTCCACTTGCGCTGCATTCGCCACATCCTGGACATATCCTGGCAGGACAAAGTGCCCAACACAGAAGTTCTGTCCCGCGCCGGCCTTCCCTCCATGTTCACTCTACTCAGGCAGCGCAGGTTCCGCTGGCTAGGCCACGTTCACCGTATGGAGGATAGCAGAATCCCCAAAGACGTCCTCTACGGAGAACTGGCAACTGGCAGGAGAGACGTTGGCCGCCCACAGCTGCGCTTTAGAGACGTCTGCAAGAGAGACATGAAGGCCCTGGAGATCAACACAGAGCGCCGGGAGGACCTTGCAACGGACCGCTCCAAATGGAGAGGCACCCTGACCAGACAGCTCAAGGCGGGTGAAGAGAGACTGACTGCTGCAGCAGATGAAAAAAGGACCTGCAGGAAGAACCGCCACAGACCCAGCGGCACGGAGACCACCCACAAGTGTAACCTGTGTGACAGGGACTGCCATTCGCGCATCGGCCTGTTCAGCCACAGGCGGTGCTGTTCCAGCAGAGTAGACGTTTAGGATTCTCTTCCATGGTCATCATAGACCGACGGAGGCCGACAGCGACCATTGATGGGTCTACCCTCCTGTGGGTTCACCGCTAGTAAGACCAATTATAGAGGTCTGGTGCATTGTGGTTTAGATGGTGGTCAGTCCAATATTCAATTGCCTCTCTGTCACCTCTCTGGTGAGGAAAGAAGCAGAGCTTGTAAGCTTTGCAAGGTTGAGAGATACCAAGTGCCTGAGCATATCTCACGATGAACAGGCCCCAGGATAACAGAACTTGGAGGAAAGATTTTGTCTTTGGGCTGGCCTGAGAATGTTTGTTTTATAGGTGGTGGCTGCATGGGAAAAGTCTGAGCATTTCTGCTTAGACCTGCCCCTGTAAACCAGACTCCTGGATAAATAGTAAAAAATGGATAGGGGATGGACAGTAGCATATATTGCAGTTTTTTTTTTCCAAATGGCATTGCTCCAGTACCAAAAATTGGCTCATTTTTGAGGTTTTAAAAGATATCAATTGTCATAACAGTTAACCTAGAGAGAAATTTGGCAAAAATTAAACCCAGAAGTTGAACTCAAAGGCACCACAATATCATTCTTTATGGTACTTGTCTCATTATTAGCAACCTTTCACAAATTTGCAACTCATTATGATAACTCTCTTAGACAAATCAGTGAAACTTATTTTGTAGGCCTCATTTTTTTTCATCATGGTGTGTGCGGAAATTCAATAAAAGTGGGCTTATACCATCATCATAATACTGGAGAGGACCATGAAGCAAGTTACTTTATGGCTAACCATCGCAGTAGTTGTTTCTCTGTGTAATTTTTTAAACAGAGAGTCAGTGAAAGAAGTGCAAAAGCAGAACTGGTCCCAGAAGGTTATGGCAGAGGACAGCAGTGTATGCTTAAGGCATAATAGAGAGACAGAACCATTTATTCTGAAAATAAAATATCACAGTGCAACTACAGCTGGCCAGTGTTCAAAGTGATTTATTGCACAACATATTAAAACAATCCTAGGAAAAAAACAAATAGCCTGGGGAGGAAACCTCAGCTGTATAGTTTATAAATTGATAAAGTAAAAAGACGGTGCTTTTCATATTTGAACACATCAGGTGATGAATTGCAAATAATGCATTTCTTTGTTTTTCTCTTATAGATTGTGTCTGGTGGTTTGGAGAACAGTTCAAAAGATCTCATTTCATTAGCATATGTTTTACCAATGAGCATCTTCAAAACAAAATAAATGGATGCTTTTTGGAGTAGATGGAAAACAGCACTGATTTATTCAAGGTGATCAAGCTTTCTTCAGCGGGCACACTAATGTGTAGCTCATGTCAAACATGGCTGACAGCTGAGTCCATCAAGGTATTCATAACAAGTACAAATGTGTGCATGTGTGTATATGCACATTAGATTGATAACTCATCACATTTCCTGTCAATGTGCAAATGTCACCTCTGCTGCTTGAAATGAAGAATGCCTTTGTGTGGTTAGTTCATCATCTGTGGTGTTCATTTCCAGGTAAATATTTGCCAAAGCATTCACACGTACAGGACATATTTTTGGAAAAGGAGACTCCCGTTTGGAGAGCGAAAAGATACTTTGTTATTTTGCACTCTCTTTAGAAATATTGTACCAGCGTTTAAAACCTAAGGTGTGCCACACATTAGGTTTCAAAATGCACAGGAGAGGCATGTTATACTGTGGTTGTCATTCAGAAGAATGAGACGTTTCTGGGAAGATTCAAACCCAGGTGTCACAAGCTGGGGCTGGATTTCTTGTCAGACCCAGTCTCGTGGCTTTGTGTGGGTATTTATGTATTTATTTGTTTTTGTGCTTTTCTTAGTTGTTGTACTGCCTTTCATTTTCCTCCAGTTGTGTTTCAGTTATTTTGGCCATGTCCTATTTGAGTTGTAATTGTTTTTTGACCATGTTTATTTCTCACATTTATTCTGTGGGCTGACAGCTGACAGATGACTTTTTTGGGTTTGTGCCCAGCGTGGGCGTCATCTGTCAAGCTGTCAGTTCAGCTGTTCCTCCCTCACCTCTCCAGCTGATTTCGATTACTAATTGTGTTTCCCTTTGCCTGCTCATGCGAGCCCACACCGGTGCTCACTCTTGTTAATCATTGCCACATGTATTTAAGCTCTGCCATTTCTCTGTGTCATTGTGGCTACATTGTACATCCTGTATTCTCCTTTGGATTTTCTACCGTGTTTCCTCTGAAGTGCTTCTCCCCTTCTCCAGAGTGTTCCCGCTCTGAGGCACATTCTGTAAGTTTTTCTTGTTTGGCATTTTTTGCATTGTTGTCACCATTTTGGATTGTTATGTTCTTTTGTTTAATAAATGTACAACACCATTCAGCACTCGGGTTTGTCCTTCTGCCCCATAGGGGCCTAAACATGACACCAGGTCCTTCAGCGTACCAGACGATTGCTTTAACCCACTAGGGCTCCTTCACTTCATAGTCTTACTTCCTCAAAACAAATTGTTTTGACACAAAGGCTAAGACATTTTGTAAAGATAATGTTTGGCACATAAGCAAAGTTGTATTAAATTTAGTGTGCTTCTAAGAAATGCAGTTGTGATTGTGAGTGTGAAGTTTCATTAGGGTTCTAAGCAGCTGTGCTGCGGGAAACCTATTGCTTTTGTTCTGATTCTTCTTCTTTTTCTCTGCTAAGAGTGCATGGGGAGCAAAAACGGTAATATGTGGAAACTTGAAATTTTACAGTCTGATCAGAAACTATTAGGTAATAGCCTCCCATTGGTCAGGTCTAGGTTCAGCAATGTTATGTGCCCAAAGAATGAGGTCAGCTGACTTCCTGAATATACTGAATGACCAGATTATTCCATCAATGGATTTTTTTCTTCCCTGATGGCATGGGTATATTGCAAGATGGCAATGCCAAGATTCATCAGGTTTGAACTGTGAAAGAGTGGTTCAGGGAGCATGAGACATCATTTTCGCACATGGATTGGCCTCCACAGAGTCTAGACCCTAACCCCATTGAGAATTTTTGGGATGTGCTGTAGAAGACTTTGTGCAGTGGACCCACTATCACCAATACAAGATCTTGGTGAAAAATTCATACAACTCTGGATGGAAATAAATGTTGTGACATTGCAGAAGCTTATCAAAATGATGCCACAGCGAATGCGTGCCCTAATCAAAGCTAAAGGTGCTCCAATGAAATATTAGAGTGTGGACTTTTTTCTTTTGGCCAGCCAGTGTATGTTCAGGTAGTCAGCTGACCTCATTCTTTGGGCACATAACATTGCTGAATCTAGACCTGACCAACTGCAGCAACCCCAGATCATAGAACTGCCCCCACAGGCTTGTACAGTAGGCACTAGGAATGATGGGTGCATCACTTCATCCACCTCTCTTCTTACCCTGATACACCCATCACTCTGGAACAGGGTAAATCTGGGCTCAGACAACCTGACCTTCTTCCATTGCTCCAGAGTCCAATCTTTATGCTCCCTAGCAAATGGAAGCCTTTTTTTCTGATGGTGGTGACCTTTTTTTTGGCCAGGTAGTGTATTTGCAAAATACTTAAAACTGATAATTATAGCACCACCAATGGGTGCAGTGCCTTGAATTTGAGACTCTGAAGGCCTATGCATACTCAGCAAGAACAGAGAAATTTGTTTTCTTTCCCAGGGCTGAAAGAACAAAATGACATAATTTTATTTCTGCAGCCCTGGTTTGGGAGTTCTTGCAGTGTGTTCTTGACACATCATCATGGCAGAACTTTTTTCTTGCATGGCATCCAAGAACTATTGTGTGATTGGTCAAAAATGGGAATTTCCCAGGAGTTCTGCACTTGAGTTTCTTGTGAAGTATAAAATGTCCGGGCCAGAAAGAACTTTGTTCTTGTTCTTGCCACCTCAAGAAAAAGAAAAAAAATTCTCTGTTCTTGTGGCGTATGTAAAGCCTTGAGTGGTGTTGAGAATTTCTGATCAGACTGTTAAATTTCATGTGTTATGCCTTGTGATTTTGCTGCACATATAGTACACGTTTTAGTGGAGAAAAAAGATAAGAAGAATGACAACAAAAACAATAGTTTGCCTGGAACCCTAATAAAGAATGCAAGTACCATATATGCTCAATAATTTAATTCGATTTTTGGTTAATTGTGTAGTTTTTCAAAAGACATTGTAACTGATTATGAGAGGTTGGAGTACATTCAATTTCGACAGCCCATGCCTGAAAGAAATAAGTCTAAAATAAAGTCTGAGGCACAGTTAGTAAGATGTTTTGGTGTCATCAGAAACTGAAAGTGTGGAGAGGAAAAAAGAAAGCAAGTTAAAAAGATGTTATATTTTCATTAAAAGGGACACAGGGAAAATAAAACAGATACAGGATACTTTGAACTTCTTTATTTTAATAGGAAAATATTACATTCATAAATGTAGATGGGTGAAAAATGAACAAGAATATGAGAATTTACAATTGGGACTTTATTTTAAAAAGTTACATGGCCTGACATCCATTTTTAAAACTCTAAAGCTGAACACACAAAAACCTTCAATAGGATCTTTTTTCCCTTTATCCTTTGTTAATACATGTACCACTTTTGTTTCTATTTTTATTTTTGTCTCTAATATGTTTTTATTTTATGTAATTTTTGTTATTTTTGATAACATGTTTGATATACATTATTTCATGTTTCCTAATTATTTTAAAAATTCATAAAAAAGTGCAACGTGTATCCCATTTTTACCATTCTAAGTCATCCACATCGCCTTGCAGACTGACTCTCTAGCACTACTGAAGACATCGTGCCAAGTGTATAAAAGCTTCAGGACTGAGGGTTTAGGGTGGTCATTGGGAATGGTTCTAATACTCTACCCGGATCACCAAGTGGGTCAAATCATTCAGCAACAAAGGCAGCGATACCAACTGTGACGCTAGAGGCCAGTCTTTAGATAACCATCCAAGTGACTTTCCCAAAGGTGTGCCCATTTCTGACACATACAGCCAGTGCATGTGGTCAGTTACAAGTGGAGTTACAGTTGTACCTATGATATATGGATGATGTCAAAATCTGGTGAGGGAATACATGATCATGTCAATAAAAGCATTCCTAGTACTTGGTTTACCAGTAGGGTTGACTCATTTTAAGGGACACAGGTTAGAGTGGTAGATTCTGATGTGTAAGGCCATGAGTTTGATCCCCATCAAATGCCACCTGAGAAGTGGTGTGATAATTATCTAGATGCTACCAGTGCATGAGGTTGAGAATACTAGTAAAAGATTAATTATGAAACTAGTAGTTCACTATCTCAAAAAAGTAATTTTAGAACTCCAACATGTCATAACCAGCATAATTTACTTTAGTAATATTTTTAAACATCAATATGATCAAAACTTATTAGACTGGTTTGAGAGAATGGTGGAAAAGATTCAAAGATTTTTATTTGTCAATACTTTTATACGTACAGGACATACAGGAGAATTGAAATGCTGTTTCTCTCTTAGTGGTGTGTGCAATATATAAGAAAAGAAGGAGGTAGGATGAAAAACAACAGCAGTCTATGTACAGCAATGCTACCCGTAGGGCAAATAAAAAGATAAAACCCAGAAATCCTACAATGCTTTGAAAAAGTATTTTCCCTTTCCCGATTTCTTATATTTTTGCATATTTGTCACACATAAATGTTCCAGATCATCAAACAAATTTTAACATCCGATAGAGATAACCTGAATAAATACAATATGCAGTTTTCAAATGATGATTTCAGTTATTAACGGAAAAAAAAACTATCCAAACCTACCTGGCACTATGTGAAAAAGTAATTGCCCCTCTCGTTACATCATGAATTAACTGTGATTAACCATATAGTTTTGAAAGCTGAGTTCAGTTTCAGTAGCTACACCAAAGCCTGATTATGACCAGACTTGTTGAATCAAGAAATCACTTAAATAGAACCTGTCTGACAACCTGAAGTAGGCTAAAACATCTCAAAAAACAAGACATCCCACTGTGATCTAAAGAAATTCAAGATCAGATGAGAAGCAATAACCCAGAACAACATCTAAAGAACTACAGGCCTCTGTCATGGCGGCCTCTGGGCCGTCATTGGCATCATCAACTCCAGCTGTGCACAGATCCACAGGCGTTAATCAGCAGCTGTTAAAAGCCAGCGTTGCTGACAGGCCGGCACGGAGTCGTCTGTCCTCCTCATCAGAGAAAGAACCAGAACTCCGCTCTCTGGCCTCGTCAAGGTATTCTCTTGTCTCGTCAAGAACTGTCTTGTCAAAAACTGTCTCGTCAGAAACTGTCTCATCAGAAACTGCTTCGTCAGGAACTGCCTCGTCAGGAACTTCTCTGGCCTCGTCAAGAACTTCTCTTGCCTCGTCTAGGACTTCTGTTCAAAGTCAAGCACGTAAGAGAACTGTTTGCTACTCTACTCCTAACCTCTACCCCTGTGCACAGGTGGACTCCCTTGGCGGCGGACCTGCGTCCCCAGCTGACGGGGTAACGCCAACACGCACTCGTAGCGGTTCGCTACTACCACGGCTACCGGTACGTCTTGCTCCACAAATTCCTGAATTATTACTGTATCAGTTGCAGGAGAACTGGCCACCATTGCCGGTGGAGTTTGTGTCATCGTCATCTGTTGTGTCATCGTCACCACGTTCTGTGGAATCACTCACCTCGTCATCATCTGGATTGTCATGGTCACCACGCTCTGTGGAATCACTGGCCTTGTCATCGGGATTATCATCGTCACCACATTCTGTGGAATCACTGGTCTTGTCATCAGCTGGTTTGTCATCGTCCCGGTCTGTGGTGTCACAGCCGGAGTCTCTGGAAGACCTGTCCTCGCCACAGTCACAGGTGGAAGCCTCAGCACGTTCACGGACGCCTTCACCTCCACGTTGCACGGCCGCTGGTTCTCAGCAGGACGTAACCTGTGCTTCTCCCAAGTAAGCCTCACTACTGATAGCTTGTCACTAGCGTGGGACAAAAGTAATTGTCTGTGTTATATGTTCCAGGGTTGCCGGGTCTCCGTCCAGGGTGCTCAGCTCCAGTGACCAGGATACTATCCACGCTCTCACACTTGCTCTACACACCCTTTCACTGTAATAAAGATTATTGTTCACTAATTTGCCCGTGTCAGTGTCTGTCTCCTGGGTCCCGAAACATGTCAGTACGACTCCATCACGTTACCCAGCGGACAGCTCACTGTCGCGCTTAATTAACACTCTTAGCGCCCGGGTAGATTTGCTAGCCCACCAGCAGACAGTAATCTTGAATCAATTAACTCAATTAATGGTCGGCTGGATCGTTTGGAGGGACACCAAACGTTCCCCCCGACCGCAAATACCTCAACCCCTGCAGGCTTAGCATCAGGACTAGCTAACACCTCCTCGTCCTCTCGCCTCACTCCTATTCCAACACCTGCCTGGTTCAGCGGAAAACTCGGGGAAGCTCGAGGATTCATTTTACAGTGTGAATCAGTTTTTCTGCGTGTGCCGGGGGATTTTTCTCTCGACTCTAGCCGGATAGGCTATGTCATAAATTTGCTGGCAGGTAGAGCCTTGGACTGGGCATATTCGATCATGGCTAGACCTAGCTATTCTCTGCTTACCTACCAGGAGTTTGTGTCTGAGTTTCTGTCTGTATTTGATCACACGGATAGGGGAGAGGTGTTGACAGAACGTTTCTTAAGCCTACAGCAGGGAAAGAGATCAGCTGCAGATTACGCCATTGACTTCCGGGTCTTGGCCGCAGAGATTGGGTGGGGGGAGCCATCTCTTTGTGGCATTTTTCTACGCAGTCTTAACGACGAGCTAAAGGATGAGTTAGCGGCACGGGATAAACCAGATAACTTGCAAGATTTAATTGCTTTAGCAGTTAGTATCGATAGTAGGTTAAGGGAACGGGCGGCTGGTCGGCGAGTTACTTCCCGTCCGGTTAAACCCCGCCCTCATGTCTCTGACTCTCTTCCTCTCGCTTTGCCTGCGTCTGAAAAGGCCCCGGATCAGGAAGCCATGATTGTTGGTCATTCTAAGGTGTCTGCAGCTGAGAAACAACGCCGTAGGGATCAAGGCCTGTGTTTCTATTGTGGGAAGGAGTCACATGGGGTTTCCGAATGTCCTAGTAAGTTTAAAGGGAAGGCCTGTGGATTGCAGTAGGGGGATTCACGGGCAAGAACACAGAGGAACCCCTTACTTGTTGTCATTTACCCCTCAGACTCATTCATACTCACACAGAACATTCCACACTAGCGTTAGTTGATTCTGGAGCTGAGCAGAATTTCATTTCTAGAGACCTGGCAACCCGGATGGGCCTTAGTTGTCGTTGACTACCATTAACCTTCAGACAGCGCCTGTGTCTATAATTGTCTCAGGGAATCACAGGGAGGAAATTCAGTTCTTAGTGATGCCCGTTTCCTCTTCGCCCGTTATTCTGGGATACCCCTGGCTGCGCCTACATAACCCCACCATTGATTGGCAAGCTGGGAGAATAATGGCATGGAGTACGTTCTGCCTTAGTGCCTGTCTCCAATCAGCGGCGTGCGCCCCATCCGTGAAAGTGCCTCTGCCCGATTCATCTCCACCGGATTTATCTAAGGTACCTGAGGTTTATCACGATTTGGGGCAAGTGTTCAGCAAATCTCGGGCGTTGTCTTTACCCCCCCATCGTCCGTATGACTGCGCCATTAATCTGAAGGCTGGGGCCCCTCTACCTGCTAGCCGCCTTTACAGCCTGTCAGCCCCGGAGCGCGAGGCCATGGATACATACATTAAGGAATCCTTGGCCTCTGGTATCATCCGCCCGTCGTCTTCGGCCGTGGGGGCCGGATTTTTCTTTGTTGGAAAGAAGGACGGTTCACTACGCCCCTGTATTGACTTCCGGGGGCTGAATGAAATAACTGTCAAGGATAAATATACTCTGCCCTTGATGAACACTGCGTTTGACTCCCTCCAGGGGGCATCATGGTTTACTAAACTGGATCTCAGGAATGCCTACCATCTAGTGCGCATTAGAGAAGGAGATGAGTGGAAGACAGCTTTCCGGACCCCCAGCGGTCATTTTGAGTACCTGGTAATGCCGTTTGGGTTAACTAACACCCCAGCCGTTTTCCAGCGTTTGATTAACGATGTACTACGGGATTTTTTGAACTCATTTGTTTTCGTTTATCTTGATGATATCCTCATCTTCTCCCACTCACTAGAGGAACATCGGGTGCATGTCCGCAGGGTATTACAGCGCCTCCTGGAGAACCAGCTGTTCGTCAAGGCCGAAAAATGTGAGTTTCACACTGATCAGACCTCCTTCCTTGGATTTATTATTGCTCGGAACCAGGTGCTTCCTGACCCTGCCAAGGTCAAAGCAGTAGTGGAATGGCCTGCACCCACCTCCAGAAAGCAGCTTCAAGGGTTCCTGGGGTTTGCTAATTTTTATAGGAGGTTCGTGCCTAACTTTGGTAATATTGCTCGTCCTTTGACTGCTCTCACCTCCCCAAAGATTCCATTTTGCTGGAGTAAGGAAGCAGCCGATGCATTTGAGAAGCTCAAGAGGGAGTTCGCCTCGGCCCGAGTCCTTACCCAGGTGGACCCGAAGCTTCAATGCTTGGTGGAGGTGAACGCATCTGATGCGGGAGTTGGAGCAGTACTCTCCCAACGATCTCCTATGGATGGTAAGATTCGCCCTTGTGCTTTTTTCTCTCATCGTCTCTCCCCTGCAGAGAGGAACTACAGCATCGGGGACAGGGAGTTACTGGCTGTGAAATTGGCCTTGGAGGAATGGAGACATTGGCTGGAGGGGGCTGCTCAGCCGTTCGTGGTTTGGACTGATCACCGTAACCTGGAGTACCTCAGGACAGCTAAGCGCCTGAATGCACGCCAGGCTCGCTGGTCCCTCTTCTTCGGCCGGTTTAATTTTACCATCACGTACCGGCCGGGAAGCAAGAATGGTAAGCCGGACGCTCTCTCCCGGCAGTTTGACCCCCCATCCTCCGAGGACCAGGAGACCCCTATTCTGCCACCTTCCTGCATCGTGGGCGCCCTGTCCTGGGGAATCTGCAAGACGGTTCGCCAGGCCCAGAAGACTGTGCCGGACCCTGGGGGGGGGGGGGGGCCCGGGCCGCTTGTTTGTTCCACGCGCTGTCCGAGGCAAGGTGATTGAGTGGGGTCACGCTTCCAAGTTGGCTTGTCATCCTGGAGTGGGTCGGACTGTGGATCTTCTCCAAAGGACCTTCTGGTGGCCAGGGTTGCGGAAGGACATTGTTGGCTACATCCGGGCCTGCGCTCAGTGTGCCACCGGGAAGACGACGTCATCTCCCCCGGCGGGCTTACTGCATCCGTTACCTGTTCCTTCACGCCCCTGGTCTCATGTAGCAATGGACTTTGTGACTGGGTTACCCACTTCAGATGACTACACCACAGTGTTAACCATTGTTGACCGGTTCTCGAAGGCGGCCCATTTTGTGCCACTTCGGGGTCTGCCTTCGGCCCAGGAGACTGCGGACCTCCTGGTGCAACACGTGGTACGTCTTCATGGCATCCCTGCGGATATTGTGTCTGATCAAGGACCCCAGTTTGTATCTCAAGTTTGGAAGGCCTTCTGCACGGCACTAGGAGCCACTGCCAACCTCTCTTCTGGCTATCACCCCCAAAGTAATGGTCAGTGCGAGAGGGCTAATCAGGAGCTGGAGGCCGCCCTCTGTTGTGTCATCTCCTCCTGCTCATCCTCCTGGAGCAAGTTCCTGCCCTGGATTGAGTACGCTCACAACGCCACGATCTCCACGGCCACGGGCGTCTCCCCGTTTAAAGCCTCGTGTGGGTATGATCCTCCGTTGTTTCCTGAGGAGGAGAAGGAGGTAGCGGTTCCTTCAGTCCAGGCACATATTAAGCGCTGCCGGCGAGTGTGGCTCCTCATTCGCCAAGCTTTGTTGAAGACCACTGAACGTAATATCCAGGTGGCCAACCGGCATAGGAGACCCGCCCCGGACTATAAGGTGGGTCAGAAGGTTTGATTATCTACCCGGAATATTGGTGTGCCGGCTGAAAAGCGTAAGCTTACTAAATGCTTTATTGGTCCCTACACCATTAATCGGATTGTTAACCCTGTGTCTGTGCGCTTGTCTCTCCTCTCTTCAATGCGTATCTGCCCCACCTTTCATGTCTCCCAGGTCAAGCCGTACGTCTCTGACCCCCTGTGCCCTGCTCCCGCGGCACCCCCACCCCCAAGGATGATCGATGACCATCTGGCCTGGGGGGTGACTGCCATCTTGGATGTTCGCAGGCGGGGTCGTGGCCTTCAGTATTTGGTGGACTGGGAGGGCTTTGGACCGGAGGATCGGTCTTGGATTCGCCCAGCGTTAATCTTGGATAAGCAGCTGATTCGCGACTTCCACCGGGCGAATCCAGGTAGGATTGGGCAGGTGCCTGGAGGCACTGCTAGAGGGGGGAGTACTGTCATGGCAGCCTCTGGGCCGTCATTGACATCATTAACTCCAGCTGCGCACAGTCCACAGGCGTTAATCAGCAGCTGTTAAAAGCCAGCGTTGCTGACAGCCCGGCACGGAGTCGTCTGTCCTCCTCGTCAGAGAAAGAACCAGAACTCCGCTCTCTGGCCTCGTCAAGGTATTCTCTTGTCTCGTCAGAAACTGTCTCGTCAAGAACTGTCTTGTCAAAAACTGTCTCGTCAGAAACTGTCTCATCAGAAACTGCTTCGTCAGGAACTGTCTCGTCAGGAACTTCTCTGGCCTCGTCAAGAATTTCTCTTGCCTCGTCTAGGACTTCTGTTCAAAGTCAAGCACGTAAGAGAACTGTTTGCTACTCTACTCCTAACCTCTACCCTTGTGCACAGGTGGACTCCCTTGGACCTGCGTCCCCAGCTGACGGGGTAACGCCAACACGCACTCGTAGCGGTTCGCTACCACCACGGCTACCGGTACGTCTTGCTCCACAAATTCCTGAATTATTACTGTATCAGTTGCAGGAGTACTGGCCACCGTTACCGGTGGAGTTTGTGTCATCGTCATCTGTTGTGTCATCGTCACCACGTTCTGTGGAATCACTCACCTCGTCATCATCTGGATTGTCATGGTCACCACGCTCTGTGGAATCACTGGCCTTGTCATCATCGGGATTATCATCATCACCACGTTCTGTGGAATCACTGGTCTTGTCATCAGCTGGTTTGTCATCGTCCCGGTCTGTGGTGTCACAGCCGGAGTCTCTGGAAGACCTGTCCTCGCCACAGTCAAAGGTGGAAGCCTCAGCACGTTCACGGACGCCTTCACCTCCACGTTGCACGACCGCTGGTTCTCAGCAGGACGTAACCTGTGCTTCTCCCAAGTAAGCCTCACTACTGATAGCTTGTCACTAGCGTGGGACAAAAGTAATTGTCTGTGCTTATACTGTATGTTCCAGGGTTGCCGGGTCTCCGTCCAGGGTGCTCAGCTCCAGTGACCAGGATACTATCCACGCTCTCACACTTGCTCTACACACCCTTTCACTGTAATAAAGATTATTGTTCACTAATTTGCCCGTGTCAGTGTCTGTCTCCTGGGTCCCGAAACATGTCAGCCTCACTTGCTTCAGGTTGGACACTGGCCCATGATGGAACAATAAGAAAGAGACTGGGCAAAAATGGCATGCATGGGAGAGTTCCAAGACAAGATTCAAAGATTCAAAGGCTTTATTATCATGTGCACAGTTAAGAAATGCTACATTTCCTGAGCAATGAAATTCTTACTTTGCTCTCCAAACGAATGCCAAGATAAAAGGTACATAAACAACATTTCTAATAGGTCATGACACACTAACACAGTAACTCAATCCTAATACTAATGGATGCTAATAACACACACACCAAATCAAAGTTAGGCAGTAGAGGAATGAAATTGAAAATTCACTGGGTGATGAAAGTGATGGTGGTATATTGATATCAGAGATGATGTGAACCTGAGATGGCAAAAACCGCTGCTGGACAAAAAGAACACAAAGACTCATCTCACATTTGCCAGAAAACATCTAGATGATCCTCAAGACTTTTGGGAAAATATTCTTGGGACTGACGAGACGAAAGTTGAACTTTTTTGAAGATGGGTTCTGTTTTATCTGGCATAAAGCTAACACAGAATTTCATAAAAAAGAACATCATATCAACGGTCAAACATGATGGCGGTAGTGTCATGGTCTTGGGCTGTTTTGCTGCTTCAGGACCTGGACAACTTTCCCTAATTGATAGAACCATGAATTCTGTTCTCTACCAAAAAAATCTGAAGGAGAATTTCCAGCCATCAGTTCATGAAGCCCTCCATTGTGACTGAATTTAAACAATTCAGCACAGAAGAGTGGATCAAAATTTCTCAGCGGCGATGTAAAAGACTCATTGCCAATTGTTGGCACCAAGGGTGGCACAACCAGTTATGAGGTTTAGGGGGCAGATAGGGGGCAATAACTTTTTCACATAGGGCCAGGTAGGTTTGGATAGCTTTTTTCCCTTAATAAATGAAATCATAATCTAAAAACTGCATTTTGTATTTACTCAGGTTATTTCTATCTAATATTAAAATTTGTTTGATGATCTGAAACATTTAGGTGTAACAAATATGCAAAAATATAGGAAATCAGGAAGGGGACAAATACTTTTTTCACAGCACTGTATATACAGAAAAAGTGGAGTTGTAATACCCATAATTGCAAGTTCCATGCGGTAGTGCAGGTGCAGACAGTGACAGATTGGACTGCACATGATCAATATTGCAATAACAGACAGACAGCAGCAGGTATGACATTTGTGCAAATGGTTGCAGTAAGATGCAGAGACATACAGCAGCAGATGTATTACTGTTGGTGTGCCAAGTCCATCCAGCCATCCATCCATCCATTCATCCTCTATCGCTTTTCTGGAGGTCCAGGTCCCAGAGGCAGCAATTCAAGCAGAGAAACCCAGACTTCCCTCTCCCCAGCCACCTGCTCCAGCACTTCAGAGGGGATACCAAGGCGTTCCCAGACAAATTGGGAGACGTAGTCTCTTCAGCGAGTCCTGGGTCTGCCCCGGGGTCTCCTCCCAGTGGGACGTGTCCAAAACACCTCAAGTGGGAGGAGGCATCGTGATCAGATGTTGTTATGAATCTTACAGTATTTAACCAAGATTGCCAGGGAAGATAAAAGGATGTAACACAACCACTGGCTACAGCACACTAAAGGAGAATCAACTCACAAAAAGCACCATGGGACTGCTGGTTGTCAAAATAATAAGTGCAGTTTTATTTACAAGTGAAACTCAAAACTAACAGGGGAAGAACTTGGGATAAAAAGGAAGTGACAACAGCTTCAGGGTTCTCCCAGGCCAAAATAACAAACAAAAACCTTCACTCTTTCTAGAAAGGAAAAGAAAACTACCCTAGTGAAATAAAATACAAAAACTTGCCAACCTGGCTCACCACAAAACAGGAGAAAATGTGAATCAAAAGAAAAGGCAGAGAACCCCTACAGTCGCTCCTTTTACACTAAACACTTCAAAGTGCATAGGCATTTAACAAGCTGGCAAAATAGTGCAGCCTGATACATTGTTCAATAAACAACACCAAAACAGTACACACACTTTAAAGCCCAGAGGCCAAATGGCACAGAACGCTGGATGCAGGATCTTCAAATATGCTGCTCGGTAATGGGCTGATGCAAAGCAACTGCAGGAGCTAAGGTGGGTAGTTAAGGGTCCCTTCAGGAGTGTAGGAGAAACTGGGCTCACCAGGGTTGATGCCAAACAGCTGTGGAAACCCAGGTGTGTGGTTCAGGGTCCCCTTGGGAGTGTAGGACAAACCTGTTCAGGGGAGAAAAAGGGGAAAAAAGAGAGAGTGCCTCTCTTCCCAGAAGAGAGAAACACTGCCAAGACACATCACAGATGCCCAAACCATCTCAACTGGCTCCTTTCAATGTGGAAGAGGAGCGATTCTATTCTGAGCCTCTCCTGGATGACTGAGCTCCTCACTCTATCTCTAAGGGTGAGTCCAGCAATCCTACAAAAAAAGCTCATTTCAGCCGCTTGTATCCGCAAACTCATTCTTTCGGTCATTACCCAAAGCTCGTGACTATAGGTGAGGGTAGGAACGTAGATTGACCGTTAAGTTGACAGCTTTGCCTTAGCGCTCAGCTCCCTCTTCACTACAACGGACCGACACAACGTCCGCATCACTGCAGATGCTGCTCCGATCCGTCTGTCAGTCTTTCGCTACATTCTCCCCTCACTCGTGAATAAGATCCCGAGATACTTAAACTCTTCCACTTGGGGCAAGAGCTTGTCCCCAACCCGGAGAGGATAATCCATCTTTTTTCAGCTGAGGACCATGGACTTGGACTTGGAGGTGGTGATTCTCATCCCAGCCACTTCACACTCAGCAGCAAACCGTTCCAATAAGACCTGTAGGTCATTGCTGGATGAAGCCAGCAGGACAACATCATCTGCAAACAGCAGAGATGAGATCCTGTGGTCACCAAGCATGACACCCTCTGTTCCCTGACTGCGCCTAGAAATCCTGTCCATAAAAACTGTGAACATGATCGGTGACAAAGGGCAGCCCTGGCAGAGTCCAACTCTCACTGGGGATGAGTCCGACTGAGTGTTGGCAATACGAACCAAACTCTCACAATGGCCGTAAAGAAACCGGATAGCTCCTAACAACAAACCTGATACCCCATACTTCCGAAGCACCCCCCACAAAAAACCTGCCAGTAAGCAGATCACAGCAGACAAGCAGTATAAGGGTATCAAGGGTATCATCGACTGTGTTGGCTGTATTCCCAAGGAACAGGGAATCCTTTCCTTCTGGAGAGGTAACCTTGCCAATGTCATCAGATATTTCCTCAACCAGGCCCTCAAATTTGCCTTCAAGGACAAGTACAAGAAGTCTTTCTGTGCAAACAGCTGAGGTAGTTATTGTGTGGGTGAGTGTGAGAGGTGGGAGGTGTCACCTGCAATGCTGATGGCTCTGTGGGTGAGGCGGGTGTGGTAGATGTCCAAGAGCGGGGGCAGAGGGGCACCGATGATCTTGCTGGCTGCTTTCACTGTGCGTTGTAGTATCTTCCGGCAGGAGGTGGTGCAGCTTCCGTACCATGCCGTGATGCAGCTGGTAAGGATGCTCTCAATGGTACCCCAGAACAATGAGCACATGATGGGGGTGGGACTCGTGCTCTCCTCAGTTTGCAGAGGAAATAGAGGCGAGTTTGAGCCTTCTTGGCCAGTGATGTGGTGTTGTTAGACCAGGAGAGGTCCTCAGAGATGTGCACCCCCAGGAAGTTGGTGCTGGTCACCCTCTCCACAGCTGCTCCATTGATGATTAGAAGGGGATGCTATGTGTGTCTTCTCCTGAAGTCAACCAAATCTCCTTGGTTTTTCCCACGTTCATGAAAAGATTATTGTCTTTACACCACTGGACCAGTTGGCTCACCTCATTCCCGTAGTTGGCCTCATCATTATTTGTGATGAGGCCCACCACCGTTGTGTCATCTGCAAACTTGATGATGTGGTTGGTAAGCGTGTATGCAGTCATGGGTCAGCAGGGGAAAGAGCAGCGGGCTGAGCACGCACCCTTGTGGGGGCCCTGTGCTCAGTGTGATGGTTTAGTTTAGTTTATTGGTTTATTTGTCAGGGATCATGTACAGAAAAAAACATTAAACACAGGGTAAAGATGTTTTGTACCAGATTATAGCATTCTCACTAATTAATATTAAAAGAAAAACAGCATATATAGAAATCAATTCAGGATGGGTTTCAGAAACTGATGACCCTGAAACAAGCAGGGAGTATGTTTAAAAGGTAAAAAGATAAGAGAGATGACACACATAAAAACAAATTAAAGAGTACAATTTCAAATCCTATTTAAGAGGGAGAGTCAATGCTGGCAGGCTTGATTACTTAAAATATATTTTTTAGTCTCTGTGGTAAAGTCTCTGTAATTTGTCCTGGTCTTCAAAGCAGTGGGGAGCTTGTTCCATTCCATTATAGCTTTGTATGAGAAAGCTGATTGTCCAAAATCAGTTTTACATAGGGGATGCAACAATGCCACCCAGAGGAAGTCCTTGTTACTGTGGTATTTTGTTTTACTGTGGTATTTTGTTCAGAAGTCAGGTACACAAAAGTCTTAAGGGGCCGGGGTGCAGAACCATGGATAATTTTAAAGACCAACTGTATATTTGCATACATGATCATATTTTCAAAACTTAACATATTTTGCTTGGCAAGTATACCACAATGGTAATAGTGTTGCGTCTTCTTATCCAGAATTTTGATGGATTGTTTATATAGGTACTCGAAGGGTTTCAGAGTTGTACTATTGGCTTGTGACCAGCAAGAGATGCAATAGGAGAAATGTGTCAAAATCATGGCATTCAGAAAGGTTTTTGATCTTTTTAGAGTAAGTGAGTTTCTGATGAAATGAAAGTTTTCAAGGTTATATTTCAGAGTGCGGCACATACATTTTATGTGCTTTTTAAAGCTGAGCGTGGGATCTAATGTGACACCCAAATACTTAAACTCTGTTACATTTTCTATATTTGCTACATTTACAGTTATAGTCAGATAGTGCATATGATTTTGTTTGTTAGTAAAGTACATGGTAGCTGTTTTCCCTGTGTTCAGAGTAAGGCATGATTGATTAACCCCTTGCACTCTGGTCAATTTCCCTAAAAACGCCAAAAAATAACATACCCAAAGTAAATCAAAAGCTGTTCTTCAACCCTTTGCAGCATCTTCATGGGGTTGGTCTCATTTAAAAGAAAACACTTTGAATTTTTTGGCAAAACAGTCATAATCTCTCTAAGTGCTCCTGCCACTGACTAACAATCATCTAAACATACTGAACTTGAAGAAAATAAATTTCGCCTGGGTGTTTTTTTGGATACAAATGCTTGCAAATAACACACAGCTTCAGATACTGGCTGGAAAATGCAACAGAAATGTAGAACCAAGTGTTATCCAGCTGAGGTCCAAATTTTGTAACAATACCACAAAAAATGAATATATTACACAGCTTTTTTCTTAGGTTGTTCCCAGGCGTTTTTGAACTGTGCGTAATTGTGCCAAATGGCACAGTTTGGAAAAACACCTGTAACTTTTGAATGATTCAATATAGAAGCTTCATCTTGGACTCTAATGAAGGGTGAAGGGCTGTGTGTGTGGGGGGGGGGTTGTTTATTCATTCATGAATGAATGAATGAACAAACAAGCCCCCACACACAAAGAAGCATGCCACGTAAAAAATGTGTGGCTTTTTTTTACAAGAAAAAATAACCTACAGTGCATTAAAAATTATACTAAAATATTTGTAATGTAGAAGATAACAACTCCCCCCCACCCCCCACTACAGAGGACGGACATCGCCCATCGCTACATGACAGAAAGCGGTGACGGTGCACCGCGGTCTACTACGCACAGTTGGACTAAAATGTCTGCAATATATCTGCAATCCGCTACAGAAGAGTAGCGGCGGGGGGAGGGGGGGGCTTCACAACATGACGGGGGGGCCGTTCGCAACATGACTGCTCCAGTCCGGGTCCGTAATGTTGCGATAACGCACAGTTGTAATTTACCGATCGGTCAAAAGTCATTTGGATTACAATTTTCAGGGATAAAGAATAATTTAGCTTATAACACTTACCTGTCCACAACAGCAGTTTAGCTGGCGAACTTCTCTTCCTCATTGTCAGACAAACATGACGCTGGTCCGCTTGTTACGGACTCGTGGTTCTGGTCACGCGACCTGGTCAAACCATAATTCCATTATTGCGGTTTTGCGCTTCCATGATTGCGGTTTTAGCGAATGATTTTTCAAAACAAATAAGAACAGTAGTAAGAAAAAAAGACTGGTGAATGCCTGTGTGTCTCCCAGCCTTACACAAAACAGCTTTCGAAATTCTGTGCTTCAATTGGCTGGCTGTAGTCGCAGCCGTTGGTAGGCGGGTCCTTCTTGCTAGGTTTTCAGTCATTGGTTCTTCAAGGTTTCAGAAACCCAATTCAAGGCTCTTATTAGTCGAATGAGAGGTCAATCACATCTAAACCAATCAAAGCACTCCTTTGGCTTTCTGTTCGCGGCTGTGTCTGTAGTGGAAGAACGGAAATGCAGCTTTTTTTTTTCAGTGCGCTCTAGGACGCAGCGCCCTCGTGCGCTCTAGGACGCAGAGACGTGTCCGCCCGCGGTACATCGGAGTGCAAGAGGTTAAGCCATTTTGACACTTTCTTCTTTGCTATCATTAACTTGTCAGCCACTTGTTTGGCATCCTTCTCATGTATGTAGATGACTGTGTCATCTGCATACATCTGAATTTTAATGTCATTTGCATATACTGATGGCAAATCATTAATATACAAAGTAAACAGCAGTGGGCCTAAAACTGAAACTTGTGGTACTCCCATGGTGCATGCCTTTGATTGGGATATAGTATTGTTTATGCACACACACTGGGAATGACTAGATAGATATGATTTTAACCAGCTAAGGGTATTCATAGACAGTTTATATCCTGATAGTTTAGAAAGAAGGACTGAGTGATTGACTGTATGAAAGGCTTTGCACAAGTCTCAAAAGATGACTCCCACACACCCCCGTCCAGATTTTCTTTAATCGTTTTGATAAAGTAACAACATGCATTCTCCTTTGAGTGGTTCGGCCTGAAACCAAACTGCATGGGATGCAGCAGCTGGGCAGATTTGAGATGTGCTACCAGTTGGTCTACTACCACCTTTTCAATGGCTTTTGACAAAACAGGAGGTATTCTTATCGGCCTATAATTAGGTGACCAAATAATAATAATAATAATAATAAACTTCCTGTTTGTCTCCGGCTTTGTGTTTGGGAGTTACAATGACAAGTTTCAATGCATCTGGAAAGATATTTTCATGTATTGATTGATTTATTAGTTCTGTAATTGGAATTATTCAAGTATCTTTGTTTTTTTCAAGAATACAGTGTTTAGTCCATGAATATCCTTAGTTCTGGAACTTGATAGAGATGATAAAAGTTTGCTAAGCTTTACCTCATTTGTGAGTTTGGGGTTTAGGTCAGTTTCATGATTTATTTTAATTTGGTGCGGTGTTCCGATTTGATAAAATACTCATTAAAATTGCTGGCTATACTGTATCTTAGCTATTTGAGTGAAGCTTTCCATTCAAACTGGATTGTATGACTACATTTTTTTTTTGCATTTTTTTCCTGTGAGTTTATCAATACATTTCCAGAGGGGGTTTTTTTTGTTGTCCCTTTTGCATTTTTGATTATGTCTAAGAAGAAATTTTCTTTTGCTTTATGGAGCTGCATGGTGGCTTCATTTCTATCTGTACAGTCATGTGAAAAAATTAGGATACCCTGTATAAGCCTGTGTGTGTGTGTGTGTGTGTTTTAACATATTTGGACATATGGATATTTAATATTGTGGAGGAAAAATAAGTTCAGGCGAGATGCGGCGAGCTGGCAGGTTGCAGAGTTTTATTTTCCTCCAACATCATGAGACACACTTGTAGCGCTGTGCGCTGTGTTTGGCTGTGTGTGCTGTCGAGGCATGTATAGCAAGCTCTTTTATACATGTTTGATTGATTGATTGATTTTATTTGAACATTCCGACAAAAGAAAAAAAGAATTTAAAACAAAAATCAAGCCAAAAATAAAATGCTCAAAAGGAGTGGGAAGAAGCCAACGCTTATATACTCCCACCCCTTTTCCATACCCAACAAATTACAACATCAGTCATAGTCATTATTCATCCCACAACCACATTCACCATAATACACCCCATAGTCAAATTATGCAACAGAAATGACACAGCAACGACAGTCCATATTGACAACAATACCAACATCCAACAATAATTGTAACAATAATAAATAAATACTTCTGGTATGTTCAACACAAACACAGACAACACCATCACCATCACAATCACCATAACACAATAACACACACAATAACAACCTTTTTTCATTGAAGACACATTGTAATATTATTGCCCTTTATTTTTATATTGCTCAAAAATCATTTCTTTATATGTTGATTTAAATATATGGATGTTTGGACATTGCCTGTGTTTCTCCCCCAACCCATTCCACAATTTTACCCCACACACAGACACATAAAAACCCTTCCTAGTAGATCATGCATTTTAAATTTTGTGTTCCCCCATAAATTATATTTCCCTTCTCTCTCACCAAAAAGATTTTGTATATTGTGTGGCAAAAGGTTTTTACTGACTTTAAACATTAATTGTGTTGTATAATAATGAACCAGATCCCGTAATTTCAATAACTTTGAATGTAAAAACAATAAATTAGTATGTTCAAGATACCCGGCTTTGTGCATAACATGGACTGCCCTTTTTTGTAATATTAGCAATGAATTAAGTGTACTTTTATAATTGTTACCCCAAACCTCTATACAATAGGTCAAGTATGGAAGTACTAATGAGCAATACAAGATATGAAGTGATTTGTAATCTAGGACCTGCTTGATTTTATTTATAATTGCAATATTTTTTGCAACTTTGTTTTGTATGTATCTGACGTGTGATTTCCAACTAATTTTATCGTCTAGTATTACACCCAAAAACTTGATCTCCTTAACTTTTTCAATAATTACATTATCTATATGAATATGTATATCTTCTTTTTTTTACAATTACCAAATATCATTACCTTAGTTTTATCTATATTAGTGATAATTTATTACAATCCATTCATTTTTTAAGCTTATTTAATTCATTATTTAGAGTATGGCTTAGTTGATTATAATTATTTCCAGAATAAAATATATTAGTATCATTAGCAAATAATATTATTTTTAATAATTTAGAAACTTGGAATATATCATTTATCCATCCATCCATCCATCCATCTTCTACAGCTTTCCCAGAGGGCCGGGTCACGGAGGCAGCAGTTCAAGCAGAGAAGCCCAGACTTATATCATTTATATATACGTATATATGTTAAATAATTTGGGGTCCAATACTGACCCCTGGGGGACCCCACAGGCAATTCCCATACACCCAGACAGATATTCTCCCATCTTCACAAACTGTTGTTTCTCAGATAGATAACTTGTAACCCAATTCAGAGCCATTCCCCTAATACCATACATTTGCAGTTTATTAAGAAGTATTAAATGATTTATTGTATCAAATGCTTTTCTAAAATCTATAAATACACCAATTGCATATTTTCCTTGATCTAATGCATTTATTATTTCCTCTGTTGCTTCCATTATCGCCAACGATGTTGTACTCTTTGCTCTAAATCCATATTGATTCTGGTTAAGCACATCATGTTTATTTAAAAAGTTTTCTAATCTGTTGTTGAAAAGTTTTTCCAGAATCTTTGAAAATTGTGGGAGGAGCGATACTGGTCTATAGTTTGTGTAGTGTTTATTTCCTTGCTTGAATAATGGTATTACTTTTGCTATTTTCATTTTCTGCGGGAATGAGCCAGTTTGAAATGATAGATTACAAATATATGTGAATGGTTTTAATATGCCATCAACAGTTCTTTTTACTAGTGCCATATCAATACCATCACAATCAGTAGATAATTTATTTTTACTCTTTTCAACAACAGATTTTACCTCTAGTTCATCCACCGCTGTAAGAAAGATTGACCGAGGGTTATTTCCAATCAATGTTTCACTCACGGTGTCTCTTCCTTGGCTTGGAATTTTTGCTGCCAACTCTGGTCCAACATTTACAAAAAATTTATTCATTTTATTTACTACCATATTCTTACCATAATTATCACCACAATTATCAGTAAAATACTCTGGATATATCGTTTTCTTAGTTCCATTTTTCCTTAATTTATTTAATATATCCCAGACTCCTTTTATATTATTTTTATTTTCATTTAACATTTTCTATAGTATAATTTTTTTACTAGTTCGTATTATTTCAGTTAATTTATTTTAATGTGTTTTATATCTTTTTTCAGATTCTTTGGTTCTTAACCCTCCTGTTATGTTCATTTGTCAGGAACAACAATGGTGTTCCCGGGTCAATTTGACCAGGTGCATGTTTAATTATCCAAAAGATGTCCGAAATCAAAAAAATCCTAACAAACATTGTTAATATTTCATTACTAATTCCATTACTAACTATTCTATCAATATTTAGTGCATTAGTGTTCCTTACCTCTAATAGGTAATGGTTCAATTAGGATAATTCACTCGTTTTTCATTAAAAAAAAAATGTTCAAACTTTTTTTTAATGTTTCACCACTTTATTACTTTTGAAAGACCAACATATAAAACATAACATTGAAACATAACATTTAAATTTTGTTTTACATACATGCACTGTTTGTGAACCACTAATGAACAAAATAACACAATATGAACAAGGTGTGTGTGTCTGTCTGTCTTTACGTCGACACAGCACATGAGTGACATGTCATCACACTGTGCTTTGGGCAAATGAATTTTCCACATTTCGCACAGGTCATGCTTGTCTTGACATCATCAGATGGCCTGCAGACCTGGCACCTCTTCCCCTTTCTTTTCCCCTCAGCAGCAACCTAGAACCAAGAGGACCATGATTATTTTACTATGCTGTCTTTTTGCTGATCCCAAGACACACACAACGCACTCTCATACACTTATATATACACACAAACACTTACTTACCTCACGCACTGGTGTACTTGGTGCAGTCCTCTCCTGGATCTCCCTCACCGTGGCTGCAGCAGCTGGGGTCCTTGGCAGGTGCTCACTCCGTTGGATGTATGGTGTCACAAGCGCCTTCCCCAGCTCCTCGAGAAAGATGTGCCTCTTGTACAGCTTTGACACATTCCAGTCAGGAAAGATCTCAGTCCAAATGACAAATGCGTTGTAGGCCGATACATCGATCATGTTATAAAAGATGACCAATGGCCAGAGCGCAGTCATTCGTTTGGTGCTGTAGGACCCTGTTACTTTGTCCAAGTTGTCTACCCCCCCTTTGGTGGCATTGTAATCCAGGATCATGCTTGGTTTCTGGTCCTCTCTTGTGCTTATTTCAGCATTTTTGTGCAGAGTGCTCATGAGCACAACATTTTTTCCCTTTTTGGGGCAGTAAGACACTAGGGTTGTGGTGTCTGTGAAGGGGTCCTGTTCTTGATTACCAGCAGCTCAGCAGGGAGTTCAGCCCTGTTCTTTCGGATAGTTCCGACCGTTGTGAGCTTTCTCTTCAGAAGCTCCTGACCCAAGTTGTAGTTTGTGAAAAAATTGTCACAGGTTATGTTGTGCCCCTTGAGACCCTGTGCCATGTCGAGCACGACCCTTGTGTCCTGATTTTTCTCCGGGGCTCCTCCAACCGGCTTTCCAGTGTAAACCTGCATGTTCAATGCATAGCTGGTGTTTGCATCACATACTGCCCAGATTTTTATTCCATATTTAGCTGGTTTGGAAGGCATATATTGCCTAAATGGGCAGCGGCCTCTGAATGCCACCAGCCTTTCATCTACTGTGATATTAGGGCCTGGGTTATAGAGTTGTGGAAGTTGCTCTACCCACTTGTCCCACACTGTCCTAATAGCTGTGCTTGTCTCTCTCCCATCTACCAGCCCTTGTCTCTCGATTATCAAATCGGATTACTCTGGAGAAAATGCGAAAAGTCTCCAGAGACATTGTGGCTCAAAATATCGGCCTCCCTGTCTCTGCATCCCACAGACTGGCTGTTGATTCATCCTTCAATTTATAGACCCCAGCCAGGATAAGGAGCCCCAAATACGCATCTAAATGTGTTTTGTCCAGCAACTTCCACTTCTCCCCAAAAACACACCTCCCTTCTAGATTAGTCATTTCCAGAATGATTTTTTGTATTGAATCTGGCATGACCAGCTCAAAAGCTGACTTGATGTCAGTCACACGAGTCACTGCCATCCTAGTGGGCCCTGGCACTGTCTTTATTATGTTTTCTGCAGACAGTTTTGCCTGATGCACATTTGGGAATGAAGACCAATGTATTTCACCATTTTTTGACATAAATGTCTTGCTTGGATGAACAGGAATAGCTATTCCCTCATCTGGTTCAAAATCAGAATCATTAGAATCAGAATTTAGCTCAAGATGGTCTTCATCTTCAGACACATCTTCCTCTATTTCACTGTCATGATCAAAGATGGCTTCCAGAGCCTCCTGGACTGTCATCCTTTTGCTTCTGCTGCTCATTTTGTAAAGGTCTGCCTGACAGTATAAAGTTGGTAGGATTCCCATGCAGAGAAGCTTTTATATGTTTTGCCCCTCCCCTGTTGAGTGTCCACTGAATATGGGTGGAGTTTTCCCTGGAGAACATAAATGGTTGCCGTCAAAAGTCATAACACCTGCACCTCTGTGTGTGTGTGTGTGTGTGTGTGTGTGTGTGTGTGTGTGTGTGTGTGTGTGTGTGAAATATGTTGGAATAAGGTGCAAAGAAAGAAATAGTCTGACATTTCTGACACCCTTTTATCTCCAGTTTGACTGCTGGGTCACATTGACCCAAACAGTATCTATGTGATATAAACATGCAGCCTGCAAATAGGTGAGATGAACCATTTTCATATTATATGTTGATTACACTAATTAAGGCAAGCAGAAGAAGTTTCATACTGAAAAAATACTTTTAACTATTTTTCCTAGATGTTCAAACTTTAAAACGGGTCAATTTGACCCGTAACATAACAGGAGGGTTAATTTACTGAAAATTTTATAGAGATAATTTTTCTTTTTACAAGAATTTTGTAGCCCCCTGGTTAACCACAGGTAATTTTTGTATTTATGTTTTTTATTAATTTCTTTAATTGGACAGTTTTTATCATATAATGATTTAAATATATCAATAAATTTATCATATGCCAAGTCCACTTTTTTCGCTCTATAGACAACATCCCAATTCTGTAACATTAAGTCTTCTTTTAAAGCATTGATTCTATCTTCTGTTCGTATTCTTTCATAGATAATCTTTTTACATGGTTTATTATTATTCTTACTCTCATTAACCCCATAATTAACATCTAAAGAAACAAATACAGGCAGGTGGTCACTAATGTCATTTATTAGTATACCACTCACCATATTCTATTCAATAACATTGGTAAAAATGTTGTCTATCAGGGTAGCACTGACATGTTTCGGGACCCAGGAGACAGACACTGACACGGGTAAATTAGTGAACAATAATCTTTATTATAGTGAAAGGGTGTGTAGTGCAAATGTGAGAGCGTGGATAGTATCCTGGTCACTGGAGCTGAGCACTCTGGACGGAGACCCGGCAACCTTGGGAGAAGCACAGGTTACGTCCTGCTGAGAACCAGCGGCCGTGCAACGTGGAGGTGAAGGCGTCCGTGAACGTGCTGAGGCTTCCACCTGTGACTGTGGCGAGGACAGGTCTTCCAGAGACTCCGGCTGTGACACCACAGACCGGGACGATGACAAACCAGCTGATGACAAGACCAGTGATTCCACAGAATGTGGTGACGATGATAATCCAGCTGATGACAAGACGAGTGACTCCACTGAGCGTGGTGACCATGACAATCCAGATGATGACGAGGTGAGTGATTCCACAGAACGTGGAGACGATGACACGACAGATGACGATGACACAAACTCCACCGGTAACGGTGGCCAGTACTCCTGTAACTGATACAGTAACAATTCAGGAATTTGTGGAGCAAGACGTACCGGTAGTCGTGGCGGTAGCGAACCGCTACGTGTGCGTGTTGGCGTTACCCCGTCAGCTGGGGACGCAGGTCCGCCGCCAGGGAGGTCCACCTGTGCACAGGGGTAGAGGTTGGGTGTAGAGTAACAAACAGCTCTCTTACGTGCTTGACTTTGAACAGAAGTCCTAGGCGAGGCAAGAGAGGTTCTTGACAAGGCCAGAGAGGTTCCTGATGAGACAGATCCTGACGAGACAGCTTCTGACGAGACAGACTCTGACAAGACAGTGTTAGACAAGACAGTTCTTGACGAGGCAGACTTTGACGAGTCAGAGTTAGACAAGACAGTTCTTGACGAGACAGACTTTGACGAGTCAGAGTTAGACAAGACAGTTCTTGACGAGACAGTTTCTGACGAGACAAGAGAATACCTTGACGAGGCCAGAGAGCAGAGTTCTGGTTCTTTCTCTGACGAGGAGGACAGACGACTCCGTACTGAGCTGTCAGCAACGCTGGCTTTTAACAGCTGCTGATTAACACCTGTGGATCTGTGCCCAGCTGGAGATAATGATGCCAATGACGGCCCAGAGGCCGCCATGACAGTACTCCCCCCTCTAGCAGTGCCTCCAGGCACCTGCCCAATCCTACCTGGATTCGCCCGGTGAAAGTCGCGAATCAGCTGCTTATCCAAGATCAACGCTGGGCGAATCCAAGACCGATCCTCCGGTCCAAAACCCTCCCAGTCCACCAAGTACTGAAGGCCCCGACCCCACCTACGAACATCCAAGATGGCAGTCACCCCCCAGGCCGGATGGCCATCGATCATCCTTGGGGGTGGGGGTGCCGCGGGAGTAGTGCACAGGGGGTCAGAGACGTACGGCTTGACCTGGGAGACATGGAAAGTGGGGCAGATACGCATCGAAGAGGGGAGAGACAAGCGCACAGACACAGGGTTAACAATCCGATTAATGGTGTAGGGACCAATAAAGCGTTTAGTTAGCTTACGCTTTTCAGCCGGCACACCAATATTCCGAGTAGATAACCAAACCTTCTGACCCACCTTATAGTCCGGGGCGGGTCTCCTATGCCGGTTGGCCACCTGGATATTACGTTCAGTGGTCTTCAACAAAGCTTGGCGAGCGAGGAGCCACACTCGTCGGCAGCGCTTAATATGTGCCTGGACTGAAGGAACCGCTACCTCCTTCTCCTCCTCAGGAAACAATGGAGGATCAAACCCACACGAGGCTTTAAACGGGGAGACGCCTGTGAACGTGGAGATCGTGGTGTTGTGAGCGTACTCAATCCAGGGCAGGAACTTGCTCCAGGAGGATGAGCAGGAGGAGATGACACAATGGAGGGCGGCCTCCAGCTCCTGATTAGCCCTCTCACACTGACCATTACTTTGGGGATGATAGCCAGAGGAGAGGCTGGCAGTGGCTCCAAGTGCCATGCAGAAGGCCTTCCAAACTTGAGATACAAACTGGGGTCCTCGATCAGACACAATATCCGCAGGGATGCCATGAAGACGTACCACGTGTTGCACCAGGAGGTCCGCAGTCTCCTGGGCCGAAGGCAGACCCCGAAGTGGCACAAAATGGGCCGCCTTCGAGAACCGGTCAACAATGGTTAACACTGTGGTGTAGTCATCTGAAGTGGGTAACCCAGTCACAAAATCCATAGCTACATGAGACCAGGGGCGTGAAGGAACAGGTAACGGATGAAGTAAGCCCGCCGGGGGAGATGACGTTGTCTTCCCGGTGGCGCACTGAGGGCAGGCCCGGATATAGCCAACAACGTTCTTCCGCAACCCTGGCCACCAGAAGGTCCTTTGGAGGAGATCCACAGTCCGACCCACTCCAGGATGACAAGCCAACTTGGAAGCGTGATCCCACTCAATCACCTTGCCTCGGACAGTGCGTGGAACAAACAAGCGGCCCGGGGGTCCCCCCCCCCCCAGGGTCCGGCTCAGACTTCTGGGCCTGGCGAACCGTCTTGCAGATTCCCCAGGACAGGGCGCCCACGACGCAGGAAGGCGGCAGGATAGGGGTCTCCTGGTCCTCGGAGGATGGGGGGTCAAACTGCCGGGAGAGAGCGTCCGGCTTACTGTTCTTGCTTCCCGGCCGGTACGTGATGGTAAAATTAAACCGGCCGAAGAAGAGGGACCAGCGAGCCTGGCGTGCATTCAGGCGCTTAGCCGTCCTGAGGTACTCCAGATTACGGTGATCAGTCCAAACCACCAACGGCTGAGCAGCCCCCTCCAGCCAATGTCTCCATTCCTCCAAGGCCAATTTCACAGCCAGTAACTCCCTGTCCCCGATGCTGTAATTCCTCTCTGCAGGGGAGAGACGATGAGAGAAAAAAGCACAAGGGCGAATCTTACCATCCACAGGAGATCGTTGGGACAGTACTGCTCCAACTCCCGCATCAGACGCGTCCACCTCCACCAAGCACTGAAGCTTCGGGTCCACCTGGGTAAGGACTCGGGCTGAGGCGAACTCCCTCTTGAGCTTCTCAAAAGCATCGGCTGCTTCCTTACTCCAGCAGAATGAAATCTTAGGGGAGATGAGAGCAGTCAAAGGACGAGCAATATTACCAAAGTTAGGCACGAACCTCCTATAAAAATTAGCAAACCCCAGGAACCCCTGAAGCTGCTTTCTGGAGGTGGGTGCAGGCCATTCCACCACTGCCTTGACCTTGGCAGGGTCAGGAATCACCTGGTTATGAGCAATAATAAATCCTAAGAAGGAGGTCTGATCAGTGTGAAACTCACATTTTTTGGCCTTGACGAACAACTGGTTCTCCAGGAGGCACTGTAATACCCTACGGACATGCGCTCGATGTTCCTCTAGTGAGCGGGAGAAGATGAGGATATCATCAAGATAAACGAAAACAAATGAGTTCAAAAAATCCCGTAGTACATCATTATTCAAACGCTGGAAAACGGCTGGGGCGTTAGTCAACCCAAACGGCATTACCAGGTACTCAAAATGACCGCTGGGGGTCCGAAAAGCCGTCTTCCACTCATCTCCTTCTCTAATGCGCACTAGATGGTAGGCATTTCTGAGGTCCAATTTAGTAAACCATGATGCCCCCTGGAGGGAGTCAAATGCAGTGTTCATCAAGGGCAGTGTATATTTATCCTTGACCGTTATTTCATTCAGCCCCCGGAAGTCAATACAGGGGCGTAGTGAACCGTCCTTCTTACCAACAAAGAAAAAACCGGCCCCCACGGCCGAAGATGACGGGCGGATGATACCAGAGGCCAAGGATTCCTTAATGTATGTATCCATGGCCTCGCGCTCCAGGGCTGACAGGCTGTAAAGGCGGCTAGTAGGTAGTGGGGCCCCAGCCTTCAGATTAATGGCGCAATCATACGGACGATGGGGGGGTAAAGACAATGCCCGAGATTTGCTGAACGCTTTCCCCAAATTGTGATAAACCTCAGGTACCTTAGATAAATCCGGTGGAGATGAATCGGGCAGAGGCACTTTCACAGATGGGGCGCACGCCGCTGATTGGAGACAGGCACTAAGGCAGAACGTACTCCATGCCGTTATTCTCCCAGTTTGCCAATCAATAGTGGGGTTATGTAGGCGCAGCCAGGGATATCCCAGAATAACGGGCGAAGAGGAAATGGGGAGCATTAGGAACTGAATCTCCTCCCTGTGATTCCCAGAAACAATAACGGACACAGGCGCTGTCTGAAGGTTAATGGTAGTCAACGATGCCTTGGACAGGGTAATCAATCTGACAGGGGGTTCTAAAGTCTGACAACTAAGGCCCATCCGGGTTGCCAGGTCTCTAGAAATGAAATTTTGCTCAGCTCCAGAATCGACTAACGCTAGTGTGGAGTGTTCTGTGTGAGTATGAATGAGTCTGAGGGGTAAATGACAACAAGTAAGGGGTTCCTCTGTGTTCTTGCCCGTGAATCCCCCTACTGCGATCCACGGGCCTTCCCTTTTAACTTACTAGGACATTCAGAAACCTCATGTGACTCCTTCCCACAATAAAAACACAGGCCTTGATCCCTACGGTGTTGTTTCTCAGCTGCAGACACCTTAGAATGACCAACAATCATGGCTTCCTGATCCGGGGCCTTCTCTGACGCGGGTAAAGCGAGAGGAAGAGAGTCAGTGACACGAGTGCGGGGTTTAACTGGACGGGAAGTAACTCGCCGCCCAGCCGCCCGTTCCTTTAACCTACTATTGATACTAACTGCTAAAGCAATTAAATCATGCAAGTTATCTGGTTTATCCCGTGCCGCTAACTCATCCTTTAGCTCGTCATTAAGACTGCGTAGAAAAATACCACAAAGAGATGGCTCCCCCCACCCAATCTCTGCGGCTAAGACCCGGAAGTCAATGGCGTAATCTGCAGCTGATCTCTTTCCCTGCTGTAGGCTTAAAAAACGTTCTGTCAACACCTCTCCCCTATCCGTGTGATCAAATACAGACAGAAATTCAGTCACAAACTCCTTGTAGGTAAGCAAAGAATAGCTAGGTCTAGCCATGATCGAATAAGCCCAGTCCAAGGCTCTACCAGCCACCAAATTTATGACATAGCCTATCCGGCTAGAGTCGAGGGAAAAATCCCCAGGCACATGCAGAAAAACTGATTCACACTGTAAAATGAATCCTCGAGCTTCCCCGAGTTTTCCGCTGAAACGGGCAGGTGTTGGAATAGGAGTGAGGCGAGAGGACGAGGAAGTGTTAGCTAGTCCTGACGCCAAGCCTGCAGGGGTTGAAGTACTTGCGGTCGGGGGAAACGCTTGGTGTCCCTCCAAACGGTCCAGCCGACCATTAATTTGAGTCAATTGATCCAAGATTACTGTCTGCTGGTGGGCTAGCAAATCTACCCGGGCGCTAAGAGTGTTAATTAAGCGCGACAGTGAGCTGTCCGCTGGGTCAACGTGACGGAGTCGTACTGACATGTTTCGGGACCCAGGAGACAGACACTGACACGGGTAAATTAGTGAACAATAATCTTTATTTTAGTGAAAGGGTGTGTAGTGCAAATGTGAGAGCGTGGATAGTATCCTGGTCACTGGAGCTGAGCACTCTGGACGGAGACCCGGCAACCTTGGGAGAAGCACAGGTTACGTCCTGCTGAGAACCAGCGGCCGTGCAACGTGGAGGTGAAGGCGTCCGTGAACGTGCTGAGGCTTCCACCTGTGACTGTGGCGAGGACAGGTCTTCCAGAGACTCCGGCTGTGACACCACAGACCGGGACGATGACAAACCAGCTGATGACAAGACCAGTGATTCCACAGAATGTGGTGACGATGATAATCCAGCTGATGACAAGACGAGTGACTCCACTGAGCGTGGTGACCATGACAATCCAGATGATGACGAGGTGAGTGATTCCACAGAACGTGGAGACGATGACACGACAGATGACGATGACACAAACTCCACCGGTAACGGTGGCCAGTACTCCTGTAACTGATACAGTAACAATTCAGGAATTTGTGGAGCAAGACGTACCGGTAGTCGTGGCGGTAGCGAACCGCTACGTGTGCGTGTTGGCGTTACCCCGTCAGCTGGGGACGCAGGTCCGCCGCCAGGGAGGTCCACCTGTGCACAGGGGTAGAGGTTGGGTGTAGAGTAACAAACAGCTCTCTTACGTGCTTGACTTTGAACAGAAGTCCTAGGCGAGGCAAGAGAGGTTCTTGACAAGGCCAGAGAGGTTCCTGACGAGACAGATCCTGACGAGACAGCTTCTGACGAGACAGACTCTGACGAGACAGTGTTAGACAAGACAGTTCTTGACGAGGCAGACTTTGACGAGTCAGAGTTAGACAAGACAGTTCTTGACGAGACAGACTTTGACGAGTCAGAGTTAGACAAGACAGTTCTTGACGAGACAGTTTCTGACGAGACAAGAGAATACCTTGACGAGGCCAGAGAGCGGAGTTCTGGTTCTTTCTCTGACGAGGAGGACAGACGACTCCGTACTGAGCTGTCAGCAACGCTGGCTTTTAACAGCTGCTGATTAACACCTGTGGATCTGTGCGCAGCTGGAGATAATGATGCCAATGATGGCCCAGAGGCCGCCATGACAAGCACAGTTTGTCGTTATTCTCGTAGGTTTTGTAATCTTTGGAAATAAGGTAAAGCTATACATTGTATTTAAGAAATCTTCAGTTGGTTTATGTTGTTTTGTTTTCATTAAATCTATATTAAAGTCACCACTAATAAAGATATCTTTTTGTCTTATTTTTGTATACATCTTTTTCATCCCATTTCTAAATTTTTCCATATCAGATCCCGGTGCTCTATATATACAACTTACTATTATGTTTTTTTCTATTTTCCATCATAATCTCAATTGTTAAACATTCCATACTTTCATTCACTGTTGACGTCATGTTGTCCACTTTTTTACTTTTTAATTTTCTATCAACATACAGTGCTACCCCACCACCATTTTTACATTTCCTGTTTTGTGTGTACATCTCATATCCATATAGTTCAAAATTTACTTCTTTTTCTTCATTAATCCATGTTTCACTTATTGCAATAATCCTAAATGGTGTGTTAAATTGATTTAAAAACTCCTTAATACTATCAAAGTCTGCATAGAGACTCCTACTATTAATATGTATTATTGTCAATGTCTGATCCAAATTCATAATTCCATTTAATTGTTGTTCATCATAATAAACACACTTATTATTAATATGATTAAAATAATTATTGTCTGGGTCAATATCTCCTAAAATGTCTTGTGGTTGCTGTTCAGTACTGACAAAGGTTTCAGCTTCAATTTGCCCTAATACACTTTCATTATTAAATGAGGAAGGATGATTGGTTAAAGTACTAATCATAAGTCATGTCAAATCCACTCATAATCTTACTGCACTGTTATTCTTGCATCAGGGCTAAGGTTTAAATTTGTCTAATCCCTCCATTTCTCTAATCATTATTACTTTAGCTTCTTCTGGAGTGCCAAGCAGTTTTATCCACACCTTACAGTTCTTTGTCCACGTCATTTGTATTTTGCCCTGTTTTCTGAGAGCCCTGGCTTGTCTAGCTATTTCAGAGTTCTTTTTTGTTAAATATTCGTTTACATAGACAGCTGTTCATCTCAATTTTCTTGCTTGTCGCAGAAGATCAGTTTTTGCTTTCCTGTTGACAAATCAGATGATGATCACTGGTTTTCCTTTACTGTCTTTTTTAGGTAGTGTGTGGCAAGCCGAAATAGTCTGATTGTCCACAACAATGTTTTGAGAGTAGAAAAAATGTAATATCTGCTGCTCAAGAGTGTGTGATTCTGCTAATGTCTCATCCTCCCCATCCTGGTTACCAACTCCAGCTGTCACACGTGCATAGGAGCGGTGTCTGGTGTTAACACCGCTCACAATGACATCATCCATTCTCGTATACTGTTCTAATTCATCCACACGTCTTTCTAAGAAATTAATTTTCTTGTCTTTTTCCATGACTTCAGCCTTTAATTCACGCAATTGGTCCATAAAGCCAATAAGTAAAATTTGTTGTTTTGCTATCTTAGATATTTCTTCAGTCGTAAAATTTAGTGAGAGTTTGATCTCCTCCAACTCCTTTCCATTTTATACCAACAGAGATAATGCATGGCACATTTGCATATTGATATACATATCAGTCAATACATATCATTCGCGTGACCAACTGGCGCCCAGACGTCCTCTCCTTAATCCGGGGATGTAAAACAATAGTCCATTGTTCTGATTGTCTCCTAGGGGCTCTCTGTCTGTATGCAAATGGTCCTCTGTTAGGCTATAGGCTAGCTGAGTGTGAGGATTGAATGTCCATGTAGATTGTGGTGGGTCACCACAATATCAGTGTTTAAAATACTGGGAGATTCATATAATACAACTAAACATTTAAAAATGAATTAAAGACTTTTTTCAAATTTTCTGTAAAATATAATTCTAAACAAATAGTGAGGAATAAGTTAGGATACCCCCCCATCTTTTTTTGGACACCCCCACATTCATTCCCACTTAAAATGGCTAAAATAAATGTTAAAAAATGCAAATAAAAACAAAAACAAGGTTAGACATAGATATGTGAATATTTCTTAATAAAGAACTGAATATTTAAAGGGGTATCCTAATTTTTTCACGACTGTACTTAAATCAGTTTTTAGCCATTTTTTAAAGAGCTAAATCCCTTTTTTCATGAGATTCCATAATTTTTCATTTAGCCAAGGTACATCCTGTTTTCTCTTGTGCTTAGATAGTGTTATTTTATATTGTGAGATAATTTCTTTTATTGTTGATATCATATTTTCACGTCTGTTCACAGTTTGTATCACAATGTATTTCATTCCACTTTACGTGCTGTAACTCATTTTCAAATGATTCTATGCTTTTCTTTGATATGTATTGTTATGTATGTAACCTGGTGATAAATGAGGCAGAATGAAGGTTGCGCCAAACACAGCTTTATTGATGGAAGGAGCACAGCGTTAACATGGCAGGCACCTGGTGTGGGCACCGGTGTAAGAGACTGTAACATGGCGGCCGACCCCACTATATAAGGCAGTGCGGTGACGTGACAGGAAGTCCACGTCACCACACTGCACTTCACAATAAAGTTCCACAAATACACATACCACTTTTCTTCTCCCCTTTAGAAAAGTCCAAAATCACACACACACAATTGAAACCCACCCCAATTTAGAACCCGAATCACGCACTAAAATCACAAAAACTAATGTACTTAACTGGCTCACACACTCACACAAAACAAGCTAAAATAGGACTGGTGGTGGACTGCCACACATATGTGTGTGTATATATATATATATATATATATATATATATATATATATATATATATATATATATATATATATATATATATATATATATATATACTGTAAATACAGTATATATATATATATATATATATATATATATATATATATATATATATATATATATATATATATATACAGTATATATATATATATATATATATATATATATATATATATATGTGTGTGTGTGTGTGTGTGTGTGTGTGTGTGTGTGTGTGTGTGTGTGTGTGTGTGTGTGTATGCACACCCAGAACTATACACATAACTTTACAGCACAGTCACTTGGGTGAGAGGTAGAACCGGTATGGGGGAGCCCAGGGCAGCCCCTCAGCAAGCGCACCCCTGAAAGCAGCAAGCCCCTGGGACGATGGCTGATCTTTTGGACGGTAGAGCCTGACTCCTTCACCACCAACACTGACTCCCTTCCAGTCTTGTCACCCTGAGTGTCCTCCTGGACACACCAAAGCTGATTGGCATGCCTCGATGAGCCGTCAGACAACTGGAAGTATGCTGCGCCCAACTTTGCCACTATACGCAGACATCTTCGGTGTTTTGCTGGCTGTCGTTTGGCCCATCTTCGCCGTGGGCGTTCATCACCCCGAACCCAAACCAAGTCCAAAACCCTCAGTGGGGCCCAGCTCGGCTTGACGTGCTGCTGAGCATGCGGTAACTCCATGCTCGTCGGGCTGGCCCTGTCCTCTTCTAAAAATGTCGTAGCGGTCACCGTTGTAGCTCCATTCCCTTGTGGCTAAGCTCTGGAGGCATCTGGAGCTAGCATGGTGTCACTCATCAATGCAGGTGCCCCGCCGCCACGCTTGGTACCCCCCCTACCATGTCCTGAGCGCCGGCACTGAGACTTTCCTGCAATGAACCTGAGTGAAACTGGTCCTGCTTGATCGCCGTAGTGTCCGTTAGTCCCTCATCCCACACAATGTCCGCTTCGACCGCCGGAACCAGGGGGTTCCAGTGGCCACAGCCCGACCATTCATTCCCGGCACCGTCTTTAATGGAGAAACCCAGTCCGTAAAACAGATCACAGCCCATGATGTTATCGTCTCGTGCTGTCACGTGGAATGTGAAGTCATCCATCCTCGCAGACTTGTAATGAACCATTAACTCTAAAGTCCCAACCGTGCACAGCCTGCCCCCTCCGTCGTCGGCCTCCATCGGTCTATGATGACCATGGAAGGGAATCCTAAACGTCCACTCTGCTGGAACAGCACCGCCTGTGACTGAACAGGCCGATGCGCACCGGTGTTCTACCTTCCAGCATTGGGCGTTGGTAGGATTCAAGCCTGGGCAGGAAGATATGGAGGACAAGATGTTACCCATGCAGCATGTCCCCCCTCTCCACGTCACTGATGAATCCAAAGGAACAACAGGGCTGCTATAGTTTGGCACCAGCGCCGTCGCAGGAGCTGCCAGAACGATGTTGAGCACAACAGAGAACTGCCTTAGGGGCTCCGACTCCGGATTTTTCCTCAGGGTTGACTCCCGAAGCCTTTCCCGTGACCGGGTGTGCTGCAAGGCAGCGGAGGTTTGAAATCAGGGTTTACCTTCCCCTAGGTGGGCTACCTTCCCAGGTTGACAAGCCACCATCTACCCGAAGCATCTGGTTTTAAGGCGCCAGAGATCCGCCCTCGCCCCTTCTCCTATTAGTAAAAGCAGTTCCGCAGGGCTTAGAGACTAAACCACACGGGCAGGCTAGGAGTTGGACTTAGTTGTCAGAGGCTTTTCGAGACGCACGCCGTAAGGAGCATTTTATGAGCACTGGGAGCTTAACCCCAGTACTGCTCCTGGCTATGACAACCTTGGAACCCTGCCCCAGGGTTGCCTGAGAGCCTGAGGGCTCGCTCTAGCCCGCACCCACAGGGCTGGGGTGAGTTCTGTGATGGCGGTATGAAATAAAACCCACTTTTAAACCACAGTTCGCCGCTTATTATTTTTTACCACCACATAGCCCCCTCCATAACCATACAATGACACGGGGCTACCTTTAATCCTGTAGTGGGGGAAGAACTTACTCACCGTGGCCCAGTTCAGCAACAACCCCTCCACCGACATGTTGAGTAACAGTGGCACCTCCATGCCATCCAACTCCACTGCACAATATGTGTACCCGTTTGTGCTGGGGAACACCATATGGATGGTTGTCGGGGGCGGGTGGAGTGATTTCTTTCGTGGGCTCTCCGGTTCAGATACACGGCACACTCCAGCATAATGTTTCAAGCGTCCACATCTGCTACAATGTTTTCCTCTTGCTGGGCAGTCCTTCACCTTATTGTGGTGCGTTGCAGACCCACAACCCTTGTACAGAGGTTGCCTGGGGAAGACCTTCGGCTGGCAGCATTGGTTTCCATAACGTCGTCATCCAAGCTATCCTTGCTTTCTGAGTCCATAACATCTGCCGCGGCGGGTGGCTCCGACAGCCTTTGTGACTGGTGCCAGGTTAGCTCCAAAGCTAGCTTGTCTGCACCCTCCAAATAGAGAGCTAGATTGACAGCTCTGGCTAACGCTTAGTTATTGGGCGCCATAAGTAGCCTAGCCCGCAATGCGGCACTGCACATGCGCTCTGCTAGTTGGTCGCGCACCATTTCATCTTCCAACGGCCGAAATGACGGCTGTTGATGTTGCTGCTGAAAACAAATCCTCCGGACGGTCAAGCTATCCGGGGTGTGGAAATAGCAGCTCCACAACGTCCTCAAATGAGTCTGACGCGCCGAGCATCCGCAGGACTTGCTGGCCCTCAATACCCAGGTCATGGACGAGAAGCGCATGTGCCTTTAACTTGTCAAGCTGCCCGAGGTCCAGCGCAGTGATATAGGTCTGATAAGCCTCGAACCATCTAGGCGAAGGCACCAGCGGTTCACCCGGGAGCTCGAGGAAGGGACGGAGTGGTATTATGCACGCCTACATGAGTTAAGGCTTTGAATGTGACTGTCGCCAAATTGCGACATAACCCCTAGTGGTCAAGAGTGGTAAATATTTTTTGTCAATAAAATAGTTCAGATTTCCAAGGCTATAGCTTGAAAGTGGTAAGAGATAATGGCTTACTGTCAGTTAGAAAGATGTAAAATATGATCCAAAGTTTCAGATAGGAGTGATTTTACACATCTAGTTTGCATAATGCCCCGGTAGCTATACTGAATCACATAACTCAGTCAAAAGTGGACTTTGGACATATTTACACAATGAATGGTTCAGTCTTTTGACACTGTTTTTTGTACAGGGGTGCGTTATCACCTTATCTTCAAAGTATATGAACAAGCAAGCAGGACAATGTAAAAAAAACCAAAGAAATTTGTCACTTACTGGCGGCTAAGGGGACTTGCTCGCTGCCGTGGTCGGTGCGTTTTTGTCCATTGTGGTCGTTATTTTGCGTTCTGTTGGTCATTTACGCTCTCTACCACATCTGCAATGTCTTGTGATTATCCCACATAAATTTTGCTTGCATCCCGTGGCTATTTTCTTTATACAAAGCCATCTAAGTGACAGTGCATGACAATGGATGGCGGCCATATTAGCTTCCTGAGCTAAAAGAAGGGAATACAGGAAAAGGAAATGAGTCCTTCTTCTTTGGTGTATTACATGTCAGCCATGATTCCTCCAATGCGTGTCTGCCACCTTCTGAGCTGCCACGATCAGTACAAGTCATCAGTATAGCTGGGGAGTAAAGGGATGTCAGAATTAGTTGACAGGCGCAGCCCCGCGCTCTGCAGCTAGGGGCACGCAAAATCTCAGACTCAAAGGGTTAATCCTCAGTCGCCAAATGTTATGTATGGAACCTGGTGATGAATGAGGCAAGATGAAGGTTGCGTTGAACACAGCTTTATTGATGGAAGGAACGCAGCAGTAACATGGCAGGCACCTGGCGTGGGCACCGGTGTAAGAGATCGTAACATGGCGGCCCGCACCGCTATATAGGACAGTGTGGTGACATGACAGGAAGTACACGTCACCACACTACACTTCACAATAAAGTGCCATGAATACATATACCACATGTACAAGATATATTTTCCACCATCAGTAGGCTTTATGTATCGTATTTTTGACAATTTGCATACTACTAAAGTGAGATTATGGTCAGACATGCCAGTAATTAGATTGTATTTTTTTGTTTTGCGGTCAGGGTTGTTGGAAAAAAATCAAATCAAGGAGAGTTTGAGAAGAACAGGTTATTCTCGTTGGGTTACTGATCATCTGATCCATATGAAACTTATTGATGATGTCCTTTAATTTCTGTCTGCCTGTTTTACAAAGGCAATTTAAGTTGAAATCACCCATGAGGATTAACTCTTGGCTGCCAAACTGTTTCAGTACATTTAATAGACGATTAGAGAATGTGTCCTTAGAGGACGGAGGTTGATAGATCACAATCAAAGCAAAAGACATTTCTGGTGATAGTACAACTTTAGCTCCAACACATTCCAGCGTATTTTCAGCAATGACAAGTTGTGCACACTGATACCCATCCTTTACCATGATTTCCAACCATGATTTATGTCATAAATCATGACCCATCCTCCCTTGCCATCTTTTCTGTCTTGTCTTTAGATATTGTACCCTGGTACATTGAAAACAGCTGGAGGTGTTGGAATTAACTAGGTTTCTGAGAGGCATAGGTAGTCAAGATTTGAATTTGTCAGTAGTTGTATTTGTTCTGTTTTAGAGACAATGCACCTAATATTGAGATGACCTCCAAAAAAGCCTTTAGCTTTTTTTTTTAGCAATTAGCCTTTTCATAGTCGGATCCCACAGTACCTTGGCATGATTTACAGTTGAAACATTTTAGTAGTTTGTTGTTTTTCAGTCAGTTTTATCCCATACCCATCCCGTTTTGTAACAGTCTTATGCAGTTTGAGTCTTGTTGCAATAATTTTTCCTGTGTCAATGTGACCGGCATCCTCGGCAACTCCACTGATGCCGTTCCCCTTCAGATGGGCCGCTGCCACACTGGTGTCTGGTGAGACCTTTCCTGCATTGATAACACCGGTATCTCTGGAGAACTGACCGACGTCAGCCTACTCTGGATGGGCCGCTGCTGCATCGGTGTCCAGTGAGGCCGGGACGACATCAACAGCCAGCCACTGGGCCACGAAACGTCGACACGGGTTGGAGGTCTTGGAGGTGTTGCTGCTGAACCGTACGTTCTGTGGCATCCCTGTGAGAAAGTCCAGCACCTAGTTACAGAGAGAGGTTCTGAGTCCCACGTGTCCGAGTTTTTGTATTAGATGTTGGGGGATGATTGTGTTGAATGCTGAAATGAAGTCCAAGAACAGCATTCGCACAAAGGAGTTCTTTGAGTCTAAGTGGGTAAGGGCTGGATGGAGAACACCAGCGATGGCATCTTCTGTGGATCTTTTTGACCTGTATGCAAACTGAGATGGGTTGTGGGAGGGAGGGAGAGTGGACTTGATGTTCTGCATGACCAACCTCTCAAAGCACTTCATTATGATGGAGGTCAGTGCTACGGGCCGGTAATCATTGTAGCTGGATGGGACAGGCTTCTTTAGGACTGGTATTATGGTTGCAGTATTGAAACACGTGGGGACAACAGCTTGACGCAGGGAGATGTTGAAGATGTCGGCCAGGACATTCTTGAGCTCCTCCACACAGTCCTTCAGAATGCAAGAACTTTCATCAGTATGACATGATTCCTTAACATTCTAAAACATTTAAAAGATGCATTCATCTTGCAAATGGAATGGATTAAGAAAGAATATAATTAAAGTTGTTGGTAAAATATTTCATTCCTTAAATGTTTTCTCATATTTTCTGCACCTGTGCGACACCATAGCTGAGCTCGCCGCCTGTTCTCCAATGCATCATGTCCAACCCCAGCCATAAACAACCCATTAAGTGACATATTTATCTGGGCCAATTCTGCTGGCTCTCTCACCCCAATTACTTTGCTGGTGGAAAGCCTATTTTGGACCGCTTCACATTCTTTTATGCTCAAATCGATACAGCTGCAGAACCAGGAAGCTGTTGTGTGTGCTCATACTCAGCAAAACATTTCATGCATGGCATCTTTAACTTGTTATATAACACAATGGCTTTGGAGGGGGGGGGCATGCAGCAGTGCATCTGCTTTTCTTCAGGGGAAGGATGAGGAATTCAGACTTTTTTCAGTTCTTTCTCATTTATGCCGTATGTTTAATGAGGCATATTAGGCAGATGCATCACAATCGCTGCCAGACAAAACTGCACTTTATTTGTAACTTTATGTCTATATAATGATGTGCACTCTTCTGAGTGCAGGAACTGGAGGAAAACTGCAGGACATCGGTTCCATTTTCTTATGAAGTAGCAGCAGTGCATTTCCTGCAATTGAGCCGTCAGCGGCTGTCAGTCAGGAGAAATTAACGAGTCTGCTGATTGCACTGCTGGTAATTACAGAGTGCAGCTGGCGCAGTGCTGTGTCAAGGCTGGGAGGTATTTTAAGCTTACGTCTGTCCTTTCTCCCAACAGCCAGGTCAAGTACTGCTCTGTAGAGGATCAACAACAGGCTTTTAAATGACCACTGACAATTTCTCGAACAAACAAGAAGGCCTAGAATTAAGGTAATAGATGCTATATCCTGAAAGTCACCAGTAGCGGCTGTCATTGTATTTCACTAGAGCACCAAATTACCAGAATTTTTTTTAGTAGTCTATCATCCATCCATATTTATGCTGCTACACTGGCACTGTGATGATGAATGCTCAAGGTTTTAAATATTGAGGTCACTTCAAGTGCATGAAATTCCTCTGAGTCAAAACCATATTTATTAGACTGCTCTAAATACACAGTTTAGACGAGTTTCCCCCCCTCCCCCCCCCCCCTTGGCTTCTGATGAGTCATGCAGCAATTTTTTTCTAAGAAAGCACTGGAACTTTTTTTAAAGAATGATCAGCATGATCAAAACTCTTTCAGATAGTGGGAGTTTTGAAGGCCTTTCTTGATGCTTGCCCACCAACATGAAGAACTAATGTAAGGAGGGTAATGGCATTCAAAAAGACCTAGATACAGTAGATAGACTTTATTAATCCCAAACTAGGAAACTGCAGTGTAACTGTAGCATGACACAGTGGACAACCCAAAACCAACAGAAATACACACCGCACAACAGAAAAAGTAGTTACCCAGGGAAGTAAAAAAAAGCATAGATAACTTTATTCACGACATAGGCTACAACTAGGTTTAACAGATGATGATCCTTATGACTCTATGGATAGTACTGACTGTACAAAGGAGGGTTATTAGGTGCGGGGTGAAATGCGAGGTACCAGTTAGACTGTAAGGTGCGGTATGACAGCATTGTAAATTCCACATTAGAATGAGTTATTGTACAGTGAAATGGCATGTGGCAGAAAAGATTTCCTGTACCTGGCCGTTCAGCAGCGAAGCTGTAGCAGTCTGCTGGAGAAAGTGCTAGAGTGGCTTGTTTCATATGGACTGTGAGCTGAAGGCATGAAACTAAATATTCTGAGTTCTGAATAATGGAGATCTACTGTAGTTGGGTTCAGGAATAAAAATATGAAGCTAAAATCCACTTCAGTGTTTACACAGTTATCATGCGAGGCTATTTGTTACGACCCATGGCCTTAAGTGTCCTTTCCCTTGACAAAGTTATTCATCTTGATTTTTCTCTCCTAACACGTCACCCAGTTATGCAGCACTCCCAGGTTTGGTGCCTCCCTCTTGTTTTGGCTGTCTTCTTCATCCAGTCCCTGACTGATCCTATGCCTGATTGGACTGGTGCTCAAGTCTCTGCCAGTCATCAGCCAGCTGCTTATAAATACCAGGTGAGGAAATTAATCAGGGTCGCTGTGATTTAACATGAGCAGTCTGCCACCATGTCCTGTTGCCTGTGGACGTTTTCAAATGCTCACTTTGTGTCTTGTTTTAACTTGGCCTTTGTGGTCTATATTAATCATATATCCCATAACCTACATATGTATAAGCATGTGAGAATGTTTGGTGATTACATATGTAAAGCGACTTCACACCTCAGAACAGGACAAGAGGTCTCAACCGTCAGCAGAGATCAAAGAGCATCCGAAGCGCTGCGGTGGAGACCAGATCGATTGCCCTGACCTCCCAGGGCCAGGTGGAGGGATACGAAGACAAAGGAGGGGGATTAAGATAATGCGGGATGTCAGCTTGGATATGCATGTCTTTGTTATGTGTAGGTATAAGTATGTAGAGCTGAATGTGTTCCTCCTCTATTCTACTTCTGCTTCTGCACTGAGATGAGACTTGTTAGAGGAGCGACGCTGATAATAAACTTTGGTTTATAAGTCACATCGGCTCGTTATTCCAAGCTCTTCTACACTGGTGACCCCGACGCGAGGATGGACCAGAGGCGTTCCCCCGCGATTGACTCATCTGAGGTGACCCAGGCAGACGCCGGCGCCCATGCAGACAGGGGAACGGATGGAAGACGTTCCCCCACGGCAGAAGAGAGGGCTCAACCGAGCACCAGCCCCGCTGTGAGAGCAGAAGAAAGGCGCTCTCACCCGGCGGACACATCAAGGACGGCCCACACAAGCGCCGTCACCATCAAGCTGCCAGAATTCTGGCAAGAAGACCCGAGCTCGTGGTTCCAGCAAGCTGAGGCTCAGTTTGCACTGGCAGGCATAACGGCGGACGAGACGAAGTTTTATCACATCGTCGCCAAACTCGACGTGGCCACGTCAAGATGTGCGCGGAGCATAATCCTACAGCCGCCTGCCTATGACAAACACAGAGAGCTGAAGGCGACCATCGTCGAGAACTTCGTCCCCTCAGCCGAGGAGAGAGCAGAGAAGATCCTGGCGATCTACGGCCACAGAGGATGCAGACCCAAGGCCCTCATGGAGGACATGCTGCAGCTCAAGGAGGAGGACAACGACAACTTCCTCTTCCAACACATCTTCCTCAGCACTCTGCCGCCACACATGAGAGGGACGCTGATCAACATGCGGTGCAGCACCCAGCAGGACTTCCGCGCGCTGGCCCGAGAAGCGCAGCGACTCACCAACGCCTGCAGGGAACAGGTGGCCACAGCAGCATCCGCAGATGCCCAGAGCAGCGGAGAACCACAGACAACCGAGCAGAGCCCGCCCACCATGGCGGCAACACGACCAAGACGCAGCAGGTGGAACGACATCTGCTATTACCACCACCGTTTCGCCGAGGGGGCGTACAAATGCGTTCCCCACTGCAAGTTCAAAAGTTCGGGAAAACGCCCAAACCGAGAACCGTTAACGGCTGCGGTTCTCGGCGAAAAAAATAAACTTCTTTATGTGACTGACGGACACACCGGCAAACAGTTCCTAATTGACACTGGAGCTCAGCTGAGTTTTATCATGCCCTCCCACGCAGACCGGGCCATGGGCCCCCGGGGCAATGGAGCGATGGCAGCCAACGGCTCCATCATCGACACTTATGGTGAAAGGAACCTGCCCCTCTGCATTCATGGCCGCAACTACAGATGGACATTTGTTGTAGCGGCGGTGAGTTTTAACTTGTTGGGCGCGGATTTTTTGTGTGCACATGGGCTATTAGTCGATCTAGCAAATAGACGCTTGGTTAATGCACTGTCATTTGCTTCTATTCCCTGCTCAGCTCGAGTTTCTCCACCACCCATGCAGGCCAGCGTCTCTACAGCAGGAGGTAAGTTTGATCAACTCCTCACCCAATTTCCAGCACTCACAATTCCCAAATTCTCAGCTACAGTGGCTAAGCACGGGGTTGAACACTTTATTCCCACAACGGGCCCACCCGTATTCGCCAAAGCTCGGCGCTTAGACGCGACCAAGCTCGCCATAGCTTGGGACGAGTTTACCACCCTTGAAAAACTAGGCATTATCAGACGCTCAAAAAGCCCCTGGGCATCACCACTACACATGGTCCCGAAATCCGATGGTTCTTGGAGACCGTGCGGCGATTACCGCAGATTAAACAATGCGACAGCGCATGACCGCTACCCAATTCCTCACATCCAAGATTTTTCACTACATCTGGCGGGTGCTCGCATTTTTTCTAAAATAGACCTGGTCCGTGGCTATCACCAAGTCCCCGTTCGAGCGGAAGACATTCCTAAAACAGCTGTAATAACCCCCTTCGGTCTTTTTGAATTTTTGCGGATGCCTTTTGGCCTCAAAGGCGCTGCTCAAACCTTTCAGCGGATGATGGATGCGGTATTACGCGACCTCCCTTTCGTGTTCGACTACCTCGATGATATGCTGGTAGCCAGCTCGTCGGAGGAAGAACACGAACAGCATCTCACTATGGTTTTTCAGAGACTAGAAGAGCACGGGTTAATAATCAATCCAGCCAAATGCAAATTCGGCGTGCCACAAATTGATTTTTTGGGACACAGAGTTTCACCGAAGGGGGCAGTCCCACTGCCAGACAAAGTTCGCGCAGTGAAAAGTTTTCCACGGCCACAAACGGTCAAATCGCTGCAAGAATTTTTGGGAATGGTTAATTTTTACAACCGTTTCCTCCCCTGTGCAGCTCAACTCATGCAGCCCCTATATGACGCGCTCAGAAAACAAAAGCCTTCCAACGCGGTCGAATGGACCCCGGAGCGCGAACGCGCCTTCGCGGAAGTAAAAAGTGCCCTAGCTAACGCCACATTGTTGGTTCATCCTGATCCCTCGGCCCGCATTCCGCTAACCACAGACGCTTCAGACCTGGCCATAGGGGCGGTTGTAGAACAACACGTTGGCAGAACCTGGCAACCTTTGGCATTTTTCAGCAAATCGTTAAACCAAACTGAGTGTAAATACAGCACTTTTGACAGGGAGCTGCTAGCGCTTCATTTATCCATCCGCCACTTCCAGTTCTGGTTAGAGGGGCGGCGTTTCACGGCTTTTGTAGACCACAAACCGCTCACCTTTGCGATGGCTAAAATTTCAGAACCATGGTCAGGCAGGCAACAAAGACAGCTAGCTGCAATTTCAGAGTTCACCACAGACATTCGACATGTGGCAGGCAAACTTAACGTGGTAGCAGACTGCCTCTCTCGCGCTGTGACATCGCCAGAGCGCGAGGAGACAGATTATACTACCTCAGCCGCAGAACTCTTCGCCAACGCGGACACATACGTGGCCCCAATCCACATAGGGATAGATTACGCAGCCATGGCGGAGGAGCAAAGTAGTGACGCAGATGTGCGCGCACTCCTGTCTGGACCAACAGGGTTAAGGCTGGAGGAAAGGGGTTTACGCCACGGTGTACCCCCCCCCTAATATGCGACATCTCAACCGGCTGTCCTCGCCCGGTAGTCCCAGCTGCATGGCGCCGCCGTATTTTCGACTCAATTCACGCCCTCGCACACCCGGGTGTGCGCGCCTCGGTTAAAATGGTCGCCGAAAAGTTTGTGTGGCCCGGCCTGCGCAAAAACGTAAAAGAATGGGCAAAATGTCTTGTCAGCGCGCCAAAATACACAAACGCACAAAAGCCCCTCTAGAGCCTTTTCGAATCCCAGCTAGAAGGTTCGACCACGTTCATGTCGACCTCGTGGGACCACTACCTTCCTCCCAAGGTTTCACACATCTGTTAACAATGATAGACCGTACTACGCGCTGGCCTGAGGCAGTCCCTCTGGCGTCAACCACAGCGGAGGAAGTCGCTCGCGTTTTTGTGACAAACTGGGTGGCACGTTTTGGCGTCCCATCGGACATCACGTCCGATAGGGGGCCTCAATTCGTCTCGGAGCTTTGGTCAGCCATGGCAAGCAGCTTAGGAGTGACAATTCACTGCACCACCTCTTATCACCCTCAGCCTAATGGGTTATGCGAGCGTTTTCACAGATCTTTAAAGGCCGCCCTCAGAGCCTCACTAACGGATACAAATTGGGTAAATAAACTTCCCTGGGTTTTATTGGGGTTGCGTGCTGCACCTAAAGAGGATCTAGACGCCTCGCCAGCGGAATTAGTTTTTGCACAACCTCTCAGGCTCCCAGGTGAATTTTTACCAGAGAACCCAGAGCCAGGGCATCTTCCAGCCCCGAGGCTTTAAGGCAGCAACGGTCCTGACACTCTCCCCGGACCGGCACATCACTCTTTTCCACGGGTTTTTGTCCTCCAAGCTTTAAAAAACGCTGAATTCGTTTTTGTTAGGCATGAAGCTTTAAAACCAACCCTCCGTCCACCATACAATGGACCTTTCAGAGTGCTGGAACCTGGTGATAAGCATTTTGTGCTTGATTTAGGGGACAGAAAAGAAACAGTCAGCATTGACAGACTTAAACCTGCCTTCTTGTTGAGAGACGAACCTGCACGGTTGGCGAGAGCACCTCGGTGGGGTAGACCCCCCAAGAGAAAAGACTCAGCCCCCCTGCAGAGAACAAATAATCACTCTCCTCCCCAAGCTGCAGATTCGTTACAGGAAGGTCCCACCAGGACGCCCAAGCGGACCCACAGCAGATTCAGGAGAAGATTAAAACCCAGACGGCACAGGGACTGATGCAAACTACTCAAAAGTTGTTCACTAATTGTGCTGTAACAGTTTAAGACTGACTTGTGATATTACTACGCTGTTATGATTACCACTTAATTCTCTACAGGAGCATAGCTGCTGGAAAGTTTCTTCCTTGTCAAGAGGTGTAGCAGTTAGTATGTCATAATAATTATCTTAAACTGTGAATTTTTCTATTGTCCTTTTCTTAGTCATTTGGGGGGGGGGGGGCTGTGGTCTATATTAATCATATATCCCATAACCTACATATGTATAAGCATGTGAGAATGATTGGTGATTACATACAGTGGGGTAAAAAAGTATTTAGTCAGCCACCAATTGTGCAAGTTCTCCCACTTAAAAGATGAGAGAGGTCTCCAATTTTCATCATAGGTATACCTCAACTATGAGAGACAAAATAAGAAAAAAAAAATCCAGAAAATCACATTGAAGGATTTTTAATGAATTAATTGGTAAATTCCTCGGTAAAATAAGTATTTGGTCAATAACAAAAGTTCATCTCAATACTTTGTTATATACCCTTTGGTGGCAATGACAGAGGTCAAACATTTTCTGTAAGTTTTCACAAGGTTTTCACACACTGTTGCTGGTATTTTGGCCCATTCCTCCATGCAGATCTCCTCTAGAGCAGTGATGTTTTGGGGCTGTTGCTGGGCAACACAGACTTTCAACTCCCTCCAAAGATTTTCTATGGGGTTGAGATCTGGAGACTGGCTAGGCCACTCCAGGACCTTGAAATGCTTCTTACGAAGCCACTGCTTCGTTGCCCGGGCCGTGTGTTTGGGATCATTGTCATGCTGAAAGACCCAGCCACGTTTCATCTTCAATGCCCTTGCTGGTGGAAGGAGGTTTTCACTCAAAATCTCACGATACATGGCCCCATTCATTCTTTCCTTTACACGGATCAGTCGTCCTGGTCCCTTTGCAGAAAAATAGCCCCAAAGTATAATGTTTCCACCCCCATGCATCACAGTAGGTATGGTGTTCTTTCTCCTCCAAACACGACAAGTTGAGTTTTTACCAAAAAGTTCTATTTTGGTTTCATCTGACCATATGACATTCTCCCAATCCTCTTCTGGATCATTCAAATGCTCTCTAGCAAACTTCAGACGGGCCTGGACATGTACTGGCTTAAGCAGGGGGACACGTTTGGCACTGCAGGATTTGAGTCCCTGGCGGCGTAGTGTGTTTCTGATGTAGCCTTTGTTACTTTGGTCCCAGCTCTCTGCAGGTCATTCACTAGGTCCCCCCATGTGGTTCTGGGATTTTTGCTCACCATTCTCATGATAATTTTGACCCCACAGAGTGAGATCTTGCGTGGAGCCCCAGATCGTGGGAGATTATCAGTGGTCTTGTATGTTTTCCATTTTCTAATAATTGCTCCCACAGTTGATTTCTTCACACCAAGCTGCTTACCTATTGCAGATTCAGTCTTCCCAGCCTGGTGCAGGTCTACAATTTTGTTTCTGGTGTCCTTTGACAGCTCTTTGGTCTTGGCCATAGTGGAGTTTGGAGTCTGACTGTTTGAGGTTGTGGACAGGTGTCTTTTATACTGATAACGAGTTCAAACAGGTGCCATTAATACAGGTAACGAGTGGAAGACAGAGGAGCCTCTTAAAGAAGAAGTTACAGGTCTGTGAGAGCCAGAAATCTTGCTTGTTTGTAGGTGACCAAATACTTATTTTACTGAGGAATTTACCAATTAATTCATTAAAAATCCCTCAATGGGATTTTCTGGATTTTTTTTTTCCTCATTTTGTCTCTCATAGTTGAGGTATACCTATGATGAAAATTGGAGACCTCTCTCATCTTTTAAGTGGGAGAACTTGCACAATTGGTGGCTGACTAAATACTTTTTAGCCCCACTGTATGTAAAGCGACTTCACACCTCAGAACAGGACAAGAGGTCTCAACCGTCAGCGGAGATCAAAGAGCATCCGAGGCGCTGCGGTGGAGACCAAGATCGATCGCCCTGACCTCCCAGGGCCAGGTGGAGGGATACGAAGACAAAGGAGGGGGATTAAGATAATGCGGGATGTCAGCTTGGATATGCATGTCTTTGTTATGTGTAGGTATAAGTATGTAGAGCTGAATGTGTTCTTCCTCTATTCTTCTTCTGCTTCTGCACTGAGATGAGACTTGTTAGAGGAGCGAAGCTGATAATAAACTTTGGTTTATAAGTCACATCGCCTCGTTATTCCAAGCTCTTCTACAGCCTTGATTTTTGTTTTTAACCTATATCTTTTAATGGACCAAGTGACGCAGTGTGCTTCCGTATTGTTGTCACCTTGCTGGGCAACAGTGTCAACACCTACCTTAAAAATGCAATAACTACAGAAAGAAATGATGGCCGGCCAGCCAGCCAGCCAGCCAGCCAGCCAGATATCTTCTACCGCTTTTCCGGAAGTCTGAGTCGCGGAGGCAGCAGTTCAAGCAGAGAAACCCAGACTTCCCTCTCCCCAGCCACCTGCTCCAGCTCTTCAGAGAGGATACCAAGGTGTTCCCAGACCAGCTGGGAGACATAGGTCTTCAGCGAGTCCTGGGTCTGCCCCGGGGTCTCCTCTCTGAGGGACGTGCCCGAAACACCTCAAGTGGGAGGCGTCCAGGAGGCATCCTAATCAGATGCCCATACCACCTCAACTGGCTCCTTTGAATGTGGTGGAGCAGCAGTTCTACTCTGAGCCTCTCCCGGATGACTGAGCTCCTCACCCAATCTCTGAGGGTGAGTCCAGCAATCCTACGAAAAAAGCTGCTTGCATCCGTCATCTCGTTCTTTCGGTCATTAACCAAAGCTCATGACCATAGGGGAGGATAGGAACGTAGATTGGCCGATAAATCGACAGCTTTTCCTTAGAACTTAGCTCCCTCTTCACCACAGCAGACCGATACAACATCCGCATCACTGTAGATGCTGCACTGATCAGTCTGTCAATCTCTCATGCCATTCTCCGCTCACTCGTGAATAAGACCCCAAGATACTTAAATTCCTCCACTTGGGGAAGGAGCTTGTCCCCAATCCGGAGAGGACAATCCAATGTCTTCCGGCTGAGGACCATGGACTCGGACTTGGAGGTACTGAATCTTATCCCAGCCGCTTCACACTCAGCGGCAAACTGTCCCAGTAAGACCTGTAGGTCATTGCTGGATGAAGCCAGCAGGACAATATCATCTGCAAACAACAGAGATGAGATCCTGTGGCCACCAAGCATGACACCTTCCGTTCCCTGGCTGCGCCTAGAAATCCTGTCCATAAAAATTAAGAACAGGATCGGTGACAAAGGGCAGCTCTGGCGGAATCCAACTCTCACTGGGAATGAGTCCGACCGAGTGTTGGCAATACGAACCAAACTCTCACAGCGGTCATACAGAGACCGAATAGCTCGTAACAAGCCAGATACCCCATACTCCGAAGCACCCCCCACACACAAAAAACCACAAGGGACGCGGTCAAATGCCTTCTCCAAGTCCACAAAACATATGTAACCTGGTTGGGCAAACTCCCACGAACCCTCGAGGATTCTCAAGAAGGTAAACAGCTGGTCTGATGTGCCACGGCCAGGACGAAAACCACATTGCTCCTCCTAAATCCGAGGTTCGACCAATGGCTGGATGATCCTCTCCAGTTCCTTGGCATAGACCTTCCCAGGGAGGCTGAGGAGTGTGATCCCTCTGAAGTTGGAGCACACCCTCCAGTTCCCTTTTTTGAAGAGAGGAACCACCACCCCGGTTTGCCATGCAAAAGGCACTGCCCCCAACCTCCACGCAATGTTGCAGAGGCGTGTTAACCATGACAGCCCTACAACATCCAGGGCCTTGAGGTACTTAGGGCGAATCTTGTCTACCCCCGGGGCCCAGCCACCAAGGAGATTTTTAACCACCTTGGCGACCTCAGCCCCTGTGATAGGCGAGTCGTCCCGCTCGTCCACAAGCCCCGCTTCTCTGTGGAAGGTGTGTCTGTGGGATTGAGGAGATCCTCAAAGTATGTCTTCCACCGCCCGACAATCTCCCCAGTCGAAGTCAGCAGTGCCTCATCCGCACCATACACAGTGTGGACAGGGAGCCGCTTCCCCCTTCTGAACCGCTGGACAGTTTGCCAGAATTTCTTTGAGGCCAACCGAAAGTCTTGTTCCATGGCCTCACCGAACTCCTCCCACACCCGAGTTTTTGCTTCAGCAACCACACGAGCTGCACTCCGCTTGGCCTGCTGGTACATCTCAGCTGCTTCGGGAGTCCCACAAGCCAACCAAGCTTGATAGGACTCCTTCTTCAGCTTAATGCCATCCCCCCCTCCCACCACCACCACCACCACTGGTGTCCACCACTTGGTTCAGGGGTTGCCACCATGAGATGGTCCAACGACCTTGCGGCTGCAGCTCTGGACAGCTGCTTCAACTATGGAGGTGGAGAACATGGCCCATTTAGATTCCATGTCTCCCAACTCCCTCGGAATGTGGTTGAAGTTCTTCCGGAGGTGGGAGTTGAAGACATCCCAGACAGCTTAAACTTTTAACTGATCACATTTCATGGACAGGTCACGCACCCCCAGTGGCACAGCGCAGCAACTGCGCCTGTCAACTCACTCTGACATCCCTTTAACTCCCCAGCTTTACTGGCGATTTGTACTGATCTGCCAGTTCAGAAGGTGGCAGGCATGCGTTGGAGGACTCATGGATGACACGTAATACACCCAAGAAGAAGAAATCCTTATTTCCTTTTCCTGTTTTGCTTCTTTGAGCACAGAAAGCAAATACGGCTGCCATGCACTGTCATGGACCGTCATATAAACAGCTTCGTACACAGAAAATAGCTGCGGGATACAAGCAAAATTTACGTGGGATAATCATAAGACTTTTTAGATGTGATAGAGAGCGTAAATGACCGACAGAACACAAAATAACGACCACGATCGACAAAAACGCAGCGACCACACCAGCCAGCGAGCCCCCCTCCGCCAACAGTAAGTGACAAATTTCTTTGTTTCTTTACATTGTACTGATATTGTGGTTCACATACTTTGAAGATAAAATAACAAAATGCCCCTGTAGATAAAATGGTGTCAAAAATCTGAACCATTCTTTGTATAAATATGTTCAAAGGCCACTTTTGACTGAGTTATGTACTTTATATAGCTGCCATGACATTATGCAAATTAGATGCATAAATTTATTCCTATCTGAAACTTTGGATCATGTTCTACATCCTTCTAGTTGACAGTAAGCCATTATCTCTTGCAACTGTCAAGTTATAGCCTTGGAAATCTGAACTATTTTATTGACAAAAAATCTTTACCACTCTTGACCACTAGGGTTTATGTCGCCATATGGTGATTGGGACAGTTAGAGGGTTCTAACCCTCTAACTTGGTATGCCTCTAACTGCCCCCCCCCCTCACCGCTGGTGTCCACCACTTGGTTCGGGGGTTGCCACCACGAGATGCCCCGACGACCTTGCGGCCACAGTTCTGAGCAGCTGTTTCATCATTGGAGGTGGAGAGCATGGCTCATTCAGAAATGGGCCATGTTCAATGGGAAATAATGTAGGTTTTTCAGATTTATACCATTTTGTAGTTGTATCTAAGAAGAATTTTTGATTTTTTTTCATGAGTTCAAGGTCAGAAGTCAGTTTTTCCATCAATCTTATAAACGTGATAACTTGAAAGAACTCAGGGAGCCTTTTGATATTGATACCGTAGTTGTGTCTGAGAAATCTTAGATACGTTTGAATTTGGGTGCCCTTGAACTTAAGGTCAAGGTCGGAGGTCAGTTGCAGGCTGAGGGGTACCACCAGCAGCTGCCAGTAATTTTTTTAGTAGGTACACTTTAGGCAAACAGGGACTCCTTATCTTTTGCTTATTCTGTCACTCAAATCCTGTCTCATTGCTTCCATTTCCACACACACCCATTCAGGTAACTTCATTTGTTTAGCCACATTAAAGCAGGACTCATGGTACTTTTACGCTCTGATCCACTGAGGTGCGTGTCTGCTTTGGACGAGGCCAGCGCGCACACAGTTGTGTATATGCTTCACTTTTTTCATCTACCAGGCCAAGCGATTCACACATGCACACAACTGTTATTTGTAGTGTCACCCCAGCCCTATGGGTAGCGCAAATGTGCTAACACGCTTTTAAACAACCAAAACTGTACCCATAACTAGTGGTTGCTCTGTGACATGCACATATATATATATGTGTGCGCCCGTGCGTCACACACATATGCCCCACCTCTTGTTTGTTGCTGTTTGTTGTTGCTGTGAGGTGCTTGGGTGCATGTTTGTGCGTAAACATACACAGCACTTCATTCTTGTGACATTTGAATATCTTGTTTTGTAACACCTTAACTCTTGCACTTTACCATATCCACTTTGTACAGTTTCATTGCAGTTGTTCTGCTCATGTATGATTGTTTTTGTGACCCGCTGGGGGACTACAGATGCAAATTTGCAGTATTGCTAAATCTGGCATACTTACATTTGTATTAATGTTCATTAGTACGTAATGTCCCTTTCAAATAAATGTTAAACTTAAACACACCAGTTTGTTCACCGGCTATAAACCCGAGATCAACACACATTTTTAGTAGCAACAACAATGGCATTGATTCAAGGAAAAGGAGGAATTATTGTTTTTCAGTGCTTTTCTCCACTCAAGCTGTTGCTGCTGCAAAATGATTCATGTATCTTTATTCTCATCTTCCTCTTCTTTTGTCTTCTTCGTCTACTTTGACTTTGATTGCTGTGTTGGTAGCACCACCTTGTGAATGAGCGGTTCAATCTTGCACATGCACAGTCAACACGGTTAGAAAATTTGGGCCAATTGCCATTAATCACATGCATGGTTAATGGGATTAATTTTGCCATTGGCATCATATGGGTGAGAGAGACACCAGGGCAAGCTAAACGCGATTCATCAAAATTATGCCCATCACTCTGTGGAAGTTGTGTTCAATGACGAGACTTGAGTTTATTCCTCAGGTTCGGCTTTATTGCAGAACACAATCATCCAACATTCTCAAAAAGCAAGAAGAGGCAGAATCATATTACATCACATTCTTATACCTCTGGGGGATTAAGAACTCAAGTCATATGGTGCTTCTGCAAACATTTAATCACAATGCAAGTCTCTGAAGATTCACCATTGTCTCTTATTCTCTGATGTTCCGGGGATCCCCCCAGGGCCTCCTCTCTGGGACAAGGGTCCGACTTCACACCTCCTCGACATCTCTTGTCGGCCCTCGTCGATCCAGACTTTGTTCCTCCAGACGTGAAGCCCCAATCCACATAAGCCATACATTTGTGGGAGATATGAATCAGACATATGTGCCACACTCTTGTGGGAAATATGAACCAAACATATGTGCCACATGACCCCCCCCCCCCCCAAAAAAAAAACGTCTGCATGGGACAAATAAATGCATAACATAAAAGACATTACCACATAACCAACATTCAATCCCCCAATCTCTTAGGTCTTAACTTCCTGCCGAATCTGCTGTAAGCCGGCTTCGCTGCGTCTGCAGCGTCTCCTCGCACCTGGGGATTAGATTTGTTAGCACATCTCTGTGGGAGCTCTGGAGCATGCCTTCTCTGTGGCCTGCCCCGGCGGGGGGCTTTCGCCAACTACACGTGTTCATCAGCCAGAACAAAAGCGGGCTTGAGTCTGTTTATGCAAATTAGCTCCCTTCTGCCCCCCAAATCTAGCAAGAAATGCTTCTCATTTTTTTTCCAGCACCCGGAACGGTCCATCATAAGGCGGACGCAGCCCTGGGCGTTGTGCATCATGTCTAACAAAAACAAACTCTGCTTTTTTTAAAGCCTCTGGCACAAAAACGCGTGGAAAACTGTGATGCACTGGGCCAGGCAGCGTGTTTGATCCTGTGGCGCTCTGCAACAGCTGAGCGGGGGAACAATTTGGCGCAGGATTTTCCGGAAGAAATTCCCTCGGCAAATGGAGAGGTTGTGCGAAAACTAACTCCGCTGGGGAGGCCTGCAAATCCTCCTTAGGTGCAGAACGCAACCCCAATAAAACCCATGGCAGTTTGTCCACCCAATTTGTATCCGTGAGCGATGCTCTGAAGGCTGCTTTCAATGACCTATGAAAGCGTTCACATAAACCGTTGGCCTGCGGGTTATATGCGGTAGTGCGGTGTACCTTCACCCCTAAGCTGCGGGCCATAGACGACCACAGTTCGGAAACAAATTGAGGGCCTCTGTCGGACGTTATGTCCGACGGGACTCCAAAACGCGCAACCCAAGTTGTTAAAAACGCGCGCGCAACCTCTTCCGCCGTTGTTGACGCCAGAGGTACCGCTTCCGGCCAACGCGTGGTGTGGTCCACCATCGTCAAAAGGTGTGTGTGCCCTTGAGACGAGGGAAGCGGGCCCACCAGATCAACATGCACATGATCGAACTGCTTAGCCGGGATGTGAAAAGACTCCAAAGGGGCCTTCGTGTGCTTGTGTATCTTGGCCCTCTGGCACGCTACACAAGCTGCTGCACATTCCTTGACCTGTTTGCGCAACCCCGGCCAGACAAATTTCTCCCCCACCATCTTGATCGATGCGCCCACCCCCGGGTGCGCCAGCGAATGGACCGAGTCAAAAACGCGGGGGCGCCACGCGGCTGGAGACATCGCATATTAAGGGGGGCATACCTATTTGCTGCACCCTGTGCTCCAGCCTTAACCCTGTTGGTCCAGACTGGAGCGCACGCACATCCGCGTCACCAACCTGCTCTGCAGCCATGTCTGCATAATCCAAACCTACATGGACCGGGGCTGCGCGCGCTCCCGCGTCACTGCCCTGGCCCACAGCTACCGAGTCTGCCCCCATGTGGCCTGGCGTTGCCACAGCACGTGAGAGACAGTCTGCCACTACATTGTGTTTACCTGCGACATGCTGGATATCGGTGGTGAACTCCGATATTGCGGCTAGCTGTCTTTGCTGTCGGCCTGACCAAGGTTCTGAGATCTTGGCCATCGCAAAAGTTAACGGTTTGTGGTCCCCGAAAGCGGTGAAACAACGCCCTTCCAGCCAGAACTGGAAATGGCGGATGGCCAAGTGTAGGGCTAAAAGCCCCCTGTCAAACGCTCTGTATTTACGCTCGTTATTGCGCAAGGATTTGCTAAAGAACGCGAGCGGCTGCCAGGTCCCTGCCACACACTGCTCAATGACTGCCCCCACCGCTAGATCAGAAGCGTCGGTGGTGAGCGCCAAACGGGCTGTTGGAACCAGGTGCGCTAACAAAACGGCACTTGCAAGGGCTGATTTGACCTGGGAGAAAGTGCGCTCCGGAGACCTTTCGACGTTATTCGTGGGTTTTTGTTTTTTCAGTGCCATGTACAGTGGCTGCATGAGCCGCGCTGCGCTCGGAAGGAACTGGTTGTAAAAATTAACCATTCCTAGAAACTCCTGCAGCGCTTTTATCGTTTGAGGTCGGGGGAAATCTGTTATTGCGCGCACTTTCTCAGGCCGGGGAACCGCTCCTTCTGGCGAAACGCGATGCCCCAAAAAATCGACTTGCGCCACCCCGAACTGGCACTTCGCTGGGTTAATTATCAACCCATGCTCTGCCAGTCTCCGAAAAACCGCTGTGAGGTGGGTTTCGTGTTCGTCTTTGGACGTGCTGGCTACCAATATGTCGTCTAAATAGACGAACACGAAAGGCAGGTCGCGTAAAACTGCATCCATCATGCGTTGGAAAGTTTGCGCGGCGCCCTTTAACCCAAACGGCATGCGCAAAAACTCAAAAAGCCCAAACGGAGATATTACCGCGGTTTTGGGAATATCCTGCGCGCGCACGGGGACTTGATGGTAGCCGCGCACCAAGTCTATTTTAGAAAAAATGCGCGCCCCCGCCAAATGAACTGAGAAATCCTGGATGTGCGGAATCGGGTAGCGGTCGTGTGCCGAGACATTGTTCAACCTGCGGAAATCGCCACAAGGTCGCCACGAGCCATCAGCCTTTGGGACCATGTGTAACGGTGAAGCCCTGGGGCTGTTCGAGCGTCTAATTATGCCCAATTTTTCCAGGTTGGCAAATTCCTCGCGCGCTATTGCCAGTTTAGCTGAGTCCAAGCGCCGGGCTTTTGCAAAAACGGGCGGCCCAGTGGTGGTGATAAAATGCTCCACCCCATGTTTGGCCACTGTCGCCGAAAATTTTGGGACTGTGAGTGCTGGAAAGTGAGTGAGCAGAGCATGAAACTTACCACCCGCAGCTGTGACGTTGGCGTGTGCAGTCGGCGGGGCCACCCGAGCTGTGCAGGGGATAGAATGAAAAGACAGTGCATTAACCAGACGTCTATTAGCAAGATCAACCAATAAACCATGTGAGCACAAAAAATCAGCCCCTAACATGTTAAAACTGACTGCCGCTACAATAAAGGTCCACTCAAATGAACGGCCCTGTAAGGACAGAAGCATGGTCCTCTCACCGAATGTCTTAATCGCTGAGCCATTCGCTGCTGATACTGACACCCAGGGAGCTTTAGACGGCATCAGCCGTTCCGCGTAGGTAGGCGTGACGAAACTCAGCTGGGAGCCCGTGTCCACGAGGAATTGTTTCCCCGAGTGTGCATCTGTCAGGAAAAGCAGCTTGTTTTCTTCTCCGAGGGACGCAGCTGCTACCGGCCCCCAGTCTTGGCATTTCCCTGACGCTTGAAGCGACACGGTGGGAGACAGCTGTGTGCCCTCTCCGCAAAACGGCAGTGGTAGAAGCACAGGCCGTCTTCAGCTCCGCGTCGCCTGACGCCGGTCGGTGCCGTCGTCGGTTCGTCTGGCGCCGCCACCACTGGCTCCAAACCATCTCCGGGCGCCGTCTTCTGCTCAGCTGCTGCGGCCGAAACCGCGCTCCGCTTGTGGGCGTCGACGAGTCGCTGCGCCTCCTTGCTGAGCCCATGGTAGTCCCGCTTGGCCAATCGGGGTGAGTCTGTCAGGGTCACTCTCACTGCTGGTGGCAGAGTCCGCAGGAAAAGGTGGGCGAAAATAAATTCGCCATCCTCGGAGTCTTTCAGTCTCAGCATCTTCACCATCAGGTCCACCGGTCTGTCGTTCTCCGACTCCGTCAGCGCTAGGAGCCCCTCTGCTCGCTGTTGCACCGAGGGGGTGAAATGGCTGATCAGCGCCTCCTTCAATGCGTCCTACTTGTCGGTGTCCAGTGGGTGGTTAACCAGGTCTTCCACCCTCTGGACCGTGTGACTGTCCAGCTTCGCTACCACATGGTAGAACCTCGTTTCATCCTTTGAGATTCTCCGGAGGTTGAACTGCGCCTCGACCGCGCTAAACCAGGAGCGCGGGCTGTGCTGCCAGAAATCGGGCAGCCGGAGCGTGGAGGCAGCCATCAGGCTGGCCTCTGATGAGCTCCGCTCGGGAGAATTCTCTCTGCTCATTCTTTGTCGTGGGTCACCAGTGTGGAAGTTGTGTTCAATGACGAGACTTGAGTTTATTCCTCAGGTTCGGCTTTATTGCAGAACACAATCATCCAACATTCTCAAAAAGCAAGAAGAGGCAGAATCATGTTACATCACATTCTTATACCTCTGGGGGATTAAGAACTCAAGTCACATGGTGCTTCTGCAAACATTTAATCACAATGCAAGTCTCTGAAGATTCACCATTGTCTCTTATTCTCTGATGTTCCGGGGATCCCCCCAGGGCCTCCTCTCTGGGACAAGGGTCCGACTTCACACCTCCTCGACATCTCCTGTCGGCCCTCGTCGATCCAGACTCTTTGTTCCTTCAGACGTGAAGCCCCAATCCACATAAGCCATACATTTGTGGGAGACATGAATCAGACATATGTGCCACACTCTTGTGGGAAATATGAACCAAACATATGTGCCACAACTCATTTATTTTACTCCTACCTGGTTTAGACAGGAAGCTGTCCTAATCCCAGTTGAAATTCTTTTGGATTTGTTCATTTATTTTGAGTAGTACCACTTGGGCCTTTGTGCTCTACTCATGTTGTGAAAAATTATTTTGATTGTTACTTTCTCCTTTAACTCGTTAAAACATTTTTTTTTTCTTTCGCAACCACTTGCATCTGGTTATTTTGTTTATTCCCTCTTCACCCTAGACAGAGGGATCATAACACTATTACTGGTGCAATGATACTACAAGACCCTGTAAGGTGGACCAATTTTTCTTCTTTTCTCTTCTTCTTGGAAGTTGAGACCAAAGGTCAATTATGTTCTTAGTGCTGAATGTCATGCTCGGCAGCCTGCACACTTTTGAATGAATTCGAGAAAAATGTTCTTCAAGAAAGGTGAAGCCAAAGAGATTACTAGCCCATGCTGCTGTGCACATTGAATACTTTTAACCACTGTAAATTGAAAATAATGGATCCTGAATCAATTCTGAATTCACTGACTATATAATCAAAATCGCACATTTGAATGCAAAATACATTTTCCTCACCATAGTAATAACACTTTTGTTTACAAATACTAGGATTGCTGGAATTAAGCTTGCCTGTATGAGCATTGAGTGCCATCTTCCCAGTGGACATCATTTTAAAAATGAGACAATGTCATGGACTGAGCGAAGTTTAAGTAGTCACACAGCAGTATGTAAAGCTGTGTGTGGCAAATGACACTACTACTTAGCCTGCCGCTGTGGCTTTCCACAAGGCTTTTGGCCAGAGGAACGTGAGGGTACACTGTGCGCAGCGGGTTCACTTATTAGTCAACGCACATTCCACACCATCTGGATTCCACACCATCCGGATGACACAATACACACATCCACTATTCAAAAGACTGTGACGCTGAAGTATCTGTCTAAAGATTTGTGACAAAAATACTCAAATAATGCTTTAGATTTGTTGAAAAGTGAAAACCCAGTTTAGCTTTTAAATTATGCCAAATGTCATGGATAAAATGAAATGGAATTTTGTGTATTTAAAACCACGTCCAAACAAAGTCTGAAAAGGGAAAAGTTGAGGAAATTTTCTGAATCAGCTTTGTATACATAACCTTTTTAAACATTAACTGAATGCGTGCCAGTTAACTTCATAAGTTCTAAAACCATATTTGGTCATACATTACCATTTGTCACAGATCTCAGCCCACACCATGATGCTAATAGTATTTGCTCACAGTCTATGGCAGTGGTCCACAACCTTTTTTGGTTCACAGACCGGTAATGCACTAAAAAAAAATTTCATGACCTGGCAGCAGTGGTGGTGAGGGGGTTTTAAAAATGCACCTTCTGTGAGTGTAAGCAAGGCTTCCAGTGCTTCCATGGCAGTCCCAGAATACTCCTCTCAATTTAAAGTCAGCCGTTACTTGCAATCCCAGTCCACTGATGTTTCTACACATGCAAAGCCAACTCATGTGGTGCGTTCAAACTCTCCCAAAAGCAAAGATACGTAGGTGGCCATACACCAGTCAGCAGAAGGCATACCTAAACCATTCAGCCAACTTGGCTAGCCAGCCCATCTGGTTCAACTCCCGAGCACCACCACCAAGAGACAGGTGTGCACCAAGACTGTACAGGCACACACAGGGCATGGGAAGAGAGATAAAATCCGGAAATTTTTCAAAATAAAACACCCAGCAGACTTGGTCAATACAGAGGAACAGAATAAATGACTGGTTGGGGTGGTAGTAGTAGTATTGACTACATAGTAGCTTTGAATTCCTTATACAGCATTTCAACAAGCACTATCCTTGCATCAGGTCCAGAGAGCTTGTTAACTGAGACCAAATTGTCACTGACCTCTGTGCAGCAGTATTTTTCAAGGGAGCTCTGAATGGAGTCGGACTGCTGGCACCTCTTGCTGGCATTGCTGTATTGCTACGTGTTGTGTCATTCATTATGCAAAATCAGTTTAATTATGTATCGACACAGTCTTAAAGATCTTCCAGGATGAATATTGGCTATATTCCAAATAATACAAAAAAAGCAAAATAATGTTTTTATGAAATCAGCTGCAACATCAAGCTTCTGGTGGCCCCCAGCTTGAATCTCACATTCTCCTCCGCCACCTCCCCCAAATAAATATAAAATAAAATATAGAAATGTGATTTTTTTTAAAAAAAAACAACCATTTTTTTAATGTGCTGTACATTTTTTCAACTTTTTACATCTTTGTTATTTTTATTTTATAGATGGGATGCATTGTAACAGAATTATTGGCACTTACAGGGCAGGTACCATAGTTACGCAGTACTGAGTAGTAAACACATGTTTCAGCTTTAGTTTGTATGCAACAAAACATTTTTAAAAATCACAAAATATTTAGTCACAGCAGTACACTGAGTATTTTTTTAAACTTTAGATGCTAATATCACACTGTTTACATGAATATAGTGATGTGTTGGTAAGAGCACACATAAGTGAAGAATTGGTTCTGAGCCTTTAAATATTTATCTGTTTTTGTCAATTAATACAAGATGAAATGATATGACTAGCTCTTTGTAATGCAAGCAGGTACTGTGTACTGCTGTGACTGAATACCCTGTTTTTTGTGTTTTACTGGATACACCCTAATGGTGCCACTGAAGAGGATGATAAAATAAAGGCAGCGTTGGATTTTTAATAGCTTTATTATCATCTGCCTTCGTCAGAACTCGGCTCCAGCCCATAGTGTGAGCAGGCTGAAGCCGAATTCCTCAGGCTCTCAAAGAGGAGACAGTGTGTGTGTCTCGCAGCAGATGCAGAATCAGAGTGAGAGAAAGAGAGGGTTTGCGTTACAGAGTTGCAGCCTATATACTTGACTGCAACAATACATCAAGGGCATACCCCAGCAGTTGGTATGATCAAAGAGATAACAGAACAGGCATAAGACATTTGCATTTGAGAGACATATTGATCTCAGTCCCTAGGTCACCGTGAGGACAGGACGCATGAGCACAATGCATGAAAGGCAACATTAACATCACAGAAGTGAGCCAGAAGAAACGAGTCTGCCTGTAGACATTAATACACATTTCACTGTTCTGTTATTTGCTCTAGCCGAGCGCTGTGTTTGACCAGTCTGTTTGTGGGGGTTACACCAAAGCACATCTACATATTGATCTCAGCCTCTAGGTCACAGTAAGGACAGGACGCATGAACACTATACATGAATGGCACATTACATCACAACACATGCATGGCACATTGCATCACAATACATGAATGGCACATTACATCTCAGTAGTGCAGCGGGAAAAACCGAGAGAGAGAGAGAGAGAGCTGAGTGTCCTGTGTGTTGTGGGGGGGTTGAATCAACCCGCCACACCACTCCTTTTTGCCACTCAGTGTTTTGTAACTGCCGTGATTTCTGTTTGATGACATCATGTGCATACCCTCTATTCCTAACATCAGCTGTAGCAATGTAATTTACAATTTTGTCAATAAAGTTTGTCAAAAAAGCTGTTGTGATCGTGCAGAACATTTAAACCAGTAGTTGTTGTCAAATAACAATGCATTCATTAACTGCACTTAATATTTCTTTCCTCACATGTTCTTAAAAATACTTTCTATTGCTCTGCTTTATAGATATCAGATGAAGTTTGTTCATGAGCCACCATGGTGTCTGGGAGCTGAAATCTGTATGTGTGGACCAATCAGGGGCAGCCTTTGTCTTCTGAGCAGCACTGAAGGACACAGCTCTTTCATTATTGGTTTTCCACAGTGTCAGTCATTTTTTGTCACTCCAGCTGGTTATGCCTCATCGCCACATTCAGCGCATCCCTGATGAAATTCCTTCCAACAAAAAATTGGACCAGTGGATACATAGAGCCTCTGACCATCCAATCAAAGGACCTGAAAATGCAGGTGCTATCATATGCCAGCTAGAGAGCTGAAGTCACGCCCTCTCGACTTCCGCATAAGCGACCTTAAATCGAAAAAAAATTCTCTATAGAAATGAATGACAAGAGCGAAATTATCTTTTGATCCTGATCAAATTTTGCCATGAGTTACACATATGATGTTTATCAATTTAAAAGATAATTTTCTATTTAATCAAAGTTGTTGACTGTCATATAATAACAGAGTAATATTTAGTTTTTGTTTAAATGACTAGGGGACAACAACTCCCATCATCCCACATCATTGTGTTTAGTGATGTGGAATAATATCAGGGTTTCCTGGGGTGGGGGTGGGGGGTGCTGTGACCTGCTGCCCCCTTTGTATGTTTTCTGGCAAACCACTCACACACACGCATTTTGTGTGCACTCTCATACACACATACACATGTCTGTCCTTGAACAGGTGCAGATACCAGACTCGTGATGAGACCTTTTCAGTAGAAGAAGGGTCTTTCATGGGTAAAACAATTTAAATAAAGTATTAAAAGCTATTACAAGAGTTTATAAATAATATACAGTACATATATATATATTTATACAGTGGTGTGAAAAAGTGTTTGCCCCTTCCTGATTTCTCATTTTTTTGTATGTTTGTCACGCTTAAATGTTTCAGATCATCAAGCAAATTTAAATATTAGACAAAGATAACACAAGTAAACACAAAATGCAGTTTTTAAATGAAGGTGTTTATTATTAAGGGTAAAAAAAAATAATTCCAAACCTACATGGCCTTGTGTGAAAAAGGGATTGCCCCCTAAACCTAATAACTGGTTGGGCCACCCTTTGCAGCAACAACTGCAATCAAGCATTTGTGATAACTGGCAGTGAGTCTTGTACAGTGCTGTGGAGGAATTTTGGCCCACTCATCTTTGCAGAATTGTTGTAATTCAGCCACACTGGAGGGCTTTCGAGCATGAACCACCTTTTTAAGGTCATGCCACAGCATCTTAATCGGATTTAGGGCAGGACTTTGACCAGCCCACTCCAAAGTCTTCATTTTGTTTTTCTTAAGCCATTCAGAGGTGGACTTGCTGGTGTGTTTTGGATCATTGTCCTGTTGCAGAACCCAAGTGTGCTTCAACTTGAGGTCACGAACAGATGGCCGGACATTCTCCTTCAGGATTTTTTTGGTAGACAGCAGAATTCATGGTTCCATTTACCACAGCTAGTCTTCCAGGTCCTGAAGCAGCAAAACAGCCCCAGACCATCACACTACCACCACCATATTTTACTGTTGGTATGATGTTCCTTTTCTGAAATGTTGTATTACTTTTATGCCGAATGTAATGGGACAAACACCTTGCACAACGTTCAACTTTTGTCTCGTCAGTCCACAGAGTATTTTCCCAAAAGTCTAAGGGAACATCAAGATGCTTTCTGGCAAAACTGAGACGAGCATTTGGTTGTTTTTTTTGAACAGCAGTGGTTTTCGTCTTGGAACTCTGCCATGCAGGCCATGTTTGCCCAGTCTCTTTCTTATGGTGGAGTCATGAACACTGACCTTAACTGAGGCAAGTGAGGCCTGCAGTTCTTTGGATGTTGTTGTGGGGTCTTTTGTGACCTCTTGGATGAGTCATTGCTGTGCTCTTGGGGCAATTTTGGTCGGCCGGCTACTCTTGGGAAGGTTCACCACTCTTTCATATTTTCGCCATTTGTGGATAATAGCTCTCACTGTGGTTCCCTGGAGTCCCAAAGTTTAGAAACGGCTTTATAACCTTTTCCAAACTGATAGATCTCAATTACTTTGTTTCTCATTTGTTCCTGAATTTCTTTGGATTGTAGCATGATGTCTGCTTTTGAGGATCTTTTGGTCTACTTCACTTTGTCAGGCAGGTCCTATTTAAGTGATTTCTTGATTGAGAATAGGTGTGGCAGTAATCAGGCCTGGGTGTGGCTAGAGAAATTGAACACAGCTTTCCAAAGATGTGATAAACCACAGTTAATTCATGTTTTAACGGGGGGGGGAGTCACTTTTTCACACAGGGCCATGTAGGTTTCGATATTTTTTACCCTTAATGATAAACACCTTCATTTAAAAACTGCATTTTGTGTTTACTTGTGTTATCTTTGTGTAATATTTAAATATGTTGGATCATCTGAAACGTTTAAGTCTTACAAAAAAAAATGAGAAATCAGGAAGGGGGCAAACACTTTTTCACACCACTGTATGTACTGTATAAAGCTCATTTTGGCAAAGTAAATCTGTTTTGGCACAAAAAGGGAAGCAGATTTCTGTTCTGCTCACCTAGCTTCTTGACAGGACAAGGTGAAAAAAAGTTACTGTATAGGTAACTGTACTGTTTACAGTCAGGTAGCACTACTATTTAAATGGATGTTAAAAGTATTTGTGATAGAATTTACTTTTGTTTTTAAATGAATAGCCTATATTTCTAGTATGCTAGAGGTTGACCAAACCTACACACTGTGTAAAAGCTGTTAGGAATTGTGATAAGTTGAAAAGGAAAATTTTCAAAATGTATTTCACTTGTGTACAATTTCATTTTTGAAACTCATAAGTTTTAAAGAAATAAAAAAAAGCAGTTACTAACCTAAGCCTACTTTTTTAATTTAACAGTATTTTATTGCACCCAAAACATCAACACATTGTATTCTGCTTTCAAGTTTACCTCAGCATTTTTTGCAGTGCCGTGGACTTTTTTTCCCTGAGATTAGTGAGTTTTTGTACTGAACTGAGAGCCAAATGTGAATCGAAAATTGTTTTGAATCAAAAATTGATTCTGAATTGAATTGTGACCCCAAACTCAGAATCGAATTAAATCGTGTGATTTCTAAAGATTCACAGCCTTAGCATCTTTATGCATTTACATATTTTACCCTCTTTGCATTTTAATCCTAATCCTTGTCTTGTATGATGATGATATGTTTTTTTTTTGTCTTTTTTTGTACAGGCACATTAAAGACAAAGTGCTTTATAAGTAAAGTGGTATGGTCTGGTCTAATCTGGACTGGTATGGTATAGCAGGGCAGAGCAGTGTGTTTCAACCAGGGTATTGAGGGAAATTTTTGAATGCCTCTTTCAAGCTACAGCTGGTGAGCCGCAGGCACGGGTATCATTAGCATAAATTAACACCTAAATTTACCATAAATTTATGGCTTTCTTTCAAGTAAAATTTTCACTTTTTCCACTGATAGCTATATTAAACTTTTTGTCATGGAAATGTGAGACTTTTTCATGTAAATCTGAGACTTTATGAAATAACTTTACACTGAACCCAGTCAGGTTGTGCAGGTGTAACCAGGAGGAGCCTAAAACCAGTTGTGTGGTCACTGAGGGCAGGACTAGGAAGATGAGGTCCTCCTGACGATTACCTGACACTGTTATAGACAATGGTACCATTCTTCTGGTTAGAACGGGTAGCCTAGCCCAGGACAGTGACACTTCAGGGATGGGGATAGCCAATTCTTCGGTGGGAATTTGAAGTTGGGCCACCAGTCTGCTAGAAGCGAGATTTTGCTCAGCCCCGGAATCAGTTAGGGCAGGCAAGGAATATTCAGTGGAATTAAACCTGATTAGAGTGGACAGGGTGAGCTTGTAAGGGATGTTTGCTTTTGAAACCTCACCAGTCAGGTCCCCTACTCTGACTGAGAGGTGGGGTCTTTTGGGCGCTCTGGGCAAGAGGCCAAAAAGTGCCCGTGTGCGCCACAGTAAACACATAACTCTGCCACTTGTCATCATTGATGTTCCTCCAGAGACAGCCAAGTATGACAAACCTGCATAGGTTCGGCTGTTTCCGGAGGCGGGCACGGAGGAAGAGCAGGGAAGCCCTGCTCTTTCCCTTTCAGACAGGGATAAGAATGACATGTTTATTCAACCTTGACATGTTTCTGCTGACGTCTGCAGTCGTCCTCAAAAGCATCAGCTGATCACTATGATTTTGACCAGCTGAGTGATTCAGCTGGTTGAATTAAAGGAAAAAAGTCATGAAAAAGAAGACACTATAAACCTATTTAGTGGGTAGCCACGGTCACCTCTCAGTTGAAAGCAGATCATATTAGACTTGACAAGTACATATTTTATGTCCAAAATGCAAATCTTATCCTTTATAGTTATATATACAACTTAAATGGATTACACACACCGTCCATCCGTCCACCTTCTACCCTCATGGATTGTCACCTTATCATGGTGGGGAGTTTATGTTCCCTAGTGATCCCAGGAGCTATGCTGTCCGGGGCAATTTGCCTCTGGTAGTGTCACCAAGACAAACTGGTCCTGGGTGAAGGGCCAGACTAAAAACGATCCAACAGACTCATGATGAATGCTTGATCAAGGATTCAGTGTACCCTGCCCAGTATAGGGTTACCAGGACCCCGCCCTGGAGCCAGGCCTGGGGGAGGAGCTCAATGGCTAGTGCCTGGTGGCCGGGTTTCCACCTGTGGGACCTGGCCGGGCTCAGCCTGAAGGAGTTACATGGGTCCGCCCTCCAATGGGCTCACCACCTGCAGAAGGGACCATGGGGGTCCGGTGCTATGTGGATCAGGTGGCGGTCAAAGGCGGAGACCTTGGCGGTCTGACCCTAAGCTTCCTAAACTGGCTTCTGGGACGTGGAATGTCACCTCTCTGGTGGGGAAGGAGTCTGAGCTGGTGCATGAGGTTGAGAGATACTGGCTAGATATAGTCGGCCTCACCTCAACACATAGCTCTAGTTCTGGAACCAGTCTCCTGGAGAGGGGCTGGAGCTTGGCCTACTCTGGAGTTGCCCCGGGCGAGAGGTGACGAGCAGGAGTGGGAATTCTTGTATCCTCCCACCTTGCTGCCTCTATACTGGAGTTTTCCCCAGTGGATGAAAGGGTTGTGTCCATGTGCCTTCGGGTTGGGAAACGGGTCCTGACCATCATTTGTGCCTATGCACCAAATGATGGTTCAGAATGCCCACCCTTTTTGGAGTCTCTGACTGGGGTGCTGGGGAGTGCTTCTCTTGGAGACTCCATTGTCCTACTGGGAGACTTCAATGCGCACGTAGGCAACGACAGTGAAACCTGGAGGGGTGGTGATGGGGAGGAATGGCCTGCCCAATCTGAAAATGAGTGGTGTTCAGTTATTGGACTTCTGTGCTAACCCAAGTTTGTCCATAACGAACACCATGTTCATGCATATGGGTGTCCATATGTGGACCTGGAACCAGGACACCCTAGGTTGCAGGTCGATGATCAATTTTGTTATCGTGTCATCAGACCTGTGACCATATGTTTTGGACACTCAGGTAAAAAGAAGTGCATAGCTGTCAACTGATCACCACTTGCTGGTGAGTTGGATCCGATGGCAGGAGAGGATTCCATTCAGACCTGGTAAACCCAAATGTATAGTGAGGGTGTACTGGGAACGTCTGGCTGAGGCCCCTGTCTGGGAGGTCTTCAACTCCCACCTTGGGAAGAACTTCAACCACATTCCGAGGGAGTTGGGAGACATGGAGTCTGAATGGGCCATGTTCTCCACCTCCATTGTTGAAGCAGCTGTCCAGAGCTGCGGCCGCAAGGTCGTTGGACCATCTCATGGTGGCAACCCCTGAACCAAGTGGTGGACACCAGTGGTGGTGGTGGTGGTGGGGTGGGGGGTGGTCGGGCATTAAGCTGAAGAAGGAGTCCAATCAAGCTTGGTTGGCTTGTGGGACTTCCGAAGCAGTTGAGGTGTACCGGCAGGCCAAGCAGAAGGCGGCTGGGGTGGTTGCTGAAGCAAAAACTCGGGTGTGGGAGGAGTTCAGTGAGGCCATGGAACAAGACTTTCGACTGACCTCAAAGAGATTCTGGCAAACTGTCCGGCGGCTCAGGAGGGGGAAGCGGCTCCCTCTCCACACTGTGTATGGTGCGGATGGGGCGCTGATGACTTTCACTGGGGAGAACATTGGGTGGTGGAAGGAATACTTCAAGGATCCCCTCAATCCCACTGACACACCATCCACAGAGGAAGCAGGGCTTGTGGACAAGGGGGATGACTCGCCTATCACAGGGGGTGAGGTCGCCAAGGTGGTTAAAAATCTCTTTGGTGGCCGGGCCCCGGGGGTGGACGAGAGTCACCCTGAGTACTTCAAGGCCCTGGATGCTGTAGGGCTGTCATGGTTGACACGCCTCTGCAACATTGTGTGGAGGTTGGGGGCAGTGCTTTTGGCATGGCAAACTGGGGTGGTGGTTTCTCTTTTCAAAAAAGGGGACCGGAAGGTGTGCTCCAACTTTAGAGGGATCACACTCTTCAGCCTCCCTGGGAAGGTCTATGCCAAGGTACTGGAGTGGATCGTCCGGCCGTTGGTCGAACCTCAGATTTAGGAGGAGCAATGTGGTCTTCGTCCTGGCCGTGGCATATCAGACCAGCTCTGTACCCTCTTGAGATCCTCGAGGGTTCGTGGGAGTTTGCCCAACCAGTTTACATGTGTTTTGTGGACTTGGAGAAGGCATTTGACTGTGTCCCTCGTGTTTTTTTTTTTTTTTTGAGGGGGTGGGGGGGACACGCTTCGGGAGTATGGGGTATCGGGCTTGTTGTTACGAGCTATTCAGTCTCTATACGACCATTGTGAGAGTTTAGTTCGTATTGCCAACACTCGGTCGGACTCATTCCCAGTGAGAGTTGGATTCTGCCAGAGCTGCCCTTTGTTACCGATTCTGTTCATAATTTTTGTGGACAGGATTTCTAGGTGCAGCCAGGGAACGGAGGGTGTCATGCTTGGTGGCCACAGGATCTCATCTCTGTTGTTTGCAGATGATGTTGTCCTGTTGGCTTCATCCAGCAATGACCTACAGGTCTTACTGGGACGGTTTGCCACTGAGTGTGAAGTGGCTGGGATGAGAATCAGTACCTCTAAGTGCAAGTCCATGGTCCTCAGCCGGAAAATGGTGGATTGTCCTCTCCGGGTTGGGGACAAACTCCTGCCCCAAATGGAGGAGTTTAAGTATCTTGGGGTCTTATTCACAAGTGAGGGGAGAATGGAGTGAGAGATTGACAGACAGATTGGGGCAGCATCTGCAGTGATGCGGACATTTTACTTGTCTGTTGTAGTGAAGAGGGAGCTGAGCTCTAAGGCAAAGCTGTCGATTTACCAGTCAGTCTACGTTCCTACCCTCACCTATGGTCATGAGCTTTGGGTAATGACCAAAAGAATGAGATCGCAGATACAAGCGGCTGAAATGAGCTTTATTTGTAGAATTGCTGGACTCACCCTTAGAGATAAGGTGAGGAGCTCACTCATCTGGGAGAGGCTCAGAGTAGAACCGCTGCTCTTCCACAGTGAAAGGAGCCAGTTGAGGTGGTATGGGCATCTGATTAGGATGCCTCCTGGACACCTCCCACTTGAGGTGTTTCGGGCACTTCCCACTGAGAGGAGACCCCAGGGCAGACCCAGGACTCGCTGGAGACACTATGTCTCCCAGCTGGTCTGGGAACACCTTGGTATCCGCTTTGAAATGCTGGAGCAGGTGGCTGGGGAGAGGGAAGTCTGGGCTTCTCTGCTTGAACTGCTGCATCTGTGACCCAGACCTGTGGAAAAGCGGTAGAAGATTACACACACTATTAATTTTAAATGAATGAAGTGCCCCGGGGAAAGGGTGACACTGTTGCATTTCAAACTTTACGCATGTGTTTATTGACATAACTACTGTACACACAGGCAATTGGGGGCTTGGTAGAATGCTGTGAAACTGTAGGTTAATCAGCAATAAGAGAAAGTCACTTTGTCAAACCACTGACTTGTAATGAAGCTTTAAAGACAGGGTGATATTTGGAGGCACACAGGCATGTTGCGCATGAGGTGGGTTATTATTAGGACAATTACATGAATTTACTCATCAAGAAGCCACCCATTCACACAGTGTCAGCTTGTACAGACGTGGACAAAATTGTTGGTACCCCTCTGTTAATGAAAGAAAACCCACAATGGTCACAGAAATAACTTGAATCTGACAAAAGTTGAATGAGTTTGTTTTTTAAAATAATTCTGTTGAACCACAATTCAAAAGCATTGTGTGATTTTCATTGGTTAATTTTCATAGAATTTTCATTTATTACCACTTTTGTCAGATTCAAGTTATTTCTGTGACCATTGTGGGTTTTTCTTTCATTAACAGAGGTGTACCAACAATTTTGTCCACGGCTGTAGTTTGTTCCCAACAATGCTATTCATCAGAATCATTAGGAAAACCGGCTCTCGCTGCAAATTTCACTTTGATGTTGGCCTGTTCAATTACATTGTATGGGAATATGATGTACCTGGGTGACAGCCGGATAATGCTATCCCACACAGCTGGCATAGCTCAGCTCAGGGTTGACTGAGAAATTCCCCATCAGTCTGCCGGCTCCCTCTGGAATGCCCCTGTTACCAGGACCCCCAGTGTTGTCAGTACCTGCACTGGGACGGGCAGTGCACGGCTTCTTGCCCTGTTGCACTCCAAGTGTGGCTGTAGCTCTGAGCACAGTTCCACAAGGAACTTGGAGTTATTTTTCATCAAGATCTGTTTTTTAATTCGCATATTAAACTTGTTTCTAAGACTGCCTTCTGTCATTTGCGTAACATTGTCAAGATTAGGAGCATCTTGTCTCAGAATCAGAATCAGAATCAGAATCAGAATCAGAATCAGCTTTATTGCCAAGTATATTTACAAGTAAACACACAAGGAATTTGACTTGACACTGGGCGCGCACATTAGGCGCATCCAATGACAGAGAAAGAGTGATGCTGAGAAACTAATCCATGCTTTTGTTAGATCTAGATTAGATTATTATAACTCTTTATTATCAGATTGTCCTAAAACATCTTTAAAAATTCTTCAGCTGATCCAAAACGCTGCAGCAAGAGTTTTAACAGGTACTAGAAAGAGAAATCATTTCTCTCAGGTTTTGGCTTCCCTTCACTGGCTTCCCATAGAGTTTAGAATCAAGTTTAAAATCCTTTTTCTCACTTACAAAGCTCTAAATAATCAGGCCCCTTTTGTTATTTAAAAGCTCTGATACTACTCTATTATCCTAACAGAGCACTACGCTCCCAAAATGCAGGATTACTTGTAATACCTAGAATCTCTAAAAGTACAATGGTGGGCAGAGCCTTCAGTTATCAACTTCCTTTCCTGTGGAACCAGCTGCCAATCTGGATTCGGGAGTCAGACTCGATCTCTGTTTTTAAGAACAGGGTTAAAACCTTCCTTTTTGACATAGCCTATAATTAGGGAGGGATCGTGTGCCCCTGAACCCTCCCTTAGTTATGTTGCTAACAGGTTTAGACTGCCGGGGGGACCTCCAACAGTGCACTGGGCTTCACTCCTTTCTTCACTCTCAATGAAATATTTTTGCTGGTCATTAACTTTTTAATTGTCCAGATTTCATGGACAGATCGCGCGCCCCTAGTGGCACAGCACAGCACTGCACCTGTCAAGTGATATGACGTGCACAAACACTGCCCAGCTGTACTGAGGATTTGTTCTGATTATGCCTGTTCACAAGGTGGCAGACACAAGTTGGAGGAATCATGGCTGACACGGAATACACCACAGAAGAAGAAATTCTTCTTTGAGAAATCGAGAGTTGAAGAAGAAGAAGACAATCCAATATGGATGCTACCGATCGCTGTCGATAGACTGAAATGGAGGATTGGCTCCTGAAATTGCCAACTATGATTCAAAAAAGAGATTATTTAGCTTATGAAGGGAAATATTTATCTTTTGTGACAGGAGAACACAGTCTGGATCATGTCCAGTTTTGTCTGCCATCGACGGAGCTGCTGCACGTGACGGCAGAGAACAATCGCTGCTGGATTGTTTTGTAACTAAAATTGAGCTGGGATAAATCACAAGATTCATGTGAGACTTTCTGGATGTGGGAGAGAAAGCAAAATTGCCTGGCAGAAGATGAAATGAGGACCGTGGATGACGAAAATGGACGAATAAAAAGAGGCGACGAGTGGTAGGTCTGATTGTTTTTTTATCGGCTGTGTACATTCTTCTGATTTTCTGGTTCATATACTGTACTTTGAAGAGAAGATAACAAAAAAAACCCAAAACAAAACCGGTGACAAGAAAACAAAATCATTCTTTGTGTAAATATGTCCAAAGTCCACTTTTGACTGACAGTTATGTAATTCCATATCAGTGCCGTGGCATTATGCAAATTAGATGCATAAATTTACTCCTATCTGAAACTTTGGATCATATTCTACATCTTTCTAATTGACATTAAAGCATTGTCTCTTCCCATTTTCAAGTTATGGCCTTGGAAATCTCTGATATGGCTACTGTGGCATTATGCATGGCTTTATGCAAATTAGATGCATAAATTTACTCCTATGTCAAACTTCGGATCATATTCTTCATCTCTCTAATTGACAGTAAGCCATTATCTCTTCCCACTTGCAAGTTATAGCCTTGAAAATCTCTGTTATCTGATCTGAATATTTTCATGACAAAAATCTTTCCCACTTTTGACCATTAGGGGTTTAGGCGCCATTTGGCGCCTGTGACAGTTATTAACATCTGTTTGTTCTCTCCCATAGACCGAGTCCCCATCGTGGTGTTTGCTCTCTACATGTCTGTTCTTTTCTTCTTCTTCTCTATCCCCTCACCCCCCCAGCCAGTCGCAGCAGATGACTGCCCCTCCCTGAGCCTGGTTCTGCTGGAGGTTTCTTCCTGTTAAATTGGAGTTTTTCCTCTCCACCGTCGCCAAGTGCTTGCTCACAGGGGATCGTCTGATTGCTGGGGTCTTTCTGCAATTGTGGGGGTTTCCCCTACAGTTGAAAGTGCTATAAGATGACTGTTGTTGTGAAATGGCACTATATAAATAAAGTTGAATTGAATTTAATTGAAGGACTGCCTGTGGAAACCTAACCTGGCTGACAAGCCAGTCATCATCCTGAGCCAGAAAATCTTCTGTCTCTAAACACCCTTTCTCTTCTTAGTGTGCCATTTGCAATATCCTCTGATAATGCTAACGCCATTGTTGTTGGAGGCATTTTCTGCACTTCTTTGTGCTTGCTTTTATATCCACTCATCTAACTGTGCACACTTGGATGTTTGTTCATCATGTGTTTCTGGTGTGTACAATAATTTTTTCGTCATTCAGTCTCCAACATCACCCCTAAGTGCCGCCAATGGACCAATAACAGTAGAAATGTACGTATGCTGTAGCATTGACTTTGGGTTCCAATCTATAAAGTCATTCTTTGCTGAAGAAAAATTGTTTCAACTCAGAAGTCTAGTCATGGACTGCTTCTATCACCCAAGGACCAGAACTGTAACATCCATCGGCCATAAAGTGGAAGTTACAGTGGGGCAAAAAAGTATTTAGTCAGCCACCAATTGTGCAAGTTCTCCCACTTAAAAGATGAGAGAGGTCTCCAATTTTCATCACAGGTATACCTCAACTATGAGAGACAAAATGAGAAAAAAAAATCCAGAAAATCACATTGTCTGATTTTTTTAAAGAATTTATTTGCAAATTATGGTGGAAAATAAATATTTGGTCACCTACAAACAAGCAAGATTTCTGGCCCTCACAGACCTGTAACTTCTTCTTTAAGAGGCTCCTCTGTCCTCCACTCGTTACCTGTATTAATGGCACCTGTTTGAACTCGTTATCAGTATAAAAGACACCTGTCCACAACCTCAAACAGTCAGACTCCAAACTCCACTATGGCCAAGACCAAAGAGCTGTCAAAGGACACCAGAAACAAAATTGTAGACCTGCACCAGGCTGGGAAGACTGAATCTGCAATAGGTAAGCAGCTTGGTGTGAAGAAATCAACTGTGGGAGCAATTATTCGAAAATGGAAGACATACAAGACCACTGATAATCTCCCTTGATCTGGGGCTCTACGCAAGATCTCACCCCGTGGGGTCAAAATGATCATGAGAACGGTGAGCAAAAATCCCAGAACCACATGGGGGGACCTAGTGAATGACCTGCAGAGAGCTAGGACCAAAGTAACAAAGGCTACCATCAGTAACACACTATGCCGCCAGGGACTCAAATCCTGCAGTGCCAGACGTGTCCCCCTGCTTAAGCCAGTACATGTCCAGGCCCATCTGAAGTTTGCTAGAGAGCATTTGGATGATCCAGAAGAGGATTGGGAGAATGTCATATGGTCAGATGAAACCAAAATAGAACTTTTTGGTAAAAACTCAACTTGTCATGTTTGGAGGAGAAAGAACACCATATCTACTGTGAATCATGGGGGTGGAAACATCATGCTTTGGGGCTGTTTTTCTGCAAAGGGACCAGGACGACTGATCCATGTAAAGGAAAGAATGAATGGGGCCATGTATCGTGAGATTTTGAGTGAAAGCCTCCTTCCATCAGCAAGGGCATTGAAGATGAAACATGGCTGGGTCTTTCAGCATGACAATGATCCCAAACACACCACCTGGGCAATGAAGGAGTGGCTTCGTAAGAAGCATTTCAAGGTGCTGGAGTGGCCTAGCCAGTCTCCAGATCTCAACCCCATAGAAAATCTTTGGAGGGAGTTGAAAGTCTGTGTTGCCCAGCGACAGCCCCAAAACATCACTGCTCTAGAGGAGATCTGCATGGAGGAATGGGCCAAAATACCAGCAACAGTGTGTGAAAACCTTGTGAAGACTTACAGAAAACGTTTGACCTCTGTCATTGCCAACAAAGGGTATATAACAAAGTATTGAGAAGAACTTTTGTTATTGACCAAATACTTATTTTCCACAATAATTTGCAAATAAATCTTTAAAAATCCTTCAATGTGATTTTCTGGATTTTTTTTTCTCATTTTGTTTCTCATAGTTGAGGTATACCTATGATGAAAATTGGAGACCTCTCTCATCTTTTAAGTTGGAGAAGTTGCACAGTTGGTGGCTGACTAAATACTTTTTTACCCCACTGTAATCCCTTCCCCAGGAAGGAATGCCCCAAATCGACAGATTTATGGTTGATATAATCTAGACTTGGAAGTCAAGATTCTCCAGTAAAATACCAGACAGCTTCACAGTGCCATCTGGTGGACGACGCAGGAATATTTAATAATTTTTTTTGCTCTCTCTGAAATAGAATCTCTGCAGTTGTGAACAAATTAATTCATATTCTTTCTCTCAAGACTGCATCCATTACTGAAGACATGGTTGAACTCTGGGATAGACAATGGTGGTGAAATGTTTTTATTGTTATGAGTTGATATGTGTTGCTTTATTTTCAGGAAGAAATTAACTTTTCATGCCTACAAGATGTTAGTAACATGTACAATGTAGACATTGTATGTTCCCTTATTACTGAGTAGAATATCTTAGTCACTAACGTTTAAGGAATTTATGCTTTATTCAGCAACATAAGTGTCTTTGGGGGGGGGGGGTCTCACTTCTCATATCAAACGTTTCTCCCCCTCATCTCTCTGATCTTTGGGAGACCATAGCTGAACTTTAACTGACCAGTAAAGCTCCAGGCTTCACTGCATCTCCCTTTTAGATCGAGTTTATGACTTCTGCTGAACAAAACTCCATGTAATTGGTTCAGCTCAAGTTCCATGAAATTCAGTGAGTTTCTGCCACACCCAAAAAAAACTTTCCTTTGTTTCAGTTTTGGGGCATTGGTCAAGCTGTAAGGAGCAGACTTCTCTGCTCTCCCATTTTTTTTTTTTCCAAGTAAGGCCCAGAGCCTGTCATGCTCTGTGATTATTTTTTTCTTTTCTTTGAAGTTCACATTTTCTTAATTTAATTTTTTCTTTAAATTACCGTGTACGAAGATTTTGTTTGATTTTTTTTAAGCTTAAACCAACTCATTTAAACCACCAACATCAGTAGAAATTGATTTGTGATGTGTTTTTGCCTCAGTTTGAATTTCTGATGGGACTTTGTACAATAAACCAATTCCTTCAACAGTGCATAAGAGAAGACTGCAGCCAGCCTGCTGAAGAACCAGCCCTTTTGTGATCTTGGGAGTAGGCCATAACCGTGGTAAGGAGCCTGTCTGCCAGTATTCCAACAGAACCCACGCCGGTCCAGTTGAAACAGAATCCAGTGGACCGCCTGCTACCTACTGGGACACAATTATTCTGCTTGACTGATGGGCTGTTGTTTAATTTAAACTTAATTCTTCGGAATATTCTTGGTATAAGTTCTTTAAACTTAATTTCATGCAAATGCAAAATGCATATTGTCCTTTCATTAATTTGTGTTCTTTTCAGAGTAACACCAATTTTCTATTTTTATAAATAGTTTACTTATCATTTTCTTCATAAAATTGTATCCACTTTTCTTTACCAATGCTATATTATGGTTTTCAATTTCCAGTATACTGACAAGTTAAACTACGGTTTATTCGGTTCCACAAATGTTTGATTCACAGATTACACTCAGTGAATCAAAAACAGTCTATGATGTTCATAATACACATTGAATTCCCTGTCTCAAGTTATCCAGATGTATTAACCTATTCTGACATTTCTTATTAAACCATTGAAAGACATATGGGAGTTATGGAGTGGTCTGCTGGGGCAGTGGCATTACAGCAGCCGATAGGAAGAGACTGAACAAGCTGATCAAGAAAGCTAGCTCTGTCCTGGGGCAGCGCCTTGACCCAGTGGAGGAGATGGGAGAGAGAAGAATGGTGGCTAAACTGTCATCTCTGCTGGAGTCCGAGTTCCACCCTATGCAGGACACACTGAATGTACTAAGGAGCTCATTTAGCAGCAGACTACATCATCCTAGGTGCACAACCGAGAGGTTTCGCAGGTCCTTCCTACCTATGGCTGTCAGACTGTACAACCTAAGCAGGGCTGCTCGCAGAGATAGCAAAAAGACGTGACAACCTAATAGTATTGAATGCAAAAGATGCAATAGACTTACACAATGGTCCCCTCCAGTATACAACTAGGAAAAGACCGGTAGCTACGGAGGGTGACAATATGTATGGGTACATAATCATACCATGTAGGATAACTAAGTAGACGGTTATGCTGCTGTTTCATTCCATCTAGCTACAATGCTCCGCGCTGTGGGTGTTTATATATTTATATATTTATTCCATCTAGCGACAGTGCTCCACACTGTGTTTATATATTTACATATTTATTCCATCTAGCTACAATGCTCCACACTGTGTGTGTTTATATACTTACATATTTATTCCATCTAGCTACAATGCTCCACACTGTGTGTGTTTATATATTTACAGATTTATTTCATCTAGCTACAATGCTCCGCACTGTGTGTGTTTATATATTCATATATTTATTCCATCTAGCTTCAACGCTCCACACTGTATGTGTGTTTATATATTCACATATTTATTCCATCTAGCTACAATGCTTCGCACTGGGTGTTTATATATTTATATATTTATTCCATCTAGCTACAATGCTCCGCACTGTGTGTCTATATATTTGTTTATATGTACATATGTATACTCACTGCTCTTGTTTTTTTTTTTTTTTTTTCTTGCCTTCTGATTGTTGCTATGAGTGTTGCTATCCCTGTGCTGTTGCAATCCTGGAATTTCCCCATTGTGGGACTAATAAAGGCTTATCTTATCTTATCTTATTGTTTCATTTCATGTTCATCTTCTTGATTATCAGCAGACAAGAACTCCCAAGGGTTTTTTTTTTTTTTTTTTTTAGACTGATTCAAAATTGGTACAAATAAAGAATTGCTAATAAAATTGTCCTTTTGGACTGGTGCCCCAACGAGCTAATTTGCTGATAAATGAAAATAAATTTTCATCCCTACGCACATTCATATTTACATTAATACTTGTACCAACAATAAAACACCTATAAAACCCATAAATCCACTACAACGCCAGCCATGAAGTTGGCATGGGGCTGCACATATTTCCACAGTCATTTCATTCTTGATGCATCTGAAATTTTCCATGGAAAAGGATGTATGCATGTTTTCATGCATAAGTACCCTTTGTACATGAGGCCCCAAGAGCAGGAGATCTCTGAGGCAAATTGATGGTGGCGTCAAGACAATCCCATCGGGAAGGCATGCCAGCTCATCCCTTAAATAGGGTGGAGCTGAGCCACTGGGTAGCTGAAACCATAGATATAAAATGCTAGATTGGCAGTAGGTCACTGGAGCGCGAGATTTACGGCCGCCATATTGGTACAGGAATCACAACAAATCCACAGCTCAGCTTAACGCACAACACTCTGATTATGTCTTCATTTCTGTCACCATGGGATGAGACGCCGGGTTTTCTGGCGCTCAGACCAGTCCCTTCTCATCGCTGTCTCTTATTGGGCAGCGTTACAGGACGGCTGGGGCCCAATTAATCCTCATCAGCTGAGGCGCTGCTAATGAGGCTAAAAAGGAGCAGCTTCGATCACTCTGGGCTGCGACTTAAGCACTGTTAGGCTGGAACCCTTACGGTAAGTGTCGAGTATTTGTTTTTAAATAATTTAATGGCGTGTTATCAAAAATCAAGGTAAAAACTCTGATTTTCATTTGGGAGGTCACTGATTTCTGTACATGCATGACTGCCATGAGTGTAATATATATTGTAATTCAGTATCGATAGTTATGGCAATATTTCTCATGTGATATTAGTATACAGTGTTACATTGTGTTCTTTGTTACTGGGTCAGTATTGGTAGCCAATATTATCAACAATGAACTTTGGGTTCTTGTAACTAGTTTGGTAGTTACTCAAATAGCGTGAGGATAGTTTTTCTTTTTCCTGTATACACTTGGCCTAATGAAAGATTTAGGTTTATCAAACCGTCTTTACACAATAATTACACATATACTGTATGTGTACAAACATCTACCTCCTGTATCAGACCAACATCATGAAGGTTTGCAGATAGTAATTTACAGATATTGTGGCACATATGTTTGGTTCATATTTCCCACAAGAGTGTGGCACATATGTCTGGTTCATATCTCCCACAAATGTATGGCTTATGTGGATTAGGGCTTCACGTCTGGAGGAACAAAGAGTCTGGATCGACGGGGGCCGACAGGAGATGTCGAGGAGGTGTGAAGTTGGACCCTTATCTCAGAGAGGAGGCCCTGGGGGCATCCCCAGAACATCGGAGAATAAGAGACAATGGTGAATCTTCAGAGACTTGCATTGTGATTAAATGTTTGCAGAAGCACCATGTGACTTGAGTTCTTAATCCCCCGGAGGTATAAGAATGTGATGTGACATGATTCTGCCTCTTCTTTCTATTTGAGAATGTTGGATGATTGTGTTCTGCAATAAAGCCGAACCTGAGGAATGAACTCAGTCTCATCAATGAACACAACTTCCACAATATGTTATTTGAAAATTGAAACTTTACAGATAGAATCTTACATTACCTATTTCGCATTTGTCTATTACAAGGAGGGGGTGCAAGAAGATCTGGTGATGATTAATGCAGTCATATCTCATAGACATTACTATTTCTGTCTTATATTACATTTTGCCTGACATTACTATAAATATTTGCTATGATGGATAGGAGGGGACAGGGTGGATATTACGTGTGATGAAGATGATGATGATGGTGATGACGATGGGCTGGGCTCTGGGTTAAATTAATAAAGCCTACATCTACTGTTTTAAACTGTGTTTTGATTCAATTAACACTTCACCTCACTTTGCAATTGATTATTATGAGCTTGCTGCTTTCATGTTGAGTGCATTATTCTATGCAATAAATTTGTAATGAACATTGGTGTATTGTATAAATTTGTTATGTGGGCCTAAAATCAATAAGAATTTCAAATTGATTTTAAACAACTGCTATACAGATTCAGGTAGATGGGGGGGGGGAGTGTATAATGTCTGTCTAGTTAAATGAAGAAACTTGAATAATTGATTTGTAATTTTTTATTCTCTTTATTTATTTCAAAGTTGACATATCTAGGCCAATTTGTATAGCACAGGCTGAAATATTTCTTTGATAAACATTTTTGACAATTGGGGGGGGGGCAATAAGCTGGTTGCCTGGGGTGGCAAATATAACAAATACAGCCCAGGACAAAGTATGAATTAATCAATTTCGGCCATATATTTATGCATAAATGGCCACAATGAAAGAGGTAGGCTTAATTATTAATCAGGGGGTATGGTAACTTCTTTTTCAGCTCATTTGACAGTTCTTGATTGAGACACTTCAAAATGCCATAATTTAATAATTATGAAGCTCTTAAACACCTAATATTTATGCAGATTATGCTGAAAGTAAACCACTATGCGCTGTGTTGTACTGTGTTGTAAACATGTTCACTGAAGCCTGTCAAACGTTTAACAAAGGAGAATGACCCAAGCAGGCGTCTGCACTGGACCACAGGGATGTGCTACAGATATCCTGTACCAAGATGGCGGACGCGCGTCACGCCACCGCAAGCACGGACTGACTAGCGCTGCCAATCTAGCCTTTTATATCTATGGCTGAAACTAATCATAGGCATAGAGGATGAATGCTGTGTGAGTGTGTGCATTGATTGTTATTGTATACAAGTGAATATTTTCCTCATAAATTTGCAACTTTCCTCATAGTTGTGTGACTCTTGGCTTATAAATTCACATGTTTCCTTGTAATTTTCCCTTAATGGTTTAGGGCCAAAATACATTTCAGATCTACTAGTCCATTATGAACCACCCAGAGCCCTCAGGTCACCGGGGTCAGGCCTACTATCTGTGCCCAGAGTTAGAACCAAACATGGTGAGGCAGCATTTATTTTTTATGCCCCTCACATATGGAACAAACTCCCAGAAAGCATCAGGGCTGCTGAAACTCTCAGCTGCATTAAATTGAGGTTAAAACTCTCCTATTTGCTGCTGCCTTTCAGTAGCCTACAGTGTACTGTAACTTTTATTTCTGTCATATTCTATTTTAGCTTGTTTTTGTTTCTCTTTAATTTACTTTTTAGTTTGCTTTTAAATTCTTATGTATTCCTTTTGCAACTTTCTGTAATGGTTTATGTAAAGCACTTTGAGTTGTCTTGTACACAAAATGCGCTATACAAATAAACTTGCCTTGCCTTGCATTTGTTTCAGGTTAAAACACGTCCCTGGTATATGTCCTGTATGGACAATGCTAAGTTGAGCTTTGTTTTCACTCAGATGAGGCTGAATACTCAAAAACAACAATAACTGAAATCAGTTTACCTCACTGTGCTTTGATTACAGTTGATGCAGTTTCCACAAATTATTCCAGACCACCATGATCTCCACCATACCTCAAGTCCAGCCATTAGTTTACTTCAGATGCAGTTTAAATGTTTATCACTCATCCATCATAGCAGTCTGTCTTGGGCGACAATGACTGCTTCATTTAGGTCTGATCAGATTCCTCCACACAGCTCTGTCCTTAGCCTTCCACTGCCAGGAACTCCTGTCTATGTCCAACTTCTTCAAGTTTCTTTTTACAGTGTCTTTAAAGCTGAGCCTTGGTCTACCCTGATTGCGTTTGCCCTCGCATAACTGTGAGTAGAGTAACTGCTGAGGGAGACGCTGGTGGTCCATCCTCTCAACATGTCCGAGCCATCTCAGGTTCATCTGTATTAGCATGTCCCCCATTGATGGTAGACCAGCTCGTTTCAACACTTCTGTGTTGGTCATCTTGTCTTTCCATGAGATGTTCATTATGGCTCAAAGGTGTCTCATCATGTATGCGTGGAGTTTCTTCACCTGCACTCTGTAGACAGTCCAAGTTCCCGCACCGTACAATAGAGTAGCCAGTACTGTCGCTCTGTACACTTTGCATTTCACACGGATAGACACATGTCGATTGTTCCACAGTCTCTCCCTCAAGTTTCCAAACACGCTCGCTCTTCCCATTCTGAGAGATAGTTCATCCTCCAGCCTAGCATTATCTGAAACAGTACTCCCTAGATACTTGAAAGTCTTGCACTTGACTAGTGGCTCTGTACCAATACTGATCTCTTCTGGTAGTGATGTTGATAATTGGAACTTTGGTGGTTGATGAAGGCACTCTGTCTTCTTGACGTTGATTTGGAGGCTAAACTGGCTAGCTGCTCTTACAAATTTCTCCACTAAAGATTACATATCTTCCACACTGTGTGCAACTAGAGCACTGTCGTCGGCAAAGAGCATTTTTTTACTGCCTTTATCGATGTCTTACTCTTGGCTTTAAACTGTGCCACATTGAACAAGTCTGGTTCTTTCCTTGTTTGAATGTATACTCCTTCTGAAGTGTCTTTGAAGGCCACCTCAAGCACGGTATGGAGTGCCTCGATCAGGCTGACAAGCTTCTCTGTACAGCCATATTTCTTGAGTACCTGCCAAAGTCCTTGTCGCAAAACAGTATTGAAGGCTTTACTGAAGTCTATGAAGACTATATAAAGCGACATGTTCTGTTGGATACACTTTTCTTGAACCTGTTTCAAGCAGAAAATCATGTCCATTGTGCTTCTTCCACTTCTAAAGTCGCACTGGGTTTCTGGTAGTACATTCTGCGAGATGTGTTCATTGAGTCTGTTCAGTAGTACATGAGAGAGAATCTTACCAACAGTGGCTAGCAGTGATATACAGACATGGACAAAATTGTTGGTACCCCTCTGTTAATGAAAGAAAAACCCACAATGGTCACAGAAATAACTTGAATCTGACAAAAGTGGTAATAAATTAAAATTCTATGAAAATTAACCAATGAAAATCAGACAGTGCTTTTGAATTGTTGTTCAACAGAATTATTTTAAAAAACAAACTCATGAAACAGGCCTGGACAAAAATGATGGTACCCCTAGAAAAGATTGAAAATAATGTGACCATAGGGACATGTTCAACCAAGATGTGTAATCTAATTAACATCACAGGTGTCTACAAACTTGTAATCAGTTAGTCGGCCTATTTAAAGGGTGACAAGTAGTCACTGTGCTGTTTGTTGACATGGTGTGTACCACACTAAACATGGACCAGAGGAAGCAAAGGAGAGAGTTGTCTCAGGAGATTAGGAAGAAAATTATAGACAAGCATATTAAAGGTAAAGGCTATAAGACCATCTCCAAGCAGCTTGATGTTCCTGTGACTACAGCTGCACATATTATTCAGAAATTTAAGCTCCACAGGACTGTAGCCAACCTCCCTGGACGTGGCCGCAGGAGGAGACGGCTAATACGAATGGTAACAAAAGAGCCCAGTACAACCTCTAAACACATTCATGGTGAACTCCAAGGTTAAGGTACATCAATTTCAGATTGCACCATCCGTCGTCGTTTGAGCCAAAGTGGACTTCATGGGAGACGACCAAGGAGGACACCACTGTTGAAAACAAATCATAAAAAAGCCAGACTGGAATTTGCCAAACTGTATGTTAACAAGCCACAAAACTTCTGGGAGAATGTCCTATGGACAGACGAGACAAAACTGCAACTTTTTGGCAAGGCACATCAACGCTATGCTCACAGACGCAAAAATGAAGCATACCAAGAAAAGAGCACTGTCCCTACTGTGAAACATGGAGGAGGTTCTGTTATGTTCTGGGGCTGATTTGCTGCATCTGGCACAGGGTGTCTCGAATCTGTGCAGGGTACAATGAAATCTCAAGACTGTCAAGGTATTCTAGAGAGAAATGTGCTGCCCAGTGTCAGACAGCTTGGTCTCAGTCGTAGGTCATGGGTCTTGCAACAGGATAATGATCCAAAACACACAGCTAAAAACACCCAAGAATGGCTAAGAGCGAAACATTGGACTATTGTAAAGTGGCCTTTTATGAGCCCTGATCTAAATCCTATTGAACATCTGTGGAAGGAGCTGAAACATGCCGTCTGGAGAAGGCACCCTTCAAACCTGAGACAACTGGAGCAGTTTGCTCATGAGGAGTGGGCCAAAATAGCTGTTGAAAGGTGTAGAAGTCTTACTGACAGTTACAGAAATTGTTTGATTGCAGTGATTGCCTCAAAAGGTTGTGCAACAAAATATTAAGTTAAGGGTACCATCATTTTTGTCCAGGCCTGTTTCATGAGATTGTTTTTTAAAATAATTCTGTTGAACCACAATTCAAAAGCATTGTCTGATTTTCATTGGATCATTTTCATAGAATTTTTATTTATTACCACTTTTGTCAGATTCAAGTTATTTCTGTGGCCATTGTGGGTTTTTCTTTCATTAACAAAGGGGTACCTACACTTTTGTCCACGTCTGTACCTTGGTAATTTCCACAATCTTTCCTGTCACCTTTCTTGAACAAAGGCACAATACTTGCATCCTTCCAGTCTTGAGGTACTTTCTGGGCATCCCATATCTCTTGGATGAGCCTGTGCAGGCAGTTGGTCAGCTGAACACCACCAAATTTCCACACTTCTGCTGGAATTCCATCCCTTCCTGGAGCTTTACCATCCTGTGTTGTCCTGATAGCTGCCATTAGTTCCTCAAAATATGGTGGTTCATCCAGACTTGATACAGCTGGTCGCTGCGCTAGAGCTTCTTTAGCCTCTTCAGTGAGATCTCCAGGGTTGTTTAGTAGTTGGTCAAAGTGGTCTGCAAATCTGTCCAGGATCTTGTCTTTCTCCTGCAAAACCGTTTCATCATCTGTAGCCTTTAGTTGGATCAATCCTCTTGGTTTAGGGCCGTAGATTTCTCTCAAACCTGTGAAGAATGTTTTCATGTCCTTTCTGTCTGCTGCAGTTTGAAGTTCCTCCACTTTTTCATCCCACCAGTTGGATTTCATTTCGCTGGTGTACTTCTGTAACTCACTCTGAGCCTTTGAGTATTTCTTCTTCTTCGACTTTGTGTTACACTGTAGGTTTTCCTGCCTAGCTGTATTCCTCACTTCTAGTAGTTTCTTCAGGTGTTCATCATGCTCATCAAACCAATCTTGATGTTTCCTCTCAGGGTAGCCTAATACATCACTCGCAGTCTGATACATCGTATCCTTCAGTGTTACCCATTTCTCTTCTATGTCATTCTCTGAGTTGTTGCTGTCCCAGTCTTTCAAGTTTTCATCCATTTCCTGTGTAAGTTCTTCCTACTCCTTTTGGCCTTTCAGTGCACTAGTGTTTAGCTTCCGTGGTGGCTTTGCACCCGTCCTGTAGTGCTGTTTTCATCTTCAAATCCTTAATCTAGATCTCAGCATAACATGATCAGTACCACAGTCCGCGCCTCTCATTGCTCTGGTGTCCAATACATCCCTTATGTCTCTCTGCCTGACTATGATGTAGTCTAATAAGTGCCAGTGCTTGGATCTTGGGTGCATCCATGTCTTCTTGTGTGTGTCCTTGTGCTTAAATAGAGTGTTGGTTATCACAAGGTTGTACTCTGAACATAGTGCAAGTGGAAGTTCTCCATTAGCATTGAACTTGCCTACTCCATGACTGCCTCGCACACACACAGTCGGTACACGCCTGATAGTCTCACGTAAATCACTGTAGAACTCTTCCTTCACCTCCTCTGTGTTGGTCATTGTTGGGGCATATACACTGATGAGTGTGGCATACATCTTCCGCTGTAGTGGGAGTCTCATAGTCATTATCCTGTCATTGATTGGCATCGGTTCCTCATCAAGCATTGCTGCTATCTCCTTTCTAACTTCAAAGCGTACTCCCGCTTCTCTCCTTTCTTGAGTTGATCTCCCACTCCTAAAGAAGATGTACCCATGGTCTTCCAAGCTGTCATGTCCAGGCAGTCTTGTTTCAGTAATGGCCCTTTTCCACTAGCCCCGCTTAGCCCAACACGGCACCGCTCAGCCCGCGTTTGAGCATTTTCCATTAGCCCCAGCACCGGTTAGCAGGCGCTATTTTCGTACCTGATCGAGGGCAGGGTACAACCGAGCTGAGTCGGGCCGTGATGTGACATCAACAGACTGGTCGCGGCTGATTGGTCAGGTCGTAACGTCACGAAAGTGACCGTCTTCTGTTCAGTCTACACGACCGCCATTTGTAATTGTAAACTGAAAAAAATGAAAAGCGATTACCGAGCAATAAAGGACCACAAAGGTCGAAGTGGAGCGAATCGGAAGGACTGGAAGTGGTTCGAGCAGATGGACGCGATCTAGGGACATAGGCCTGCTAGCAATGGCAGAGACATTGGGCTCGACATGGCCACGGTCACGCCATTGGAAACCGTGGATGGTGAGTGTTGTTTTGATATTGCGCATCTTTTCGCCAATTTATCCTTTCGGTGGCAAGCTCACTGTTTTTAAGCAATAGGAAGGTTGTTAGATTGTGGGTAATGGTTGTTACCGAGGATTGCTAGCCAGCTAATAGCTAGCTAGCTACCTACTGTTTTGCAGCCAACTGCTGATTCACACTTGCTTTGTGTTAAGTATTCGCGCGCACAAAACGCTTAAGTATGCTTATTGTATTCTGGTTAAAAACTTTTGAGTTTTGTGTACATGTTGCACTTTGGTGATGAGGTTTACATTGCATGCATTTTCTTTCTAGAATCACTGTTCATATCACAGGAGTCCACCTCAGTCGACATGGACCCACCAGACTCTCCTGCGTCTGCCGGAGCGCCAGAAGCTGAATCGACACCGATGTCAGCCATATCACCAGCTCCATCAGCATCTTGCGCGTCACGTTCAAGTGCTGGTAAGGCACAATAACCACCCGGTTTTTTTCTGGATACAGGTCTAGCGGACTCCAGGGTCCAAAATCTCAACTAGAAACAAGTTATTTACAAAACTGATTAATGTAATTTCCTATAGCTGCATATTAATGAATTTAAAATGTCTTTGTACATGTACAAAAAGGTGATTCTTGGGTCTTCACTTATCGGTGATCCACAACCCAGTCCTATTTTTAGGTGTGGTGATGGAAGTACTGTTGTAACTCCTGTTTTAGAAAAACAGATAAAGCTCATGAACTGCCGTTCAAATCAACATGCTTCATTGAAATGCTTCACGTCAGCTGACTGTATTAACCCATTCAGATTTCTGAGGCCACAATACAAGCAAATATTTTAAACATAACCCATCCATCCATCCATCCATCCATCCATCTTCTTACTCTTAATCCTTTTTAGGTTGCAGGGGGGCTGCAGCCTATCCCAGCACCCTGGGGGTTGCAAAATCCGCTCTACTGAGGGGCAGCAACATGACAGTTCAGCTTATATACAGCAATGAAGCATAATATAATAGTGACATCCCACCACTGGCTTTCACCAGTGTAATTCCATAATATATGTTGTGATCCAGCTTTAACAACCATGCCTTTCTGTCTTTCCATCTAGCCAAGAGGAAAAGGGACAACTCCATCGCTGACCTTCCATCAGTGATGGTCCAAATGAATGGTGATGGGATGCAGCTCCTGGAACGGCACCATGAGGAGCACAAACAATACCATCAAGAATACATGCAGCATTTGCGAGAGGTGGCCGCAGATGTGCGGGCAGATGCGTGTGAAGCCCAGGAGCAGGACGTTGCCTTACGAAGGGAAGAGCTCGCAGAGATGGCTACATTCAACCGAGATTTCATGACCCAATTTGGCAGGCTTGTTGTCGCACTTAGCAGTCGGCGTGTGTAACCATGTCTCCCCACGCCCAGTCTGTTTGTTTGTTTGTAAATTGTGCTTCTGTAATAAAATGGTAGTGTTTGCATCATAAGTGTGGTTTGTCTGTTATGACACCATATGAGAAAAGCCAATAATTACATACACATTCCATTCTCTGTTCAGTCCACATGCTGCTGTTCGTCAGGTCAGGTGTATAGCATTCTAATGGTAATTTAATTTTTAACAACACAACAAAACATAATGTCTTGGTAAGTTGTTTATGTTTTTTTTTTTAATTTTAGACAAATCTGCACTGCTGAATCCATTTCTCTCAGTCGGGTACAGTTTTTATGTTATAAGCAGTTGTACAGGTGTACTTTAACTTCAACAGTAGACACTGATAAAGGTAAGTACATGTAAACTGAATGTTGCATCACCATTCAAAATTTCATAAAATAAGAAGGAATCTAGCATCTAGCAAAAAGTTGCCACTAATAACAGTAGACACATCAGAGAAGGATACACAACTGTGTTTTTGTTGCCCACAGCTGTTGTTACCAACAAGTTGTCGTGCTAAATTTATATTAGCTTTTCAAAAATATTAAAAATCATTTTGTAAGTAAAAGTGGGATACCATTACATGGGAATATGACATGTTGCACCACATGATTTATAGTTCAATTTGCATTTCCACCAAAGCAAAAGTGGTTTGTCTAGCTGCATTTTTTGAACATGGCCTGTGCGGTGTTTCTGCATGTAATTACCCGTACCTTGACAGATAAGCGTTATGAACAACAGAGGACACATAGATGAAAAAGGCACATTTTATTTACAAAACACAGATGTTTTACATATGTATGCACATAAATATGGATGAAATTAAATTTCTACCTATTGCTACACAAGTACTGCATCACAGCATCTCATATATCGTCACCCTGCTCCTCTGCTCCCTGTGCCGCTGCCACCACTGGTTGATCTACTGCATCATCCAATGTAGTGTCAAACGTCTCTCCATGACTCTCACACAGATTATGCAGAGCACAACAAGTCAGCACTATAGATTTCGCCAGTTTCATGTCACAGTCATTCCGTTTCAGAAAATCCTCCCCTCGTAATCATCCATTTTTTTTGGTGGAGGATTTCGTCGCGCACTTCACGTCATGAGAGTGTGGCGCCGCCTTGCTGTTCAAGAAATCCCATCCACCGCAGGCGTGTCAGCAGTAATGTGGAAACGCAATTGAGGCCGAAATGAGTCGCTGTGAGTCGTGTCGTGTTTGTCAATCGGGGCTGAGTGGGGCTAGTGGAAAAGTGCCTTAAGTGCAGCTATGTCTACATTGTACCTGTTCATTTCCAGGGCCACAAGAGCGGTCTCTCTTTCTGGGCGCTGTGATGTTGTTCTGTCCAACAGAGTGCGTACATTCCATTCTGCTACACACAAGGCTGCTGTTTTCCTCTTCTTTTGTCTTCCTGCTCCTAGCTTACTTTTCGTTGCCTGTCAGCGTGTGAACAGATCAGCCTGGACCTTGTAAGCCCGGGCAACGTCCGAGCTGGTATGAGTTGCTTTCTGATTGACCATTTCATGAAACTGCTTGCAAAGTATTTGAGTACCACTAGCTTTTGCTGGACTAGCAGCACATTCTTGGCAGATAAAGGTATTATCAGTGGCAAGGACAAGCCAAGACAAACTGACTCCAGTATCTGTTGCAGTGACTGACCAGATGATAGGTTTGTTTATCTCTGCTCTTTGTGTAGTGCATGTCACAATGCACCGACTGGCACAGTCCACCACAGACCTTGCGACAGATGTGTTTATCTGCCAGGATGTCCAGTCTCCCCCCATGTAACTGGGAGTGGTCCACCACAGACCTGTGGCAGATATTGTTTTTAGTTCTGCCAGGATGCCCTGTTTCACCCCCCTCGCCCTTGAAAGGGCGGGGATGCCGGTTGAGTCGCCGACGCCCTGGCCCATGAGACAGGTAGTACCGGTTTTCATGGTTATCCGGTAGCAAGCAAGCCAATGCCTGACCTGACAAAATGAATAAAGAACTGAATATTTAATGGGGTGTCCTAATTTTTTCATGACTGTATAGTCATCCACATGTCAGTGCTTCAGCTGTTGCTCAGCTGATTGCTGATGTCACATAAACTTGACACACTTTGCCCAGAGGAACCAAAATTTATACTTAGAGATTTTAACCACTGTAATTTGAATACTTCATTGAAAACATGAACAGTATGAGACTTGTGCTACAACACAAAAAGCATCAGGACTGATCTTTGTTATGGGTCTGTGAAAGGGGCTTCTAAATCCCTGCCCATGCCTTCACTGGGAGCCTCCCATCATAATAGTGTGTACCTAATGCCAGTGTACACACCTTCCTTCAGACGTCTAGAGAGGAAAGAGAGGGCAGTGAAAACCTGGACAGAAGAGAGGATTTCTTCACTGTAGGCATGCTTGGACTGTATGAACTGGGAGTGTTTTCATGATGCCTGTGATGAAAGGCGTCATCAGTGTAAAATGTCTGGCATCACCAAACATTTTACACTGATGATCCTCAGGAGAAAAAACTTGTCTCAAGGGAGGTAAGAAGCGAGATAAGGAAAGCTAAAATGCACTACAAACGTTTATCACTATCAGATTAATATTTAGTCAGAGATATAATACTGTAAAAGTAAGCTAATGCCATATTTGTAACCGTTCTCAAATGGCTGCAGTTTTTATTTTTTCCACTGTTATCTGAGTTACAGATACCTACTTTATCTGATTTGTTTCAGTGCAGGAAATACATTTTAAGTAAAATGGATTCAACATTGCCAATGCTGCAATTTCTGTTTGACAGTGAAAATCTTAAGTTTCTCCTTCACTATGAAATGCAACAAAATTAGGTGATTTCATTATTTCCAAACAAATATTCTAGTCAAATCTTTATTTTTCACTTTTTACCATGACATGCAGGACTATAGTATATTCTAATCTGGACCAAAATGTGCTGAATAGATACGTTGGCTGCAGCTATTCTGTACTATCATTCACAGAGAGCAAAATGTGGAAAAATATCTTGTCTGAACCAGCAGTGCCTAGAGAATCATTGAAAATCCCACGCAGAAAAAGTGACAGTTAAATATTCTCAGCAAGATAAAACTGGCTAAATTTTTAAAATGTTCCCCACTGGTACATATATGTAGGAAACCTTCCAGTATTGTGTGTCCCAGCGCTGTGGTGCACGTTATAATGTAAAACACATACAGTTAGGAAAATTTGTGCTGTTTCTGCCTCTTGGAAACACATATTCTTTCTCCCCTCTTTTTTCATCAATTAAAAATAAATCAGAAATCCAGAGCAAATACTGCAGACTACTGCCACTGCTATGTGCATCCTGTGTTGTTACTACAGAGTGCATGTGAGAATGTGAGGGCTATCCAGGCTTAATCAACAGACATGGTTTATACCTTAAATAAGCTCTTTGATGAGTCTTTGTTGCCATGTGGTCTGCTGGAGGCAGGCACAGAGATCTGAAAAGGACTCACAAAACCACTCCAAGTGTGTGCACGTGAGTGCGTGTGAGACAAACTGCCAAACAGACAGCAGGAGCAAGTGAGAGAGCGTATGATGTGACAGTGCAAACATGTGCAGGGGGAATATATGCCTATTCATCTCTTCACTCAGAGCAGGCAGGTACAGAGGTATGGCAGCCTTACAAGGTCAATATTTTACTTTGGCTTGTATGGGCTAATTAAATTACAGACAGCATGCCCTGGGAGAGGCGCACAGATATACCCCCCCAGCTCTCACCAGCCAAACAATTTGTAACATAAAGTGAGACACGAGTGTTTAGTCATCGCAGAAAGAGTGAATTTGAGTGTGTTCTTGTTTCTTGAGATCAGTGATATAGTGAGTCAAAGCAGAGCAGTAAAGATATTCAGTCAGAAATTCTGTGTAAAGGAATATCTGGCATTTTCAACTTGTCATCTTACATTCCAGTCTGCATCAGTTAAATGAGAACTTCAACTTTTCAGTTTATGAGTTCAAGATTCTATTTGCCAAGAGAGCAACATTTATATAAATATACAGGGCTTAAAGTTTTCCAGCACCGTGATGGATTTCTGGCGTGTGCCGTTTTTTTGTTTTTTTTTTTTGCTGTGGGGAAATTTACTTCCTATTTCTGTACGCAGAAACACTTTTTGTACAAGCTGTCTGCAATGGTGGATGAATAATGCTCAAAATAAACAGCCAGTTCTGCATAGTTTGGAGTTCTTTTAAGGGCACATTCACACAGCCACTATTTGGTCCTGACTAAAGGACCAAAGTGTGTATTCCGCGGATAGTTCGGCTCGTTTGGCGCCATCTGAATGCGCCTGGAACTCTGGTGCAGCACCAAACAAGTGAACTCTGGTCCCCCTGAAAGTAAGGGGGAGTCTTGGTTCGCTTGCAAATGCAGTCAGGTGCGCTTCGCTTGCCGTGTTAATGCAAACGGAGTATCCAGCGGCCCAAAAGGCGGCCATGCCCCTCTGGGTTTGTGTAACAACAGCAACACACAGTAAGAAGAGAAAGTGGCGTTTACTGTAAGGTGCCTTCACATCAAAATGTCAACGGGCGAATTTTTCGTGCAGCACGATTACATTATAACTCAATGTAAATACATGAAAAGACATTATTCACCATCTGGGTGAGATGCAGATAGACAAAGTTCCCACTCACCTGAAAAAGTTGAAAACTTGACATGTGTTTCACGTCTGTGGCAGGAATACGTGGGTAAATAAATCCAACATCCCAGTTCAGCTGAAGAGTTCCCGGTCCTTCTGCCCCATTTTGGGTAGAAAATACAAGACAGCCGCGCTGATCAAAAAAATACTTTTACCGGAGAAACCCGAAGAGAAAAGTAAAAAAAAAATGTCTCTTGGACTTGGAGTAGTGAGGAGGTTTGAAATCAGGGTTTACCTTTCCCTAGATGGGCTACCTTCCCAGGTTGACGAGCCACCATCTACCCGAAGCATCTGGTTTTAAGGCGCCAGAGATCCGCCCTCGCCCCTTCTCCTATTAGTAAAAGCAGTTCCGCCGGGCTTAGAGACTAAACCACACGGGCAGGCTAGGAGTTGGACTTAGGGTGTGCCTTGCGGCACACCCGGTCACGGGAAAGGCTTCGGGAGTCAACCCTGAGGAAAAATCCGGAGTCGGAGCCCCTAAGGCAGTTCTCTGTTGTGCTCAACATCGTTCTGGCAGCTCCTGCGACGGTGCTGGTGCCAAACTATAGCAGCCCTGCTGTTCCTTTGGATTCATCAGTGACGTGGAGAGGGGGAACATGCCGCATGGGTAACATCTTGACCTCCATATCTTCCTGCTCAGGCTTGAATCCTACCAACGCCCAACGCTGGAAGGTAGAACACCGGTGCGCATCGGCCTGTTCAGCCACAGGCGGTGCTGTTCCAGCAGAGTAGACGTTTAGGATTCTCTTCCATGGTCATCATAGACCGACGGAGGCCGACGAGTGAGGAGGAAATGCAGGCTTTGATAGATTTTTGGTCTGAGAACCAGATTTCTCCGCTGCTTGTGGCTGCACACAAGAACACCAATGTTTTTAAAACATTTAGTTACATGATGGCAGCACGGGGGTTTATACAGACAGTGGAGCTTTTTATTTTTTATTAGTTTGTGGCACATAAACACCTCGGCTGAACAGTGTTATCCTGAGAATTGCTCGCTTGCCGAGAATAGCATCCCATCGTCAAATAAACATAATTTAAAGATAATTTACAAGAGGTAATAACAATTTTTACTTCTAAAAATGTATAATGGGTACTTCTAAAAATACACAAGCGGATACAAGCCTGGCTGTAGTGTTATAGTTTTGGTGGGTGGGATACAATTCTTGGCAAGCCAGCAATTCTCGGCATAACATGGTCCTGGCCAAATGATGAGCTGGATTTCTCTTCTTTGCCGAGATTCTTTCTTCCTGGTCAGTGGTGGTTTTGGCTACAGTGCCACAGACGAGCAGCTGTCGTAACTGCGTGACGTTCTCCAAGCAGTTTGGTCCACTTAAGTGAAGTGCTGTGTGAATGCAAATCAAACCAAACAAAGGTGTGAAAATTTTTGCCATTCCACGTTGAGTCGAACCGAGACCCCCGGAGTATCCTGGTGTGAATGCAGCCTAAGATATTTCCATCCATCCATCCATCCATCCATCCATCCATCCATCCATCCATCTTCTACTGTTTTTCCGGAGGCCCAGGTTGTGGAGGCAGCAGTTCAAGCAGAGAAGCCCAGACTTCCCTCTCCCCAGCCACCTGCTCCAGCTCTTCAGAGAGGATACCAAGGCGTTCCCAGAGCAGCTGGGAGACATAGTTTATCCAGCGAGTCCTGGGTCTGCTCCGGGGTCTCCTCACAGAGGGATGTGCCCGAAACACCTCAGGTGGGAGGCGTCCAGGAGGCATCCTGATCAGATCCCCATACCACCTCAACTGGATCCTTTCAATGTGGAAGAGCAGTGGTTCTACTCTAAGCCTCTCCCGGATGACTGAGCTCCTCACCCTATCTCTAAGGGTGAGTCAAGCGATCCTACGAATAAAGCTCATTTCAGCTTCTTGTATCCACGATCTCATTCTTTCGGTCATTACCCAAAGCTCGTGACCATAGGTGAGGGTAGGAACATAAGTTGACTGGTAAATCAACAGCTTTGCCTTAGAGCTAAGCTCCCTCTTCACCACAACAGACTGGTACAATGTCCGCATCACTGCAGACGCTGCTCCGATCCGTCTGTCAATCTCTCGCTCCATTCTCCCCTCACTCGTGAATAAGACCCAAGATAATTAAACTCCTCCACTTGGGGCAGGAGCTTGTCCCCAAACCGGAGAGGACAATCCACCGTTTTCCAGCTGAGGACCATGGACTCGGACTTGGAGGTACTGATTCTCATCCCAGCCACTTCACACTCAGCGGCAAACTGTACCAGTAAGACCTGTAGGTCATTGGTGGATGAAGCCAGCAGGACAACAGGACTACATCATCTGTAAACAACAGAGATGAGATCCTGTGGTCACCAAGCATGACACCTTCCGTTGTTCAAGACATATGGTTGCATGTCTGATGACACGATAACAAAATCGATCATTGACCCGCAACCTAGGGTGTCCTGGTGCCAAGTGCACATGTGGGCACCCTTATGCTTGAATATGGTATTCGTTATGGACAAACTGTGGTTAGCACAGAAGTCCAATAACTGATCACCACTCGGGTTCAGATCGGGCAGGCTGTTCCTCCCAATTACCCCCTTCCAGGTTTCACTGTTGTTGCCCACGTGCGCCCCAGTAGGACAATGGAGTCTCCAAGAGGAGCACTCTCCAGCACCCCAGTCAGAGACTCCAAAAAGGGGGTGGGTACTCTGAAACCTCATTTGGTGCATAGGCACAAATGATGGTCAGGACCCATTTCCCAACCTGAAGGTGCAGGGAAACAACTCTTTCTTCCACCGGGGAAAACTCCAATATAGAGGCAGCAAGGTGGGGGGATACAAGAATACCCACCCCTGCTCGTTGCCTTTCGCCCGGGGCAACTTGAGAGTAGGCCAAGCTCCAGCCCCTCTCCAGGAGACTGGTTCCGGAACCGGAGCTGTGTGTTGAGGTGAGGCCGACTATATCTAGCCAGTATCTCTCAACCTCATGTACCAGCTCAGGCTCCTTCCCCACCAGAGAGGTGACATTCCATATCCCAAAAGCCAGTTTAGGAAGCTTGGGATCAGTCCGCCAAGGTCTCCGCCTTCGACCGCCACCTGATCCACATAGCACCGGACCCCCATGATCCCTTCTGTAGGCGGTGAGCCCACTGGAGGGCGGACCCATGTAACTCCTTTGGGCTGAGCCCAGCCGGGTCCCATGGGCGGAAACCCGGCCACCAGACGCTAGCCATTGAGCCCCTCCCCCAGGCCTGGCTCCAGGGTGGCGCCCCGGTAACCCCATGCCGGGCGGGGTACACTGAATTCTTGTTTTAGTATTCATCATGAGAGTCTGTTGGATCGTTCTTAGTCTGACCCTTCACCTACGCCTAAGATATTTAGAGTGGTGAATATAATATTTGGGATGGCGGAATGTATTGAGCTTGTGTGCTCCATTGATCTCTACAGAAAACCTGTATAGCAAACATCCCATTTGTGAGTACAGAGTCGAGTGAAGTCACCATATTAGGGAAGGAATCGAGTTGACATTATGTTTAGGGGCCATCGATTTCTATAGTTCACCAGTTGCGCAAGATTATAAGTTGTATCTCCATACCAAGAAGTTCAAAATCTGTTATTTTTTTGGGAAGTTATTAAGGTAAAACTGGCACCATTTACTACTATACCCATTCATTCTCCATTGACTCACTGAGTGTTTTGAGTATACTAATATGGTGGCCAGGTGGCTACACTTCTGGCGCCCAATGATCCATCCAGTTTTTCTATAGAGATCAGTGGTGCACTCCTAATCGTAGTGACAGCAAGAGTGAGTAACTGGGAATGCAAGTGTTTCATCGTTCAGCATACACACAAAACCTTTCATACATTCTGTGGGATGGAGAGTAAGTTTTTGAAGCCTGGGTAAGATGCCCTTATTGACAAAGGACTTAAAACAGATGGCACTGGGCATGGACTGAAGAAATGGGCAAAGACGGCAAGCTTTTTGGTAGCTGGTATAAAAAAAATTAGAGAACCAGGAGTTTATTTCTGCACGTTGTGCTTGAAATAATGCAATTTAGAGTATTGCATACAGTTCACTGTTGCTGTTTACAATTTGTTATTAAAAATACATGGTGCACAAGTTGTACATTCCATTAAAAAAGTAAGTCAATGGCCTTTTACATATACCCTTTTCTGAATGGTTGCTGATCAACTCTTATTCCACCAGTGAATTAATTTGCTTGATGGAGTTTCAAATACCCTTATTCATAAATTTCATGCTATAGATTGTAGGTCATTCTGTACATAATTATACAGATGTGGACGAAATTGTTGGCACCCCTCTGTTAATGAAAGAAAAACCCACAATAGTCACAGAAATAATCTGAATCTGACAGAAGTGGTAATAAATAAAAATTCTATGAAAATTAACCAATGAAAATCAGACAATGCTTTTGAATTGTGGTTCAACAGAATTATTTTAATAAAACAAACTCATAAAACAGGCCTGGACAAAAATGATGGTAACCCTAGAAAAGATTGAAAATAATGTGACCATAGGGACATGTTCAACCAAGATGTGTCCTCTAATTAACATCACAGGTGTCTACAATCTTGTAATCAGTCAGTCGGCCTATTTAAAGGATGACAAGTAGTCACTGTGCTGTTTGTTGACATGGTGTGTACCACAGTAAACATGGACCAGAGGAAGCAAATGAGAGCGTTGTCTCAGGAGATTAGAAAGAAAATTATAGACAAGCATGTTAAAGGTAAAGGCTATAAGACCATCTCCAAGCAGCTTGATGTTCCTGTGACTACAGTTGCACATATTATTCAGAAATTTAAGATCCACGGTACTGTAGCCAACCTCCCTGGACGTGGCTGCAGGAGGAAACTTGATGAAAAATGGAAGAGACGGATAATATGAATGGTAACAAAAGAGCCCAGAACAACCTCTAAACACATTCATGGAGAACTCCAAGGTCAAGGTACATCAGTGTCAGATCGCACCATCTGTCGCTGTTTGAGCCAAAGTGGACTTCATGGGAGATGACCAAGGAGGACACCACTGTTGAAAACAAATCATAAAAAAGCCAGACTGGAATTTGTCAAACTGCATGTTGACAAGCCACAAAGCTTCTGGGAGAATGTCCTTTGGACAGACGAGACAAAGCTGGAACTTTTTGGCAAGGCACATCAGCTCTATGTTCACAGATGCAAAAATGAAGCATACCAAGAAAAGAACACTGTCCCTACTGTGAAACATGGAGGAGGTTCTGTTATGTTCTGGGGCTGCTTTGCTGCATCTGGCACAGGGTGTCTTGAATTTGTGCAGGGTACAATAAAATCTCAAGACTATCAAGGTATTCTAGGGAGAAATGTGCCCAGTGTCAGACAGCTTGGTCTCAGTCACAGGTCATGGGTCTTGCAACGGGATAATGACCCAAAACACACAGCTAAAAACACCCAAGAATGGCTAAGAACGAAACATTGGACTATTCTAAAGTGGCCTTCTATGAGCCCTGATCTACAATAAATCCTACTGAACATCTGTGGAAGGAGCTGAAACATGTCGTCTGGAGAAGGCACCCTTCAAACCTGAGACAACTGGAGCAGTTTGCTCATGAGGAGTGGGCCAAAATAGCTGCTGAGAGGTGCAGAAGTCTCATTGACAGTTACAGAAATTGTTTGATTGCAGTGATTGCCTCAAAAGGCTGTGCAACAAAATATTAAGTTAAGGGTACATCATCATCATAATTCTGTTGAACCACAATTCAAAAGCATTGTCTGATTTTCATTGGATAATTTTCATAGAATTTTTATTTATTACCACTTTTGTCAGATTCAAGTTATTTGTGACAATTGTGGGTTTTTCTTTCATTAACAGAGGGGTACCAAAAATTTTGTCCACGTCTGTATAACTTGATAGCAACAGCATCCTAAATGTTAGATGTTTGGACCATGTTAGAGTGAGATGGAATACTATTGCCACCTACTGACCTTCCTTGGAATTGCTGTTTCAAACAGTCCACCATAATCTAGTCTGAATTTATCAATGGGTATGACAGATATGTCACTAGTTAGTTTCAAGGAAAATCATTTTCATATACATATAATGGATATGTATGCACGTGTGTCTCTCCATCGATGTGACCCTGCCCCCGAAAAATATATATATAGAGTGGGGGGAATAATTATTTACAAAGAAACTAACAGTCCATATTTTTTATGGTAGGTTTATTTTAACAGAGAGAGGCAGAAGATGAAAAAAAAAAATCCAGAAAAAATATTAAATAAGGGTTATAAATCAATTTGCATTTGATCAAAAGAAATGAGTATTTGATCACCAGCAAAATGTGATGTAGTACAAGGGCTACACAATTAATCAAATTTTGATCGCAATCATGATTTTGGCTGCCACGATTAAATTAACATGATTGTCAGTGATATTGACAGTTAAAATGGGGCTCTGCTGCATATCAAATCAAGCATTTTCTCAACCAACAGCCAGCCGACCACCAGGGGGCAAAAGCACGTTAGGGCAACATTAAGCTGCAGAACTGACAAGCGAGCACACACTGTAGTAGCAGCCTTAAGTTTTCAATAGCAGACTGGTGGGATGGTGAAACACAAACCAGATGTCAGGAGCAGAAGGTGACAGTATGGTAGTATGTGAAGGTGAGGAGCTAGCACCTCAAAAGGATCATCATCTGTTGTTTGGACGTGTTTTGGATTAAGGGCAAGTGATGCTGACTAAAGGCGAAGGTCGCCAAGGTCTCTTTGGTGGCCAGGCCCCTGGGGTGGACGAGATTCGCCCTGAGTACCTCAAGGCCCTGGATGTTGTAGGGCTGTCATGGTTAACACGCCTCTGCAACATTGCGTGGAGGTCGGGGGCAGCGCCTTTGGCATGGCAAACCGGGGTGGTGGTTCCTCTCTTAAAAAAGGGAACCGGAGGGTGTGCTCCAACTTTAGAGGGATCACACTCCTCAGCCTCCCTGGGAAGGTCTATGCCAAGGTACTGGAGAGGAGAGTCCAGCCATTGGTCGAACCTCAGATTCAGGAGGAGCAATGTGGTTTTCATCCTGGCCGTGGCACATCAGACCAGCTCTTTACCCTCTTGAGAATCCCCGAGGGTTCGTGGGAGTTTGCCCAACCAGTTTACATGTGTTTTGTGAACTTGGAGAAGGCATTCAACTATGTCCCTCGTGGTTTTTGTGGGGGGTGCTTCGGGAGTATAGGGTATCGGGCTTGTTGTTACAAGCTATTCGGTCTCTGTATGACCGTTGTAAGAGTTTGGTTCGTATTGCCAACACTCGATCGGACTCATTCCCAGTGACAGTTGGACTCCGCCAGGGCGGCCCTTTGTCACCGATCCTGTTCATAATTTTCATGGACAGGATTTTGTAGGTGTAGCCAGGAAACAGAGGGTATCAGGCTTGGTGACCACAGGATCTCATCTCTGTGGTTTGCAGATAGGATGGCTTCATCCAGCAATGACCTACACGTCTTACTGGGAGGGTTTGCCACTGAGTGTGAAGTGGCTGGGATGAGAATCAGTACCTCCAAGTCCGAGTCCATGGTCCTCAGCTGGAAAACGGTGGATTGTCCTCTCCGGGTTGGGGGCAAGCTCCTGCCCCAAATGGAGGAGTTTAAGTATCTTGGGGTCTTATTCACGAGTTAGGGGAGAATGGAGCGAGAGATTGACAGACGGATCGGAGCAGCGTCTGCAGTGATGCGGACATTGTACCAGTCTGTTGTGGTGAAGAGGGAGCTATGCTCTAAGGCAAAGCTGTTGATTTACCAGTCAATCTCGTTCCTATCCTCACCTATGGTCATGGGCTTTGGGTAATGATCAGAAGAATGAGATTGCGGATACAAGCAGATGAAATGAGCTTTCGTCATAGGATTGCTGGACTCACCCTCCAAGATAGGGTGAGGAGCTCAGTCATCCGGGAGTGGCTCAGAGTAGAACCACTGCTCCTCCACATTGAAAGGAGCCAGTTGAGGTGGTATGGGCATCTGATCAGGATGTTTCCTGGACGCCTCCCACTTGAGGTGTTTCGGGCACGTCCCTCTTGGAGGAGAACCCGGAGCAGACCCATGACTTGCTGGAGAGACTATGTCTCCCAGTTGGCCTGGGAACACATTGGTATCCTCTCTGAAGAGTTGGAGAAGGTGGCTGGGGAGAGGGAAGTCTGGGCTTCTCTGCTTGAACTGCTGCCTCCGCGACCTGGACCTCCGGAGAAGCGGTAGAAGATGGATGGATGAATGGAGTGCCATAGAGCTGTGTCTGTGCCGCAGGGCATACACAACTAACTTATTCAACCACCTGAAAAAACACCACAAACACAAGTATGATAAATGCATGAAGGCTAAAGCTGACATGATATTGAGCTCAGGGAACACGCACACAGGCTTGAGTTAGATTCAAAGCTTTATTCAACAACAGTGGGTGTTTGGATGCGTGTGTGAGGGATGTGGATGGATTGATGGTGAACAGGAAGTGCCGAGAGCGGAACAGTTCGCCGTGCAGCCAGGCAACCCTATGAGCAGAGCAGAGATGCAGGTTAAAGACAGTCACACTCCCCGTGGGGTTAACATTCATTACGTGCAGGTGTTGTAGTGGCTGGTGTTGGCTGACGCAGGACTTCTGCCTGGGAGACAGCGCTCCGGTGCGCACTCGGCGAGGAGAGGAGAGAGCTGCGGAGATTGAGGTGAGGATGAAGAAATCTGCCGCCTGGAGGATCCACCTGTGCACAGGGGAAAGACTGGAGAGCAGGTAAGGAAACGAACAGCTTATGTGCTGGGTGAAGGATGGCGCAGGCCGGGGAGAGACGGTCATGCGCTGGAGTTTGGAAGAGTAGATGAGCAGACGGCTCCAGACTGAGGCTGTAGGCAGAGTGGGTTAAATAGTCCGCGGCTGATGAGACGCAGGTGTGCGCGCCGCTGGAACTGATGGCAGGCAAGAGCGAGTTGTGACAAAAGCAAATGTCATTTCACTAAATCACAGTCTGTGTCCGGCACCAATCCAGGGAACCATAATATCAACCCTACACAGAGCTTCACCGAATCCATCTGCCTCCCAAAGACACGCTAAACTGATGCATTTTATTTGGCCAGAGACATGTGTCCACAAAATACTGTATGAGCAACGAAGGCTTCAGAAACATGGTCAAAACACTGGACAAGAAATATGTGATCCCCACATGATTCTCCAAAGTTGCATTACCTGCACTATATGAAAAATACAGATTGATATCACAATTGTCAAGTACTTTGCAACTATGAGTGACCTATGGTCAAGCAGAATAAAGGAACCCTACCTGTCCCTGACAATTCACTACAATGATGGAGATTTTAAAATGAAGAGTCGATGTGTGGAGACATCATTTTCCCACAAGACCACATAGGAGAAGCTATAGCCAACGGACTGACTGAAGCACAATTATCTTGGAGCCTGCAGGAGGAGGGACTAGTCTGCATAACAACAGACAGTGGATCTAACGTCATCAAGGCAGCTTCTCTAAATACATGGATGAGGGTCCAATGCTTTGACCACAGGCTTCATCTAGCAATTGGTAAGTAGGATGAATAAAAAATGTAATTTTTATGCAATCTGTGTTTTTCCTAAAGTTAATGAATAATCGTGATTAATAATCATGATTTCAATATTGATCAAAATAATTGTGGTCATCATTTCAGCCACAGTTGTGCAGCCCTACTTAGTACCTGGTGGAGAAACCCTTATTGGCATGCACAGAGGTCAGACATTTCTTGTAGTTGGCCACAAGATTTGCACACATCTCAGGAGGCATTTTGGTCCACTCCTCTTTACAGATACTTTCCAAGTCCTGAAGGTATCAAGGCTGTTGCTTGGCAACTCAAAGTTTCAGCTCCCTCCACAGATTTTCTATGGGATTAAGGCCCAGAGACTGGCTAGGCCACTTCAGGACCTGAATGTGCTTCTTCTTGAGCCACTTCTTTGTTGCCTTGGCTGTATGTTTTGAGTCATTGTCATACTGGAAGACCCATCCACGACCAATCATCAGTGTTCTGGCTGAAGCCAGGAGGTTTTCATTCAAGATTCTATGGTACATGTACAGTACACCTCAATGTGAAGTCTTCCGAGACTGCCCCAAAGCAGAATGTTTCCACCTCCATGTTTGACAGTGGGGATGATGTTCTTGGTGTCATATTCAGCATTTCTCTGCCTCCAAACATGGCGAGTAGAGCTGATGCCATAGAGCTCAATTTTGGTCTCATCTGACCACATCATATTCTCCCAAGCCTCCTCTGAATCATTCAGATGTTAACTAACAAACTTCAGATGAGCCTGTACATGTGCCTTCTTGAGCAGCAGGATCTTGCAGGGCCTCAATTCATTACTGCGAAGTGTGTCACCAATGGTTTCTTGGTGATTGTGGTCCCAGCTCCCTTGAGATCATTAATAAGCTCCTCCTGTGTAATTCTGGGTTGATCCTTCACCTTTCTCAGGGTGCATTCACACAGCCACTGTTTGGTCTGGACCAAAGAACTATCTGTGGATAGTTCATTTGGTGCTGTCTGAACGCCCGTTTTAACTCTGGTGGGCACCAAACAAGCGAAGTCTGGTTCGCCTGAAAACGGGGGTCTCAGTTCACTTGCAAACGAAATCTGGTGCACTTCACTTGCAGTGTGAATGCAAATGGACCATCCAGCAGACCAAAGGACGGAAGTGCCCCTCAGTGTTTGTGTAACCATAGCAACTCGTAGTCTAAGAAGAGGAAGTGGTGTTTACCATAGCACATTTTGGGTAGAAAATAACAATAAAGACAACCATGCAGATCCAAGAAATCCTTTTACCGGAAAAAGCTGAGGAGAAAAGTTAAAAAAAAATGTCTAGTTTGTGGCGGACAAACAACCCGGCTGAAGGGAATGGATTTCCATTTTTGGTCCTGGCCAATCAATGAGTCGCATTTTTCTTCACCAAGATTTTTTTCTTCCTGGTCAGTGGTGGTTTCAGCTACAGGGCCCCAAACGAGCAGTTGTTGGAACTGCGTGATGTTGTCCAGGCATTTTAGTTTGCTGCAGTGTGAATGTAAACCAAACCAAACAAAGGTGCGAAAATTCTCGGCATTCCCCACCCAATCGAACTGAGATCCCCGGACTATCCTGGTGTGACTGCAGCCTCAGAATCATCTTTACCCCACAAGGTGCAATCTTCCATGGAGCTCCAGAACAAGGGCAATTGACTGTTATCTTATATTTCTTCCATTTTCGAATTATTGCACCAGCAGTGGTCTCTTTTTCACCAAGCTTGTTGCTGACAGTATTGTAGCCCATTCCAACCTTGTGCTGGTCTATAATCTTGTCTCTGACATCCTTTGACAGCTCTTTGGTCTTGCCCATGGTGGTGGAGAATTTGATTTGAAGAGAGTGATTCTGTGACAGCAGTCTTTTATACACATAACAAGTTGAGATTAGCAGTACATTCCTAAAGGGACAGGACCAATTTATGTACCTCATGGATACAATGGTGTGAAAAAGTGTTTGCCCCCTTCCTGATTTCTCATTTTTTGTATGTTTGTCACACTTAAATATTTCAGATCATCAAACAAATTTAAATATTAGACAAAGATAACGCAAGTAAACACAAAATGCATTTTTTAAATGAAGGTGTTTATTATGAAGGGGGAATAAAATCCAAACCTACATGGCCCTGTGTGATAAAATGATTGCCCCCTAAACCTAATAACTGGTTGGGCCACCCTTTGCAGCAACAACTGCAATAAAGCGTTTGCGATAACTGGCATTGAGTCTTCCACAGTGCTGTGGAGGAATTTTGGCCCACTCATCTTTGCAGAATTGTTGTAATTCAGCCACATTGGAGGGTTTTTGAGCATGAACCTCCTTTTTAAGGTCATGCCACAGCATCTCAATCGGATTCTGGTCAGGACTTTGACTAGGCCACTCCAAAGTCTTCATTTTGTTTATCTTAAGCCATTCAGAGGTGGACTTGCTGGTGTGTTTTGGATCATTGTCCTGCTGCAGAACCCAAGTGCGCTTCAGCTTGAGGTCACGAACAGATGGCCGGACATTATCTGTCAGGATTTTTTGGTAGACAGCAGAATTCATGGTTCCATTTACACAGCAAGTCTTCCAGGTCCTGAAGCAGCAAAACGGCCCCAGATCATCATACTACCACCACCATATTTTACTGTTGGTATAATGTTCCTGTTCTGAAATGCTGTGTTACTTTTGCCCCAGATGTAATGGGACACACACCTTCAAGAAAGTTCAACTTTTGTCTTGTCAGTCCACAGAGTATTTTCCCAAAAGTCTTAGGGATCATCAAGATGTTTTCTGGCAAAACGAAGACAAGCCTTTATGTCCTTTTTGCTCAGCAGTGGTTTTTGTCTTGGAACTGTGCCATGCAGGCCATTTTTGTCCAGTCTCTTTTTTATGGTGGAGTCATGAACACTGACCTTAACTGAAGCAAGTGAGGCCAGCAGTTCTTTGGATGTTGTGGGGTCTTTTGTGACCTCTTGGATGAGTCACCGCTGTACTCTTGGGGTATTTTTAGTCAGCCGGCCACTGCTGGAAAGGTTCACCATTGTTCCATGTTTTCACCATTAGTGGATAATGGCTTTCACTGTGGTTCACTGGAGTCCCAAAGCTTTAGAAATGGCTTTTTAACTTTTTCCAGACTGATTAATCTCAGCTGCTTTGTTTCTCATTTGTTCCTGAGTTTCTTTTGATCACAGCATGATGTCTAGCTTTTGATGATCTTTTGGTCTACTTCACTTTGTCAGGCAGGTCCCATTTAAGGGAGTTCTTGATTGAGAATAGGGGTTCAGGTTCAGGTTACTTTATTTGTACCTGTAGGTAGATTTGTTTTGCAGTCAGGTGACATCCATATTTACAAACCACAATTACATTCAACATGAACACAAACACAGGCACACATGAAGCTGACTATAAACATGTTAAAAGTACTCAAGGCTCCACCAATCAGGATATAGGACAAAGAGATAAGAGAAAAAAAAACAAGGAGATAAGACAGAAGGGTCATATTAAAAAGTTAAAGACTAGACAAAGAGGTTAAAAACTCAAAAGTCTAAAACTCAATAAAAGATTTAGAACCCCAATAAAAAACCTACAAAAATAAGTAAATATAAAATATAAAATCAAATTAATAAATAGGTAGCTAAATTATGTACAATATATTGTTACATCTTGTTCAACTCTTTAACAGCAGCAGGAACAAAGCTGTTTTTGTAGTGCTGGGTTTTACTTTTTGGGACAGCAAACCTCCGTCTGGAGGGAAGAAGCTGAAAGTGGCAGTGCAAAGGGTGGGAGTCATCATTTAAAATGGAGGTAGCAATCCTCTGTACCTGTCTGGTGTACAGGGATGTCAGGCTCAGCTGTGACTCACCAAGCAAGCGACTGGACCATCTAACAACCTGATCCAAGGATTTCCTCTGTTTCAATTTGTCTGACCAAACCATGACACTAAAGAAAAGGATAAAACAGATTCAATAAAAGCCCGATAAAACATTGTCATTATGGTTCAGTCAATTTGGAAGCGTGCAAGTTTCCTTAAACAATGCAAATGTTGCTGAACCTTTTTGTACACCCTTTCACAGTTCTCTTCAAAGTTTAAATTACTATCAATAATCGTCCCAAGATATTTGTAGGATTGTACACATTCGGTGGTCTGGCCTTTTAGTACAGTGACTTTGTGCCTGGGAGTTTTCCTCCTAAAGTCAATAATCATATCTTTAGTTTTTGTCGTATTCAGCTGCAGGTAGGAATCTTCACACCAGTGAACAAACTCATCAACTACTGGGTCGTGGCCACTCTCACCATCCTGGAGGAGACTGACAACAATTGAATCCTCAGCATACTTTATAAGGTGTCTGTTATCATGTCTGCTCTGACACATGTTTGTGTACAGGATGAAGAGTAGTGGTGACAACACACATCCCTGCGGAGAGCCAGTAGAAGGACACTTTTGGTCAGACAATGTTCCATTGACCCTTACTCTCTGTGTCCTGTTGGTTAAAAAAATCCAGAATCCAACCCACCAGATTATTACTCAAATCAAATTGTTGCAGGAGCCTTTCAACTAAAATATGAGGTTGGATTGTATTAAAGGCAGAAGAAAAGTCCACAAATAAAAGTCTGGTGTGTGTCCCATTAAAATCCAGATGTTTAAAAAGCATGTTAAACAGAGTGACAGTGGCGTCCTCCACTCACCTGTGAGGTGTATAGGCAAACTGCAAAGGATCCAATGCATGCTCAGTCTGCTTTAGGACCTCACATCTCACCAGTTTTTCAAAAATTTTCATTAAAATTGAAGTCAAAGCAACTGGTCTAAAATCATTTACCGTTTTAGGACAGCTGGACTTTGGGACGGGAACAACCACGGCATCTTTCCAGATCTTAGGTACATGTTGTGTCTGTAAGGACTTATTGTAACTGTAGTGAAACACAGGACTCAGTTCATGTCCACGGGACTTTACCAAGCGCCCACATATATTATCAGGGCCCTGACTTTTGTTCACTTTTTTTTTCCACAATATCTTTATTGAACCTTTTTTTTTTTTTTTAACAAACATGATACAAACAATCAAACACTAACACTAAAGTACTACAAAAAAAAAAAAAAAAGCACTAAAAACACCAACAACCACCAACAAAATCAAATCTTCAACAATGCTCCTCTGTTTAGTCTAGACAATCCAATACATAAGTATACATATTATGTTCACCAGTTTGGAATTTACAAGGTCCACACACATCATTCACCTTCTTCTTCAAGAGTTATGTTTAAATTTTTTACATAATCAATAAAAGGTCTCCATATATTCTCAAACACAATTTCCTTTGATTTCAGTATATATGTTATTCTTTCTAATGGAAGGTTTGTTAACATCTGTCTTAACCACTGAGTCACATCTGGTCTATGAGTCTTTTTCCATAATAGTGCAATACATTTTTTGGCATTAAGCAAACTGAGGTCTATGAATGTTCTTTCACTTTTATTAAAATTATGCTTTTCTGGGTACAGACCCAACAAAAACAGTTTAGGATTCAATATGATTTGTTTTGAGATTATTTTTTCAATTGTTACCCTCACCTCTTCCCAAAACATTCTTATTAATCTACATTCCCATAAACAATGAAATAGGGTTCCTTTACTTTCCATGCATTTTGTGCATGTATCTGGTATATTTTTGTTATATCTATTTAACTCCTCCAGTGTAACATACATCCGCATTAACCATTTGAAATGTATCAATTTAAGGCGTGCATTTATTGATTTGGTTTGAGCTTCTGTACAAGCCAATTCCCATTGTTCCTCTGAAATTTCAGTTTGCAGATCTTCTTTCCAGTAGTTTAATCTTTTCAGTGAATTTTCACTTGAAGATAGTGTCAATGAGTTATAAAACTCTGAAATAATACCCTTTCTTTTACTATCTTTCATCATCATTTTTTCCAAGGATGAATAAATAGGTCGAGTGAGAGCTTTATTTTGATTTGATCGAATAAAGTTTCTAAGTTGAAGATATTTAAAAAAATGTGTTCTATTGAGATTAAATTTGATCCTCAGCTCTTCAAAAGATATTATGTTATCTGCACATGGCAAATATAAATCCTGAATCTTTTGTATCCCTTTTAAATTCCATACTTTAAATACAGCGTCCGCTCTCCCTGGTTTAAAATATTGATTACCCCATATTGGACTAAATTGTGACAATAACTGTGGTTCTTTTAAATAGTTTTTAGCTTCACACCATATTTTGATCATATGCTTTACAAATGGATTTTTAACTTGTTTTTGTAATTTTTTTGCCCAATCTGAGTATATGAATATGGGAAGAGGTAAAGGTAAATTGTATGATTCCATTTCAGTCCAGTGAGGGAGATCATTTGATGAAAAATAATATGTCATAGACCTCAGTTGTGCCGACCAATAATACAACATGAAATTTGGACATTTCAGACCTCCACGATCAAATGGTAAATATAATAAAGACAAACGTAATCTAGCCCTCCTGTTGTTCCATATAAATTCCACTAACTTTTTTTTTATTCTTGAGAATAGATCTAAAGGTGGTGATAAGGGAATGTATTGAAATAAATAAAGTATTTTAGGTAAAATATTACTTTTAAGTATATTGATTCTCCCGATCATCGACATTGGTAGTGACATCCATCTCTGAGTTAACTCATTGATATCTGACATTAAGGCTTCATAGTTGACACTGGCGACTGATTCTAGCTTAGGCACAATTTGGATTCCTAAATATTTAAACTGATTTACAACATTGAATTGATTTACCTCAGGGGCTGGGTAATTTCTCTGGGTCTCATTTAGCATTAATATTGAAGATTTAGTTTTATTTATTTTATATCCTGATATTTCCCCAAAATTCTTTATTAAATTCAACAAGGTTGGAATTGATTTTTTTAGATTCGACATAAACAAAATTATGTCATCGGCGTACAGGGAGATTTTATGTTCTGTTGGTCCAACTTTAATTCCATATATTTGTGAATGTAAACGTATCGCTATCGCTAAAGGTTCAATTGCCATAGTAAACAGTAAAGGTGAAAGTGGACAGCCTTGTCGACATCCTCTATTGATTTTTATTGGTTTTGAAATATTGTTATTTGTTAGGATTTCTGCTGTAGCATTATTGTATATTATTTGAACCCATTTTATGAAATTATTTCCAAGTCCAAACCTTTGTAGGACTTCAAAAAGAAAGGGCCATTCAACTCTATCAAAGGCCTTTTCGGCGTCCAGTGATAGGAGAGCTGTATCCGGTGCTTCTTTATTAAAATAAATAATATTAAATAGTCTTCTTACATTATGGAAGCCTTGTCTACCCTTTATAAAGCCATTCTGATCTCGATTAATAATATTTGGTAAAATTTCTTGTATTCGTCTTGCTAAAATTTTACAGATTATCTTAAGGTCGGCGTTTAATAGGCTTATTGGTCTCATATTTTCACATTTATTAGAGGGCTTACCTGGTTTTGGCAGCAGTATAATTAAGGCATTATTTATGTATGATGGTAAATTATTATTTTGAAATGCTTCTAAAACCATTTCCAAAAAAGGTTTTATTAATTTATTCTTAAATTTTTTATAAAGGTCAACTGGAAGACCATCTGGTCCTGCACTTTTTCCTGATTTCATATTATCAATGGCTAGCCCAACTTCTTCTTGACTAATTTTAGACTCCAATATCTCCCTGTTTTCATTTGGAATACACGGTATAGATAGTTCGTTCAAAAACCCATTTAGTTTTGTTAAATCAGGTTCATTTTTGGTATCATATAATTTTTCATAGTAATCTCTAAAGGCTCTATTAATTTCTAAAGGATCTATATCTACCTGTCCGTTACTTATAATACTGGTAATTGGTGTTTTAATTTCTAATTGTTTAATCTGCCATGCTAATAATTTTCCTGATTTTTCACCTTGTTCATAAAAAGATTGTTTCAATCTTAGAAGACTCGAGGCAGCTCTATTCGCTGATTTTTTGTCGTATTCAGCTCTCAAAATCAGTAATTCATTCTCCAACCTTGGCTCACTTCCTGCATACACTTTTTCCTGAAGACTTTTTATTTTATGTTCCAATTTAGCTCTCTCCTCTCGAGTCTTCTTAGATTTTGATCCTGTATAACTAATAATATGTCCCCTAATAAAAGCTTTGAAAGCCTCCCACTTTACACATGCTGATGTTTGTGTAGTATTGATGTCAAAGAACTCGTCTATCTGTTTTTCTATATACTTGACAAATTCCTCATCCTGAAGCCATTTATGCTGAAATTGCCATCTACCTGATTCCTTTGTCAATTTTTTATCTACATATATTAGACAACAGGGTGCATGATCAGAGATCACGATGTTATCATAAAAGCAGTTTTGAATCTTGGACCTTAATTCTGTGGAAATCAAAAAATAATCAATACGTGAGAATGTCTTGTAGGTACTGGAATAACAAGAATAGGCTTTAACTTGTGGTTTCATTTCTCTCCATATATCTAACAATCTCAATTCTTTCATAAAATGATTAATAGTCATCCTACATCCAATGTGCGTACAATCCAGTCCTGTTGATCTATCTATACCTGGATTCAATGTACAATTAAAATCCCCTGCTATTATATGTTGCCCTGTAAGTGATGATAAGATAAGAAATAAATTAGCAAAGAACTTCTGATCATCTATATTGGGACCATATAAGTTCACAAGATTTATATTTTCTAATAGCAAAGAACCTTGAATGATTACATATCTTCCAAATTTGTCTCCAATTACATTTTTCACTTGAAAAGGAACTGATTTATGTATGAGAGTCATAACTCCCCTGGCTCGGGATGAAAATGAAGAGGTGAATACACTTCCTTGCCATCTACTCCTAATTCTTTTAACATCCTCCTCTATTAGATGAGTTTCTTGTAAAAACACAATTTTTGAACCCATGTCTTTTATTTTATTCATAACTTGTTTAAGTTTTTTTAAATTTTGTAGACCTCTGCAATTCCATGAAGTTAAATTAAGATTAACACTTTGGTTTATGATCAATAGAGAGTTTGGGATTACCTTGCAGTGTAAACATGCTCATACAGAGAAGCAAAAACATGAGTGGTTGAACATTCATCCTACAAACTACACACAAACAAATTTCCCCTTCCCACACTTGTGGCAAACCCCCCAAAATCAAAAGAAAAATTCTGTCTCCCGATATAGCCATCGACCGTTCCACACCCACGGGGAACAGCCTAAGCCACTCCTTCTTCATCCTCCCAATCACCCTAACTCTACTGCTTTTAATGACGTAACATTAACTCTCCTCTGTAGTTTTCCAACTTAACTCCAAAATTTTTAACAACTTTGTACATCATAGTTTTTTTTGTTTGTTTTGTTTTTGTTTTGTTTTTTTAATATATAATACAATCTATATTTTGTAAACTTACTATTTACTTCAAGTCAGTCAGATGCCTGTGCAAATGCTTAATTATTCTACCTTATATTTTGTTCATGCTTAGCTCCCACCAGTCTCTTCTTCTTCTTTGATCTTCTTGATGAACTCCTGCGCCTCCTCTGGGGTCTTGAAGATGTGGGTTCTGCCCTCATACGTGGTCAGCAGTCTCGCAGGATAGATTACACCATGACGAATCCCAAGGTTGCGCAGCTCCTTACGTATGGGATCAAACTGTTTCCTCAATTGCTGGATTCCTGTGGCCAAATCTGGGTAGAACCGCACCTGCTGGTCCTGGTGTTTAATCTCTCCTTTAGCTCGTGCAGCGTTGAAGATCTTCATCCTGTCTCTGTTGCTAAGAAACTTCATAATTAAGGTCCTCGGCGGTCCCTTATCTCTCCGTGGGCCAATACGATGTGCATTTTCCAGAACCACTGCTGATTGCAATTCCTCGCTGCCCAGCACCTCCGGAATCCACTTTTCCAGAAAGGAACATACGTCCCGACCTTCTGATTCCTCTGGAAGACCCACCAGCCTCAAGTTATTCTGTCTCGACCGAGATTCCAAATCCAAAATATTATTTTCCAGAGATTTTTTTTTTTTTTCCAAAGTGCGCACCTTTAATTGAAGACGGGTGACGTCATCTTCAGCACTAGCGAGACGGAGCTCCATCTGCGCCGTTCGTTCTACACAGTCACCCAATTCCTTTCTTATTCCTTCCAACGCTGTCATAATCCCATCAAATCTAGAGGAAAAGTCCGCTCTCATTGAACTCATGGCAGCCATCAGCGCATCTGCGCCTCCCCCCGCAGACATCGCACCGTTGCCAGCCTCCTCCGCCATATATGGAGTTTTATTTGCTGCGTCACAGACCTGAAAGTCCGTTAATTTGGACTGTTTCGGCGGCTCGCTTTTTCCTTTGCCTGGTTTTCCAGCCTTAGGCTTCGCCGACATATCCTCGCCCAAACGCTGGGATACGTTCTGTCCCAAATGAGAGAGTTATTTGCCAATTTTTTTTCTCCAGGAGCAGAGCAGAGCGAGACACGTCCGTCCTACGTGGCAGCCATAACCGGAAGTCCGACTTTTGTTCACTTTTACAGCACAGAACGCCCTTTTAACATCCTGCACCTCAATATTAAAGTGCTGGTTGTCTTTGAGTTTCTGTTTCAAGTCTTGGGTTTCTGTGCTAAAATCAAAGGAATGAAAACGACCATAAAAACAATTAAGAGCATTAGCCAGCTCTATGCCTGAATTAAAACCATCTAAAAACACACGATAACTGCGCTCTGAAGGCCTGCAATAGTTTTCATACTGGCCCAGGCTGAACCAAGCTTGTTTGTTGCTATCTTGCTTTCCAACTCTGATTTATAATTCTGTTTTGCTCTTAAAATTTCGGCCTTCAGCTGTTTTGTGGCAACCTGCGGCTCAGAAACAACCCCCTGTTTAAAGGCAAGTGCTTTCCTCTGTAAGCAAGATTTAACTGATTTTGTAACCCATGGCTTGTTGTTGGGATATATTTTGACACGTTTACATGGAACGATCATGTCTCTGCAGAAATCCATGTATGAGCATGTCACGTCCACTAAAGAGTCCAAATGTTCTCCGCTGTCTAGCATGAACACCTCCCAGTCTGTACAGTTAAAGCATTCCTGGAGGCAGTGCACTGAATCCTCTGTCCACACGTTTATGTCTCTGGTCTTCGCCTTGTCTCTTCTGAGAGCAGATTTATATGTGGGCAGCAAATGTACACAGTTGTGGTCTGAGGATCCTCAAGGAGGTGTGACAGTAATCATACTTGGGTGTGGCTAGAGAAATTGAACTCAGCTTTCAAAAGCTGTGATAAACCACAGTTAATTTATGTTTTACCGGCGTGTTTAACGGTGTTTATTTAATAATAAACACCTTCATTTTATAACAGCATTTTGTGTTTACTTGTGTTATCTTTGTCTAATATTTAATTTTGTTTGATGATCTGAAACATTTAAGTGTGGGAAACACACAAAAAATGAGAAATGAGGAAGGGGGCAAACACGTTTTCACACCACTGTATGCACCCCCCCCCCCCCGCCCCCAAACACACACTGTCGGGGAAATAATTATTTGATTCCCTGGTGAATTTGTAAGGCTACTCCCTTACAAAGAAATGAACAGTCCATATTTTTTATGGTAGGTTTAGTTTTAAAAGGGAGAGACAGAAAATCAACAACAATCCAGAAGAAAATATTAAATAAGGGTTATGAATTAATTTGCATTTGCTCGAGAGAAACCAACCAGCAAGAGTTTTGACCCGCATAGACCGGTTATGTACAGTGTTTGCCCCGTTCCTGATTTCTCTTTTTTTTTGTATGTTTGTCACACATAAATGTTTCAGATCATCAAACAAATTTAAATATTAGACAAAGATAACACAAGTAAACCCAAAATGCAGTTTTTAAATGAATGTGTTCATTATTAAGGGTAAAAAACAAAACCACACCTACATGACCCTGTGTGAAAAGGTGATTGCCTGTTCAAACATAAATTAACTGTGGTTTATCAATCTTTGGAAAGCGGAGTTCAATTTCTCTAGCCACACCCATGCCTGATTACTTCCACACCTGTTCTCAATCAAAAAATCCCTTAAATAGGACCTGCCTGACAAAGTGAAGTAGACCAAAAGATCCTCAAAAGCTAGACATCTTGCTGCAATCAAAAGAAATTCAGGAACAAATAGGAAACAAAGTAACTGAGATGTATCAGTCTGGAAAAGGTTATAAAGCCATTCCTAAAGCTTTGGGACTCCAGTGAACCACAGTGAGAGCCATTATCCACTAATGGTGAAAACATGAAACAGTGGTGAACCTTCCCAGGAGTGGCTGGCTGGCCAAAATTACCCCAAGAGCACAACAAGGACTCATCCAAGAGGTCACAAAAGACCAAACAACAACATCCAAAGAACTGCTGGCCTCACTTGCCTCAGTTAAGGTCAGTGTTCATGACTCCACCATAAGAAAGAGGCTCATCTCAATTTTGCCAGAAAGCATCTTGATGATCCCCAAGACCTATAGGAAAATACTCTGTGGACTGATGAGACAAAAGTTGAACTTTTTGGAAGGTGTGTGTCCCATTACATCCAGCCTACAAGTAACACAGCATTTCAGAAAAGGAACATCATACCAACAGTAAAATATGGTAGTGGTAGTATGATGCTCTGGGGCGATTTTGCTACTTCAGGACCTGGAAGACTTGCTGTGGTAAATGGAACCATGAATTCATTTGTCTACCAAAACATCATGAAGGAGAATGTCCGGCCATCTGTTTGTGGCCTCAAGCTGAAGTGCACTTGGGTTCTGCAGCAGGACAATGATCCAAAACATACCAGCAAGTCTACCTCTGAATGGCTTAAGAAAAACACAATGAAGACTTTAGAGTTGTCTAGTCAAAGTTCTGACCTGAATCCGATTGAGATGCTGTGGCATGACCTTAAAAAGGAGGTTCATGCTCAAAAACCCTCCAGTGTGGCTGAATTACAACAATTCTGCAAAGATGAGTGGGCCAAAATTCCTTCACAGCACTGTAAAAGACTCATTGTGTCACGAACCGAGCCCGTGTTATCCTGTAGGCTCGGTTCTGACCGTTCTCTGTGGCTCAGGCATTGGGTTTACTATGTATTGTTATCTTTTGAGTTTTTGTTGTTTTTATGTCTGTGTTCTTTTTCTTTTCCATGCCTGTAGCCACCGCTCTGGCCGGCGGTTGTTGGGCAGCCATTTTGACCCACTTTCTTGGGGGCGCTTTCTAGCATTCGCCGGTCTGACCACGACCCCTCTCTTTTTGACAGTCAGCTGATTCGCCTCGGTAATTTTCTTTCCTGCATCTCACCCAGGTACGTATGTCCAATTTGTGATGCCAGCAGTGTTTGTACTTAGGCGGCTCTTGCCAGTCAAACACTGCTGGACCATTGTGCATTGCCATGCCGACGTTAATCGCCGCATGGTTGTACTGTCTTTTGAGGGAAAGCTACACTGTCACCATTCTTCTCAGTGCAGCTGTTGTTTGTTTATGTTTGCCGGTTACTTGGACTTTTTGGACTGCTCCTGAGCTGTGAGTACTAACTGTTTAGCGTTTCCTCTTGCAGCGGTGCTGCTACGCTTAGGCCCTAGCCCAGTTCCCTCCTCCTACTGCAGTAGAGCGTCCTGGAGTACTTTAAGTCTACCCGGAGCTATTTATGTTATGTTGCATTGTCTGCCATGTTGTCAGTGAGCAAGTATTGTCAACATTATCACGATGTGTTAGCCACTCCACATAGCCGTGGTTCTGTTGTGCCCTTGAAGTGATGTCGGCTCTGGGGTGCAACCGTGGTTAACACGTTTCTCCTCTTACGTTTGCTGGCCGATGTTGGCCCCCGAACGCCAACAGCAAGTGTTTTCTTGTGTTTTTGTAAGTCTTCACCTTTTTTGGGAACTGTTGCATCAGTCTTTACATTCAATAAATGTGTTGTGGTGAACTCCTGCGAGTAAATCCATTCTTCCTTCCCCTCCTCCGTGCGCTGTGTAAAAGCACATGAGGAGGCTCGTGACAGAATTGTCCAGCCAGCACGGATTTAGCGGATTCACTCACACATCAGTTTTTCTTTTATGAACTGTTTTTTTTTTCTTTTTCATTACCTGTGTGTTGGAGCAAACATGTCCCCAGCTCACCTGTCCTCAGTGCGCAGAGGAAAATCGGCCGTCAGGAGTCCCAGTCTGGAGGAACAATTCGGGGCTCTCTTTATTCAGGGCTGTGTCTCTAATGCGCTAGCCTCCTGGTGCCCGATGACAATCTTTCAGAATGTGGAGGCAGCGGCCGGGAGATAACGGGACCTCCCGGGGCTGAAGAGGTTTCCGGAGTTCGCGGCTGTTCTGGCAACGCTCGCTAATCTGCAACGGTCCTTCCCCGGGCTGACGTGGGAGGAGCCCCCAGCTCGTCTGGAGGTGTGCTCCATGGAGGAACTGCTCCATTTCCTCTGCTCCTGCTCCAGTCACCCCAGCTCCACCGTAGCAGTGTCATCCTGCGGGGAAAAGATGGGAGAGGCCCTCCCCTCCTCCAGGCAAGATTGGAGCCAGGCAGCAGCTGCGCAGTGGGGAGAAGCTTGGGAATCAGCTGAAGAAAAGGGACGCTTGGAGCGCACTGCTGCAGAGTCTTCTGCTCAGGCGAAGGAGAGGCTGCTGGCAAGGAGGGGATGGTGCTCCTCCAGCGGACCGGGGCGGGACAATGGCGTCTTTGTGAAGCTGAAGCTGGCTTAGTTGGAGCGGGAATGGGTGTTGAGGACTGGTGAGGAGCAGAAACAGCGGAGCCTGAGGAGCGCCCTCCCTTTGGTGCGAGCCCGTGCTTCTTCAGGGACTTCCTCACCCTTCCGCCATTCTCACGTCGCAGTGTTGCCACAAGGGAAATCCTCTCAACTCCCTCATCGTGCTCCAAGAGCTGAGGGCATTGACAAGCTGCTGACTCTGCCAGATCCAAATACCATAATGCGTCTTTTGGGGTGGAATATGTGCATTCCGTAGAGATTAGGCTGTCTATTTCCATAAGAACTCGGCAGCATTCCCACCCCATATGCATAGGATAGCCCCGTCCACCTGCTGTACCCATAATGAGCTCCGGAAAACAGGTGGGTGAAAAAACACAGCAACTCACCCTTGGCCGGGGGATCCTGGGTTCGATCCCAGCCCCCAACCAACAGTGATCTGTGTGGAGTTTGCATGTTCTTCTCGTGTCTGCGTGGGTTTACTCCGGGATTTCTCCAGTTAGAGTGAATGGTTGTCTGTCTCTCTGTGTTGGCCCTGTGATGGACTGGCGATCTGTCCAGGGTGTACCCTGCCTCTAGCCCAAAGATGCTGGGATAGGCTCCAGCACCCCCGCGACCTGAAAAGGATTAAGCGGAAGAAGATGGATGGATAATTATAATGAATGTGTATTAGTATTAATACACTTATTAATAGTTAATATGTGCATGTGTTTTTAAAAAAACAGTGTTTGATGTGTGTGTAATGTACATATGAATGTGTGCTATTGGGGATTATTTTGGTGTATTACTGTGTTCAATTAGGAAGTACGGCAGTATTTTAGTTTATAAATGGACTGTTTTTTATTTAGGATAAGCGGCAGAATAATCCGCTTTGCTGTGCGGGGTGGGACAGCAGTCCACCTATCTCCCCTAGTTTTTAGTTGTTTTGGGTGAATGTGTTAGGCCATTACAGTTCATTGATCCTCGTTATTTTCTTAGTGCACGATTCAGGTCCTAAATTGGGGTGGGTTTGAATTGTATGTATCTGTTTTGGACTTTTGTAAGGGGGAGGGGAATGTTGTTTGAGTGTTGTGTGTGTGTTTGTCCCTTGGGGCATGCCGTAGCAGTCCTGGGTGGTGACATCAGGCGGGCCGCTGCCACTGTATATATTCTGTGGCGTGTGCTCAATAAAATTCAATTCGCTGCATGGCATAACTCTGACTCCGACCATCATTTCCATACATAACAGAGTGAACATTACAAACACAGCTTGAGAATTTTAGACTGCTACTCACCTGCCGACAGTTGGACCCAAAGCTATGAGAATGAAACAGGCGGAGTGTCTGTCCGTGTCAGCTGCTGGCAGTGAGCTACAACCATAGCACGTACCTGTTTACACTGCTCGCTGGCTAGCCAGCTTCCAAACCAACATCCAGGTGAAGTTTTGGAGGAGGCTGCCAATTATCCAGGTGAGAGCTCCAATAGATAACATTGTAAACTTAAACATGACAGCATTTTGGGGATTTCCACGGCTATGATCCAGCTTGTTTGACTTCACAGTATCTGTATGCTCCACCCACTGTCTATGGCTGCAGAACGGCTTCTGGTACAGAGGGCAGCTAGGCCAAAAACGTACGGTTTGCGCTTTCTGCCGTTAACTGCCATTAACCACGATCACAAAATTTGTTGCCGTTAATGGGGGCGAAGCGTTAACGGGCGATTAACGTGATAACTCCAACACCACTAATATATATATATATTGTGGAGACAGGAATAATCAGGCCGAGCATTCAGAGCAGATGAAACTTTATTCTTCTCCCTCTCACATCCACCAGAATTCAAAACATTAAAAAAAACAGGTTGCAGGCACTCTCTTTTATATTAACACTCCTCCGCTACCTGAGGTGCTGTATTAACATATCAACCCCCCATGACAATTCCCCTTGTCCCCCAGCACCTTTGATCTGCCATGCCCTTCAGTCTGAGTGAAAACTACTGAGTGGCTCCCCCCCCCCCCCCCCAGACTCTCAGACTGAGCCTTAACCCTCATGTCCTTTGGGTTTCAGCCTCCGTCCATAGCTGCTGTAACGGGGGATCTTCGGCTCCGAGGCGCTGCTGTGCCGGTGGGGGGTTCCTGGGGGTGCGTCCATCTGTGGGGGGACAATGGGGGGGGGCACCTTCAGCATGCTCATGTGACTGATCTGACGAGTCATTTACCTGGGGAGTTCTCAGTGGGGGTCTTCCACACCGAGGAGCTCGGGCCAACACCACCTGTTCATCTGCTAAAACAAAGGCAGGCTTAAGCCTGTCTATACAGATTGTCTCCCGGTGACCCCCCAAGTGTAACACAAAATGTTTGTCCCCAGGTTCCAGCACTCTGAACGGGCCATCATAGGGCGGGCACAAGGGGGACCAATGGGCATCGTGCCTGACAAATACAAATGACACGTCCTTCAAGGTCTTTGGGACAAAAGCACCGGGAAAACAGTGGTGGGCCGGGCTGGGTAGCATCCCTGCCCCTGCGCTATGCAGTGAACGCGGTGACGGATTGGTGTTCGGCGCGGGGTTATCCGGCAAAAATTCCCTGGGGAGCCGCAGCGGCTGGGAAAAAAACAGCTCTGCTGGGGAGACCGCCAAATCCTCCTTCGGTGCTGAATGCAACCCTAATAGATCCCACGGCAAGCGGTCTACCCAATTTACATCCGTAAGCATAGCCCTGAGTGCTGCTTTAAGTGATCTATGGAAACGCTCGCATAACCCATTGGCCTGGGGGTTGTATGCAGTTGTACGATGAATTGAGACGCCCAGGCTCTGGGCTGTGGTGGACCAGAGGTCAGAAACAAACTGCAGGCCCTGATCGGACGTGATGTCTGAAGGAGCGCTGAAACGTGCCACCCATGTTGTCAAAAAAGTGTGTGCCACATCTGCGGGCGCGGTGAAAGCTAGCGGGACTGCTGCGGTCCACCACTGTCAGGAGGTGCGTGAACCCCTGCGATGGCGGGAGGGGGCCCACGAGGTCCACGTGAACGAGGTTGAACCACTTAGCCGGGATATGGAACGGCTCCAAAGGGGCCTTGTGTGCCTGTGCACCTTGGCTCATTGGCACGCTACACAGGCTGCGGCCCACTCTTTCACCTGTTTGCGCAGGCTCGGCCAGACAAACTTTGCGCCCACCATTTTGACTGATGCACGCACTCCTGGGTGCGCCAGGGAGTGAACCGACTCAAAAACGAGGTGGCGCCAAGCGCGTGGGACCACCGGTCACGGGCAGCCTGTAGAGACGTCACAGACGGGGGGGGGGGGGCGTGTTGCAGCACTCTGCTCTCCAGCCTTAACCCTGTTGGTCCAGACTGGAGCACGCAAACGTCCGTATCGCCGATCTGCTCAGCGGCCATGGCCATGTAATCTATCCCCATGTAGACTGGGGCCACTAATGCGCGCGAGAGGCAGTCCGCCACCACGTTGAGTTTACCGGCTACATGCTGAATGTCAGTCGTAAACTCCTTGATCGCGGCCAGCTGTCTCTGCTGCTGGCCCGACCATGGTTCCGAAACCTTGGCCATCGCGTACGTTAGCGGCTTGTGGTCCACAATCGCAGTGAAGGTACACCCTTCCAGCCAGAACTGGAAGTGGCGTATGGCCACGTGGAGAGCCAGTAACTCTCTGTCGAACACGCTGTATTTACGCTCACTGTCGAGCAAAGACCTGCTAAAAAAGGCGAGCGGCTGCCAAGAACCAGCGACGTGCTGCTCCACGATGGCCCCTATGGCCACGTCCGAGGTGTCGGTAGTGAGCGCTATCTGAGCCGCCGGGTCCGGGTGCGTCAGCAGTGCGGCGTTCACCGGGGCTGTTTTAACCTCGGAAAACGCCTGCTCTCGCTCAGGAGTCCAGTCGACTCTGTCCGCCGGTTTCCGTTTCTTAAGTGTGGCGTACAACGGCTGCATGAGCTGAGCTGCGTGGGGGAGGAAACGGTTATAAAAGTTAACCATCCCCAAAAACTCCTGCAGTGCCCTGACCAACTGAGGCCGGGGAAAATCCGCCACTGCGCGCACCTTGTCTGGCAAAGATATCGCGCCCTCCGGTGAGATGCGGTGGCCCAAAAAATTGATTCCCGTCACCCCAAACTGGCATTTCGCCGGGTTGATTATTAACCCGTGCTACTCCAACCTCTGAAAAACTGTCCTGAGGTGGGCTACGTGTTCATCCTCGGACGCACTGGCCACCAGGATGTCATCCAGGTAGACAAACACAAACAGCAGATCGTGCAACACCGCATCCATCATGCGTTGGAATGTTTGCACCGCGCCCTTTAACACGAAAGGCATGTGTAAAAACTCAAACAGACCAAAAGGGGTTATTACTGCCATTTTAGGTATGTCCTCAGCGCGCACTGGGACCTGGTGGTAACTGTGTACCAGGTCTATCTTGGAAAAAATGTGCGCCCCGGTGAGGTGAACAGAAAAATCCTGAATATGCGGGATGGGGTAGTGGTTGTGTGCTGTGGCGTTATTTAATCTGTGGAAATCACTGCAAGGTCGCTACGATCCCTCGGCCTTAGGAACCCTATGTAGCAGGGATGCCCATGGGCTGTTTGAGCTTCTAATGATGCCCAACTTTTCCAAGTTGGCAAACTCCTCGTGCGCTATGGCCAGTTTAGCTACGTCCAGGCGCCGAGGTCATGCGAAAACGGGCAGCCCCGTGGTGGTAATGAAGTACTCCACCCCGTGTTTAGTGACGGCCGCCGAAAGCGTCGGGACCGTGAGTGCTGGGAACTGGGTGAGTAGTGTGTGGAACTTACCCTCTGGAGCTGGACGTTGGCTAGTGTTGTGGGCCTGGCTCCTAGAGCTGTACAGGGGAGAGAATCAAAAGACATTGCGTTAATCAGGCATCTGTTAGCAACATCGACTAGTAGTCCGTGTGCACACAAAAAATCTGCGCCTAAAATGAGGAAGCTGCATGCCGCTATGACGAATGTCCATTGGTATGTACAGCCGTGCAAGGATACAGTCAGTGTCCTCTCACCAAAAGTCTTAATGTCTGAGCCTGTCATATCCGGCTCTAGGGAGCCGGGCAATCAGAGCCAGGGACAAGCCAGTGAGTCGTGATGGTTTATTTTGGGTAAGGGATAAGGGATGAGGAGAGCACAGATACTCATGCAGAGGTACACTCACAGGTTGCACAGCACAGAGGTAAGCAGCTCGTACCGGACGTGGGGGTAACAAGACGTACATACTCACAGCGGGATACAAACACAGGAATGCTGCAAGAGAAGTATGAGCTGACACCAGACGAAGGGGCTTCAGCTTAGCAATGTGTTTATGTCGCAGCCCCGAGTCATCGAGGCTGCTCCTATTTATCCTCATTGGCAGCGCCCCAGCTGATGAGGACTAATTGGCCCCAGCTGTCCATAATGCTGCCAGCTGGGAGCCTGCTGAGACGCTGCTCAATGGGAAGCAGGGATGAGGGAAAACATGGGCTGAGTGCCGAGACGGCATCTCAACCCATGGTGACAGAGTCCCCCCCTCAAGGTCGGGCTCCTGAACGACCAGGAACATCCCAGCCCCCCCCCCCCCCCACCTAGGGTGGGAGGAATGGAGGCAGGACTGGAGGGGAAGAAGCCAAGGGAAGGACAACACCAATGGGGCAATGTAGGGTGGCAGGGAAAAAAACCAAATACAATACTGAACAAAACAGGGAATAATCAACCCAGGTTCGAATGGGGAGAAGAACTGGGTCAGCACACCGGTTACACACTACTCAGAGAGTACCAACAATGCGTGACCCAGAGCAAGGAAACAAAAAACCACCAAAAAGGTACAGGGCAAAAATGCTGAGTATGGTTAAATAAAGGGGAACACAATACACAGCGCCAATTTAAGTACATACACAGTCACCAAGAAAAGAGAAGGTGACTGGAACAAATGGACAACTACAGAGCATGGTGTTACGGAAAACAAGGCACATGACTCTATAATGAACCAACAGGGCATAAAAAAGAAATACTGAGTGCAGGCAAAGAAAAACCCCCACACACGAATATATAAATACCCACAGTCACCTAAAGAAATGAAAGTGACTGGAATAAATGGATAACTGCAGAGCATGGTCTGAAAGGAAACAAAACATAACTCTACAATGAAAAAACGAGACTAAAAACATGGCACAAAAAGTAAAATGCTGAGCATGAGCGATGGAAAACACAGCACTATAAAAACGAATCCACCAACAGGACAAAATATTACACCCGAGTGACCTTCACAAAGATAAAAGAAAAAGTGACACCCGAGGTGAATGGCAGGCAGAGTCCACAAATAGCCGAGATGGCTCCGGAGATCTCCCCGCCCATCGTCCCGTTGGCGAATCAGGGAAAGAGAAGTGTTCGGACGGCGAACTCCGGACCCAGATCCCAGGAATCCAGTCCACCGGCAGCCGAACCAGGCTGCCCAGAGGGAAACAGACCAGTGGGGGGAACCAGATCACCGAACCGAAAGTTCTGTGGGTCGGGTCGTCGACCCACATCACTCAACCACCAGGACCGTTGAGACGGGCGAAGGATCAGAGCGGATCCCAGTGGAAGAGGCTCTGGGGAGAGCCGATGACGAGGGCGGCGGGCGTCAGGCCGCAGGGAAACGGCCACCTCCTCACCGGACCTGGACAATACTGGGGCAGCACCCACGTCGGACCCCGATTGGGCCTCAGGCGAACCCACGTTGGACCCCGATTGGGTCTCGGGCGAACCCACGTTGGACACTGCACCAGAACCGACCTCCAACGTTGAACCCGGACCCTCCAGCACCACGAGGAACAGCAACTCCCCGCCGGTGACCCTGGAAGAAGGCTCAGAAGAGAAAACAGAACCGGGATCAGGATCACCGGCAGCGCCAGAACCCGGCGAGACGAGCTCAGACGCAGCGGGCGGCTGCACCCTGCTCGTCTCCCCTGGAGATAGGCTGAAGTGCTCAAAGATAAAAAGAGAGAAAAGAAAGGAGAGCACTCGCCTGATCTCGGGTTCTGACGCCGTCCAGGACTGCGAAGATCCAGGATCCGTCGTCAGGTCGTTGTCAGGCTCCCATCTAGCTGCGTCGGGCCCCGCAGCCAGCACGATGGTCAGCGCAGCTTGAGATTCCTCCGGCTCCGGTGACCCCGCCGACGATCCACTCGGCGTGAAGCCAGAAGAATCTCGTCCCGCTGGACCGAACCGCTCCTCCGTGGAGACCCGGGGACGCTCAATCGTCGGCGTAGACTCCACGCAGCAGTCAGTCCCCCTCCTCCGTCCGCAATGTAGCTGCGGAACCACAGGCCCTCTCCATATCCCACCACGTTGACCCGGAGCCGGGGACTGCTCGGCGGAGAGAGACACAGAGGATGCGGGATTAGGAATACAGGTTACAACAGGTGGGGAGAGTTCAGGGAGCTGCGAACCCTGAACTTCTCCTCCAGGGATGTGACAGAGCAAATCATTAAGCAGGTGTGAAAAAACAATGACTTGCCTGCCCCCTGGAGGTTGAGTATCGCCTGCTGTAGTGGATTCTGCTTCTTCCTCTCCCCGCCCGGCGATAACGGAGGACCCCCCGGGAGTTCGTCTGAGGATCGCTCGCGTTGTCTCCAGCAGAGAGCTCACCAGACCGGAATTCCAGGCACACACAGCAGTCAGAAAGCGCGTCGAGGAGGAGGGGAAAACAGCCGGGGTGAGCCAGCCCGAATGTCCAGGAATGACAGCGGGGAAATGAGGCTCAGGGAACGGGGCTGTAGAATCTCCACACAGACGAGGCGAAGAGGTGACAGCTGCGTGGGTCCTGACGATGGCCCAGAACTGGATCCGGACGAGGTTCGTGCAGAGGTGACTCGGCAATGTGATGACGACTACTCCCAGGGGACGAAGCGAGGGGGAAACCCAGGATTCGCCGCTCCAGATCGGAGATCGAGACAAGGAAGGCGTCGAGCACGGGAAAGCTTCGTAGCCCTGAAGTCCTCACCATCAATCTCACTGCCGCCGCCACATGCCTGAAGGTGGTGACAGGAAACACAGTAGAGCTCGCGACAGCCACTCGACCCCGGACATAACTGCTGTCAGCTGCGGCTCCTTGAAGGGAATCCCGAGTGACGTAGCGCAGGTCGGGGGAAGTCCTCTGGTTGGCGCGAACTCCCGGACTGGAATAGCGGCAGGAACGGGACTCCGAAGCGGGGAAAGACGTCGCCCACTTCGACTCCCTGCCGGGATTTCCATCCACCCCGTGGAGCTTCTCTCGCTGTGTACCTGCAGCGTCTATCCTGGCACTGTCCTCCAGATGGTACAGAGAGTGAGGGTGACAGTCCAGGAGTTCCTCAGCACGGCCCGGATGCCAGCGTCTCGCGTTGGAGGCGTCGTGCAGGGTGAAGAATGTCCCGTCGACAGCCTCCGAGATGGACCTCAGCTCGTCGCCCTGGCGCCGGAAGTGACTCCTGGGAAACGGCATGCTAGCAGCGCTGACACCCGGACAGAAAGGTACATTTCCACAGCGACTCACGGCCGCCGGCAACTCTTCTGGCTGCGACATACTGTCATATCCGGCTCTAGGGAGCCGGGCAATCAGAGCCAGGGACAAGCCAGTGAGTCGTGATGGTTTATTTTGGGTAAGGGATAAGGGATGAGGAGAGCACAGATACTCATGCAGAGGTACACTCACAGGTTGCACAGCGCAGAGGTAAGCAGCTCGTACCGGACGTGGGGGTAACAAGACGTACATACTCACAGCGGGATACAAACACAGGAATGCTGCAAGAGAAGTATGAGCTGACACCAGACGAAGGGGCTTCAGCTTAGCAATGTGTTTATGTCGCAGCCCCGAGTCATCGAGGCTGCTCCTATTTATCCTCATTGGCAGCGCCCCAGCTGATGAGGACTAATTGGCCCCAGCTGTCCATAATGCTGCCAGCTGGGAGCCTGCTGAGACGCTGCTCAATGGGAAGCAGGGATGAGGGAAAACATGGGCTGAGTGCCGAGACGGCATCTCAACCCATGGTGACAGAGCCATTTGCGGCCATCAGTTCGGGGCTGCTAGTGCCCACCAGCTGGTTGGCGTAGGATGGCAGGATGAGGCTCTTTTGGGAGCTGGAGTCCACGAGGAACCATGTCCCTGAGCGGGAGTCTGTCACATAGAGCAGCTTGCTTGCTTCACCGGTGGTCGCAGCTGCTACCAACTGCCAGCCCTGGTGATTCCCAAGCGCTTGAATTGGTACGGTGGCACATATCGGCGTGTGTCCTCTCCAAAACGGCGGTGGTAGAAACAGAGCGTGTCTCTCCGGTGCTTCTTGGCCTCCGCTGCAGCCACTGTTGCTGATTCCTCACTTCCGCTGGCCGTCTCGCTGGGTTCCAACGCGTTCGCCGTCGGATTTGCATAAATAACAATGCAGATCATGTGTGAGTATTCCCTTGGGAGATAGGTAGGCTGCATGCTAACAGCTAGCAACTCGATGTCTTTGCTGCACTGTTGTTGTTTAACCGTGATATGTCCCGGTCTGCACCAGCTGTTATTGACATACATTGTCACTCTTCCGCCCCTTGCCTTCCCACTGTCTGGTGTCCGGTCTGCCCGTATTGCATGGAAACCCTCCAGTTCGATGTTAGCATCTGTTGCTAATTCTGTTAGCCACGTCTCAGTAAACAACATCATGCTAATCTCTCTGAAGACGCTCTGGTAACAAGCCATAGCCGCTAGCATATCTGCCTTATTGAGTAGTGATCATACATTCCCCATAATAACGGATGGAAGGACGGGTCTGTACCTTATATTTCTCGCCCGCTGTCTTGCTCCAGCACAGCATCCATGCCGTTTGTCTTATTTCACCCGGTATGACGAAGTCTTGCGCTAGCATCTTGGTCCGGTTACGTGCTAACAGCTGGTCTCTGCTGTAACGTATCCTGCTAAAAACAGTGGCTCTGTCTGCCGGCTCAGGAGACATTTGGGCGATCCGTGTGTCCGTCCGATGGATAAGGTGTCGCCGGATCAGAAAGATTAGCAAGAGAAGCCAGATAGTAAATTGAAATCGGAAGAAATTGATCCGCTGTTGCAAAAAGGCAGCCTACTCGTGTAGCGCCAACAATTCCCCTTGTCCCCCAGCACCTTTGATCTGCCATGCCCTTCAGTCTGAGGGAAAACTACTGAGTGGCTTCCCACAATATATATATATATATATGAAGAGTTCCTTTGCAAAAACAGATAAGTCCAATTGTTTTAATAATGAGAAAAACAACTTTTCATGTGTTGGTTTATATGTATTAGTATTTCCAATTCAGCTTCTAAGACATGGTCATTTGAAATATGAGTATCTCAGACATAATAAAGCAGAAAATTGAACATCAACTCATTGTTATTTTTTGGCAATTTATGAGTACTTTTTTCTGCAGAAACAGATAACTCCACAACACATACTTCTGCAAAAACAGACGTCCCCAAAACCATGCTAGTTTGTCTGGTGAATGCATCACTGGTGAACACATCACTGGTTCATCTGCTTCATCAAAACTATCCATATTTGAGATAAAATACAACAAAATTATAAAAAAAAATATCTGGCAGGGAAATCAGTCAAAGCAAGCAGGGAAATCAATCAAAGCGAGCAGACCAGGGAGGCAGCCATGATGAGTCACATGACTGAAAAACCAAACGCTGACTTACCCTGTGGAGTTATCTGGTTTTGTACAAACAGGATCCTGGAGTTTTTCGGCTTTTAAAAAAAAACATAAACTTTGTAGTGTATTTAACATAGGACACATCGGATTTTGAGAAAAAACAATTTGAACTTCTATAAGTAGGTAATGTGAGCAGTTGTTTGTTGTACAGAGGAAAATGTTCTTTGTATTTCTTTGTTTATATATATATATATATATGCACACACACACACACACAGAAAAAATTAAGCGACACAGAGACCACTGCAAAATTATCATTTTGTCTGATTTTACTATTTATACGTGTTGAGTAAAGTGAACAATTTTGTTTTATTCTCTAATCTACTGAAACAACTCACTCAAATTCTAAATCTAAATATCATCATATAGAGCATTTATTTACAGAAAATGACAACTGGCAAAAACAACAAAAAAGATGTTGCTTTTAGATCAAATAATTCAAAGAAAACCAGTTCTTGCTCATTCTTAAACACTACAATACTTAAAGTGACACTCTGGCAAAAAAAAAAAAAAAAAAAAATTCTGTTGCTAACATGTCTGAAACATGTTTTTTGTGACTTGCAAGACATCAGCAGCAGCAGCAGCAGTCTGTTGAATTCCACTGTTGGATGAAGGCCTCAGCATGTCATTTCCATTCCAAGCAGTTTCTCGCCAGATGGTACTAGTTGCCTTTTTCTAAAAATGAAGTAATTTTATCTTGTCATCTTTTGTGCTGATGTCCCTGGTTTCTTACTCCATCTCTCGGCCTCCATGTCGTCAACCTACTGGTTCAGTGATTGTCATGTGGGCTACATGTCCAGCCCATTTCTACTTCCTTGACTTAATGATCTGTACTATATCTTTCACCCTGGTTTGCTGTCTTATCCAGATATTAGTCTTTTTATCTCTTAGCGTAATACCCAAGATGCATCTTTTCATTCTTCTATGTGCAGCAGCCAGTTTTTCTTCCATCCTTTTGGACATTGTCCAGGTTTCTGATGCATCAGTCATTGCATGTGTAATGCACGAATCAAATATTTTTCATTTTAAGCAAAGAGGCAGTCTACCCTTCAATAAATCCTTGTTTTGGACAAAGGCTGCCCATCCAGCTGATATCCTTTGATCCAGTAAATTATCCTGGGTGGGATCCTTCAAACTGAACCGTTGTCCAAGGTATATGTATTCCTCTACCTCTTCTATCTTTGCGCCATCGACGATGACATCTTTGATGTTTGCAATCGGTTCAAACATTGCATTTGTTTTCTTCATATTCATTTTCAGTCCAACCTTGGTGCTTTCACTGGCAAGCTCTTGCATCAATAGTTGTAATTCCTCTGTACTGTGAGCAATGATTACAACATCATCTGCAAAGTGGAGGTGTAAAAGCCATTCTCCATCAATAGATATGCCTTGTTGTTTCCATTTGAGCTTGTTAAATATATCTTCTAGTACTGATGTAAAAAGCTTTGGGAATATAGTGTCACATTGGCGGATGCCCTTTTTATTGGAATTTTCTCGCTGACATTTTCAAGGTGGACACAGATACAGCTGTCTGAATAGATGTAAAGTTTAGCATAGGCTGGCGACACCTCTTGTCTGCTAATTGATTTCATTACGGTTGGTGTCTCAGTAGAATCAAAAGCTTTCTCAATATCCATAAAGGCGACACATAATGGCCTATTGTATTCTCTGCATTTCTCTCGCAGTTCTTTTTCTTCTTCTTTTAGATTTGATTGGCGGTTGGCAACCAGCTTACAGGTGCATTACTGCCACATCCTTCACTCTGTATCATCATTGCTAAGTGTCTTTGTATAAGGAGTTCTGAACAAATCCTTATGTGTGAAAAAATTATCCGTCCTTGGAGTGTGGGTTTAAGGCGTGTATGTGATCGATGGTGGAGTAGCTGCCGCAGAAACCTGCCTGTTCTCTTGGCTGGCTTTCATCTGTTATGTACTCAGTTCTCAACATTAGAATTTTTGTGAAGAGCTTGTACATATTTGAGAGGAGACAAATTGGTCTTTAGCTTTTAATGTCTTTTCTGTTGCCTTTTTTGAAAAGAATGACAACCATGGCTTCTTTCCAGCTTGATGGAATTCTTATTTGTTCCAGGCATTTGGTGTAGAGCTCGGCAAGCTTCTTTAAGACGAATGTAGCACCATCTTTCAGTACTTCCACTTTGACTTTGACCTCCCTGTTGCTTTGCTGTTCTTCATTTTTCTTAAGGCTGCTTCAACCTTACAGGCAGTGATCTTCGGCTTGGCATCACCTTCTGGGATTTTAAGTTCTTTTGCCTTAGACCTGCTGTTGTCAAGTTCCATGTAGAATTCTTCAACCCTCTTCAAGACATCTTCCTTGTTTCTAACTCCGTTACTGTTTTTATCAATCAGGCACGTCAGGTGACACTGACCGGGTGACAGCCTCCTTCTTGCAGTCTTCAGGCTTAGTCTTCTAATGCCTTTTTAATGGTTTCAATGTTGAAGCGCCTAATGTCATCTTGTACACGTTCCTTGATGGTCTTGCATATTTTGGCGTATTCTTGTCATGTTTGCCTCTACGAGGCAGAGAGAGACAAAGCCAAGCACTGGATAATTTTATGCATTTATTAAATAAAGAAACATAACAGTCCAAATGTGCCCAAAATAATACAAAAATGCCAATGCCCAATGCTCCATTTTGTCCCCACCAGGGAGGACAGAGGAGACATTACTCCCCCCCCCCCCCCGCTGCCTCTGGAGGAGGGAGGTGAGTTATACATTGTTTAGCGAAGCAGTCTTCGGTGTTCTCAGGTCAAAGGGGACCTTGGTTGGCCTTGCAGCATAAACTACTGGTGGGCGGGGGTATTGGTGGAGCTAATTAGAATATTCATCGATCCGCACATACTTCAGTAGGTGGAAGATGTAAAAGCTCTTTCAAGCAGTTCTAAGGCAATGAAAGTTTGTTTTTGTGGGTAAAAAGCCACAATATACTATTTCAATACATATGTGTTTTTGAGGTGGTTTAAGAGCCGCCGAAGTGCGTCTTTAAATACGCAGTCTGGTGAATATAAATTCCCAATTAAAAACAAACTACATTGCCTAAAATGGTATCTTATGCCCCTTTTTTCTACAAAAAAACTTTCATTGTCTGTCAGGGTGTGGGTGCAGAGAAAAAGACCCAATCGCAAGACCTCGGTTTGCAGTGTTTTATTGCGAGTGAACCTTTAACTCACAAAACTATAAATAATAAAGAAAGAAAAACAGACAGGCATATAGACACAACAGGATTAAACTAATAACTCAGACTAGACTGAGAGAAACAGACAGACACGTATTACTCATGCGGATACTGATGAGGACACCTTTCCCAGGTGAGGGAATGGCATCCTTTAAATAAACTGGACTAATGAACATAAATTACAGACAGGTGTGAATCATTAACAAGCCAGACTATGAACAGGTAGGAACTGAAAGCGCTGTCAAAATAAAGCAAAACACGAAAACCTGAGAATCATGACAGGAATGACAACGGACAGACATGGACATGATAATAATAACATATGAAATAAACAAGACTGAATAATAATAATGACAACCCAGAATACAAAATACAGAAGTCATGATACTGATGTAAATAATAAACAACTAAGGACCAGGCAAAACCTACAGAACACAAATGCAGACAAAATAATTAATAATAATAAATACAGAAAAATCCAAATTACAACTCAAGATGAAGATGTGGGCTGAGTCAATGTCCTGGAGAGAAGGAATAAAGCAGTAAATCAAAGGAGAGGACATGAAGCCCCAGCACACGTCCTAACAGTAGCCCCCTCGTAAGGGGCAGATCCTAAGGGTAACACCAACAAAAGAAAAAAAAACAAACAAATCCCCCCCAGGGTGGGTAGTGGGAGTACAAGGCCAAAGGTGGGCTGAAACAAATCCCCCCCCCCCCGACAGAGCCCAAAAAACAAAGAACACAGTTTGTGGGACATCACCAAAATCCACAGCCCCAAACCAAAAACAACGAGTCGCCTGGCCTGCCAAAGTCCCAGGGCCACCAGACCGGAGAAAACAACAGGTCAGGGGGCCTATCCAAGTCCATGGGCCCTCGGACCGGAGAACGGAAAGGGTCAGGGGGCCTTTCCCAGTCTATGGCCCACCAGACCAAAAAGCAAGATACAGTAGTTCAGGCAGTCAACCTCTGTCTTTGGGCCACCAGACTACAGAGCCTGGTGGAACAATGGCCACAGGGACACAGAGCTTGACAAACTCCACCAAAAGAACTCTATGTTCTGTAACCATTAACTGTAGTCCACTGACCCCCGGCGAAGACGGTAGAGACACACCAATCTTAGAAACAAATGGCGGGGACGCACCAACCTCTGGGGTGACAGGTGGTGGTCCCTGCTCAACCGCTGGAACAACGACGGGTGGAGTGGACTGCTCACCCTCCAGACCTGTGCCGAATGGCTGAGGTGGAGCATGGTCCGCCTGCGGCTCCCTCTTCAACACGACCACCTCGGATGAGGGAGGAGAACAGGTGGTCAATGAGGTGACACCACAGCCGTTAGCAGTAGAGACTGGTGGGGAAGGCCCAAGAGCCGGTGGACTCTGCATTTGCCCCCCCCCCCCCCAACCAGGAGTAAGGCAATTTTTTTTTTCTAAAATAGTTGTAGAAATTAATGGAAAAAGTACTTGCCTTAGTTCCTGGACTTGTGCTGCCACAGTGACAACCTCGGAATCAGCTGCATGGGGGTAGCATCTGGGAGAGCTGCAGGAGCAGCGGCCTCAGACGCTGGAGCAGATGATGGTTGGGGTACAGTGACTTCAGGCGCTGATGGTTGGAACGCACTTACCTCAGGTGCTGATGGTTGGGGCATACTACCCTCGGGGGCTGATGACTGAGCCGCACCAAACTTAGGAACAAGTGACGGGGGCACATTGACCTCAGAAACAGCTGATGGAGGCTCACCTGCCTTGGAAACCGATGATACCTCTTCCTCCTCTGGTGTGAGAAAATACTCATCAGACAGCAGAAAGTCATTGAGGAAGGCAGGAATATACTCCCTTAAATGGGGTTTAGCTGCTACAATTCTGTGAGCCTGCTTCCACGCCACATCCCTCCACTCCGCGTTCTCCCTTCCATCCAGACGCTGGCAAAGGAGGTATCGCTCTCCAATATCCCTGATGAGGTCCCGCAGCTCCAGGCGGTGGTTGACGTCATCAGCCGTAGCGCTCGGAGAAGAAGAGGGAGGAGAGGCAGGAGAGGGTGAGGATATAGGAGCAGCAGCAGAGAATACAGCAGAGACAGATGGGGTGAATTCAGCAGCAGTTGACGGCTGCTGCCACGCCCCCCTGTCGGGGACAAGACAAGACCTCTCATTAACGGATGTAAAAAAAATGAGAATATGGTACTTTGTCAGCCTCCACCATCTGGTCTGGAAATTAATTCACTGCCCACCTTCCCCATTAGGACACTGATCACAGACAGACCTCCATCCATAAAACATGCAGTTCACAAGAACTCACGCCCATGCTGCTTACGTTCTGTGGATCAGTCTCCTAACTATAATCCACAGAAAACAAATTACCCATCCATTAATAACTCACCACCTACCCTAAATATGGCTCTTTTAAATATAAGGTCACTTTTTAACAAGACTTTTGTCATCAATGATCTGATTTCAGATAATAAGACTGACTGTTTATTTTTAATGGAGACATGGCTTGGCACAGATGCACCAGCGGTTCTCACAGAGGCCTCCCCACCAAATTTTAGTTCAGTTTTTTCCATAAGAAAGGGCAGGAAGGGTGGGGGTACTGCATCATTTTTTTCTTCCTCACTTGCAGTAAAGCAAATTTTACCTGATCAATATACCACATTTGAGCACCATGCTTTTGTCTTTAGCAGCCCTGCAATTTTATGCGTCACAGTTTACAGACCACCGAAATACTGCCGTTTTTATTAATGAGTTCTCTGAGTTTTTATCAATAATTAACTCCTCATATAATTTTATTCTCCTTTCCGGTGATTTTAATCTACACATTGATAAGCAGGGCGACCATATGTCAGAAGATTTTAATGACCTGCTCACGTCCATGAATTTTACTCAACATGTCATGCAGCCAACTCACAACAGGGGACGCACTTTGGATCTTGTCATTAGCCATGGCCTGCCCACGAGCGTGTCCTCTGTTGCTGACTTGGCTGTATCTGACCATTACTGTGTGTTTTTTTAACATCACTGATTTTATACAACGGGAGACCTCGGTGCGAACTGTGAGAAAGCGCCATCTGACACCTGAAGTGGCTGCTGATTTTATCAAACTTACGCAACACTCCCCCAGTTATTTCACCTGCATCGTGTGATTTTATTGTTGATAACTTTAACAGTAAATTAAGATCAACTATTGACAGAGTTGCCCCAATAGTCATAAGGACAGTTAGGAATAAACCAATGCCTCCATGGAGAAACAACCAAATCCAAAAACTGAAAAGAGAGTGCAGGATGGCTGAGAGGAAATAGAGGAAAAACAAATTGACTATCAATTACCAAGTACTACGGAATAAAATAAAAATATACAATAATGCAGTCAAGACATCGAGAACTGAGTATTTTTCCAACATAATGTCAACCTATAACAATAACCCTAAAGTCCTTTTTGCAACCATTGATCAGTTAATCAACCCAGATTTTAATAAAAACACAAGCCTGCCATCCCACTCTCTCTGTGAGAGTTTTGCAGACCACTTCAGGTGCAAGGCTGATTCTATTAGATCCAACATTTTATCTGACCAGAAGACTGCTTTTAATGGAATCATGGACTTGTGGCGTAACATTATGTAGCTCACATATTCCTTGGCAGAGACCCAAACATAAAAGGACTTTGAACTCGTGGTGTGTATTGACGTCACGTCGGGGTCACCAATGTAGGAATCATGAAATGAAGAGACTGAATGATTTCTCAGTATTAGTTTATTCCATCTCATGTCCTACAGCTCCTTCTCTCAGTCAGGGAATAAGAGAGTGAGCTGCGGTAAACCACATACATTTATACCTCCACATCAAACACAGAATCACATTTACATTTAATCCCTCCATTGTCCTCTTGACTCCTCTGTCAAGCTGCTGTACCTGACAGATGCAAGCTCCGGACGGCAATTCCTTGTTGACACCGGAGCACAGAGGAGTTTCATCACTGCAACCTATGCGGACCGGGTGGCCGGCCCCTGCGGAGACGGGGCAACGGCCGCAAACGGCTCGTCGATCAAGACTTTTGGCGAAAGGACTCTGCGCCTGTCCTTGCACGGCCGCAGCTATGAATGGACCTTCATAGTAGCGGCAGTGAGTTTCAACATGTTAGGCGCTGACTTTTTGTGCTAACATGGCTTGTTGGTAGATCTGGTTAATAGACGCTTGGTTAATGCACTCTCTTTTTGTTCCATCCCTTGTGCAGCTCGGGTGTCCCCACCGCCAGTACAGACCAACGTCGCCACAGCAGGAGGTAAGTTTCACACTCTCCTAAACCAGTTTCCAGCACTCACAGTTCCCACGTTTTCAGCTAAGGTGGCGAAGCACGGGGTGGAGCACTTTATAACCACAAGTGGCCCACGAGTTTTTGCGAAGGCTCAGCGCTTGGACGCAGCTAAGCTCTCCATTGCGCGTGAGGAGTTCGCCAACCTGGAAAGGTTGGGCATAATTCGCCGCTCGAAGAGCGCCTGGGCTTCCCCCCTGCATATGGTGCCTAAGGCTGACGGCTCGTGGAGACCTTGTGGTGATTACCGCAGGTTGAACAATGCCACAGCGCAGGACCGCTACCCAATTCCGCATATCCAAGATTTTTCGGTGCATTTGGCCAAGGCGCGCATTTTTTCTAAAATAGACCTGGTCCGCGGTTATCATCAGGTCCCGGTCCGACCAGAGGACATTCCCAAGACAGCGGTAATAACCCCGTTCGGGCTTTTTGAGTTTTTACGCATGCCTTTTGACCTTAAAGGCGCCGTGCAAACCTTCCAACGCATGATGGATGCTGTGTTGTGCGACCTCCCTTTTGTTTTTGTCTACTTAGATGATATTTTGGTCGCCAGCGCCTCTGAGGAGGAACACGAAAGACACCTCACAACAGTTTTTCAGAGGTTGGGAGCGCATGGGTTGATAATCAACCTGGCCAAGTGTCATTTGGGCGCAGCGCAGATCGATTTTTTAGGGCACCGCGTCTCCCCAGAGGGAGCAGTCCCGCTGCCGTCCAAAGTACGCGCAGTGGCTGAGTTTCCCCAGCCACAAACGGTAAAAGCGTTGCAAGAATTTTTAGGTATGGTAAATTTTTACAACTGTTTCATACCCCACGCGGCGCAGCTCATGCAACCGTTGTATGCCGCGCTAAAAAAACAGAAGCCCTCCAATGTGATCGAGTGGTCCCCAGAGCGGGAGTGCGCATTCACTGAGGTTAAAACAGTGTTGGCAGACGCAGCACTGCTGGCTCACCCAGACCCAGCAGCCCGAACAGCGCTAACCACAGACGCGTCAGATGTGGCCATAGGAGCCGTTGTAGAACAGCAGGTCGCCGGGGTTTGGCAGCCACTCGCTTTTTTCAGCAGGTCCCTACGCGATGCGGAGCGGAAATATAGCGCGTTTGACAGGGAACTGCTAGCGCTCCACCTGGCCATTCGCCATTTTCAGTTCTGGTTGGAAGGACGCCGTTTCACTGCATTTGTCGACCACAAACCGCTCACTTTTGCAATGTCCAAAATCTCAGAACCGTGGTCAGGCCGACAGCAGAGGCAGCTGGCCGCAATTTCAGAATTCCCCACCGATATACAGCACGTAGCCGGTAAACTTAATGTAGTAGCAGACTGTCTCTCGTGAGCGGTAACAGCGCCTGTCCGCGCGGATGGGGGCTGTAATGCCGCAGACGCGGAGTGAGGTAACAGCGCGGACGCGGACGCGGCTCCGGTGCACGTGGGGATAGATTACGCAGCCATGGCAGTGGAGCAGAGCGAGGACACGGACGTGCGCGTGCTCCTGTCTGGACCAACAGGGTTAAGGCTGGAGAGCATAAGTTTACAAACCGGTTTACCCCCTCTAATCTGCGATGTATCCACCGGGCGACCGCGCCCAGTGGTACCGGCCACGTGGCGCCGTCGCGTTTTTGATGCGGTGCACTCCCTAGCGCACCCGGGAGTACGCGCTTCGGTGAAAATGGTAGCAGAGAAGTTTGTTTGGCCGAGCCTGCGCAAGCACGTGAAGGAGTGGGCGAAAGCCTGCATGTCTTGCCAGCGGGCCAAAGTTCACAGGCACACGAAAGCCCCTTTAGAACCTTTCCACATTCCGGCTAAGAGGTTCGATCATGTGCACGTAGATCTGGTGGGACCCCTGCCGCCATCGCAAGGGTTCACACATCTCCTGACAATGGTGGACCGGACCACACATTGGCCGGAAGTGGTCCCATTGCAATCGACCACAGCAGCAGAGGTGGCTCGCACTTTTTTAACAGCCTGGGCAGCGCGGTTCGGAGTTCCGTCAGACATTATGTCCGATAGGGGTCCGCAATTCGTATCGGAGCTGTGGTCAGCAATGGCCAGCGGCTTAGGAGCGACAGCCCATCGCACCACCACTTATCACCCACAGGCCAACGGTTTATGCGAGCGTTTTCACAGGTCGTTGAAGGCAGCCCTCAGAGCGTCGCTCACGGATACAGATTGGGTAAACAAACTACCATGGGTTTTATTGGGGTTGCGTTCGGCACCCAAAGAGGATTTAGATGCCTCACCTGCTGAATTAATTTTTACTCAACCTCTCAGGCTGCCAGGGGAATTCCTGCCAGCCCATGCGGCACCAGAGCGCCCCCCGGTGCGGGGACCTCTAAGTGGCACGGGAGCAGAAATGCTCCCGGGCCCCGCTCATCACACTTTTCCGCAGGTTTTTGTTCCCAAGGCTTTGCAAAACGCAGAGTTTGTTTTTGTCAGGCACGACGCCCAGCGTCACAGCCTCCGCCCACCTTACGACGGTCCATTTTGAGTGCTGGAAACCGGGGAGAAATGTTTTGTGCTAGATTTGGGGGGCAGGAAAGAAACAATCAGTGCTGACAGATTAAAGCCTGCCTTTGTGTTACGTGACGAACCTGTACGACCGGCGGGGGCGCCTCGACGCGGCAGACCTCCCAGGGAACGGCCCCTGGTTTCCCCCAGAGGGGACAAATAACCCTTCTCCCCATCATTCCACAGGTGCGCCGCAGGACGGCACTACACAGGCTGCGAAACCTGCGTACAGCAGATTCAGGAGGAGATTGAAGCCTAGGCAACGGGCAGAGTGATGTGTATTCTGAACAACCCATGTAGATTGTGCTGTAGATCCTGCAAAGGGGGGGTGACATAATGGTACAGCTGTTAGAGTGATGTTGTACAGCTGTTAGAGTGATGTTGGTGTATGTGTCCATTTTTGACATAATGTTTATTGCTGTTAGAGTAATGTTGGTGTGTGTCCATTCTTGTGCGTTTCGGGGGGAGTGATGTGGCGTAACATTATGTAGCTCACATATTCCTTGGCAGAGACCCAAACATAAAAGGACTTTGAACTTGCGGTGTGTATTGACATCACGCCTCAAATGGACAATGAGTCTGGACCACCTGCGAACTTGGGAAGAAGTGAGAAGATCTGGAGAGAGAACCTGAAAGGACTGTCTGACCTCCTGGGGTCAGACAGAGGAGTCAAGAGGACAATGGAGGGATTAAATGTAAATGTGATTCTGTGTTTGATGTGGAGGTATAAATGTATGTGGTTTACCGCAGCTCACTCTCTTATTCCCTGACTGAGAGAAGGAGCTGGAAATCATTCAGTCTCTTCATTTCATGATTCCTACAGACTCACCTTTAGCTGAGGAAACGCTGGACTGTTCTGCCCTGGTTGATGCTAAGATGCTTGGTACAGTTTTTTTCCCACGTAAACTTGACCTCTTGTCTTTTAGATCTGATTCCCACATCACTTTTTAAAACATTTTACAGATTCTTCGAACATGAGATTTTAAACATTGTAAATTGCTCTCTTCAGACTGGTGTTTTCCCCGCTGCCTTTAAAACGGTTAAAGTTTTAGAAAAAATTGTTTTTATCCAGTTAAACAATTTTCTTATGGACCACAACATTCTTGAGAAATTTCAATCTGGTTTTAGGACAAACCACAGTACCGAGACAGCCCTTTTAAAAATTGTTAATGATATCAGGTGTAACATGGGCTCCCACAAACTGTCAGTCCTGGTGCTGCTGGATCTCAGCACTGCCTTTGATACAGTAGATCACCACATTTTATTAAACAGAATCAAACACCTAGTGGGCCTCTCAGGTACTGTTCTTGAATGGTTTCATTCCTATCTCGCAGATCGCAGCTATTTTGTAGGTATGGATACCTGTTCTTCGGCAATCCACGAAATCAAGTGTGGGGTACCCCAAAGTTCAATTTTAGGGCCAGTACTTTTTAATCTTTATATGTTACCACTTGGCGATGTTATCAGGAGACATGGCATCAATTTTCATAGCTATGCTGATGATACTCAACTGTACATTGCCATGTCTCCTGATGACACAAAACCAATTAATGCCCTTTTGAACTGTGTTTTAGATATAAAGTCATGGATGGCAGAGAACTTCCTACAGCTCAACCAGGGCAAAACAGAAGTTTTAATCATTGGTCTTGAAGACAAGAGAGAGACACTTCTACCAAAATTGCTAGGTCGAAAACCTACACATTGTGTCAAGAACCTGGGTGTCCTTTTAGACTTTATTTCACACATTAAAAATGTAACAAAAATCGGATTTTACCATCTTAGGAATATAGCCAGAGTCTGCCCTTTTCTTTCTCTTGCCAGCACGGAGGTTTTGATGCATGCTTTTATTACTAGTCATATAGACTATTGTAATGCCCTGCTCTCTGGTCTTCCTCAAAAAAGAAAATCACATCTCCAACTGCTCCAAAATTCAGCAGCACGAGTGTTTAACGAAGACCAAGGGGCGGGTCCATATTACACCAGTTTTAGAATCGCTGCATTGGCTCCCAGTGCCTTTTAGGATCAATTTTAAGGTTCTCTTAGTAGTTTTTAAATGCCTCAGTGGTCTTGGGCCTTCTTATCTATCTGAGCTGCTCTTATCTTATGAGCCCTCGCGGACCCTGAGGTCCTCTGGTACTGGCCTTTTATTGGTTCCCAAAGTCAAGACCAAGACTTTTGGTGAAGCTTCCTTTCACTATTATGGTCCTCGTCTGTGGAACAGCCTGCCAGACAGCCTCAGGGCCGCAGAGTCAATAGATGTTTTTAAGAACAGGCTCAAGACCCACCTTTTTAATTTGGCTTTTAATAAACCTGTTTAATTATTACTGAAGTAGTCATTTATGTTCCATTGTTTTGTGTTCTTTTTGGTGCCATTGTTCTTAGATTTTCTCATCTTCTTATTGATGTTTTGTTTTTTATAGTATGGGTTTTTAGTTACCGTTTTTATGTGTTCTTAGTTCTTTTTGTACCTTTTTAAATTTTGGCTTTTAACAAACCGTTTAACTCTTATTAAAGTAGTCATTTCTGTTCCATTGTTTTTACATTCTTTTTAGCTCCATTTGCTTTTAGATTTTCTTATTTTGATGTGTTCTTAGCTCAGTTTCTAAGTATGGGTCTTTAGTTCCCTTTGCTCTTTGTGTTATTTTTTTTTTTTTTGTATTTTTGTGTTTTAGCTCCAGTGTTTCCTCAGTGGGGACCCTCATGCCGGATGCTGGTTGGCCCATCTGCAGGGGTGTTGGTCTCGTGGGTCGCTCTAGCTTGGGTGGGTGGGAGCTTTATACCACTACCTACAGCTGTGGTGTGGGCCCCAGCCTGTCCTGGTTGGGGCGGCCCTTGTGGCACCTTCTGTGGTGACTGGCTGTGTGGTGACTGGCTGTGTGGTGTCCCGGCGTGGGGGGCTCCAAAGGATGGTTGCTCCTTCACATGGTGCCTTGGTGCCGAGCAATGTCTCTTTTATGTTATATGTGTGAAAGAGAAGTAGGGGGTGAGGTATGTGCCTGTGTGTGTTGTGTTTTGTGGGTATGTTTATGGGAGGGTTGGAAGGGGTGGGGATGTATCATGTAAAATATGTAATTAAATGTGTCTATTGTTTTTATCTATGTAAAGCACTTTGTGCAGCATCTAATGTTTTAAAAGTGCTATACAAATAAAGTTGATTGATTGATTGATTGCCTTGTATCCCGCTCTGCTGCCGCTGGTGCGCCAGATGACTCCCTCTTGGTGGGAGATTGTCTGGTGGAAAGTTATGGCTCTCTGGGCTGGAGCTATGCTGGAGTGCCGGGAGGAGCGGTGCCGACGCCCCCTCCACGTATCCATGGCGGCCAGTATTGCCAGTCGTACGATAATTATTGCATTTGTACGATAATTTTGCCCTCTGTACAATGTACAATCAATAATTTCAAAAATCCCATAATGTACATTAATTTGACCCCTTCATTACTGTGCATGGCTACATTAATACATTAGCAAACACAATCAGAGTACAGATCCTGCGCATACATACTATGTTTGTTTTTACGCATCGTCTCATGTGCGTGGGCTGTGTGAAAAAGAAGATGGAAGACTCATGTTGCAGTGGGAGAGAGGCAGCCTTGGATGGAGGTTAGTGATGGGATCCACAGTTCAATGAAACGTGCAGAGTCCAGCTAAAAAGATCCGTTATCAATAGTTGTACACTGAATCACTCAGTGCTGTACTGGAGCTCCAATTGTCTACAACTCACCAAACTGAGAGTTGGCTGAACCTAGTGGGCAGGGCTCGTTTGCTGCTGCTCAGGTGAGGGATTCAGCTGCTGATGGCTGGCTTCCAATACATCTCCGGTGAGTGATTCAGTACAGTACGTTCACCCATAAAAACTAGTATTGTTCGTGTACGCTTCAGCACTAATGCAGGCACGGCAGACTCAACAAGTAAGCAACATCACGAGCAGGTTGAGAAACAAATTGGCGGGGGGGCAACAGATCCCAGTTTTACTGTATGGTTCATACCTGTTGTTGGCATTAGCACTAAAGCTTTCTGTCGCTGCTGCAATGTGCAAATGTCTGCAAAAATGTCACTGAATTGTAGTCCTCAATAAAACTGAAACAGGTTTCTGCTTCAATTATCAGAGGCATTTTAAGGTACCCGGTCAAGTCCCCCATAACAAACTTGGCCCATCAAGTGATGGCCTCTATTGCCACCTGATTCGGGCCAGCTCACGTAATATCACATAGAAATCAGCCAAATAAAATCACATTGTATCCACACACAGCTATCAGTGAAAAAGTGAACCTGTTAAAATGAGTTTGGTAAGGATAATTACATGGAAGCAACCATGGCTTTATTAGATCACTCGGGTCTGAAAATATTTTTCTTATTTAGTCTGCTAATCTCACCTAGAGAACCAAAATGGCCAGGGCTGGTCCTGCAGGTAGACAGCACTCATACATAAGCATCCGTTGTGTAACCAAGCACAACTCTTTCAAGTATGCCAGAGATGAGGAAGGGTTCTGTGCTTGAGTGCAGTACAGAGGGAAAACATGAGTAAAATTAACTGGACCTTGGTGTCAAACATGCTTGGCCACGGTACAGACTGATTAGTGTGAGAATGTCATTATTACTTCTGTATTTTCCATTTTACTTGATTTTTTAAAATTTTCTTACTTTCTGCTACACTATTTCAATCGATTTTGCACCATGAATAACACAACACCCAGTGATAAGGACAACTTTGATTCCAGTATAACAACACCATTCAGGAAAGAGATGCTGGCAGTCCGATTCCATTCAGAGCTCAAACCAAAAATCCTGATGCATAGAGGTCAGTGACATTTTAGGGTGGATGTTCTATCACTAGGCCACCAGTCTGGTATACTTAACTATGAAAAGTAATTTATTAATAAATAAATAAATATACTTAAGTATTAAAAGTAAAAGTCCAAATTTTGAGAATTGTTGTCTAGTCATCACCTTGAATATAAAGCTGTAACATAAGGCAAAGACCTGTGGGCAGGCTGATTCAATTGGTAGCCCAGGGCCATATCTGATCTTTGGAGATCCCCAATGTGGCCCTTTGATTGTCTCATCACATGCATCTGTGACCACATTCGAAAGTAAGTGGTTTGTAGGATTAGATCAAAATCCATCCTCAATGCTTTGATGAGTGTAATTAGTGCTGTCCCACTGATATCACAAAAAAGACACTTTATACCAGTTGTAAATCGATTTTTAGACAAAATTGTTTTTTAGACAAAGGGATTATGGTTAAAACTAGGCTGGATTTTTACATTTAATTATTATTGTATTAATAGAGTTATTATCTGCTTGCTTTTTCCCCCCATTTCCTCTTTTTTAACTCATTATTTCTCTTCATTTTCTATGAACGGCTTTCATGCTGTCATTAGTATCATGCACACTACTTACAAAGGAGTTTAAAAAAGCAAAGAGCAGTGACTGGAGTCAGGCGGGGCCAGTTTACAAAGGTCATGCCTCCTGTCTCGTAAATCTTTGCTGCCCCCCCCCCCTTCCCCCTCTGAGTCCGCCAGTGTTAGTCACCATACACCTCTGCATATGAATTTCAAAGAGAAAAGATATGCAAGAAAAATGCCATACATTGCCAAGAAAATATGCAGATAAAGGTGGAAATTGCATTTTAATTCTGAGAGAAAAGTTTCACATTTGTGAGGAAAAATGTCTTCTACTAATAACAGACCAGTTTTATCCAAACGATTTAAGTTAAAATAGTAATAAAAAAAAACAAGATTTGTGGCTAGTCACTTTCCATAGTCGAGGTGTGTGACCCCTGACTTAACATTAAACTGCGACGCTATTGGCTGAGCGCTCTAGGAAGTCCCGCCGTCATGTGACTGTGACGCAGGCGCTCCAGCAGCTTCCTCAAAGCCGACAGCAGCGGTGGAGACGCGCAACATGGCTCCCAATTTGGAACTTCCACAGGCGGCCGTGGTCGCGCTGCTGCTCTTCCTCTCTCTGATCCCACCGGCCGAGGCTTACGACGCCGGGGACGCGCTGGCTGTGCTGCTCTTCACCGGCCTCACCGTGGTGGGTTTGTGCGCCTTCCTCGGCTGGTACGCACGGAGGCGGAACGGGCAGCTGTGACGAGAGGAACGCAGAGGGAGGCGGCGGGGGTGCTCCACGGACTGGTCCCGTCCCGTCAACGCATGATTCACTCGTCCCACCCGCGATCTCCCGTGGACTGTTTGGCACCGGGTTCGTGTGGCAGAAGACTGATCGGCGACGTGCGTCTTCGGAGATCGTGCGGCGAGGGTGACGTGGGCCAACCGGGTGGAGCTGGATCTCCAGGAAGTCCTCGCTCGTGCTGGAGCTGCTGTCTGCTGAGGTTACAAGGACCAAACACTGTCGTTGCCTTCAAGTATAAAAAGACTGCTGCAGTCACTCCAAATATGCCTGTTTTCTGCTTTGTGTGAAGCACAGTCTTACTCAGTTTTTTTTTTTTTTTTTTTTGTAAGTGCTGCAGTTAAAACATGAGTGCAGAATGTGATACTGCTCAGAAGACAAAGTGCGTCTGTGCCCACGTGTTTAAATCTATCTCCATTATGTTCTTGTGTTTCCAAGTACTGTGTGTGTGTGTGTGTGTGCCACGTCTATGTTGGAAGTGGATATTTAAAATGAATGAAATGTGCACTGCTACAAGATTGTGAGTAATCCAGCGCTCTGAAATTTCAAAGATAATTTGTTAGTGTTATGACAAAAGCAAATCAGCAAATGTTCACATTTGGCGCCTTGAAAGCAGTCAAGTTTTTTTTTTTTTTTTTTTGCTTTAAAGTTATTCATTCACTATTTGTTGAACAGAAAAGAAAACCCAGCAGTGACTAATAAAGCGGTTATGGTATAAAGTATGTCAGTTCTTTGTTTTGCTTCAAAAAACGTGAAGCCAGTACAAAATTAAAGTGACAACAGAAATTTAGGCTCAGTGGCTATGGTTAATGTTTTGTACTGGCAACCTTTAAACCGTACAGCTGTCCATATAGTTCTCCAGCCTTATTACAGGCTCTGCCCAAATAGTTGATTAACCTGATATTTAATTACACTGGCATCGTCTGAAAGTTGGTGTTCAGGTTTTCCATTTTCCCTCTCAAAATGCTTAATCTTAAGAGGTTTTTACTTTTACCAAAATACTTTGGGAAATTAGGAGAAAAATCTTACAATTTCCCAAGAAAAAGTAGCAACTTGATTATGAAGCCCATGATTTTACATAAATTTGCAAATGCCAAAAATAAAAAAAGGATGTGTGGCAAAATTGCAAATTCATGAGTTCTAAATGTACACAAAAAAAAGGAAATTAAGAAAAACTCAAATTACAACAAAAAATGCACATTTAAAAGAAATTTATAAGGAAAAAAGATCTTCCATTTACAAGAAAAGCTCCAAATTTTTGAAGGAAAAAATGCAAGGAAAAAAGCTGCAGATTTGCAGAACATTAATGAAAGAAGTCACATTTTTGCAAAACATCAATGCTGGCGTAGTAGACAGAGGAAGAAGAAAGACTGTACAGAATTTTCTGAAAATTTGCTCTTGATTGCTCCAGAATATTAAGAACCCCATTAGTGGTATTCAGGACAGCCCTAATTATAACTTATGTCCATTAGTTTATCCAACTCACAGCTGAAGCCTAACCTGGGCATAGGGTCACAGTGAGGTACATCCTGGTAAATAAAGGTGACCTAATCTAGAGTCACTGATTAACTTCTGCAATACAGAATAGCAGCAATCCAAAACACCCAGCGCCGTTTCAAGCTTTTTACCCCCCCCCCCCCAAAAAAAAGGTAATTTAGGTGCCCTGTATTTGTGTGCTTACAAGATAAAAATTGCACATTTATACGTCTCGAGAGAAAAAAGGGACACTGTGGGGAGACTTGAATAACGAAACCGAATTGTCTTTCATTCCAGTTTATTCAAGAAATCATTCCACTGTCTGCTCTTATTCTTGAGCAGCGAACAAAGAGAGTGAACACACCAAAGCTCTCTCATTTAAACATTCTGACATTAAACCATTTCCCTCGCGGGGGAAATCACACATCTCTCTCAAAATCTCTTTATTCACATTCATTAGCCTTTTATTTACATAACTCCCCCTTCTCTCTTCCCGAGCCTCAGTGGTCAGGAAGTCTTCTGTCCCCTGTCCTCCGCAGGGGGTCCAGGCTCTGTGGCTCCGCACCGCAGGGGGCTGGCTCTCCTTCATCGTGGTTAAATCACATATGCAGTGTCCAACATATACATGTCTCACAACACAGCCATATAACCCCCCCAAACGATGAAGAACAGACTAATTCCTAAAATTAAATAGCACCTTACTCACTACTGAATAATCAACACCAACATTCAGTCTGTGCGCCGCTTGGGCTTCAGCCGTCTGCCGAATCTGCTGTGCGTTGGCCCCGCCTTGCCTGCGGTGCGTTTCTGCTTCGGGTCTGTTGACTGAGGAAGAGAGTGGTTAATTGCCTTCTGCGGGGGCCTGCCTCGTCGAGGCGCCACCGCGACCGGTACAGACACGTCCTTCATGACAAAAGCAGGTTTTAGTCTGTCAATACTGACTGTCTCTTTTCTGTCTCCAAAATCCAGCACAAATTGCTTATCACCTGCCTCCAGCACTCGAAATGGCCCTTCGTAAGGCGGTTTGAGCGTTGCTTTTAGGGCTTCGCGCCTGACAAAAACGAAATCGGCATTTTTCAAAGCCTTGGGGACGAAAACTCGTGGAAAAGCGTGATGAACCGGACCCGGGAGCGTGTCTGCCCCCGTGCCGACTAACGGTCCCAGAGCCGAGAGAGGTGGGGGCTCTGGGTGCTCTGGTAAAAACTCGCCCGGCAGCCTCAGAGTTTGTGCGAATACCAGCTCCGCTGGGGAGGCGTCTAAGTCCTCTTTAGGCGCAGAACGCAACCCTAATAAAACCCATGGAAGTTTATTCACCCAATCTGCATCCGTGAGCGACGCTCTGAGTGCTGCCTTCAAAGACCTATGAAAACGCTCGCATAAACCATTGGCCTGAGGGTGGTAAGCCGTAGTGCGGTGAATTTTGGCTCCTAAGCCGTTGGCCATCGCTGACCACAGCTCAAAGATGAATTGCGGTCCTCTATCGGACGTAATGTCCGACGGAACCCCGAAACGCGCCACCCAAGCCGTTAAAAAAACGCGAGCCACCTCCGCGGCCGTGGTCGTCGCAAGTGGGACCACTTCCGGCCAACGTGTGGTGCGGTCCACCATTGTCAAAAGATACGTGAACCCCTGTGATGCCGGTAGGGGGCCCACAAGGTCGACGTGCACATGGTCGAACCTTCTGGCCGGAATGCAGAACGGTTCTAACGGGGCTCTTGTGTGCCTGTGAATTTTGGCCCGTTGACAGGAAATGCAGGTTTTTGCCCATTCCTTCACGTGCTTGCGCAGGCACGGCCAAACAAACTTTTCCGCCACTAGTTTCACCGACCCGCGCACCCCCGGGTGCGCCAGTGAGTGGACCGAGTCAAAAACACGGCGGCGCCACGTGGCCGGAACCACCGGACGCGGGCGCCCCGTCGACACGTCGCAGATCAGGGGGGGCATACCGGTTTGTAAACACTTGCTCTCCAGCCTCAACCCTGTTGGTCCAGACTGGAGCGCGTGCACGTCTGCGTCCGCCCCCTGGTCCGCTGCCATGGCTGCGTAATCTATACCCACGTGCACCGGGGCTGCGCGCGCCACCGTGCCGCTCTCCTGCGGCGCGGTCACGGTGGCCCGTTCTGCCTCTGCGCGTGTTGGGGTCGTGAACGCGCGTGAGAGACAATCTGCTACTACATTGAATTTGCCCGCGACGTGCCTAATGTCAGTGGTAAATTCCGAGATTGCGGCCAGCTGCCTCTGCTGCCTGCCGGACCACGGGTCTGAAATTTTGGCCATGCCGTATGTGAGCGGCTTGTGGTCCACATAAGCGGTGAAGCACCGTCCTTCCAGCCAGAACTGGAAATGACGAATAGCCAAATGCAGCGCCAACAGTTCTCTGTCAAACGCGCTGTATTTTCGTTCAGCCGCGCTTAAAGATTTGCTAAAGAAAGCCAAAGGCTGCCAAACTCCGGCTACCTGTTGCTCAATAACGGCCCCTATGGCTAAATCTGAAGCGTCTGTCGTCAGCGCGATACGTGCTGCAGGGTCTGGGTGGGCCAGGAGCGCAGCGTCAGCCAAGGCTTTTTTAACCTCTGTGAACGCGCGCTCCCGCTCCAGGGACCATTCGACCGCCTGGGTCGGTTTTTGTTTTTTGAGCGCGGCATATAACGGTTGCATGATTTGAGCTGCGTGGGGCAGGAATCGGTTATAAAAATTCACCATCCCCAAGAATTCCTGTAGTGATTTGACCGTTTGTGGACGGGGAAAATCCGCTACCGCGCGTACTTTCTCTGGTAACGGAACTGCTCCCTCCGGGGAGACGCGGTGACCCAAAAAATCGATCCGCTCGACGCCGAACTGGCACTTGGCTGGGTTAACTATTAAGCCGTGCTCTCCCAGCCTCCTAAAAACTGCTGTGAGGTGCGTTTCGTGTTCGTCCTCTGAAGTACTCGCGACCAAAATGTCGTCGAGGTACACAAACACGAAAGGGAGATCGCGTAACACGGCATCCATCATCCGCTGAAATGTTTGCGCCGCCCCTTTGAGACCAAACGGCATGCGTAAAAATTCGAAAAGTCCGAACGGGGTTATTACCGCTGTTTTAGGAATGTCCTCCGGTTGGACCGGGACTTGGTGATAGCCGCGAACTAGATCAATCTTTGAAAAAATGCGCGCCCCCGCCAGGTGCACCGAAAAATCCTGAATGTGCGGGATGGGATAACGATCGTGCGCCGTAGCGTTGTTTAGCCTGCGGTAATCCCCGCACGGTCTCCAGGAGCCATCGGCTTTCGGTACCATGTGCAGCGGCAAAGCCCACGGGCTCTTCGACCTACGAACGATGCCCAGCCTCTCCAGGCTGGCGAACTCCTCGCGCGCAATGGCGAGCTTAACTGCATCCAAGCGCCGAGCTTTTGCAAACACGGGAGGACCAGAAGTGGGGATAAAGTGTTTCACCCCGTGCTTCGCGACCATCGCTGAAAAAGTGGGCACAGTGAGCGCTGGAAATTGGGTGAGGAGTGTGTGAAACTTACCACCTGCTGTAGCGACGTGGGTCTGTACTGGTGGCGGGGACACTCGAGCTGAACAGGGGAGAGAGTAAAAAGAGAGTGCATTTACCAGCCGTCTATTAGCAAGATCAACTAACAGATTGTGTGAACACAAAAAATCCGCGCCCAACATGTTGAAACTCACCGCCGCTATTACAAAAGTCCATTCATATGTGCGGCCATGTAAGCATAAAGGCAAGGTCCTTCTCCCGTAGGTGTTGATGTTCGAGCCATTTGCCGCTGTAGCTCCGTTACCGTGGGGTCCAGCCACCCGGTCCGCGTATGTTGGGGTGATGAAGCTCACTTGTGCTCCGGTGTCAATGAGGAACACTCGTCCGGAGCGCGCATCCGTGATGTAGAGCAGCTTGTTGCGTTCTCCGAGGGTCGAAGCTGCTAGCGACCCCCGGTCTTGCCGTTTCCCGAACTCCTGAAGATGCAGGGCGGCACACACCTGCGTGCCTTCTCTGCAAACCTCCGATGGTAAAAGCAGAGATCTTCTCCTCCGCTGTGTCGTGCCCGCGCTTCTGCCGCCGGGCTATTGGCTCCCCCTCGTCGCGGTTGTGTTGCCGCCGTCGTCGGCCAGTCTGGTTCTGCTGCCTCTGGCTCCCCGCTGTCTCGGGTCGCTGCTGTGGTTGCTTGCCCGCCGCAGGCGTCCAGGATCCCATCTGCCTCCTGGGCCAGCTCCCGGAACTCCTCCAGGGTGTGACACTTTTTGCCGGCCAGCGTGCTTCTCGCATGCGCCGGGAGGTTGGAGAGGAAGATGAACTGAAAAATGAAATCATCGTTGTCCAAACCTCTCAGCTGTATCATCTCCTCCATCAGGGCGCTCGGCCTGTGTCCACCTTGGTCTAGCAAAGACAGGATCCTCCTCGCCCTCACTTCAGCCGAGGGGGTGAAAAACTTGATGAGGGTGGATTTCAGCTTGCCGTACCTGTCGGTCGCGGGTGACTGCTCCACCAAGCTTTGCACGCACCGAGCTGTGCTGTTGTCCAGTTTAGCGATGACATGGTGGAACTTAGTGTCATCCACCGTTACTCCTGCGAGCGCGAACTGCGACTCTGCTTGCAGAAACCACGACCGTGGGTTATCCTGCCAGAAATCAGGCAGCTTAACGGCCACTGCGCTCGCCAGCTCTGAGCGCTGTGAGTCCGGGACCCTGAGAATTTCTTCGTTCATTCTCAACGTCGTCAGTCACCAATGTGGGGAGACTTGAATAACGAAACCGAATTGTCTTTCATTCCAGTTTATTCAAGAAATCATTCCACTGTCTGCTCTTATTCTTGAGCAGCGAACAAAGAGAGTGAACACACCAAAGTTCTCTCATTTAAACATTCTGACATCAAACCATTTCCCTCGCGGGGGAAATCACACATCTCTCTCAAAATCTCTTTATTCACATTCATTAGCCTTTTATTTACATAACTCCCCCTTCTCTCTTCCCGAGCCTCAGTGGTCAGGAAGTCTTCTGTCCCCTGTCCTCCGCAGGGGGTCCAGGCTCTGTGGCTCCGCACCGCAGGGGGCTGGCTCTCCTTCATCGTGGTTAAATCACATATGCAGTGTCCAACATATACATGTCTCACAACACAGCCATAGACACATTTATAAGAAATAGTTGCAAATTTACAAGAAAAAAGTGGCAAATTAATGAAGAAATTTGGGAAAAGTCACACATTTATGAGAGAAGTTGCAAGTTTACAAGAAAGAAATTCAAATTAAGAAAAAGGATGATGGAAAAAAGTTGCAAATTTATGAGAGAAAGTTGCTAATTTACTAGAAAATAAGTTACAAATTTATGAGAAAACATTTTGAAATTTTGGAAAAAAAATTCTAACTTTACAAGAACAAAGTATAATTTGAAAAAAGTTTCAAATTTATGAGAAAAAAAGTCAGAAATTTAGAAATTTGCAAAATACCAAGAAAAAAAAATCATGAGAAAAAAAGCTGCAAATTTGTGAGGGAAAAAAACCTTAAAATTTACAAGAAAAAAGCTACAAATTAATGAGAAAAATAAATAAAAGGAAATTGCAAATTTATGGGAAAAACTCAAATTTATTAAAAATGTTACAAGTTTACAAGAAAAAATTAAAATTAAGAAAAAGGATTATGGAAAAAGTTGCAAATTTATGAGAGAAAGTTGTAAATTTACAAGAAAATAAGTCACAAATTTGTGAGAAAACATTTTAAAATTTTGGGGAAAAAAGCTGCAACTTTACAGGAGCAAAGTGTAATTAAAAAAAGTTTCAAATTTATGAGAAAGGTCAGAAATTTAGAAGTTGCAAATGTACAAGAAAAACTGCAAAATACCAAGAAAAAAATTCATGAGAAAAAAAGTGACAAATTTGTGAGTGAAAAAAGCTCAAATTTTACAAGAAAAAAAGTTGCAAATTTATGAGAAAGTCACTAATTTAGGAGAAAACATTGAAAATTTATGAGAACGGCCTTCAGATGTTCCTGTTCCCGCTGATGTGGATCGCTGCGTGGTTGGGGCCAGCCGCTTTCCAGATGACTGACGGTTTAAGATGGCACCCAGGCCCGCCTCAGCCGGCACCTCCAAGGCCGTGCCCACCTTGGGCTTGCCACAGGCTCCATGAACTCAAACCACAACACTAACTGTTTTAATGTGTTTAGCAGAAATGAGTTTAGCAGAGCACGACTGGTTCACAGTGGCAGAATAATCCACCCAGTCATGCAGGGTCAACCGGTGATCTACCCGGTGCCCCAGGTTTTGTTTTCCCTTGCTTGTTTAAAAAAAAGGCTGTTGTGAGTGTGAAGAGTTTAAATGTTAATAATGTTTTGGGCTTTTCCAGGGGGAGGTAGATATTGTATATGGACATATCAACAACAGCAGACGCTACGGATGTGATGTTGGATGCACAGGTGACGTCATCACACCCTGCCTATTTAAGGGGACTGTTGGTGGGAATCGTCCTCTTTGGTGCTTCGCTTCTACAGTAACACCACCCTGTATCCCTGCACCCTGCTAACAATAGCTTGTATGTATGTTCAATGTGCTACTAGCTGCTTGTTCAATAAATCATCATTCAGTTCAGCCACCGCCTCTGTGGTCACTCATTTCCAGACATAACAAAAGTATTTTATCGAATATGTTTATATTTGAGAATTTTGCACATATTTGCTTGTCTTTTCTTTCCGTGTTTTTATCCATTACTATTTTTAATGGTTTATTTTGTATGCTTCGAATTTGAAATGTAATTGTTACTTCATGTTTTGCCTTGTGACTCTGACAAAATGAATAAATGTGTCATCGATCTGGCTGAGCGCTGCAGCATCCTGGCATCTGTTATTCTTTGTACGTTACGCAATCTCTCTCATCAGGAGCCAGGGAGGTTAACTGGACACAGCTGGTGAAATTCCTGTGTAATCCTCACATCTTCTTAAGTGTCTCAGTGTGTGGATCAGCATGGGATGTCATGTTGATGAACCTACTCCTCTTTACCTCCAGGATCAGGAAGGGACTGTAGCCTCTCTGTTCTGACTCCCACTCCTCTTTAAAAACTCTCCATGATCTCCAGGTTGAACCTGCAGCCTGCCATGAGTTCTATCCTTAGCTCCACGCACCCACCCAGCCTCTGCCCAACACCCGACTGCCTATCCTCCTCTTTGGGCTCCCTGCCACTGAAGGATCTTACAAGTAAGAACTCTGTATAGTCGCACCATTCATAGTAACCCCTTGTGCCTCAGGATCTCTGGCCCCATTGCTCCTCGCTTCTGGACTTCCTGCACAAGGTCACCTCCCAGATAAGGGCACTGAGTAATATTACATTGTTTACATGAACTCTTACCTCAGGGCCCTCCATGGCCTGTGACCTACTGGTTGAAGAACCTACCTTGTCTCTGCTGTCCTCTCCTACCTGTTTGACTCATCTGCTTGCAAGTAAGCCCTTGAATGATCATGCCATCAATATACAGTACTGCCATCTTTAATCAGGATACTTACCCTTCTCCTCCCCACAGGACCCTGTTTCCCACCACTCAGCACCGATTGTTTATTTATTAACTATATATAATCTTATTATACTTAATTAATTCCAGAATGAAATTCATGGGCATCCACCTGAATGAGGCAGCCACAGTGTGAGGCCAATCCCTTCACACCTATAGGGCCATTTTAGGTTCTCCAATTAACCTAACTTGCAGGTTTTTAACTGGAGCACCCAGAGTAAACCCATGCAAGCATGGGTTGAACATACAAACGCCATACAGGTAGGCCCTTCTGGCTTCAAACCCATGACCTCCTTACTGTGAGGCAATGGTGCTAACCACTACACTACAATGCTGCCCCTGCTGTGTGTTGTCCTGCTGGACTTTTCCAAACCATGACAAAATGAAAAATAAGTTAAAATCATTGTAAAATCATGTTGCAAATTTAAGTGGAAATATTTGGAAATTTATATGAGATAAATTTGCAAACTCACAGAAGAAAAAAAAGTTTACATTTTCAGAAAAAAATGAAGTTTTACGTAAATAAAATTGTAAACCTAGAAGGAAAAAAAGCTTCAGATTTCTGAGAAAAAAAGTTACATTTTTGAGTGGAAAAACTGTCTTACTAATGCTGACAGAGCAGTTCATATTTATGACTCAGAGCTTTTCCCTTCCACTGCAAGGTTCAGAATATGCAGTATTTTGCTGCCCATTAAGGTTTTTTTTTCCCCCAAAGTTGCTCAGAATAGCTCTTTTTGTCATAGAGGTTGCCAACCCCTGAAATAAGTTTACAGCTTTTTAGTCGTATCCATTACCATGACTGGCACAATCCTCTCATGTTTGGCAATAATTAATTCAAAACACATGGCTATGGTTTTTATGTAGGTATGTGTGCAGCATTTTAAGTGGGCGCTCACTTGTGACCATTTGTTCACTTGTTAGTCTGCCCGTGACATCAGGGCTGCCCACTCATGGCCGAGAAGTCAAGTCCCATGAATTTATGATGCTGCCCGGGCAAGAATGAACAACATGGCGTAAAGTGCTTGTCATTTATGTATATACTGTAGAGGGAAGTCATGCTGCCTTGAGCTGAGCTTGGCTGCCTGATTTAACCCTTTACTTACGTGATGGTGGTTGTTTGTGTGGAGGAAAACCTGCATGAGTCAAATGAGAGGATGGGGGATAGGTTCCTCTGAGAATCTGGTCTTTATTAAAGTAAACAGTTACAGTGGTTTGCAAAATATTTAGCCACCGCTGGACTAATAACACATTTTGGTGATTATTTTCCTCAGTTTGTATGTTTAACTAATTCAGTGAGTAGTGTTATGTCTGATATTACCCTGGTTCACAGATGAGGCGAGGTGACTTGTGGAACACAGCTTTATTGAACTCACTGGCACTGACAGCCACAGCACCGGCCAAGGTACAAGCGAGATAAAAGACCGCAGAATGGCCGACCCCAGCCTTATATTGAGTGGGGCGGTGACTTCACAGTAAAATATATATATCACATCCTCCCCCCCTTAAAAGTCCAAAACCACACACTCAATTAAGACTCTCCCCAATTTGGGACCCGAATCGCACACTAACAAATGAAAACTGTCACTAAATGGCCTAACACATTCACACAACAGAACCTAAAATAGGGAGGACGGGTGGACTACCGTCCTGCTCACACGGTATGGTGGATTATTCTGCCACCTGCTAAAATAAAGTAAAGTCCATTGATAACTAAGATTGTACCCCGTGCTCCTAAACTAGAACAACCCCCCCCCGCCCCCCCCCCAAATAATCCCTTATATAGTTTTGTTTTGTTTTGTTTTTTTAAACACAAACAACAACAACACCAGAACTTCAACATACACTATTTACAACCCAAATCTTCAGGTTAAAAAAAAACAAACATAGCTGGCATGGGGGCCCAGGGCACCCTCTCAGCAGATGCGCCCCTGGAAACAGCCGGTCTTCAGGGTGATGACTGACCCTCCGGACACTGAAGCCACTCCTCTTCACCATCGGAATCGTCCCACGTTCAGCCTCGTTTCCCGGAGTCTTCTCTCAGACACACCGAAGCAGATTTGCATGCCACACCGGGCCGTCAGACAGCCTGAAGTGCGCTGCGCCCAGTTTGTCCACTATGCGCATTCACTCCCGATGCTCCTCAGGTTGACGTTTGACCCATCTTCCCCCCGGACGTTCCTCATCTCGACTCCGAACCCAATCTAGGACCCTCAATGGGACCCGGCGTGGCTTGAGACGATGTTGTCGAGCACACTGATCCTCCGTGCTTCTCGGTCTAGCCCCGACCTCTTCTATTGCTGTTGTAACGTGCGCCGTCGTAACTGCAAACCCCCCATCCCATTGTGGCCAAACACCGGAGGCATCTGGGGCTAACCCATTGGTGCCACTCGCCGGTGCAGGCTGTTGTGTCCATAATGTAGGAATGACGAGTGAGTCTCACCTCGGTTAACAGGGGTTTATTCAGGATAAATCACAAACTATATACAGAGGCTTACGGCACTCTCCTGCTGGCCAGGTGGCTTCACTCTTTTATACCCTGGGCGGCGTCACTGCCAGAAACCGGTAGTAGCCACCCCGGTCTATCTCCCAACCAACCCAGCCGCCATCTTACTAATACCAGCCTGTTTACAGACATAACATTCCCCTCCCTCAAAAAAATGCCAAGCACACAAATAACCCACCCAAATTTATCACCTGAAACACGCACTAATCAAAATATGTACAGAAAATAAACAAAACATCTATCCAATCATACAACTAAGGCTGAGGGGCTGGGTAGACCACCAGCACCCCCCCCCCCCCCCACATGGCCGAGCGGGTTATTCTGCCACTTGAAAAAGGGGAACATACAAACAAAACAATAAAGCCGCGTTTCTAACTGAAAATAATCCCCTAACAACATTAAATAACACATACATACATTCTATTGGCGGCCCCCCACCCCAACTCCCACTCCACAATGGGCACACAGAGTAAAACAAACAAGGGGCTACTCAAATAAAATAATCCAATTAAATCAAATCCTTCCAAACACTTAGAAAGCTTATCAAAATAAGTCAATTAAACCAGGCAAACTTCAGAAATCACTAGCATAATCTCACACAGAGTTGCCACCGGTCAGACTACAGAAATTTAACACAAAACCCAATCCATAAAACAGACTAAGGCACAGTTCACACACAGGCATCTACAGTTGACATACAAACTAAATTAGATTTGCAACTAAACATCAAAAGGATGCCTCCCGCACTCACACATACTGCTCACTTCACCTTTTTCTTTTTTTTAAAACAGACAATTTATCGGGGCACCAAATAGAAACCAACAACAAAACAGGACTGAAGAAAACAGCACACACATGCAGAATAAAACCCTCAGTCCCTGGATGGATCCCTCTCAAGGCGTCGCCATCTCTTCACTTCAGGGCTCCTGCTGCGCCGTCTCCTCTCCACCTCCGGCAGCCGCAGATCCCTTGGGTGTCTCCAGACATGAATAGACCTCCGCCCATCTGCCTCCATCCGACCAGGGTCCACCTGGAACCGCCTCTGGTTGTCCCGCTGCTTGCGTGGACTGTGATCTAGACATACTCGAGCCTCATCCTTGGTCTTCGAGGGAGCCCACTTCCTTTTTATCAGATCACTGGTCCTGTGACAGGCCCCCAACTCCAGACACTCCATCTCGCTGGCTCTCCTGGGTCTCCACTTGGCAGGTCGTCGCTGGGAGCGCTTTACGATAACCACGCTCCGCAGTCTATCCCCATTTTCTCCCGGCGTTGGCACCTCATCCTGATGAGCCTCATCGGGGGTCCCGCCGTGCCATCTGGCACCCTCATCCAGGGCAGCCTGCGTGACGGCATTGGGTCCATCCTGAGAGGTCTCCACGTGGCGCGGTGTGTGCACTCCCAAAGTCACATTGTCCATCCAGTCCGAATCCCACACCTCAGCAAACTCCATGGCAGGAACAGGTCAGCCCCACAGTCCACATCCAGACGATTCTTCACCCGAAATGTTCATAATGGAGAATCCAAGGCTGTACACTGGGCGCCACACTGTCCTTATACCGGGCCTCCATCTCAACGTAGCCCAAAATAGCCAACCTGTTCCGCCCATAACCATAAAACTCTACCTGTTGCCTTCTTATCTGTTGGTGGGGAAACAGTCTGTCAATGGTTTCAAGATTCGGGACAGAAATCACCGCTCCCGTGTCCACTAGGAGTGGAATCTCAACTCCATCCAATGTGGCGGTGCAGCCGATTCTCCTTGTCGTCTTCGGGAAGACGGTGTGCACAACCGTTGGAGTCTTCTGTGCAGCACCTGGTTCTCTCCCATGGCTCCTGCGTACAAAGTTTTCGTACACCCTGGCAAAATGGTTTAAAATCCCGCATTTGCCACAACGCTTTCCTTTCGCCGGGCACACTCTGGACTTATAGCGGTGCTCAGTGGACCCACATCCATAACATTTTGGCGTACCAGGGGCAGACCTTATCCTGACCATGGAGGCAAAATCATCCTCTCCGCATTCGCCATCACAAGGGTCCAGGCTTGGTGCCTTAGCGCAAGACTCATTCTTTTCCAGAGATGCCCCTTCAGTAAGGCCCCTCGCAATGGTCTCTGCTACCTCGTACTGTTGGGCAAGCTCAACAGCCTCATCTAACGTCATCTCTCCTGGATGCGTCAACAATCTGGACCGGGCCGCTGTGCAACAGACATGCTCCGCCAACTGGTCCCGAATCATCTCATCCTCCAGGGTCCCAAATCTGCATTTCCTCACCAGCTCACGGAGGTCCACCACAAATCTTCGCACAGGCTCTCCCGACCACTGGTGGTGCTGTTGAAACTGAATGCGTCTAACAATGACATTCTCTGGCACCTTAAAGTACTGCGCCATTAGCTGCACCACTTCATCAAAACTGTCCGCACCTCCAAGATTTTCTAGAATCCTCTGGCCTTCCATTCCTAAATTATGTACCAACACAGCTCAGGCACGGAGCTTCTCCATCTCTCCCAAGCCCAGGACAACAAGATAGTTGGTGAAGGCAGCGAACCACCGAGGCCACGGCATGAGGGGCTCGCCTGGTGCATCAAGAAACAGCCAACAGCTAGCAACAGAGCGCTCCATTACCGCTTTTACCTCGTCGCCAAATGTTGTGTCCATAATGTAGGCTTGACAAGTGAGTCTCACCTTGGTTAACAGGGGTTTATTCAGGATAAATCACAAACTATATACAAAGGCTTATGGCACTCTCCTGCTGGCCAGGTGGCTTCACGACGAACGAGGCAGAGCCTCTTCCGCCCACTCTTTTATACCCTGGGCAGCATCACCGCCGGAAACCGGTAGTAGCCACCTCGGCCTATCTCTTAACCAACCCGGCCGCCATCTTACTAATACCAGCCTGTTTACAGACATAACACAGGCACCTCGCTATCACGCTCGGTCTCCCCTCGACCATTTCATGAGTGCCGGCACTGAGACCCTCTTGCGCTGGCCCTGAGCAAAACTGGTCCTGCTTGACCGCCATGGCACCCAGTAGTTCTTCATCCCACACCGTGTGGATGGCTGTCGGAGGCGGGTGGAGTGATTTATTCCATGGGCTCTCTGGGTTAAATCCACGGCAGACCCTGGCAAAATGGTTTAAGCGACCACATCTGTTACAACGTGCTCCTCTCGCTGGACAGTCCTTAGCCTTTTCGCGGTGTGTCGTAGACCCACAGCCCATGCAAAGGGGCTTTCCCAGGGCAGACCTTCGGCTGGTAGCGTTGGCTTCCATACCTTCGCCATCCAAGCTACCTTCACTATCCAGGTCCGCGACCTTTGCTGCGACGAGAAGCTCCGGTGACTGCTGTGACTGGTGCCTGGTTAGCTCCAGAGCTAGCTTGTCCGTGGCTTCCATTTGGAGACTTACCTTTCTTCTCTGGCTAATGTGAGGTCCCTAGGCGCTGTAAGTAGCCTAGCCTGCAACGTGGCATTGCTTGTATATTCCGCCAGCTGGTCACAAATCATTTCTTCCTCCAATGTCCCAAAACTACACTCGCTAGCTAGCTGCTTCAAGTCGGTGACGAACTGCCGGATGGATTCACCTACCCGCTGATGCTGCTGCCAAAAGCAGATCCTCCGGACCGTCACGTTATCTGGGGTGTAGAAATGGCTAGCTAGCAGCTCCACTACCTCTTCACAGGTGTCCGAGTGACCAAGTGTTCGCAGGACCTGCTGGCCTTCTATACCTAAATTGTGAACCAGAAGCGCCCGGGCTCTTAGCTTATCAAGCTCACTGAGTCCCAGCACGGCAACATAAGTTTCAAAGACTTCAAACCACCCAGGCCAGGACACCGGTGGCTTCCCGGGAAACTCTAGACAAGGCCAAATTGGAGCTACACATGCCTCCATGGTTTAATCCGACGTCACCAATGTTATGTCTGATATTACCCTGGTTCACAGATGAGGTGAGGTGACTTGTGGAACACAGCTTTATTGAACTCACTGGCAATGACAGACACAGCATCAGCCAAGGTACAGGCGAGATAAGATACCGTAGAATGGCCGACCCCGGCCTTATATAGGGCGGGACGGTGACACCACTGGAGGTATGCGTCAACACCTCGTACTTCACAGTAAAATATATATATCACAAGTAGGGTTCCCAAACTTTTGCTCTCTCTCAGTTTTGTATTTATCTATTATTTTGTTTAATTTATGTACATAGTAAAAGTAAGTATGTATGTATCAATATTTGCTGGTTAAAAGTGTAATTCTTTTCCATATCCAATACAGAGTGTGTGTTTACATCTTTTCAATTAAAAAATATTTGGGGTGGCCAAATTTTGCATATGATTGTAGAAAAAGGTCAGAATGAAACAAAGTATTTTATAAAATATGTGATTGGCATAGACCAGTAAATAATAAAAGAATATTGTGAGCCACAAAACATATTTTAAGCTTTAAATGAAAGTAATGTGGTATAAGTTTAAGTTTCTCCATCTCAAATTTGCATTTTTCTCTTAAATTTGCAGCTCTATTTGTAAATTTACATCAAATTTTCATTTCAGTGTAAACTGTTTTTAAAAATGTAAAATTTGAACTTGAAGATGCACTCCGGTGGATATAAATCCTCCATAAAAGCAAATCTACATTGTCTAAAATGGTATCTTATGCCCCTTTTTCTACAAAAAAAAAAAGACTTGTCACTGTTTTGCAGCTTCATGTCAATCTTTTCACTTTTCCTTCTTCAACTGCCAGGATCTCTCCACCCACATTGCACAAGGCTAATAGTGGCTAATGCTACATTAAACAGAATAAAAACCTGTGATCAAAAGACTTACCAGTTGAAGGACATGCCCAGTTGTATGCACGGTATCCCAGGAAAATGACTGAAGCTGCATCGGTCCTTAAAACAGTTTAATGGTAAAACCCATCTTAATTTGGATCAAGTTTTCAAAGCAGCTTGTTAAAAAATGCTAACTAGCCTGGAGGTAAACTTCAGTTAGGCCAGAGAGTCCTCACTGGTTCAACATGACAGACCCGTTACAGTTACATCACCAAAAACACTCCATCCAAACTCACCTTTTTTTCAGGGGGCGGAGCTAAACTGAAACTTTAAAGCAAAAAACAAGAGACATGACATATTTGAGTGATTTCCCTCTTGATGTGCCTATATAAAAAAAAACATGTTGCAGGCATGCTAAGAAAAAAAACTCAAGTGTCATTTTAAACATCAAAGTTTTTCTCATAAAATTAAAAACTATTCTCATAGATTTGAGTTTTTGCTAAAGCATTTCCAGGTTTTCCTTGTAAAACTCCTTCCCTTTGTAAAAATTTAGTTTTCTTGCAGATGTATGACACGTAAATTTCCAAAGGTTCACACACATTTTCATTTTTTTTCTCATAAATTTTAAGTCAAGTCAGATTTATTTGAAAGCACATGTAAAATGACAGAGTTGACCAAAATGATGTGCAAAATTGAATATGGTACATAAACATAAAATGGGCACCAGCTCAATAGGGGCTAAGATTCAGAATGATCTTAAAGGTGCACTAGACAGTATTTAAAAAAAAAAAAAATACATCAACATGTCGAGAAAGGTGCAGAATTTTTTAAAATCTTTTTTTATATAGGGCAGGACCACTGAAAGGCAACCTCTCTTTTTCAAGGACACCCTGTTCACATTCATACCTGGAAGCAGCAACACTGGAACAGTTGGTGTTAAGGGACTTGATCAGTGGCACTCCAGTGGGGTTAATGAGGGTGGGGGCAAACACTGCTATGTTGTCTGTCCCACCCAGATCTGATCCTGTCAGCCCAGGGATTGCACCGGCAACCGGCAGTCACAAGTCCACATCCCTAAACATTAGGCCACCTCTTTTTTTAAAGTCATTGTTCTTCAAAAGTAGTATATTGATGGAAAAAATACATTTAAAAAATGATGAGTCCAAAACATCTTCATCTTCATCTTCTTCCGCTTAATGCTTTTCGGGTCGCGGGGGGGCTGGAGCCTATCCCAGCATCTTTGGGCGAGAGGCAGGGTACACCCTGGACAGATCGCCAGTCCATCGCAGGACCAACACAGAGAGACAGACAACCTTTCACTCACACAGTCATACCTAAGAACAATTTAGAATCCCCAGTTTTTTTGATGCCAATTAACCTACAATCATAATATTTAAATCTGAGCATTTGGATGACGGGAACCACAATCGCCGGTAAGGATGTCACAGCCAAAAGCATAACTAGGTTGTTGTCACCTTTCACTGCCTCATATTAAGTTCATACCACAAAAGAGTCCACCCTTGACATGAATCCATGTACTTTTCATTTTTTTCAGTACCGTATTTTGTTTCTAAAACAAAAACAGAACAAGAACTAGCTGTTATATGGTTTTGGCCTTTTCAAAATAAAATGAGAACTGAAACAAAATATCGGATCTGATTTCATTAGTTTGGGCAGCACGGTGGAGTAGTGGTTAGCACTGTGGCAACACAGCAACTCACCCTTGGCCATGAGATCTTGGGTTCGATCCCACCCCCTGACCAATGGTGATCTTTCTGTGTGGAGCTTGCATGTTCTTCCCATGTCTGCATGAATTTCTCTGGTTTCCTCCCACAGGGGCCAAAACATGCAGGTTAGGTTAATTGGCATCAACTGGGGAGGTATGAATGTGAGTTATCCCTTGCCCCCCCGCCCCCCTCCCCAGGCCACAGTTGTAAATAAGAATGTGTTCTTAATCTGTCCTGCCTGGTTCAATAAAAAAAATATCTTTTTTTTTTAAATTTTATTGTTTTGGTCACAAATGCATTTAACTTTCCCCCCCATATTTAGACCCACTTATCCTTTTTTGTAAAGTATTGAATTTTGCTATTATTTTTGCCAGTAATACACTACCCTTCAAAAGTTTGGGGTCACTTAGAAATTTCCTTATTTTTGAAAGAAAAGCACTTTTTTTCAATGAAGATAACTTTAAACTAATCAGAAATACACTCTATACATTGCTAATGTGGTAAATGACTATTCTAGCTGCAAATGTCTGGTTTTTGGTGCAATATCTACATAGGTGTATAGAGGCCCATTTCCAGCAACTATCACTCCAGTGTTCTAATGGTACAGTGTGTTTGCTCATTGCATCAGAAGGCTAATGGATGATTAGAAAACCCTTATGCAATCATGTTAGGTCTGCAATGCTGTAATTGCTGCAAATGGAGGATTCTTTGACGAAAGCAAAGTTTGAAGGAAAAAATTATTATTTCAAATACAAATCATTATTTCTAACCTTGTCAATGCCTTGACTATATTTTCTATTCATTTTACAACTCATGGTGGTAAATAAGTGTGACTTTTCATGGAAAACACAAAATAATTGTCTGGGTGACCCCAAATTTTTGAACAGTAGTGTATATGTTTTATTGAAATTATCACACTGACTTTTCAATTAATTAACACAATACAAATTGTAAAGGCACATGTTTTTTCGTAACTTCCAGCTCTTATTTCCGGCTGTGACCAAAACAATTAAAAAATAGAAGCAACTAACGAAATCTGATTCATTATCCTGTTTTGGATCAATTCTGATTTTATTTTGACAAGGCTAAAATCATATAATAGCTATTTCTGGTTGTTCTGTTTTCATTTCCGAAATGAAATATTGAAAGAACGAAAAGTACATGGATTGACAAGCTGTCCATCCATCCATCCATCCATCCATCCATCCATCCATCCATCCATCTTCTACCGCTTTTCCAGAGGTCCGGGTCGCGGAGGCAGCAGTTCAAGCAGAGAAGCCCAGACTTCCCTCTCCCCAGCCACCTGCTCCAGCTCTTCAGAGAGGATACCAAGGCGTTCCCAGGCCAGCTGGAGACGTAGTCTCTCCAGCGAGTCCTGGGTCTGCCCCGGGGTCTCCTCCCAGAGAGACGTGCCCAAAACACCTCAAGAGGGAAGCATCCAGGAGGAATCCTGATCAGATGCCCAAACCACTTCAACTGGCTCCTTTCAATGTGGAGGAGCAGTGGTTCTACTCTGAGCCTCTCCCGGATGACTGAGCTCCTCACCCTATCACAGAGGGTGAGTCCAGCGATCCTACGAAGAAAGCTCATTTCAGCCGCTTGTATCTGCGATCTCGTTCTTTTGGTCATTACCCAAAGCTTGTGACCATAGGTGAGGGTAGGAACATAGATTGACTGGTAAATCGACAGCTTTGCCTTAGAACTCAGCTCCCTCTTCACCACAACAGACCGGTACAACGTCTGCATCACTGCAGATGCTGCATCTATCCGTCTGTCAGTTTCTCGCTCCATTCTCCCCTCGCTCGTGAATAAGACCCCGAGATACTAAACTCCTCCACTTGGGGCAGGGGCCTGTCCCCAACCCGGAGAGAGCAATCCACCTTCTTCTGGCTGAGGACCATGGACTCGGACTTGGAGGTGCTGATTCTCATCCCAGCCGCTTCACACTCAGTGGCAAACCGTCCCAGTAAGACCTGTAGGTCATTGCTGGATGAAGCAAGCAGGACAACATCATCTGCAAACAACAGAGATGAGATCCTGTGGTCACCAAGCATGACACCCTCCGTTCCCTGGCTGCGCCTAGAAATCCTGTCCATAAAAATTATGAACAGGATCGGTGACAAAGAGCAGCCTTGGTGGAGTCCAACTCTCACTGGGAATGAGTCCGATTGAGTGTTGGCAATACGAACCAAACTCTCACAACTGTCATACAGAGACCGAATAGCTCGTAACAAGCCAGATACCCCATACTCCGAAGAACCCCCCCCCCACAAAAAACCACAAGGGACGCAGTCAAATGCCTTCTCCAAGTCCACAAAACACATGTACTTCTATCATTTGCGTAATATTGCCAAGATTAGGAGCATCTTGTCTCAGAGTGATGCTGAAAAACTGATCCACGCTTGTGTTAGCTCGAGATTAGATTATTGTAATTCTTTATTATCAGGTTGTGGGCAGCACGGTGGTGCAGTGGTTAGCACTGTTGCCTTACAGTTAGAAGGTTCCTGGTTCAAATCCCCAGGTTGGCAGGGGTTGGAACCTTTCTGTGTGGAGTTTGCATGTTCTCCCTGTGCTGCGTGGGTTTACTCTGGGGGCTCCGGTTTCCTCCCACAATCCAAAGACATGCATGTTAGGTTAATTGGCTGTTCTAAATTGTCCCTAGATATCTGTTTCCTATAGGCCCTTAGAATAGAGGGGTTAGTATTAGTGAAAGCGCTTTGAGTGGTCTTTGTGACTAGAAAAGCGCTATATAAGTGCAGGTTAGTTAGTTAGTTAGTAGTAGTTGTCCTAAAACATCTTTAAAAAGTCTTCAGCTGATCCAAAATGCTGCAGCAAGAGTTTTAACAGGTACTAGAAAGAGAGATCATATCGCTCTGGTTCTGGCCTCCCTTCATTGGCTTCTCATAGAGTTTAGAATAAAGTTTAAAATCCTTCTTCTTACTTACAAAGCTCTAAACAATCAAGCTCCTTTTCATTTAAAAGATCTGACACTACCGTATTTTCCTAACAGAGCACTATGCTCTCAAAATGCAGGATTACTTGTAATACCGAGAATCTTCAAAAGTACAATGGGAGGCAGAGCCTTCAGTTATCAAGCTCCTCTCCTGTGGAACCAGCTGCCAATCTGGATTTGGGAGTCAGACTCGATCTCTGTTTTTAAGAATAGGGCTAAAACCTACCTTTTTGATACAGCCTACAATTAGGGAAGGATCATGTGTTTCTGAACCCTCCCTTAGTTATGCTGCTAATAGGTTTAGTCAGCTGGGGGACCTCCAATAATGCAATGGGCCTCACTCCTTTCTTCACTCTCAATGAAATTTTTTTTTTTTGCTGGTCATTAACATCTGTTTGTTCTCTCCCATAGATTGAGTCCACATTGTGCTGTTTGCTCTCTACATGTCTGTTCTTTTCATCTTCTCTGTCCCCTCACCCCCCAGCCAGTCGCAGCAGATGACTGCCCCTCCCTGAGCCTGGTTCTGCTGGAGGTTTCTTCCTGTTAAAAGGGAGTTTTTCCTCTCCACCGTCGCCAAGTGCTTGCTCACAGGGGATCGCCTGATTGCTGGGGTCTTTCTGCAACTGTGGGGGTCCCCCCTACTGTTGAAAGTGCTATGAGATGACTGTTGTTGTGAAATGGCGCTATATAAATAAAGTTGAATTGAATGTAAACTGGTTGGGCAAACTCCCACGAACCCTCGAGGATTCTCAAGAGGGTAAATAGCTGGTCCAATGTGCCACAGCCAGGACGAAAACCACATTGCTCCTCCTAAATCCGAGGTTCGACCAACGGCCGGATGATCCTGTCCAGTACCTTGGCATAGACCTTCCCAGGGAGGCTGAGGAGTGTGATCCCTCTAAAGTTGGAGTGCACCCTCTGGTCCCCTTTTTTGAAGAGAGGAACCACCACCCTGGTTTGCCATGCCAAAGGCACTGCCCCCGACCTCCACACAATGTTGCAGAAGCATGTCAACCATGACAGGCCTACAACATCCAGGGCCTTGAGGTACTCAGGGCGAATCTTGTCCACCCCCGGGGCCTGCCTACCAAAGAGATTTTTAACCACCTTTGTGACCTCAGCCCCTGTGATAGGCAAGTCGTCCCACTCGTCTACAAGCCCTGCTTCCTCTGTGGAAGGCGTATCAGTGAGATTGAGGAGATCCTCAAAGTATTCTTTCCACAGCCCGACGATATCCATCCACACCATACACAGTGTGGACAGGGAGCTGCTTCCCCCTCCTGAGATGCCAGACAGTTTGCCAAAATATCTTCGAGGCCGACCGAAAGTCTTGTTCCTTGGCCTCACCGAACTCCTCCCATACCTGAGTTTTTGCTTCAGCAACCACCCGAGCTGCGTTCTGCTTGGCCTGCCGGTACACCTCAGCTGCTTCAAGAGTCCCACAAGCCAACCAAGCTTGATAGGACTCCTTCTTCAGCTTAATGGCCCCCCTCACCACTGGAGTCCACCACTTGGTTCAGGGGTTGCCACCACAAGATGCCCCGATGACTATGCGGCCACAGCTCTGGGCAGCTGCTTCAACAATGGAGGTGGAGAACATGGCCCATTCAGACTCCATGTCTCCAGACTCCCTCAGAATGTGGTTGAAGTTCTTCCGGAGGTGGGAGTTGAAGACCTCCCGGACAGGGGCCTCAGCCACTATACGTTTGGGTCTACCAGGTGTGAATGGCATCCTCCCCTGCCATCGGATCCAACTCACCACCAGGTGGTGATCAGTTGACAGCTCTGCACCCCTCTTTACCCGAGTGTCCAAGACATACGGTTGCAGGTCTGATGACACGATAACAAAATTGATCATCGACCTGTGACCTAGGGTGTCCTGGTGCCAGGTGCACATATGGACACCCTTATGCTTGAACATAGTGTTGGTTATGGACAAACTGTGGTTAGAACAGAAGTCCAATAACCAAACACCACTCGGGTTCAGATTGGGCAGGCCGTTCCTCCCAATCACTCCCTTCCAGGTTTCACTGTCGTTGCCCACGTATGCATTGAAGTCCCCCAGTAGGACAATGGAGTCTCCAAGAGGAGCACCCTCCAGCACCCCAGTCAGAGACTCCCAAAAGACTGGGTACTCTGAAACATCATTTGGTGCATAGGCACAAATGATGGTCAGGACCTGTTTCCCAACCCGAATGCACAGGGAAACAACCCTTTCGTCCACCGGGGAAAACTCCAATATAGAGGCAGCAAGTTGGGGGGATACAAGAATACCCACCCCTGCTCGTCGCCTCTCGCCCGGGGCAACTCCAGAGTAGGCCAAGCTCCAGCCCTTCTCTAGGAGACTGGTTCCAGAACCGAAGCTGTGTGTTGAGGTGAGGCCGACTATATCTAGCCGGTATCTCTCAACTTCATGCACCAGCTCAGGCTCCTTCCCCACCAGAGAGGTGACATTCCACGTACCAAAAGCCAGTTTAGGAAGCTTGAGATCAGTCCGCTAAGGTCTCCGCCTTTGACCGCCACCTGATCCACATAGAACCGGACCCTCAAAATCCCTCCTGCAGGTGGTGAGCCCACTGCAGGGTGGACCCATGTAACTCCTTTGGGCTAAGCCTGGCCAGGTCCCATGGGCAGAAACCTGGCCACCAGACGCTAGCCCCTCATGGATCTTCACCTTATTGTGGTGGGGGGTTTGTGTGTCCCAGTGATCCCAGGAGCTATGTTGTCTGGGGCAATTTGCCTCTGGTAGGGTTACCCAAGACAAACTGGTCCTGGGTGAAGGTCCAGACTAAGAACCCCCTCATGGATCATCACCTTATTGTGGTGGGGGGTTTGCATGCTCCAGTGACCCCAGGAGCTATGTGGTCCTGGGCAATTTACCTCTGGAAGGGTCACCCAAGACAAACTGGTCCTAGGTGAAGGGTCAGACTAAGAACGATCTAACAGACTCTCTCATTGACAAGCTGTATCTAGCTTTTAATCACCAAAGAACTGAGACTGTAGAGTAGTCTGTGCTGCATGTTGATGTTTGCCTCTACCAACTAGTACAGTGTTACAGTGGGGCAAGAATAAGAGTGACACCTACTGGCCAGGAGGTCACACTGTCATCTTTGTCACCTTTAAAGCAGTGGGAACACTAAAGCTGGATTCATGCTACACCTCCGCTGTCCGCGTACGTGCAACCAGAAACCTTGTGTGACGAAATTTATGTCATCGTCTCCAGTCCGCTAGTGTACACAGGGCTCTACTGTGGACAACTGCATACAGCCCAAACTTTATGGCTGCATGGCCTGCCCACTACCTGAACGTGTTGACAGAGCATGCACAAGACTGAACGTCCCATTCATGAGGTGGTGCTACAAACACAGCATACAAAGACAAAGTAGACGAGGAAGACAACAAGGAGGGGGACGACGAGCATAAACATACATGATTCCTTCTGCAGCAGCAGCAGCAGCTTGAGCCAAAAGGAACACTGGAAAATGATAATTCTTCCTTTTCCTTGAACTGACGCCATTGTTGTTGCTACAAAAAATTGTGCGTCACTCTCGTTTTTGTAGCCGGTGAACAAACTGGCATGTTAGCGCATTTGCACTACCCATAGGACTGGGGCGAAACTACAAATAGTAGTTGTGTGCATGCGTCAACCCCTTGGCCTGGTAGCTGAAAAAAGAGAGCATGTACAACACTGCATGCGCGCCGGGCTCATCCAAAGCACACACAGTCCGAAGTGGACCAGAGGGGAAATGCAGCATGAATAAGGCTTTAGATGACTACAGCGATGGTGACTATGACCTCAGTCCCAACAACCAATCACAGGGCATAACTGTAGCCACCAACAACTAAGCACTCTGTGATTGGGTCTGAGGTCATAGTAGCCATAGCTGTAGTCTTTCCTGTGTTCCTACCAAGAACAGAGCTGTTGAAGGCTATGGGGGAAGTCAAATTCACCTGGTCAAAGGTTGATGCGCCAGCAAAAAAATTTTGGAAACATTATCTTAAGGTGAAAATGTTGCATAGTGTTACTTTAACAGGCTCAAGGGATGGAGTAAATGGCAGGCTATGATCAGACTGTCTACAAATTTGAGACTTTTTATTAATGTTTTCATTTTTATTGGTGCATATTTTCTTAAAGTTGTTTTTTTCTATATGTTTGAATTTTTCAAGTAAATTCCCCCCCCCCCGCCAGTCAAGTAATTTTCCAGCCATTTTCCTGTAAATTGTAGATTAAATTTGTTTTTTTGTGAACATCACAGGGAATTGCTATATGTCCAAATGAACACATGGGGCTATGGAGCTGCAGGTTGCAAACTCCTGACATAAACTAAAGAAATTAACTTCCTTGTGATTTAGTGATGTGGCTATTAATTTTATTTCATTTTCCGAGAATTGTATAAAAAAAATCAAGTTATTATTTATTCACCCCCCCCCCCCCAAAAAAAAAAAAGTGGAAGTGCAAGTCTCATTTTAAAAAATGTAATCTACTCCACTACTTTGCTCCATGGTGGATCACAAGGTAACGCGTTACCGGCCAGCATCGCCCCGCTGAGCAGATGTTACCCCGTCGTTAACTGCTGCTGCTGCTGCTGCAACAAGAGACAAGACGCGTCTTGGATCACAAATAGGGGGATGCAGAGCGCATGCGCACTGCTCTCCGTTTACTGTGGGATATTCAGTGTGGAGGAAAAAAAGGGGGCAGGCATCAAATCAGTCTTTTTTGAAAACCAGCAAAAATACGATTTGGGCGATGTAAATACCCATCAGGACACGACTCTGTATTGGATTATCAACAGGTAGGATTCTGATTGATCGCGTGATCGGCTCTCTGTCGTTCTCGTCTCCTTTTTTTTTTTTTTGGCCTTGTCTTGGGTGGCGGATGCGATTCTGGGCAAATCATAGCGGAGACTTGGATATTTTTTTCCCTAGTATAATGGACCTGCGGATCCGCTACACTGTTATGCTTCATCCAGCCGAGAGGAAAGCGAAAGAAAGCGATTATTCTGTCTAACTGAACTGAAAATCCATCGGATTGAGACGCGCATAAATAAGGAGGACGCGTAAGTAGACCCAAACGTCTTTATTAACGGAATCAGATACAAGAAGTTATGCAATATTCTGAAAAAAAACAACATAAATTGAAGCATGTCGTGATACTGTTAACATATGACTTGTTTTGTTGGAATATTTAACTGTCCTATTAATAACTACTGATTATTAACTCCCATTTTATTAAGAAGTAAAGGATAAATTATAGGGGAAAAACGATTCGTGGATGTTTTCTTTGCTCAACTCATAATAAGTGTTATAATGTGGGAAACGGCTGGCTCAATAGACGCCCTAATGAGAACATGGTTTATTAACGTGGGGACCCGTAATCCAGTTAACCTTAATCAGACTATTAAAAAAAAACGGGGTCGCTTTATCGCCTGTGCGCCTCCGTGGCGCACAATGGCATCAAGGCTGGGTGAGTTTATTCGAGGGATCCAGCGATTTTTCGGAGAGCCGATGTGTTCTGCAGGCTGTAGGGTGTGATCGAGGCAAGCTTATTTCTTCGTGGAGGCTGCTTTTCTCTTCATGTTTCACAGCGCACCGAAAAAAAACAGAAATCTCAGTGGGGTGTTTGATTATTTTTTTTTCTTCGTCTCTGTTTGTGTGTGACTCGCCCCTGCGTCGTTTTTTAATGAAGGCTGGATTGTGCTTTTTTTTTTCTTTTTTCTCCCCCTCTCTCAACCATCTTCGTGTGTTTGTTCAGGAAGAAAAAAAAAGCGTCTATTATTCTAGCAGACTCATATTAAAGCTTTCTCTTGAGTTCCATCACTGTCCGTCTATCTGCAGGGAAAGTGTTCGAAGCTCCGGCTGCACCGAGCCACTCATAGTGTTAAAATGTACCGGGATGCAGAGGGGAATTATTGTGCCTTTTTTTTAATTTTTTGTTTAGTTTGTGCATGTGTAGCTGAAAAGCAATGATGCAGCTGCTGTGTGGCACTGAACGCTGATGGGTGGATGATATTTTTCAGGGATTTCTTTAGGTGTGATGAGACAAAGGAACAAAGGATGCCTTAGAGGAGAGGTTGCCTGCATGTCTGGAAACCTCTTCAAAGCACACCGCCAAATGGATCTAAAGCCTCCCTCTGCCACCTCTAGATCATGATACTTGGCTGAAGCTATTCCGCTATCTATATGATCCCTCCTCCATCTATGGCGAACTATAGCCATGCAGGGGACCACAACATCTTGCAGAATGGCTCTCCTCTCGCCACGTTCCTCAAACTGACCTCCCTGGGTTTCATCATCGGCGTCGGCGTGGTTGGGAACCTCCTGATCTCCATCCTGCTGGTCAAAGACAAGAGCCTGCACCGAGCACCCTACTATTTCCTGCTGGACCTGTGCGCCTCTGATATTCTGCGCTCTGCCATCTGCTTCCCCTTCGTCTTCACGTCGGTCAAGAATGGATCTGCTTGGACCTATGGCACGCTAACCTGCAAAGTGATCGCCTTCCTGGGTGTGCTCTCCTGTTTCCACACGGCGTTCATGCTGTTTTGTGTCAGCGTCACCCGCTACCTGGCCATTGCGCATCACCGTTTCTACACCAAGAGGCTGACCTTCTGGACGTGCCTGGCTGTCATCTGCATGGTGTGGACGTTGTCGGTAGCGATGGCGTTCCCGCCGGTGCTGGATGTAGGGACGTACTCTTTTATCCGAGAGGAGGACCAGTGCACTTTTCAGCACCGTTCCTTCAGGGCTAATGATTCACTGGGCTTCATGCTCCTGTTGGCGCTCATCCTCCTGGCCACACAGCTGGTTTACCTCAAGCTCATCTTCTTCGTCCACGACCGTCGAAAGATGAAGCCTGTCCAGTTCGTGCCTGCCGTCAGCCAGAACTGGACCTTCCACGGCCCGGGCGCTAGTGGCCAGGCGGCGGCCAACTGGCTAGCTGGATTTGGTAGAGGCCCCACCCCGCCTACTTTGCTGGGAATCCGGCAGAACAGCAACACAGCGGGCCGTAGACGTCTGCTGGTGTTGGATGAATTCAAAACGGAGAAGAGGATTAGTAGGATGTTCTACATCATGACATTTTTCTTCCTGGCACTGTGGGGCCCCTACCTGGTTGCCTGCTACTGGCGGGTGTTTGCGAGGGGCCCTGTTGTCCCTGGAGGGTACCTGACAGCAGCCGTGTGGATGAGCTTTGCCCAGGCTGGGGTCAATCCTTTCATCTGCATCTTCTCCAACAGGGAGCTTCGGCGCTGCTTCAGCACCACGCTCCTCTACTGCAGAAAATCCAGGTTACCAAGGGAACCCTACTGTGTTATATGAGGGCTTTTTGCTGTGGGTTTTTTTTTTTTTCTCGTCTATGTCTCTATTACCCTGATTGATCTTGATCTGGGCTTGCTCCCACTGTACAGCGCACTCTTTGTATCTCTCTTCTCTGCATCCTCCAGTTTCCTCCTTCTCCTTACCCTTGTTTTCAGAGGTAGAAGGTGGCCTGCCAATCATGTGGCTCCTCTGGGGTGATTGAATACAAAACGTGTCAAACATGGAGGCTGAAGGGAATGGGAATAACACAGCAGAGGAATAGATCCACTCCTGTGTTTATGTTCTAGCAAACAGACGATGTGGAAGGCCATGCCAATGCAGAGAAGCAAAAAAGTGAAAAAAGACAAAAAAAAAGAAAGAAAAAGAAATGAAAACTAAACCTCTTGCTTTGGATACTTTGAAGATGTGTTATTCTGTGAGGTGTGAAAATATGAAAAGAAAGAGACAGAAAAAAAGAAATGATACCTCTCAAGGAATCACTGGAAATGTTTTACATTTTAAGAGTTGCACTAAAAGAAGATGTAAAGATTCTCTCTTTTTTTTCCTTTATTTTTTGGTCGACAGTATAGCAAGGACACCTTTTTCTCCCCTCAATTGTTTTCCTCCACTAAATGAGACAATGAATGCTTTAATTTGCAACAGACTACACAATCGCTGTAAGTAAAAAAAAAAAAAAGAAGCGAAAACTGTTGGATTACATCATCACAAGAGGATAAGATGGTTTTAATGTAAGTGATATCTTTTTTTCATTTCTGGGGGCGGGGCTTAACGATGGGGGATTTACAATGTCTGGTTTTGAAGTTGCAACTTAACTCTAGAGATGATTTCTTGTAGTTTTACGATCCATATGTCCCTGTTGTCTGGCATTGTTATTTTTCCTAACACCTTTTACAGAAAAAAAGAGGAAACTATATGAAGTGATGTTTGGAATTTAAAAAAAAAAAAAGTTGCTTTTAAGAACAACCTTGTGCTTAAAAAAAGACAATGAAGAAGTAGTTAATGTTTCATCATATCCATGTACCTAAACACTATCATATTGTTACAGTATTGCTGATGCCACTCCAGGTGTTCTTGCCTTAAGGGTTATGATATTGTCATGTTCTTGTTTCTTATTTTTCTTTCTTTCTTTTCTTTAATCACTCTTAAAAAGGTTTTTTTTTGGGGGGGGGGGGAGTAGATGCAAGGGGGCGTTCTCTCTCCCTCCCACATCAGTGTGAAGTGCATGTTCATTTTTTTTTTTCTTTTAAAGCTGGTCCACTCCCATGAGCTTCACAGGCCATACACTGAGCAGCCCATTTTTATTCTGCAATGGTTTGCTACACCCCACAGAGTGCTGAGAGCACAGGGAGAGAGACTGTGTGGACGAGTGTGTCGCGTGTGTGAGTGCGTCCGTGCGTGTGAGCAGACAGCCGTCACTTCAAGACCAGAGCCTTAGTATGAAATCTTGCACAATTTGTAAAAAATGTAAAAGGAAAAAAAAAAGAAAACAAACCAAGCAAACAAAAGAAGAGGACATTTAAGGCACACCGTCTTGTTTCTACTTTCCCTACATTTGCTCTCTACAGATTGTTTTCAGTGACTTACTTTTTTCTCTCTTGTGGCCATTTTAATATTTATTATGTATTCTTTTTTGTATATTATAGATGGTATGTAAGTATGTGAGTCTTTCATTTTTAAGTCCCGAATGTGAGTACAGTTTCAGTTAGGATTGCATTTGCTGAAAGTTAACTGTGTAATCTGTTGCTTTTTGAAAATAAAAACTTTCCATTTTGCAAAATTTGCTTTTTTCCCCATCACTGGGTCCAGATCATGTAAACAGGTGATAAACCGCTGCAAAGGCCCCATAATTTCCTTTGGAAATAATGACTGACAGTTCCATTTTTTTTATTGAAAAAGCTTGATTATTATGCATATAAATCTATACACAGGGGTAACTAGAGGGCACTCAGAGAGCACATACCTAAGCCAAGGCCCTATCTTGCAACGTTAAAGGGGTCATTGACTGAAAAATGATGTTTGTAGGTTTTAACCTTATGAAACGCATCTGTTGGTTACATGATTATCATAAAAATATCTAAACACTCACTTCTCTTAAAAAAACAAAAAAAAAAAAACCGCCATTTTGACTGTTCAGGGTTCAACTTGGGATGTCATAAAATGGTAAACCCATCCCTAATACCTGACCACTGCTCAATATTATTATTATTATTATTATTATTGGCCAGCATAGCTAGCTGTCATGTAGATGGATGGGAGCCAGAGATATTAGCTTCTGAGCTAACAGTGGCAGCTAGCTCACACCAAGTGTGGTTTATATTATTTTCTTTTGCCCTCACTTACCCTAATAGACATCCCTCTTTCCACCTACTTCACTAATCCACAGTCGATAACACATCTCACATCATTCTGGCTTATTTTGTTATATTTTAATCATGATTTTGCATTTAACTGTTAGCAATAGCATGCTAGGTGGTCCGAGTCGATCACTGTAAGCGGACACAGCTCACCTTGGTGGGGAGAAGGTGAGAGCTAGGCTGCCTGGTTCTGACCAGTTTTGATCGCTGCTTTCTGTAAATTCTATTCACTCTTCATAACACTTGACTATATATTTTGTTCTAGATGCCTTTTTTTAAGCTTAAAGGTTTATTTGCTCAGCTATGAACCAAGGTGGCCGCAGCATGTTTTTGTGCTTATTATACTCCATGGACCAGTCATATGCTATCAACAGCTGCAACCACACACCCTGTCCACCAGTCATGCATTATTTCATTCATTCTTTGAGACAAATTTACGTTAGATGGTTCATAGGTAGGAAGCTAATGCTAGCAATAGTGATTTAAGAGGGAGGGTGGAGTTGAATTTGGTCGCAGAGATTTAAAGTGCCAGGCAATGAAACCTGAAAGGCTGGAAAAATTAAAAAAAAAAAAAAAATTACTTCAATAACGAAAAACTGAGCACACTATGTCACAAACATTTCATTAAGGCATGTGAGCTGTTAAAATATGGAAAAAAAAAAGTGCTATCAGTGACCCCTTTAAAGAAAATGAAAAAGTGATCCAGAATCTGCATCCCGGTCCAGATCACCTCCAAAATCGAATGGGTTCATCTGTAGCCTACAGGCCGCCTCTGGTGAAAATTTCTTCAAAATCCATCCAGTAGTTTTTGTGTAGTCCTGCTAAACCAGACAGACAAATATACCAGCATGAAAACATTTTGTCCTTGGCGGAGGTAATAATGACTTTACAGTGTTTGCATTTTAAGCTGAAATGTTACCTTGTGCATATGATTGCTGACTATTGTTGGTTAATATTTCGACGTGGGTTTTATATATGTCCTTCATATATTGTAGAGGAGAAAATAACCACATTCTCTCCTTGGACAGACTTCAGAAATGGAATATCCTGTACACTGGAAGTGTCTTCACTGACATTTAATGGGGATAATCTCCACATACTTATCCCTGGACACACACCCTTGTGGGGATACCGCTGAATTTCAGATGGAATATATGCAATTCCCAGTGTCGAGTAATGGCGAGTCAATGTGGATTAATGAATACCCTCACGCTCAGCCCCGTAGCCACAAATGACATGGCAGTTTGTTCCATCCTGTGATGTTTAAGGTCACTTTGACGTGCAGCGGCGGTGAAAATGAAAATATGGAAATGAAACTTAGCTCAAGTAAATGGGAGCAAATTATTCAAATTTTGGATTTGCACTGGATTTAGTGCCATATTCCTCATTTAAAAGGACCTATCATGAACTCTTGTTCTTACTGTGCTAGAGTAGCTTTGCAAGATTAAGTTTTTATGTTACTTCTTAGTATTTGGTGAGCCCCTTAAGTTCATTGGCTGTCTGATACAAGCCATTTAGTCTAGATTTATTGGGTTTGGCTGTGCCACTCAAACAGAATGTTTGAAAGGCAGTAGGTGTTTCTGCTCTGTCAGATTTTCATGTTGATGATCTTTTCTCTAACTGACACCATTATGAGCCAAAAATAAAGGAAGCATTGGTTTTCAGCTTGCAGAGTTTATTTGAAATTTTGACCATTTTTAGTATAGACATCCACCGAGGTACAGTCTTGTGAAAAAATTAGGACACCCTGTATAAGCCTGTGTGGTTTTTTTTTTACATATTTGGACATATGGATATTTAATATCAATATTAAAAATACTGGGAGATTCATGTAATATAACTAAACAATTAAAAATTAATTAAAGTCTTTCTTAAAATTTTCTGTAAAATGTAATTCTAAACAAATAGTGAGGAATAAATTAGGACACCCCCCCATCTTTTTTTGGACACCCCCACATTCATTCCCACTTAAAATGGCTAAAATAAATTTAAAAAATGCAAATAAAAACAAAAACAAGATTAGAAATAGATATGTGAACATTTCTTAATAAAGAACTGACTATTTAAAGGGGTGTCCAAATTTTTTCACATGACTATGTGCAGCACGGGGGGGGGGGGATTAAAAGTATAGTTTTTCAAAGCCCATTGCTGCCTCTTTGCAAGGCAGCAATGGGCAGTGGATGGGCAGTGGATCATTTCTCAGTAATAAGAAGTAGACATTTATCACTTGAGTAGATTGAAAAAGAAAAAAGGCCATAATAGTACCTCTGAAATGAGTAATAAAGACAGCAAGACAAACACATCTTTTCTAAAAGTATAAGGCCTTTGTAACTTCAATATGAGGATGGGAGCAATGTTTGGAAGTCAATATGGATTGAACTGAATACAATAATGCAATATCTGCCTCATTGCATTTTTCTTCTTTAAAAAATAAAAATAAAAATGTGGTTTATACTGTTTTTGCCATTCAATTAAATAATGGCCTCAGTCCAGGTGCCTGAAAAAAAAACAGAAAAAATATTAAGCTGAAATGATTCATAAACACTGCATGTAATTGCATGCTGGACGGAAGGTTGTCCTGATAAAAAATATCTATTAGTGTTCAATTTTGGTAGGTAATTACTGCTAAATTTTGGACATTGATCATTCCATTTTGGATCCAGAAGGAGCTGAGCCTAATTTAGTGAAATTACAGGGAATGTTCATCTCATTTCTAACACATTTGGTTTTGTGCTTTCTGCTAAATCTTACGCGTTTCTGAAAACTGACCAATGGGATGAGCTGTGAGGTTTTGAGCTGTTTTATTTAAACCTATGACTGAAATTTGTACTACTGGAGACTGGCGCATGAATTAACAACTCGCTCGTGCTACATTTTAGCCTCGTTCAGCATATGCAGATCACACATGGTGTCACTTCTGAGCTCTGGCCCATTTTCCTCCCATGTTCCTCTGAGTGTACCCAGTAATTCCCTTTCTCTCCACATCTAAGATAAGATGACAGGCTGAGGTGGCCGGCTTGAAAAAGCATTTTATTCTGACAGACAAGCTCACACATTGAACCCCCCACCCGCACATCTCTCCAAAGAAACATCAAGAATCGCATTGTTATCACATGACTGGGATTGGTTCTGTCCTCTTGTATACGCATCATGAAAGATGAGGATTGTGGTGCTGAGCAAGGCAATTACGACACTTTGCTGGCGATACTTTTCATTTAGTGATCAGAAGTGTTTTTTTATTGGGTTTTTGGCTGCCAAAGACTAATACAAGCCCTCCTAATTATATTTCTTTTTCTGTGTATCTCAATGGGGATTCTTTTTTTTTTTTTCAAATGCTGTGCCAGTGTACACTGAAAAACAGACCTCATTTGATTTGTGTGATTTCAATAAATATCTGCTGTTTGGCAAACACTAAATATTTTATATAACAACTAATGTGAGCCTTTCTACACTCTGTAACATTTTTCCATTTGTGTAATCCATGCTAAACTTTAATTAAAGTACACTACTGTAAGTGTTCAAGCTGAGAAGCACTCAAATGTGGAAAGCTGCCTTGAATGGAATGAAGTGGACGACTCAATCTTCTGACAAGCTACTTGGGGGGGGGGGGGGGGATTGTGTTCTGTCTTATCACTGGCCTCTTTGTGTTTGTTTGAATGCGTGACTGCTTGATGGCAAACTTGGAAATGCAATGGATCAATACGCTTTGCATAATTATGCCAGATAATTATGTTTGTTACTCCAAGTGCTGTTTTTTTCATGTTATTATCGTGGCACTATGTGTGCATATGTGTACATGTGTGTATGTGTATATGTGCATTTAAGACTTAGTGACCCCTTGACACTAAGTGTTTTTACTAGGGATGGGAATTGATTAAAAAAACTCTTTAGCTAATTAATTGGCAATTTTCTATAATTAATTGTGAATAATTGCTAAAATTATAGTGAAGAATCAATGAAAAAGTATTTTTAAGCAACTTTTAATTGTATTTCTTTAATAAAATTCACCTGCAGCCCCCATATTCAACAAAACTACTGCTAGAGCAACATAAGACACTTTTTAATGATAAATATCTTTTATGTGATAGAAATTTGATTTTTTTTAAGTTCATTATAAAGAGGGAGTTGATTTCTCTACAAAACTACGATTTTTAAAATTATTATCACATTTTCTGTTTTATTTTGAAGTGGTCAAAGAAGTCAGTGCTTTTACTAGAGGTAACTCCTAATTATCTCAACCCTTAGAAGTACAAACAAATAGAACGATTCTCAGTTGATTTCCAGAGCTTCTGGCCTTAATGGTGAGTTTGAAGCTTTTATTCACTTTATATCAGAGTGTGTGTTTTTCCACCACTCACTCTGACAGAAACTCTCCATCTTTTCATACTTCTGAGCAAGCAGCCCCAATCAATGATGCTACTTCAGGTGTCTATGTGTGCATAAGTATGTGTGCTTTAAGTGGGGTTTATGTGTGCAGACTAAGGTTGCCCTGAGTACCGGAGGATCAGTTTAGTGTGGTGTAAATTTAAGCGCTGAAAAAAAAAGACCTACTCTTATTTTAAGATGAGCCAGCTGCTGAGGCAAACCAGTCACCACTGCTGACACCACCTGAGGGAGTGATCTGACAGCGCCATTTTTTTTTAAATGCATTAATTGGACCACGTTAATCGTAAAAGGTTGATGCATCAATATCCCCAGCTTTAGTACTTACATGTGCACAAGTATCCTGGTTATGAATATTGTATTAACATGGGACCTGAGAAACCTGGTTATTCATATCCCTGTATACATGGATGTTGTAGTATTTCAAGTTTTTGGCCAGGTGTCTTAATTGAGTATAATGGGATAATAAGTTAACTTTACCAGCAGAGAATGTTCAGAAACCAGGTTATAATGTTTACGTGACACATTATCCGGGTTATTAGTGGAGTACTTCTGGCAGAATATCCAGATTTCTGATAACCAGGATATGATCTATTTAAGTTATAAGAATTATGCGTGTGTATGCCCAACTCATAACCAGGATGCTCAAAAAACCCAATTTTATCAAGGAAACTGATGTGTATGTCAAAGCACACAGTTTGTTTTTAGTTTACAGATTTTCATGCATTTACTCTGACACATAAATCAAATTACTTTCAATGTTTTAACCCTCTAGCAAGTTAATCAAATCTCTTTTTTCCCTGTACAGTGGGGAAAAAAAGTATTTAGTCATTCACCAATTGTGCAAGTTCTCCCACTTAAAAGATGAGAGAGGTCTCCAATTTTCATCATAGGTATACCTCAACTATGAGAGACAAAATGAGAAAAAAAAATCCAGAAAATCACATTGAAGGATTTTTAATGAATTAATTGGTAAATTCCTCGGTAAAATAAATATTTGGTCAATAACAAAAGTTTATCTCAATACTTTGTTATATACCCTTTGTTGGCAATGACAGAGGTCAAACGTTTTCTCTAAATCTTCACAAGGTTTTCACACACTGTTGCTGGTATCTTGGCCCATTCCTCCATGCAGATCTCCTCTAGAGCAGTGATGTTTTGGAGCTGTCGCTGGGCAACACGGACTTTCAACTCCCTCCAAAGATTTTCTATGGGGTTGAGATCTGGAGACTGGCTAGGCCACTCCAGGACCTTGAAATGCTTCTTACGAAGCCACTCCTTCATTGCCTGGGCGGTGTATTTGGGATCATTGTCATGCTGAAAGACCCAGCCACGTTTCATCTTCAATGCCCTTGCTGATGGAAGGAGGTTTTCACTCAAAATCTCACGATACATGGCCCCATTCATTCTTTCCTTTACACGGATCAGTCGTCCTGGTCCCTTTGCAGAAAAACAGCCCCAAAGTATAATGTTTTCACCCCCATGCTTCACAGTAGGTATGGTGTTCTTTCTCCTCCAAACACGACAAGTTGAGTTTTTACCAAAAAGTTCTAGTTTGGTTTCATCTGACCATATGACATTCTCCCAGTCCTCTTCTGGATCATTCAAATGCTCTCTAGCAAACTTCAGATGGGCCTGGACATGTACTGGCTTAAGCAGGGGGACACGTCTGGCACTGCAGGATTTGAGTCCCTGGCGGCGTAGTGTGTTGCTGATATAGCCTTTGTTACTTTGGTCCCAGCTCTCTGCAGGTCATTCGCTAGGTCCCCCCGTGTGGTTCTGGGATTTTTGCTCACCGTTCTCGTGATCATTTTGACCTCACAGGGTGAGATTTTGCGTGGAGCCCCAGGTCGAGGGAGATTATCAGTGGTCTTGTATGTCTTCCATTTTCTAATAATTGCTCCCACAGTTGATTTCTTTACACCAAGCTGCTTACCTATTGCAGATTCAGTCTTCCCAGCCTGGTGCAGGTCTACAATTTTGTTTCTGGTGTCCTTTGACAGCTCTTTGGTCTTGGCCATAGTGGAGTTTGGAGTCTGACTGTTTGACGTTGTGGACAGGTGTCTTTTATACTGATAATGAGTTCAAACAGGTGCCATTAATACAGGTAATGAGTGGAGGACAGAGGAGCCTCTTAAAGAAGAAGTTACAGGTCTTTGAGAGCCAGAAATCTTGCTTGTTTGTAGGTGACCAAATACTTATTTTACCAAGGAATTTACCAATTAATTCATTAAAAATCCTTCAATGTGATTTTCTGGATTTGTTTTCCTCATTTTGTCTCTTATAGTTGAAGTATACCTATGATGAAAATTGGAAACCTCTCTCATCTTTTAAGTGGGAGAACTTGCACAATTGGTGGCTGACTTAATACTTTTTTGCCCCACTGTATATACATGGACTGCAACATGCAGAGCTGCAGTATTTTTGTCTCTACTGGCTGTGCATTTTTGCTGCTAATGTGCTATTGCCTGATTGCTAATGGTCAAATGAACGGTACTATTTGAATCTACTGTGTAGGTGTTACTGAAAATGTCACATCTCCGTCTGTTTTGTTGCAGCTATAAGATTTTTAAATCTTGCTTCTCTGTTTTTACTATATGACCCTTTTTTTCTAGTGTGTAATTTTTATAGGGATTGGCAATGAAACATCTGGAGCAATCCATCTGGAAAAAATGTAAAAACCTATTTTTAGATTGTGTGAACAAAATCTGAAGTGAGAGATAAATCACTTTTTTTAAAATGTTAAAATATGTGGATGACTTAGTTCAAAAGGAGATAGATGTCCAGCATAATAGAATGACAATTTTGACTACGGGGGTTAGAGCTGTTCTGTAAATGTAGCCATTGTTGCTGCATTTAGTCTCTGACAAGCTATTGTTACTATGCTGCTGAATACTAATGATGTAAGGGATGCTTGAGAAAAATGTGTGTGTGAATTGAGATTCTACTAGACCCATGTCTTAATTTCCAACAGCCCATCGTGAAAATGCCTTATATAAAGAATATGCCTGCTTTAAATATTAACTGATTAAACTGGGAATGGAGCTTCAAAGGTTCTGTCCTGCATATTTAAACAGTGTTTTTCCCCCCCCTGTAATGTAAGACTCAGCCATTGGATAATTTCTCTGGGAAATGTGCCGACAGCAAAATATTAGAAGGAGGGCTCAGTCATTGTTGTATCTTTGATATCACACCTGTATAACTGAACTATCTTAATCTGCTTTCTTGTTTATATGATTAATTTTCATTGCTGTGATCTAGAGACAATTGCATGTATACATTTAGAGATGTCACACAATTTGGTTTAAAGGAAATGTTTAACAGCTGAAAAAAATATGTGTAATATTTCTTGCTGAAACGATTAATGCCATGTTTCTGTTTGCACCAATTTCTGGAATGTAGTTTTAGGTGATTAGCTTAGCATAGCAATAACCAGAAGAGACATGTGGCCCGGTACTGCTATGCTAGGCTATCTAGCAAATTCACTTTATTGATTTAACAGAATCACTGTAAATGTATTGCTCTTGATGTTTATCACTGCTTATATGGTTGAATTTTTAAGCTGACAGCATTAACATCCTGGAATTTTTCACTGGATGTGTAGTCCCAGCCAGACAATGGTCCAAAAAGACACAATATTGATCTGGGTTAAAGCAGCACTATGTAACTTTCTTGTTCTGGGTAGAACCACTGAAAAGATTACAACTACAGCAACTATGACCTCAATTCCAATAGCCAATCACATGTTGTGGGACTGAGGTTATAGTCTCCAGAGTTGTAGGCGTTCCGGAGGTCCTACCAAGAACAGAGCTGCTGCAGGCAATGCGGACTACGGGTGGGGGAAATAATCATTTTTCTGATGCATCACGATGCAGATGTGAACGATTCTGAATCTATGCACAAATGCCAAGATTCTAATTCTTAAATATTAATTAATAACATACTTCATTTTGACAGGACGAAAAAAGTGGAACTCTTAAATGCAGAAGTTAGCACCCACCCAGACGGTCTTTGGCACGGCACACTTTTTTTTTCCTCCTTTGTGACAAATCCACAAAGTAACTATGCCTGCAAAGAAGCAAAAACACTAATATTTTATGTTTTGTCAGCTGTAAATACATTCTGTATATAGTGTTGTTTAGAAAAAAAAACTACACAAGTCTAAGCTGTTCATAGGAATGCAAACATCTTAGCATAATGCCACCATTCCATGTACTGAAGGTTTAAGCAGAAAACTGCTACAGTCTCATTGGATATGGGCTCTTATGTAAGCTTACATAGGTTGTGTTTCTTTACTGGTAAATCCTCTTGGTAGCGGTGGGAGTTGAGACTAAACAGGTCCCCTTTGCTGCTAAGTCTTTAGATGAGTGATGGAGTTACGGACAGATCATGATTGGTGGGTTAGCGCTTAAGCACACCGAAGTTAGAATATGCAAAGAGAGAATATTGGTCGGGTATAATCCCCCAACAAGGATTACTTGTGTTTTTCATGCTAGATTAAAGGGTCCCATGATACTCTGCTCTGCTGTCTGAGTCCTGTAAGAGAATCAGTGCGCTGAATGACAAATTATCAGCGTCATCTTTGCCATCTTTTGTTACTGTTGCTGCACGATCACGATGATTTTGGGTCATTTTTCTTTAAGCAGGCATTCTTCCCAGCATCAGAACTGGTGAGGTTGACAAATCACAAGCCAGTGATCCCTCACTGTCTGTGTCTCCCTGTGAGTAAGATAATCATCTTATTCAACAGGCGCTACACACATTCACCTAAACTACAATATTTGTCACAAAGGGGGGGGGGGGAGGTCACGTGGAAAACGGGCGGCGTGTTATTGAGTTTTTCCACCAGTTAGCTAGCTTGTCCTTTTATCCCACTCTTTCTGTCCTCAAATCATAGCAAGCTTATAGGGTAAAACTGACAAAAGTAGCTGGCACAGCAAACGCTTTTCTAACCGACTATATTCAGAATGTGCTCTCTGGCTTACGGGCGGCTTTCAGAGCATTATGAGTCACAACCACGCTGAGTTTACCATATTCTCATAGCATTTATGGGAAGGCAATCTGTCATAATTTGATGTATGATCTATGTTATGGCACCTGCACACAGCTTACAACCAATTCCTTACATGTCCTCACAATGGGAGACACTGTCCACAGGGAGGCAAAGACAGAAAATTAATATAAGCACAAAAAAAGCAAAATCTGACCAATTTGTAAGATGCTTTTGGAATCGCTTTTATTTTTTCATAAATCTGTTTTAAAGAGAGCATTATTTATTTATTCATCTAATTTCTGCATCTTGGCAGTAAGGGAAAGTGTTTAGGAGTGTTTATACAGCCGATTTGTTCCAACTAATTCGACATGTTTTGTGATGAATCCAAGGGCTTTTGGAAAAACGGGGAGGAGGGGTGGAGGCGTTGTGGGTGGGGGTAGGAGTTAATCCACTGGTTTTCTTGTGTTCCAGCCTGTTCAGCACATTCTGTCTGTCTCTCCTTCTATCTCCCTCCGTCCTTTATTTTTGGAAACATCTCATTCTCGTGAGTCAGGCCCAGCACGCTCACGAAGGCTCAGTCTAGCGAGCTCTCGTTTTCTCCTCCTCCACCTCCTCCTCCTCCTCTCCTCTTGCATCGCTGCTGTTTATGATATTAAAGCATAAGAGGGCCGAGTGCGAGGAGACAGAACTCTCCAGCTCTCCAATGAATGTTTTATTGAAATGTTAATTCACCTCACAGTATTTACCGAGCCAACAGGTGGTGGATGGATGTTTCTGCATCCGCTGGCGCAATAACTGGTGGAGAGGGGTCTCCAAAGGTGACAGATAGCAATTTCTTACCCGAGACTGCTGATTTAAAAGTCACTCCATTCACGGCCCATTTGTGGGAAAGTGATGATGGTGATGATGCAACAACATTTTGTGCATCCATCTTAATTTGTTGAACGGCGTTGATGGTGGCGTTTGATTGATGGTGCCTCATTTGACTGATAGCCTTGTCATTTGCACTTGTGTTGTCCAATTTTCTGTTATCTTAGATTTCTTTTTTTTTTTTTTTTAGGATGCCAGCGGCACCAAAGGGACGTGCTAATTAGCATGTCTGCAATGCAGTGTCACCTCTCTGAAGAGTTTTCTTGCAAATAAGACTGATCACTTCCAAGAAAACCTGCTAAATGAAGTTGCCTTGGAGACACTGCCTTATACAACAAACGCATCATCCTGCTGGCAAAACTTCAGATCTTGACACGTGACTAAATGGGTTATTGAGATGCACAGTCCAGGTTTTTTCTGTATTGATTACAGGATTTTTGGGGGGACTCACTTTGTGTTTCTTTTGCCTGTTTTGTGTGTGTGTGTGTGTGTGTGTGTGTGTGTGTGTGTGTGTGTGTGTGATTCATCTTTTTTTTTGTGCTAATTATAGACACATACTGCTGTAACAAAACATTGTCTGCACTGCACAAAATAATAACGAGAGAGCTTTGTTGTATTGGACGATTATTATTATTATTATTTTTGGCTATAGGCAAGGGCTGAATGTTAAAAACAACATAAATAAACAACATTTTTAAGGCGTAGATCAAGAGCAGTACCCAGCACCTTGAAGACGCTTTGCTTGATCTTGCTTTGGATCAGTATCTGCAGGTGTCATGTTTTTAAATTTTTCATTGTTTTTCCAGTGTGGTGCATCCTTTCGGGCAAAAATAATAAGCTTGCATTTTTAATAAGTTTGTTTATTATGCCTCCCACTTTCTACTGTTGTAATCACAAACCTCTAAAGTGATGTTGTGGAACAATGTCTCCCACCACCTTGCCTCGAAAATGTTTATTTCTACTGTAGAAGTCGTTCGCTGTGCTGAAAAAGTAATTTTCTCTGTTCTGTGTTTGAAGGATTCAATTTTCCTCTTGAGCAATTATATGTGCTGCATAGATATAATAGCTGTCCTCTCGTAGACAGATTACATGGTTGTTTGTATAGTCCTCTCTCATAATCCGGTTCACAACCTACTGTATATAAGTGAGTGCTAAATTTGCATAACCCATGACTTGTTAATGTTAATTAGGTTTATGTTTACCTCCCCATCAGCTGAATGGTCCCTGGTGCGTTTTCCATCTGTGTACGGTGTGAGGAGTGCGGTGAAATAGCCATGAAACAGAGGGGAAAAAAGGCCCAGAAGGAAGCAGTAGCAAGCCATCACTGTTAGTCATCAGCAACAGGACATGGGCCCTCTAAGTGCAGCGCCGTGAAATTTTCCTTTTGCATGACTGCAACCATTCGTGCAGCTGCCCCCAGGGCAAAATGGACACAGATGTGTCATATAATGCAACCAAAAACCTGCAACACAAATCTATCAAAGCAGTCACGGATACACTTTGATGCTTCACATGATGTACAGTGCTGAGAAAAAGTATTTGCCCCGTTCCTGATTTATTATATTTTTTGCATGTCGATCGATCGATCCATCTATCCATCCTCTACCGCTTAATCCTTTTCGGGTCACAGTGGGGCTGGAGCCTGTCCCAGCATATTTGGGCGAGAGGCAGAGTATGTTATTTTTTTAGTACATTATATTTTTATTAGTGACGTGGTGGCCTAGAGGTAGAGCATCCGCCCCACAACTGGGAAGTCGGGGTCCAAGTCCCGGCCGGGTCATGGCAAAGACCATGAAAATGGAATTTCCTGTTGTCCAGCTTGGTGCTCAGCAAAAATGGAGTGAAGGAGGGAAATGTGGGCAGCAGTGGCTCAGGAGCAGCAGGTCGTCCAATAACCAGAGGGTTGGCGTATCGAATCCCGCTCTCCCCAGCCATCTTGCCCTTGTGTCCCAGGGCAAGACACAAGGACAAGTTTTTTTTTAGCTGATTTAGGACAATTTTGATGCGCTGAATCCAAAAATCACATTGGTTTTGCTCAATCAGGTCAACTTTTTGAACTATGGCCACATGTTGTTTACGTTTTTGTTTACATGTACGGATATTTTCGCTTTATATGATGCAAAATTCTTTTTTATTTCTTGAAATTCTCTGAATTTTGAACAATGATGATGTAACATTCAATTTACACGAACTTACCTTTATCAATGTCTACTATTCAATTTACAGTACACCTGTACAACTGCTGTACAACTGCTTACAACTTAGCATAAAAACCTGACCTGATCGAGAGAAACAGATGTTATTTTCGGATTCAGCAGTGCAAAATTGTCCTAAATCAGTTGCAAAAAAACAGACAACTTACAAAAAAACTATTTTTGTTGTGTTGTGTTGGCAGCCATATTTCCATCAGTCTGCCCCAGGGCAGCTGTGGCTACAGTAGTAGCTTACCACTAACACTGTCTGTCTGTGGAGTGAATGAATAATGGACTCATTGTAAAGCACTTTGGGTATCTTGAAAGGCGCTATATAAATGCAATTCATTATTATTATGATATACGTATATACTATATATATATATATATATATATATATATATATATATATATATATATATATATATATATATATATATATATATATACGTATATACACTACCGTTCAAAAGTTTGGGGTCACTTAGAAATTTCCTTATTTTTGAAAGAAAAGCACTTTTTTTCAATGAAGATAACTTTAAACTAATCAGAAATACACTCTATACATTGCTAATGTGGTAAAGGACTATTCTAGCTGCAAATGTCTGGTTTTTGGTGCAATATCTACATAGGTGTATAGAGGCCCATTTCCAGCAACTATCACTCCAGTGTTCTAATGGTACAATGTGTTTGCTCATTGCGTCAGAAGGCTAATGGATGATTAGAAAACCCTTGTGCAATCATGTTAGGTCTGCAATGCTGTAATTGCTGCAAATGGAGGATTCTTTGACGAAAGCAAAGTTTGAAGGAAAAAATTATTATTTCAAATACAAATCATTATTTCTAACCTTGTCAATGTCTTGACTATATTTTCTATTCATTTTACAACTCATGGTGGTAAATAAGTGTGACTTTTCATGGAAAACACAAAATAATTGTCTGGGTGACCCCAAACTTTTGAACGGTAGTGTATATATATATACAGTATATATATATATATATATATATATATTATATTTAGTATATTTTTTCATATCTGTCATACTTCAATGTTTCAGATAATCAAACAAATTTTAATATTAGACAATGATAACCTGAGTAAATACAAAGTGCAGTTTTTAAATGATGGTTTCATTTATTAAGGGAAAAAAGCTATCCAAACCTACCTGGCCCGATGTGAAAAAGTAATTCTGCTTCAGGACCTGGATGACTTGCCGTAATTGATGGAATCATGAACTCTGCTCTCTACCTGAAAATCCTGCAGGAGAATGTGTCATGTTCGGGGTTGTTTTCAACCCCGTCCATGATTTGTGGCTGTAGGGCTTTGATTGTGCTTATTATTTTCAGCTGGCAGGTTATTTGAGTCTGGCGCTCTGCCAGCCCTGTGGCCCCACCTCCTCCTCTCACCAAACATTCACCGGCTGTATTGTTTCACCACATGCACATGCACGCATGCACGCACGCACACACACTCACACTTATTCCAATCAGTCACGCACTGACTTGCCATACGGCTGTGTCCACTTGCCTTCATTAGGGATTTGTGTACTTATGGGAGGCAGTGTGATCAGTCAGTGTGGCAGCTTAAGTCAACCTTGGACTACTTGGCTCGCGGCACTCCGGAGCCAGGAAGAGGGATGACACTCAACACAGTACAACAGCAGGCAGCATCCAAGTCCAGGGTAACAGGCAAGTTAATTTTCAATGTGGCCACAGCCATCCCCGCTGTGGCCTCCATGGGTCCAGCTCCCTATCTGCCAGGGGTTGTGGGTTGGGTTCCACCTCAGCCCAGGTCTCCAGGGGTGCCTGTGATCGACCCCCTCCTGGCTTGGGTCCTCGTACAGGTTGGCTGGCTCAGGGTCAAGATGGCATGGAGGTCAGCGGTGGCCCAGCCGGGTCCCATCGCGGGTGCGGCAAGGACCCTCCCGGGCTCCAGCATGGGTGCAACCATGGCTCGGTCGGGGTCCACCGTGGGTGCTACACTGGCCCAATCAGGGTTCACCACGGGAGCAATGAGGCCCTGGATAGGGGTCACCGCTGGTGCCATGCCATCCCAGGCCGGGACCACCGTGGGTGCAGTCATAGCCCAGTCTGGGTCCACCGCGGATGCAACAAAGGCTCAGCGTCACGTCACGTCAGGACCACCGTGGGTGTCGCCAGCCGGTCCAAAGACACCAGGGTCTCCTTCCCCTTTCCAGAGGCCTGGTGGGTGATCCTTCTCTTCCTGCTGGGCACTGTCATGGTCTGCTGGGTCCTGCCACCAGTGACCGCAGGGGTCTCTTTTCCCTGGTCTGGCCGCCCACCTCCCAGTCTTCCGGTGGGCAGGCTGCCCCCTTGCATTCCCCCTTGGTCCTGGTGGCCCAACGATGTGGGTCAGCCACCTGAAGGCCTGCATCTCCCGGTTAGGGGATACAGTATGTATATGTATATGTACTACCCAAAATAGTACTGTATATTGTGGCTTTTTACCCACAAAAAAACCTTCATTGCCTTAGAATTGCTTGAAAAGAACTTTTACATCTTGCCCCTACATAAGTATGCGCGGATCTATGAATATTCTAATTAGCTCCACCCATAGCCCCACCCAGTAGTAGCGTATGCTGGCCTTGCAGCATACACTACTGGTGGGAGTACTGGGGGTACTCCCTCTCTGACCTGAGAACACCAACTACTTCGCTAAACAATGGCCAACTCGCCTTTCTCCTCCGGATGCAGGGGGTGTGGGTTGGGCGGTGATGTCTCCTCCTCTGTCTTCCCTTACGGGGGCTGAATGAAGCACCCGGGGGTTTTGTGTCTCCCCTGAAAACCTCTTCACCAAATCGAGTCAATCGAATACAAAACGGACGGGTGGCACCTTCATCCCCTGAGAGCAACCGTCTCTCTCTGGTTCGGCCTTCCGACCGTCTGCCTCCCATTCCTCTGTTGGTGCCTCCAGCAGCTGGCGGACTCCAGTCTCCAAGCTGAACGTACCCTGCATGCACTACGGGAGCGGTGGAAAACGACGGCTACGGTCAGTACACGGCATCTCCGGGAAGGGAACTGTCAGCGTGGTCAGTGGTAGGTACAGTTTGAGCCGATCCTTTCATCATTATCTCGCTGGCCCCATTCAAGCCGCCACCTCCCCCTTCTCACTCCCTCCTCTGTGCCTCTCATCCGCTCTCTCTCTGCCTCAAATCCTGCCTGCCTCTTCCCCTGAGAGAATCAAGTAGAGGTCTCAGTGCTTAGCCTGATTGTTTAATGTTATAACCAATCAGGCTAAGCAGGAATGCTTACGCAGAAATATTCTGTCTAAAATTGCCTGTTTGGAATTTTTTTTGGGGGGCAGGTGTCCCTAACTGGAAATTCACAGCAGAAAAACAGACTTGGGACTGCAGTCATATTTTGGGCTGGATTTGTCTTCTAAGTCACAAAAAAACATGTTACGAACATATTAACAACAGAAAAAATACTAATTTTGCCAGACTGTCACTTTAAGTGTGACATATATACAAAAGTATAAGAAATCAGGAAGGGCACAAATATTTTTCAGAACACTGTATAGTAATCTCATTAAAATTTATTCCTGAAATTCTGTTCTCTGTAAAAATAGTATAAGTGTATAATATGTACAAGTAATTATTCTATCCTTTCTAAGCAATATTCACCAGTCATTGTAATCATAATTTTACTTCTATATTGCTGTTTTCATTATTATTTCTTATCCCAGGTGTCATCTGACCAATCAATAGCCACTGGAATTCAAAACTGAAGCCAAAGCAGATTTATATATTTATCATTTTAGGAGATATTTAAAGATGCTGTAAGTTTTTATTGTAAGGGATGTGACTGCTTTGACTAATATGTAGAGGCTGATTGGAAGCTTTTATGACTTAGCTCTCTGAAACATTTCATCTCAGCTACTTTAGCTATAGTACTTTAAATCTCTGAACTTCTTTTAGGATACTGTATATCACAGACTGATGAATGCTAGGGAACATTCACGAACGTTGCGATTGTTGGGGTTTCGTTAGGGTTCATAAAATGTTATGCAATAGTTTGCCAACCGTGACGATACTCCAACAACAGTAATGTCCGTGAACGTTCCTCAGCATTCGTGGCTCTGTGAGATACAGGCCTTATTGTGTTTGCTGGACTTTGCACTTATTGTGTTTGCTGGTTTACTATGTTTTTTTTTCAATGATAGACCATCTCAGAAAAAAAAGCTAACATAGATTTTGCCACAGATTTCTAGTAGGTAATGTCTATAGAACCAGTTCTTCAAAGCAGGTCTTCATATACCAGTTAGTGTTGTCAGAAGTGGTTTTGTCCATGATCTATATATACATTTCATAGCCATGGACTGCATAACTGCAGGATCAATGTCTATTTATCAGTATGACTGTAAAAGTTTAATACAGTATCCACCTGAAGCTAAATCGCATTTTGGTCCAAATGCTGGGCTTTCCCCATTGCGCTCCTTCTTTTTCTTCTTCTTCTTTTAGATTTGATTGGCAGTTGGCAACCAGCTTTCAGGTGCATTACCGCCACTGACTTGATAATCATCACTCTATATCTTTGTATAAGGAGTTCTTATAAGAAGTTCTGAACAACTCCTTATGTGTGAAAAAAAATATCCATCCTTGGGCTATGTCCTACTGCCACCAACTCCTTCTTCTTCTTCTTCTTTTAGATTTGATTGGTGGTTGGCAACCAGCTTACAGGTGCATTACTGCCACATACTTCACTCTAAATCATCACTTGGTGTTCAGCTGTCTGTGTGTCTCCTGCCACCAACTCTTCTTCTTCTTCTTCTTCTTTTAGATTTGATTGGTGGCCACCAGCCCACAGGTGCATTACCGCCACTGACTTGATTATCATTCCTCATAGCTTCATGAGGTTTTCCTCATAGCTTTTCTCCTTCTTCTTCTTCTTCTTCTTTTAGATTTGATTGGTGGTTGGCAACCAGCTTACAGGTGCATTACCGCCATGTACTTCACTCTGTATCATCACTCTGTCTGCCTCTGGCCGGGTCTCTTCTTCCCCTTCTTCTTCTTCTTCTTCTTCTTCTTCTTCTTCTTCTTCTTCTTCTTCTTCTTCTTCTTCTTCTTCTTCTTCTTCTTCTTCTTCTTCCCCTTTTAAATTTGATTGGTGGCTGGCAACCAGCTTACAGGTACATTACTGCCACGTACTTCACTCTATATCGGGGGTGGGCAATTATTTTTTCCATGGGGCCACATGAGAAAGAAAATATTGTGGAAGGCCGGACCAAAAGGCTGAACTCAATTCTGCATAATATTAATTGTATTTCTTTATAAAAAGCAGCACATAGCATTGTTTTGACAAGCTGGTAAGAGTGGTAAGAGTAGTAAGAGTATATGTTATGATTAAGCAATGAAAAAGTCAAGTTGCCTTACAAAAAATGTCATTTATTCAATCAATTTTCACAAAACAATGGTAAACAATATGTGAACATTTTTACCATTGTGACTCATTATATTAGTGATCATTTTCAGTCGCATTCACCCCAAAACACATTTTGAGTTTCATATACTGTTGGAAAGAGGTTCTTAGCTTTCTAAAGACATCACAATATTGTCTTTGTACTCCAAATATTATGCCAGATACATCATATTATAGTAGTGATTGTCACTGAACTGTGATTTTGAGAAAAAAGCCTTCAAAGAAAGAATCCCAGTTCACTGCTAGTTGGTGTATTTACATGCCTACATTTGTAGTCTAACCACCTCGCTTGGTGTTTTTCAGTTCTTTTTTCTTGCTCAGTGAGAGAAATCTAGTCTCTGCTGGGCTTTAACGAGTGCATCAAAGTCAGGTTGAATGTCTGAAGTGGAGATGCGAAGCACAGCTGACAGATGATCATCAGTGAGAGAGGATCTATACCTGGATTTGGTAAACTTCATAACTGAGAATGTTTGTTCACATATGTAGGTAGAGCCAAAGAGAACAAACATCTTCTGAGCATGTCTCCTCATGTTTGGAAAGTTCTCTTCCTTGAGAGAAGAGTAAAAATCCAGCAGTGATCCTGACTTAAAGTGCTCTGCCAGTATCATATCAGACTGCAGGTCAGTTAGTTCCAGCTGAACATCACTGGGTGCATTATCCACACTGCAGGTAAAGGGAGAGGAAATCATGTGCATTTCATCCTCAATTGTTCTGAGATCTTCAAATCACCTTCAAAACTCACCTTGCAGTGCTACTAACATGGATGGATACCTGTGGAGGTGATCAGCTGATGATGTGACTTCTTTCAGGGTTTGCATGTGAGTGAGAGTGTTGCTCTCCAGTTGGCTTGAAAGAAACTGCAACTTTCTCATGAAAGCCTTCACCAGGCTGTGCATTTCATAAACAAAAAGGCTCTTGCCTTGAAGTTTGGTGTTCAGTTCATTCATCAGTGCAGTCACATCAACAGCAAATGTAAAATCTGCCATCCAATCCTCATCTGAGAGCTCTGGGATGCCTTTGCCTTTCTTCTCACAAAACTCTCGAATCTCTGCTTTCAGGTCCCAAACTCTTTTTAGCACTTTGCCCAGGCTGAGCCATTTGACAGCTATGTGGTAGCTGATGTCACTATGTTCAGTCTCATTCTCCTCCAAAAGTGCAACAAACTGTCTGTGATTCAATGCTTGTGCCCTGATGAAGCTAATTATTTTAGTTACAACATCAGTAACATGGTTAATTTTTAGCACTGACTTGCACAACACATGCTGTTGTATAATACAATACAAAAATACCAATTTCTGATCTGCGTCGATTTCAGTCACTTTATCTTGCATACGTTTCAAAAGTCTGACATTTTTCCCCGTCAGATTTGGACAACCATCCATTATGACACCTACCAGTCTGTCCCATTTCAACCCCAGCATGTCCATGCACGCATTTACCTCTGTGAACAGATCGCTCCCTGCCATCGTCCCTTTCATTGACCGCATTGCTGCCAGCTCCTCCGTAATTTTGAAGTCCGTTATCCCATGGACAAATACGAGTAACTGGGCTGTGTCACGGACTTCACAACTCTCGTCCATAGCCAAGTAAATAAATACTTAGCAGTCCATGTTTTGTTGAAAACCCTGCATTCGGCATCTACCTTTCTTTTTTTAGCGTGCGCGGGCATTTTTGAGGGCTAAAGTCGTCTGCTTGTGACAAGGTAGATTCAGTCATGCGCAGTATTGATTTACGTATTGCATCATTATGCACATGAATAAAAAAACAACTTCAGAATAAAAGCAACACAGCTTTAGTCCATGCATTAGGTAAAATTAGAAAATGTGTTTATTTTGAAATTTACAATTAACCTCACGCGGGCTGGTCGGAGTCAACCAAAGGGCCGTATGCAGCCCGGGGGCCGTACAATGCCCAGGTCTGCTCTATATCGTCACTCTATCTGGTCAAGAGCTGTAGTCCTTACTGCCACGTACATCACTAAGTAAACATCACTCTATGTATCAAAAGTCAGAATTTTTCTCAGTTGGCAACCTCTTTTTTGTCTTCTTCACTCTATATCTTTGCATAAGGAGTTCTTATAAGGAGTTCTGAACAATCTCCTCTTCGTCTTCTTCTTCAAACAGTGAGATTTCCATTTCTACATGATGTCTATAAGGCGTTCTTATAAAGAGTTCTGAACAATCTTCTTCTTCTTCTTCTTCTTCAAACAGTGAGATTTCCATGTCTACATGACGTCTATAACACTCTTCTTCTTCTTCTTTTAGATTTGATTGGTGGTTGGCAACCAGCTTACAGGTGCATTACCGCCACTGACTTGATTATCATCACTCTATATCTTTGTATTAGGAGTTCTGAACAACTCCTTATGTGTGAAAAAATTATCTGTCCTTGGACTGTGTCCGAGGTGCGGCCGTCCGGTGTCATATCATCACTCTATATATAATTCAAGAAATCTGTGTTTGTGTGCCTGTCTGTCTGTCCCGACCATAGGACTCGCTAAAAGATCATAGAATCGCCTATGATGTCCACATGATGTCTATATGACGTCATATAGACACCATAGTATAGAGTAATTCAAGAAAATCTGTGTGTGTGTGTGTCTGTGTGATCAAAGGCGGGCATCGCTCACAATCATAGGACTCGTGATGACATCATCAAAGATCAAAAGGCAGGCATCACTCATGCTCACTCACAGTCATAGGACATCAAAGATCAAACGCGTCCATCACTCACGATCATAGGACTCGATATGACCAGTGTTGGGAGTAACGCCTCTACTTTTGCAGTAACGTGCTGTGTAACGAAATCACTGTTTAAAAATTCAGAAAAGCATTACAGTGACTGAAATTTGATCAGATGCATTACTTGCGTTACTTGTTTTATTAATATGGATAGATATTTTAGTGCAAACAGACAATCATACAACTTGCAGTTGCTAGACACCCTCCTCATCAGCTGCCACATGGGGATGAATACACAGTTTTGGTGGCTATTGGCGGGACAACTGCCATCACCAGCACTTCAAGACACTGGAGGTTGTCAAGCCAAAGGCAAAGGCAAGCAAATAAATAAGCAAATAAATATAAACTGACGCTACCGTAACTGACGCAGCCATCACACAGTCTCCTCTGCGGGTCTGTTTCCTGTCCTGCCCCAGTTCACATCACAACCCTGTGGGAAGAAATGCCGTGGCGGTGGCGACTTCTCATATTGAGCTCTGATCACCTGCTGTCCAAGCGGTGAGTAGCCTCTAACAGCTCCTACCTGTGTGGTTAAACATGAGTATTTTTTGAGCAAGACGCTTGCATTTAATGCCCACATTAATTGCATTTAAAGTTTTCTTACGCATAGAGAAAAAGTGACTTGTGATTTGTTGCAGTAAAGCTTCTTCTAAGTGGTGACCTTTCATTTATCTGTGCTTTCTATTTTATTTTATCTCATTCATTTACATGCTGTTGTGATCTGCAACTATTTCATAGAAGTAAATCCTCTAAATATACATTTTTAATGGGCTGGTCCAGAGGAGTCAAACATATAGCTTGTGGGTCAAAAACGGCCCACCAGGAGGTCCAAAATTTTCTCTGTGAATTCACAGCTTTATTTCTAGTTAATTTCTGACTTTCTACTGATTACAATAGTTTGTGTAAATCTGAGATATTTTTTTTTTCTGTAAGATGAGACTTTTTTCTCATCAGTTTTCTTTTTCTTCTTTTATCTGATGAGAACAAGGGGCCCTTGATCTTGCTGTGTGTGCAAGATGATTTAAATATGCATTTAAAAGTAACGTGAAAATTACTTTTCCAAGTAACTAGTTACTTTAATCATGCAGTAACTCAAAAGTAACTCAGTTACTTTTGAAAAGAAGTAACTAGTAACTGTAACTAGTTGCTAGTTTTAGTAACTTGCCCAACACTGGCTATGACATCATCAAAGATCATTGAATGTCCCATTCATTTTCAATTATTCTGTAATTAATATTCACACAATCAGATAAATCTCAGTTCAGTCCCTTTCATATTTGTCAAAGTCTAACATGTGATTGCCTACATATAGGCTACACCTCTGTATTCCACTTTCAAACCCAGCCTACATTTGGGCCTGTAAAGCCTGATTGGGCTACCTGTTTCAGACAGAAATATTTGCTTTCTATGGGCATGCAATAGTACTGTGAATACCAAAAGGAGAACATTTTCTTTGTTATAATATTAGAGTATAAACTGTACATGCCTGGCATGATTCATCTTCACACCTTAATTTTGTAAAGGCACAGAACAATGATGACAAATGTGGCATACCACCAGAAAAATGGAGATACTCCCTTTTGCTCTCTTACTGCTTGTAGAGCATAAATTCACAGTATAAAGACACAGTTTTGTCCCAAAGAAAAGTAGACAATAATAGTAAATGCTCCCCACACCCAGAATTCTTTGGTGTTTTGGCAATAACATGTAATATATATAATTTTCTTTTCTGCTTGCTTCATAATCCATTTCCCACTCAGTTTCCTGCCAACCATGAGTTAGCAGCTTTTAAACATAGCAGGAATGCATCTTTGCATAATTAGGTTTCTGCTCAGCAATTATGCATAATAAAGCATGTTACAGACCCATCCATGTGTGGTAGAGTTAGCATATTAAAAGAAATTATTTTTGTGCTGGGTGTACAGCACATGATGGCATAGCTTTCTTTGAAAAAGTGCAACCCTGTGAAAACAGAATACTTGTAGATGGATGAATATATGCCAACAAAGATGAGAACAAAGCCTATTTCTATCTTTTATAAGCAAGAAAAAAAGAAGAGTGAAACAAATTTCTTTTTCTAACAGATGAGGTCAGATCAGGTATTCATCACATTTTCAAACATGTTTAGTTTCTCTGTGCTTCTGTAGTGACAATCACTAAAATTTTAAGGAGACTAGGAAATCTAAGAGCTTTGTTTAATAAAGACATTTCTTTCCTCTCACAATAAAACAAGGTCAGTAGCATTAAGAAAAAAGTTATCTTGCATGCTGCACTTGCATCTAAAAAATCTGCACATTAGCTTAAAGGCATTATCACAACCTCATCAAGGACTACTTATTACCTATTACCTACTGTATGTATACCTATGTACCTATTACTTTGGCATTCGTTCATAGAGCAAAGTAAGAATTTCATTGCTCAGGAAATGTAGCATTTCTTAACTGTGCACATGACAATAAAGCTTTTGAATTTTGAATCTTATAACACCTTATTTACAGTGGGGAAAATAAGTAACGAACACATCAACATTTTTCCCATTAAACATATTTCTGATGGCGCCATTGACCTGCGATTTTCACCAGATATCAGTAACAACCTAAGTAATCCATACATACAAAGAAATGGCAACTGTGTTCACAAAACAAGTTATATTTAATAAAGTGGCATGACACAGGGAATAAGTATTGAAAACATGCTTGGTGAAATTCCTTTAATATTTAGAAGAAAAGCCTTTGTAGCAGTTACTGTATGTGAGTACAAACATTATTTTAAATATACACTATTCACAGAAAGTTAGGGATATTTGGCTTTCAGATGAAATTTATGGAAAATGTAAAAAGTTCAAACTACAGTGATATTATATCATGAAAATAGGACATTTAAGTAGAAGCATGCAATGGTGATTTCCTCATCTCAAACAATTTATTGAAACAAAAGCCAACAACAGTGGTGGGTATACCACAACAAAAAATCTCAATGTTTCAGTAACTTGTCATGTGCCCTTGAGCATCAATTACAGCTTGACAACAATGTTTCTTGCTGTTCACAAGTTGACTTATTGTCTGCTGAAGCATGGCATTCCATTCTTTTTGAAGGGCAGCCCTCAGGTCATTGAGGTTGTGGGGTGCAGGGTCATGAGCCTCTACATGGCGACTCAGCTGATCCCATAGGTTTTCTATGGGATTCAGGTCTGGAGAAAGTGCAGGCCACTCCATTTGAGGTACCCCAGCCTCCAGCAGCCATTCCCTAATGATGCAACCTCGATGAACTCGAACATTGTCATCCATAAAGATGAAATTAGGCCTGTGTTGTTCATGCAGGAGCACAATGACTGGATTAATGATGTTATTCAGGTAGTATCGGCTTGTCACCGTACCTTCCACAAGGTGTATGGCAGTTCTGTATTGTCTAGACACACCTGCCCAGACTGTAACACCACCACCACCACCAAAGGCTCAACAGTGGCTAATGCATAGCGCTCTCCATGATGTCTCCAACATCGTTGGCAGCCATGATTTCTGCTTAACATGAATCAACTTTCATCATAGAACAGCACTGAGGCCCACTGATCGCTCGTCCAGTGTAAATGCTCCCTTGCCCATGCAAGACGATGACACCTGCGCCTGGTGATGTGGTCAGGTACCCTTGCAGGCCGTCTAACTTGCAGACCACGCTGATGTAAATGGTTTTGAATTGTCTGACATGACACTTGGGTGCCTCTCACCTCCCTTAAATGGGCCTGGAGTTTAAGGGCATTCATCATCTGGTTCCACAGGGCACTGTTTACAATGAAGTGGTCATCAGCGGGGGATGTGGCCAAATGACCTCCACTTCTACTCCTTTCTGTGACTCTTCTAGTCTCTCTGTATCTCTGTTGCAGCCTGCTAATGACACTGTGTGACACTTTAATCTCAGTGGCCACTTCCCTCTGAGAACACCCTGTTTGAAGCCTCGTACTGGCGAGGTACTGTTGATCAATTGTTAGGTGCCGTCTTGGTCTCAGGATGTCAAAATGTGGACAGCCTGATAAAGAGGACTGTTTAAAGAGCAATTCTAATTGAACCAGAAAATTTATTGTTTGATTCATGGATCAAACACCAGTTGTGAATTTTGCTGTTTAGCACCTTGTTAATGAACAGCAAGTTATGCAAAAAATACTGAAATACTGAACAGTTGGACATCAATCAATGCATCAGATTTATATAGCGCTTTATCATAGACACTCAAAGACGCTTTACAGAAATTAAGGGTCATCCACCACCTAGATGGATGAAGCAGCCACAATACGGCGCCATCCCTTTTAACTATTCACACACACACACATTCACACAAAGGGTCACTTTAGAGTCTCCAATTAACCTAACCTGCATGTTTTGGGGATGTGGGAGGAAACCGGAGAAATCCCGGGGTAAACCCACGCATACACGGGGAGAACATGCAAACTCCACACAGATCACTGTTGGTCGGGGGCTGGGATCGAACCCACGATCACACGATCCCCACGATCCCCCGGCCAAGGGTAAACTGTGCTGCTGCAGTTCTAACCACTGCGCCACCATGCAGCCACCGTGCAGACATGCACATTCAAAAGGTTAGAGAAGGTCAAATTAAGTTCACCTGTAACAGTTACAGTGCATTTTAGGTGCATCCTGGAATTTCACCCAGAAGCCAAATATCCCTAACTTTTTGTGAGTAGCGTATATATAGTATGTGGGTGGGAATGAAGATTTTGCTTCATTACCAGCACACATAAACTCATTGGGGCACCAGTCCAGAAAGAATGGACAATTTTATTAATAATTCAATATTTGTACCAGCGATGAATCAGTGTCAAAAACTTGTGAGCGCTTTCTGCTTTTAATCAAGAAGATGGATGTGAAATTAAACAATAATGCCTATATGCCTTTTTAACAGTTTAATAAGAAATTTCAGGATAGATGAACACATTGGGATGACTTTAAGACAGTGAATTTAACGTATCATGAGCACATTAAACTGTTAATAGATTATGGAGCATAACATGTATTATCAAGCATTTGTGGAACCAAAGAAAAACAGCTTAAATTGGCACTGTAATGTAAAATGAAAAAGAACCATAAAATAGCTGTAAAACAGAATGGTTAGGAAAATTGGATGCATGAATGAAGAAAATGATAAAAGTTCATTTATAAAAAGGAAAATTTGTGTTACTCTAAAAAAAGAATGGAGATTAATGAAAGGATAAATGTATTTGAAGTTTATTTATTTTATTTTATTTTAATTGTTTAATTTACAGGGACAATGCACATTAATAAACATTTCTGTAAATGTTTACTGTAAATGTTTACTACAATGAACTACAAGGAATATTCTGAAGAATTAAATTTAATTTGGACAACAGACCATAAGCACAGCAGATGAAGTCAGATTCTGCCTTGGTAGCAGGCCTCTCAGGTACCAACCTTGGTCCAGATGGAGGTTCGTTGGTGAAGTTGAAAGGAAAGGGCAGGTTTTGCCACAAAATGGTCTCGTACCGGCCACTGCTCCTTTGGGTCACAACTGTAGAAGCTGGATGCTGCTCACACTGGTTGTCGTCTTAGTTTATACACAGAAAAAAGAATTTGACATCTGGCCAGGTTGTCAAATTCCAAATATTTTGTTTATAGTTCAAAGTCCTACCAGAACAACAAACTTGATAAATAAAAACAAACCACAAAGTCCGATTCTTCCAATGTGTCGTGGTCAGAACAAAGTTGACTTAACCCTGGTGAAAATCAAGACAAAATCTTCTTAGCACAGTATTTTAAGAAAAAGGAGTAAAACAGGAAAAAGGTGAATTCTAAAGAAAAAAGTTGAAAAAGTTACACAGAGCTCATTCTCTGGGCTGGGGCTTAGAAATTGAGAGAAGATGGTTGACTCTACCCAGACTTCTTCAGAACTGTTAGGTGTGGCAGGATGGCACAGTATCTATGAATGACAGCTGAGCCTGACCAATTACATTGAAAGATAAGGATTGGATCTGCCCATTAGTGTAAACTTTTGACCAATTGTACTGAGTTCCTTTGCTTCAGCCGAGGGTCGTAACGTTTCCAAAAAGGAGAGGCTTGGAGACTTGGAAGCTGATTGGTCAGTTCACAGTTTTTGGAATGTGAGCCTCACACAGGAAAACAAAAGGATGCACAGAATTTGATATGAAGAGTGGAAAATTTCTTGAAACATAGGCTGCTTGCTAAAGCATAAATTCTTTAAAACTTTAGTGACTAAGATATTGTACTTTATAAAGGAACAAAACAATGTGTCTACATTGTAAATGTAATAATTTTTTATGGTTGACATGCAAAATTAATTGTCCCTGAAAATAAGGAAACATATCAAATCATATCAGTAATAGCATTTCAAACCAATTAGAGTCCATTGATGTCCACCCATAGTCTTCAATAGCTGATGTTGTCTGTGGAGAATGACAAATTAGTTCATTGTTCACAATTCATAGTTCTAAGCTTCAGAAAGAAAATATTCAGTCCTCAGGGGAAATATTCTTATGTTATCCTTTGGAGGGCAATGTTGGACTTTTGAGTGCTAATGAGAGGACTCCTGCAGGTTAGCTGGTTATTATCAGCTTGACAGGTTATCATAAAAATGCCTAAACATGAGTCCTCTGGGTAGATTGATGTAGGGAAGTTAACTCCTAACTTCTTTGCAGGGGGGTAAATTTGACAATGGAAGGTGGTTTCAAAGCTCTGGCTTTCTTGTGTGTTTTGTAAAAGGGGGTTTCACGATCAGGGAAGGCTTTCTCTTCAAAGATAAAGATGAGTTTTGATTCCAAACCAGCTGACGACGCTACACCTTTGTTGGTAATAAAAGCTTCCAGATGCCTCCTCTATGTAGAAACTAGGTGCAGGATTTGCTCGGAAATGATTTTAGCCCATTCTTCTACACAAATTGTCAAATCTTGAAGGTTCCATGGGTGTCTTCTATGAACTCTGATCTTCAGTTCATTTCAGAGATCGTCAATTGGATTCAGGTCAGGTGACTAACTGGGCCATTCTAGCAGCTTAATTTTCCTTCTCTGGAGCCAGTTGAAATTTTCCTTGGCTGTGTGTTTGGGATCATTGTCTAGCTGAAATGTCCACCCCTGTTTCATCTTCAGTATCTTGGCAGATGGCGACAGGTTCTTATTAAGGACATCCCTGTACATTTCTCCATTCAGCTTTCCTTCAATTAAGATAAGATAAGATAAGATAAGATAAGCCTTTATTAGTCCCACAACGGGGAAATTCCAGGATTGCAACAGCACAGGGATAGCAACACTCAGAGCAACAATCAGAAGGCAAGAAAAAAAAACAAAAACAAAAAAAAAAAACAAGCAAGCAAGAGCAGCTAATATACATATGTACGTATTACTATAAAATATATATATATACACACACACACAGACACACAGTGCAGAGCATTGTAGCTGGATGGAATAAATATATGAATATATGAACACACAGTGCAGAGCATTGTAGCTAGATGGAATAAATATGTAAATATATAAACACCCACAGTACGGAGCATTGCAGCTAGGTGGAATAAATATGCAAGTATATAAACACACACAGTGCGGAGCAATGTAGCTAGATGGAATAATATGTAGATATATAAATATATAAACACACCCAGTGCTGAGCATTGTAGCTAGATGGAATAAATATGTAAATATATAAACACACACAGTGCAGAGCATTGTTGCTAGATGGAATGAAACAGCATAACCGTCTACTTAGTTATCCTACATGGTATGATTATGTGCCCATACATATTCTCACCCTCCATAGCGACCGGTAAGTTCCTAGTTGTATGCCGGAGGGGACCATTGTGTAAGTCTATTGCATCTTTTGCATTCAAAAAACTATTAGTTTGTTACGTCTTTTTGCTATCTCTGCGAGCAGCCCTGCTTAGGTTGTACAGTCTGACAGCCGTTGGTAGGAAGGACCTACGAAACCTCTCGGTTATGCACCTGGGATGATGTAGTCTGCTGCTAAATGAGCTCCTCAGTGCATTCAGTATGTCCTGCATAGGGTGGAACTCGGAATCCAGCAGAGATGACAGTTTAGCCACCGTCCTTCTCTCTCCTATCTCCTCCATCGGATCAAGGCGCTGCCCCAGGACAGAGCTAGCTTTCTTAATCAGTTTGTTCAGTCTCTTCCTATCGGCTGCAGTAATGCCACTGCCCCAGCAGACCACTCCAAAAGTGATGGCTGATGCCACCACCGTGTCATAGAATGACTTCAGCAGCGCCCCTTGTACACCAAAAGACCTGAGTCTCCTCAGCAGGAACAGCCTGCGCTGTCCCTTCTTGTAGAGTGCATCAGTATTGTGTGACCAGTCTAGTTTATTGTTCAGATGAATACCCAGGTACTTATAGGATGTCACCATCTCGATGTCTGTTCCCTGTATATTTACTGGTACTGTGAGGGGCTGCCCATGCCTGCGGCAGTCCACCACCAGCTCCTTAGTTTTCCTCGCGTTGATCTGGAGGCAGTTCCGATGGCACCAGTCCACGAAGTCCTGGATAAGCCCTCTGTACTCAGCTTCATCTCCATTGGAGATGAGGCCAACGATCGCAGAGTCATCAGAGAACTTCTGTAGATGGCAGTGTGTTGTGTTGTGTGAGAAGTCCGCAGTATAAAGAGTGAACAGGAAGGGAGCCAGCACCGTTCCCTGGGGGGCCCCCGTGCTACTGATGATCGTGTCGGACACACAGTCCCGGGTTCTCACAAACTGAGGCCGGTTCGTGAGGTAGTCCAGGATCCATGATGACAGGTGCTGGTCCACCCCTGCGCGCAGCAGCTTGTCCTTCAGGATCATCGGTTGGATGGTGTTGAAAGCACTGGAGAAGTCAAAGAACATGATCCTCACCATATTCCCGGGCTTCTCCAGGTGGGACAGAGAACGGTGAAGGAGGAAGATCACCGCATCCTCCACCCCAATGCCATGCTGGTAGGCGAACTGGAGTGGATCCATCGCTGGTTCCACCAGGGGGCGGAGGTGAGCAAGGAGCAGTCTCTCCAGGGTCTTCATCAAGTGGGACGTCAAGGCCACCGGTCTGTAGCTGTTCAGGTCTTTGGGGTGGGAAGTTTTTGGTACAGGTACCACACAAGATGTTTTCCACAGCTGTGGTACCCTCCCCAGTTTCAGGCTCATGTTGAAGATATACGTCACAATCCCACACAGCTGGTCTGCACAGGACTTGAGGAGCTTTGCGCTGATGCCGTCCGGTCCCGGCGCCTTCCTCGCCTTGATCTTCCTCAGCTCCGTCCTCACCTGGGTCCTGGTCAGGGTCAGGATGGGGGGCTGTGTGTTGGGAGTGGGGGGGTGTTGGTGGAGTGGGGAGTGGGCAGCAGGACTTGATTTCTTTAGAGGCAGCAGTGGTTGTTGTACAGTCAGGGGGGAGGGCGGTTGGTCAAATCTATTGAAAAACAGATTCAGGTTGTTCGCCCACTCCCTGCCCCCTGTGGCCTGGGGGGAGGTATTCTGGAGCCCCGAGATGGTTTTGAGGTTTCTCCAGACCCCGCTGATGTCGCTCTGTTGCAGCTTGTCCTCCATCTTCTTCCTGAAGCTGTCCTTGCCTTCTCTGATCTTTCTCCTCAGCTCCCTCTGTACGGACTTCAGCATCTCCCTGTTCCCTGACCTGAAGATCCTCTTCTTCTCTCTCAGAAGTGTTTTTATCTCAGGGTTGATCCAGGGTTTGTTGTTTGAGTGACGCCGTATGGTCTTGGTGGGAACGGATTTGTCCACACAGAAGCTGAGGTAGCCCGTGAAGGTGTGAATGAGGCCATCGATGTCCTCACCATGTGGATCGCAGAGCTGCTTCCAGGCGGTGGCTTCAAAACAGCCCTTTAGGGTGTCCATTGTCTCCTCAGACCATAACTCCACAGTGTGCATGGCCGGAGGTTGTCTGTGCACTAGGGGTTTGTACACCGGCCGGAGATGAACCAAGTTGTGATCCGATCTCCCGAGTGGGGGGAGTTGTGATGAGGTGTACGCCTCCTTAGTGTTTGCGTAGAATAAATCCAGTGTTTTATTGTCTCTAGTGTGGCATGTGACATACTGGGTGAACGTGGGTAGAATGGGAGACAGTGAAACATGGTTGAAATCGCCTGAGATGAGGAGAAGAGCATCTGGGTGTTCTGTCTGCAGCCTGCTGGTTACTGAATGGATGACGTCACGTGCTGTCCCAGCGTTCGCCGTCGGATTTGCATAAACAACAATGCAGATCACGTGTGAGTGTTCTCTCGGGAGATATGTAGGCCTCATGCTAACAGCTAGCCACTCAATGTCTTTGCTGCAGTGTCGTTGTTTAACAGTGATATGTCCCGGTCTGCACCAGTTGTTGTTAACATACATTATCACTCCACCGCCCCTAGCTTTGCCACTGTCTGGTGTTCGGTCAGCTCGTATCATGTGAAAACCCTCCAGCTCAATGTTAGCATCTGCTGCTAGTTCAGTTAGCCACGTCTCAGTAAACAAAAGGAGAGAGCACTCCCGGTATGTGCCATCATAACGGGAGATAGCCGCTAGCTCATCTAACTTTCCCAGTATCGACCGTACATTTCCCATGACAACAGATGGAAGGGAGGGTCTGTACCTTATATTTTTTGTCCTCCGCCTTACTCCAGCCCGGCAGCCGCGGCGTTTTTGCCTCAGTTCTCTCGGTATGTCGAGTTTTTCCAATGGGACCGGGTGGCGGTTGAATGCTAGCAGCTGTTCTCTGCTGTATCGTATCCTGCTATAAACAGTGGCTCCGTCCACCGGCTCAGGAGACATTTAGGACGATCTGTGTGTCCGTGATATAAGTGGGGTGAAAAAAAAAAGACGGATCAAAAGAGAGAGGAAGGGAAAAAGACTCGGAATCGAGCCGCTGTTGCAAAAGGCAGCCGACTGGTGTGGCGCCGAGAGAAAAAAAAAAAAAAAAAAAAAAAAAAAAAAAAAAAATTATATGAATATGAATTATATGAAGTCTGACTGTACCATGTGCTGAAAAACACCCCACACCATGATGGGATGTGCAGTGCCATTTCTCCTCCAAACATGCTGTGTGTTGTGGCATCCAAAAAGTTCAATTTTGGTCTCATCTGACCAGACTATATTCTCCCAGAATTTTACTGGCTTGCCCAAATGTTATGCAGCAAATTTTAAAAGAGCGTCAACATGCTTTTTCTTTAGCATTGGAGCCTTGTGAGGTGAATGGGCATAGAACCCATGTTGGTGAGTGCATTATTTATTGTTTTCTTTGAAACAGCAGTACCTGCTAACTCCAGGTCTTTCTAGAACTCTCCACAAGTGGTCTTTGGCTCTTGGATAACTCTTCTGATAATTATTTTGATTCCTCTGTCAGAAATCTTGCAAGGAGCAGGACCAGTTTAAAAATGTGCCTGTAACTAATGCCATCATTATGTTTTGCAACAATAAGGTTGCAAAGGTCTAGAGAGAGCTCTCTGTTTTTGCCCATCACAAGTTCTTTGTGGTGTGACAATCTGATATTCAGATCTTTTTAAAGGCTATCAGTCAGGACTTAAACAACTGAAATCAATTTACATTGATGGGGGATGGGATGCCTTCCTAAATTCTGATGGATTTCAGCTGATTTCTTGGCTTTCTATGCCTCTTTGCACCGCTTTTTCTTGTTGTGTTCAATACTCATTCCCTGTGTCATTCCACTTTATTAAATATAATCTGTTTTGTGAACACAACTGCCTTCATTGTTTTGTATGTAAGAATTACTTGGGTTGTTAATGATATCTGGTGAAAATCCAGGTCAGTGGCTCCATCAGAAATATGTTTAATGAGAAAAATGTTGATGTGTTCAATACTTATTTCCCCTGCTGTATGCAGTCAAGTTGATCTTTTTGTAGTTTTCACAGATTAAATCCTTAAACATGTTGATGAAATGCACAAATATCAGTATATTATAAAGTGCTACAATATGTTTTGATCTGTGTGTCCATGCCAAATCTTTTTGGACCATTAAGAGTTGGCCAAATTAATTTTCATCTAGACAATGCACTGCAAATCTAGATAAGAAAGTTAGGCTAGTCTTGGTAAGAGATTCTCATCCTTCATTTTTATGCTGCATGAACAATTTGCAGTTATAAAATTGGATTACAGATTGCAAGAAAATGTTGTCAGTTTCTGGCATTAGTCTCCTTTGGATAACATCAATCTAATACATGATAGCTAATGTCTAGGGAAATTATGAACATTATTAAATATTTAATGATAATTTTTCCTACCATCAGAATCTACTCGCCTGTCTAAGTATTTAAAAATCAAGTCTAGGTTTCTGTCTTCTATGAATCTATTTTACAGTCTGTTCCATTTGTCATTTAACTGAGCCATCTTCATAGGTGGAGGCAAAAGTAATGCAGCTTCACTGTATCTCCAAGGTTAAGAGCTCTGTCGCTCAATAAATTAGATCAGAATTTCTGATCACTCACTTCAATTTATTTTAATTAACACTGGGTCACACCAGTGCTAGGAACCAGCAAAAAGGCTTTATGACATTAAAACAGGGAACTAAAGAGGACAGCACAAGTAGAAATGAAGAACACTCAGCAAGAAAAATAGAACTTCTATTTTCTTGCTGTAGCAATGACACACAAAAAGAACCACACACAAAATCAGGTGTAAAATTAACTATTTCTTGTTGCCTTGTTACTTTATCAAATTTTTTACACTATACTTATGATAATGGCATCATTTACACCTACTGTATGGAACTGTTGGAATTAAAGGTGAACTAATATAGTGAACTTCATATATTTATTCCATCCAGCTACAATGCTCTGCACTGTGTGTCTGTGTGTGTGTGTGTGTGTGTATATATATATTTTATAGTAATATGTACATATGTATATTAGCTGCTCTTGCTTGCTTGTTTTTTCTTGCCTTCTGATTGTTGCTCTGAGTGTTGCTATCCCTGTGCTGTTGCAATCCTGGAATTTCCCCATTGTGGGACTAATAAAGGCTTATCTTATCTTATCTTATCTTATCTTATCTAAACAGTATTTTCCTTAACCCTCCTGTTATGTTACGGGTCAAGTTGACCTGTTTTAAAGTTTGAACATCTAGGAAAAATAGTTAAAAGTATTTTTTCAGTATGATACTTCTTCTGCTTGCCTTAATTAGTGTAATCAACATATAATATAAAAATGGTTCATCGCACATATTTGCAATCACTCCCTGCATGTTTATATCACATAGATACTGTTCGGGTCAATGTGACCCAGCAGTCAAACTGGAGGTAAAAGGGTATCAGAAATGTCAGACTATTTCTTTCTTTGCACCTTATTGCAACATATTTCACACACACACACACACACACACACACACACACACACACACACACACACAGGTGCAGGTGTTATGACTTTTGACGGGAACCATTTATGTTCTCGCGGGAAAACTCCACCCGTATTCAGTGGACACTCAACGGGGGAGGGGCAAAACATACAAGAGCTTCTCTGCATGGGAGTCCTACCAACATTACACTGTCAGGCAGACCTTTACAAAATGAGCAGCAGAAGCAAAAGGATGACAGTCCAGGAGGCTCTGGAAGCCGTCTTTGATCATGACAGTAAAATAGAGGAGGATGTGTCTGAAGATGAAGACTATCTTGAGCTAAATTCTGATTCTAATGATTCTGATTTTGAACCAGATGAGGGAATAGCTATTCCTGTTACTCCAAGCAAGACATTTATGTCAAAAAATGGTGAAATACATTGGTCTTCATCCCCAAATGTGCGTCAGGCAAAACTGTCTGCAGAAAACATAATAAAGACAGTGCCAGGGCCCACTAGGATGGCAGTGACTCATGTGACTGACATCAAGTCAGCTTTTGAGCTGGTCATGCCAGATTCAATACAGAAAATCATTCTGGAAATGACTAATCTAGAAGGGAGGTGTGTTTTTGGGGAGAAGTTGAAGGAGCTGGACAAAACACATTTAGATGCGTATTTGGGGCTCCTCATCCTGGCTGGGGTCTATAAATTGAAGGATGAATCAACAGCCAATCTGTGGGATACAGAGACAGGGAGGCCGATATTTCGAGCCACAATGTCTCTGGAGACTTTTCGCATTTTCTCCAGAGTAATCTGATTTGATAATCGAGAGACAAGGGCTGGTAGACGGGAGAGAGACAAGCTGGCAGCTATTAGGACAGTGTGGGACAAGTGGGTAGAGCAACTTCCACTACTCTATAACCCAGGCCCTAATATCACAGTAGATGAAAGGCTGGTGGCATTCAGAGGTCGCTGCCCATTTAGGCAATATATGCCTTCCAAACCAGCTAAATATGGAATAAAAATCTGGGCAGCATGTGATGCAAACAGCAGCTATGCGTTGAACATGCAGGTTTACACTGGAAAGCCGGTTGGAGGAGCCCCGGATAAGAATCAGGGCACAAGGGTCGTGCTTGACATGGCACAGGGTCTCAAGGGGCACAACATAACCTGTGACAATTTTTTCACAAACTACAACTTGGGTCAGGAGCTTCTGAAGAGAAAGCTCACAATGGTCGGAACTATCCTACCTCGCGAACCGGCCTCAGTTTGTGAGAACCCGGGACTGTGTGTCCGACACGATCATCAGTAGCACGGGGGCCCCCCAGGGAACGGTGCTGGCTCCCTTCCTGTTCACTCTTTATACTGCGGACTTCTCACACAACACAACACACTGCCATCTACAGAAGTTCTCTGATGACTCTGCGATCGTTGGCCTCATCTCCAATGGAGATGAAGCTGAGTACAGAGGGCTTATCCAGGACTTCGTGGACTGGTGCCATCGGAACTGCCTCCAGATCAACGCAAGGAAAACTAAGGAGCTGGTGGTGGACTGCCGCAGGCATGGGCAGCCCCTCACAGCACCAGTAAATATACAGGGAACAGACATCGAGATGGTGACATCCTATAAGTACCTGGGTGTTCATCTGAACAATAAACTAGACTGGTCACACAATACTGATGCACTCTACAAGAAGGGACAGCGCAGGCTGTTCCTGCTGAGGAGACTCAGGTCTTTTGGTGTACAAGGGGCGCTGCTGAAGACATTCTATGACACGGTGGTGGCATCAGCCATCACTTTTGGAGTGGTCTGCTGGGGCAGTGGCCTTACTGCAGCCGATAGGAAGAGACTGAACAAACTGATTAAGAAAGCTAGCTCTGTCCTGGGGCAGCGCCTTGATCCGGTGGAGGAGATAGGAGAGAGAAGGACGGTGGCTAAACTGTCATCTCTGCTGGAGTCTGAGTTCCACCCTATGCAGGACATACTGAATGCACTGAGGAGCTCATTTAGCAGCAGACTACATCATCCCAGGTGCACAACCGAGAGGTTTCGTAGGTCCTTCCTACCAACGGCTGTCAGACTGTACAACCTAAGCAGGGCTGCTCGCAGAGATAGCAAAAAGACGTAACAAACTAATAGTTTTTTGAATGCAAAAGATGCAATAGACTTACACAATGGTCCCCTCCGGCATACAACTAGGAAAATACCGGTCGCTATGGAGGGTGAGAATATGTATGGGCACATAATCATACCATGTAGGATAACTAAGTAGATGGTTATGCTGTTTCATCCCATCTAGCAACAATGCTCTGCACTGTGTGTGTTTATATATTTACATATTTATTCCATCTAGCTACAATGCTCCGCACTGTGTTTTTATATATCTACATATTATTCCATCTAGCTACATTGCTCCGCACTGTGTGTGTTTATATACTTACATATTTATTCCACCTAGCTGCAATGCTCCGTACTGTGGGTGTTTATACATTTACATATTTATTCCATCTAGCTACAATGCTCTGCACTGTGTGTTTATATATTCATATATTTATTCCATCCAGCTACAATGCTCTGCACTGTGTGTCTGTGTGTGTGTGTGTATATATATATTTTATAGTAATATGTACATATGTATATTAGCTGCTCTTGCTTGCTTGTTTTTTTTCTTGCCTTCTGATTGTTGCTCTGAGTGTTGCTATCCCTGTGCTGTTGCAATCCTGGAATTTCCCCGTTGTGGGACTAATAAAGGCTTATCTTATCTTATCCGAAAGAACAGGGCTGAACTCTCTGCTGAGCTGCTGGTAATCAAGAACAGGACCCCTCAATCTTCCATGTTTGCCTTCACAGACACCACAGCCCTAGTGTCTTACTGCCCCAAAAAGGGAAAAAATGTTGTGCTCATGAGCACTCTGCACAAAAATGCTGAAATAAGCACAAGACAGGACCAGAAACCAAGCATGGTCCTGGATTACAATGCCACCAAAGGGGGGGTAGACAACTTGGACAAAGTAACAGGGTCCTACAGCACCAAACAAATGACTGTGCGCTGGCCATTGGTCATCTTTTATAACATGATCGATGTATTGGCCTACAACGCATTTGTCATTTGGACTGAGATCTTTCCTGACTGGAATGTGTCAAAGCTGTACAAGAGGCGCATCGTTCTCGAGGAGCTGGGGAAAGCGCTTGTGACACCGCACATCCAACGGAGGGAGCACCTGCCAAGGACCCCAGCCGCTGCAGCCATGGTGAGGGAGATCCAGGAGAGGACTGCACCAAGTACACCAGTGCGTGAGGTAAGTAAGTGTTTGTGTGTATATATAAGTGTATGAGAGTGCGTTGTGTGTGTCTTGGGATCAGCAAAAAGACAGCATAGTAAAGTAATCATGGTCCTCCTGGTTCTAGGTTGCTGCTGAGGGGAAAAGAAAGAGGAAGAGGTGCCAGGTCTGCAGGCCATCTGATGATGTCAAGACAAGCATGACCTGTGCGAAATGTGGAAAATTCATTTGCACAAAGCACAGTGTGATGACATGCCACTCATGTGCTGTGTCAACGTAAAGACAGACACACACACCTTGTTCATATTGTGTTATTTTGTTCATTAGTGGTTCACAAACAGTGCATGTATGTTAAACAAAATTTAAATGTTATGTTTCAATGTTATGTTTTATATGTTGGTCTTTCAAAAGTAATAAAGTAGTGAAACATTAAAAAAAAGTTTGAACATTTTTTTTAAAATGAAAAACGAGTGAATTATCCTAATTGAACCATTACCTATTAGAGGTAAGGAACACTAATGCACTAAATATTGATAGAATAGTTAGTAATGGAATTAGTAATGAAATATTAACAATGTTTGTTAGGATTTTTTTTGGTTATGGACATCTTTTGGATAATTAAACATGCACCGGGTCAAATTGACCCGGGAACACCATTGTTGTTCCTGACAAATGAACATAACAGAAGGGTTAAAACAAATGGTTAAAAATACATCCACAAATCTGGGCATGGTCATAGGATCATGCCCAAGCTTTATGTTCATTTTTGTTCTCACTGTAATTATTTTATGATAATTATTTTCATTTTTTGCCTCCTGTGTTTCCAAGGGTCCTCTGTTTTTGTCTTCTGTGTCTCCCTGGTCTGTTGTGTCATTTCATGTCCTCACCCTCAACTGTGATGTTTCCTCTGTGTTTCCCTACCTCAGCCTTAGTTTGATCATTGTGTTTATTTTTCATTATCATGTCTCTAATTATGTTCTGTAGTTTTGGTTCCTGCCCAGCGTGTATGTTTATTATTATTATCATTATCTACAGTGGTGTGAAAAAGTGTTTTCCCCCTTCCTGATTTCTCATTTTTTTTGCATGTTTGTCACACTTACAGCAAATGTCATGAACTAAGCTTGGATGTTTTCCCAAGCTCAGTTTCATAGCTTTTCTCTGGTTCCATATTTATCTGATGTATGGTTATGCCATTTGAGTATTATACTGCCTTCCATTTTCCTTGTTTTTGTCCAGTCTGCTCTGAGTTTGTTTACTTCTTTAATTGGTTCTTTGGGCTGGCAGTTGGCAGGAAACTTCTACTGGTCTGCGTGGGTGTTGCCTGTCACTCTGCAAGTCTAACTACTCCCCTCTCATTATCGCCAGCTGATCTCAATTACTAGTTTTTGTTCCCTTCTCCTGCTCACGTGAACCCACACTGCTGATCATTCATGTTAATGGTTATTCTGCTATTTAAGGACTGCGTGTCTGCGCTATCATTGCTGCACTATTGGATGTCATTGTGACTGTCTATCCGTACTTTCATTCGGATTGCTCACCTGTTCTACTCTTGCGTCCGCTGGGTGATGCCGGCCCAGGGACGCCAGCTATAAGTTCTTCCAATATTTATATTTTGCATTTTTGCACAGTTTTTGGACTTTTGTTCTTTTCTTTAATAAAATGTCACGAGTGTATCCAGCGCTTCAGTCTGTCTCTCTCTGCCTCATAGCGGCGTTTATGACATTAAATGTTTCAGATCATCAAACAAATTTAAATATTAGACAAAGATAACATATGTAACCACAAAGTGCAGTTTTTAAATGAAGGTGTCCATTATTAAGGGTAAAAAAAAATCCAAACCTACATGGCCCTGTGTGAAAAAAGTGATTACCCCCCCCACACACACACACACACATTAAAACATAAATTAACTGTGGTTTATCACATCTTTGGAAAGCTGAGTTCAATTTCTCTAGTCACACCCAGGCCTGATTACTGCCACACCTGTTCTCAATCAAGAAATCACTTATATAGGACCTGCATGACAAAGTGAAGTAGACCAAAAGATCCTCAAAAGCTAGACATAATGCTGCGATTCAAAGAAATTCAGGAATAAATGGGAAACAAAGTAATTGAGATCTATCAGTCTGGAAAAGGTTATAAAGCCATTTCTAAAGCTTTGGGACTCCAGTGAACCACAGTGAGAGCCATTATACACAAATGGCAAAAACATGGAACAGTGGTGAACCTTCCCAGGAGTAGCCAGATGACCAAAATTACCCCAACAGCACAAAGACGACTCATCATAGAGGTCACAAAAGACCCCACAACAACATCCAAAGAACTCCAGGCCTCACTTGCCTCAGTTAAGATCAGTGTTCATGACTCCACCATAAGAAAGAGACTGGGCAAAAATGGCCTGCGTGGCAGAGTTCCAAGATGAAAACCACTGCCGAGCAAAAAGAACATAAAGGCTCGTCTCAGTTTTGCCAGAAAACATCTTGATGATCCCCAAGACTTTTGGGAAAATACACTGTGGACTGACAAGAAAAAAGTTGAACTTTTTGGAAGGTGTGTGTCCCATTACATCCGGCCTACAAGTAACACAGCATTTCAGAACAGGAACATCATACCAACAGTAAAATATGGTGGTGGTATTGTGATGGTCTAGGGCTGTTTTGCTGCTTCAGGACCTGGAAGACTTGCTGTGGTAAATGGAACCATGAATTCTGCTGTCTACCAAAAAATCCTCATGGAGAATGTCCGGCCATCTGTTTGTGACCTCAAGCTGAAGCGCACTTGGGTTCTGCAGCAGGACAATGATCTAAAACACACCATCAAGTCCACCTTTGAATGGCTTAAGAAAAACAAACTGAAGACTTTGGAGTGGCCTAGTCAAAGTCCTAACCTGAATCCAACTGAAATGCTGTAGCATGACCTTAAAAAGGCGATTCATGCTTGAAAACCTTCCAATGTGGCTGAATTACAACAATTCTGCAAAGATGAGTGAGCCAAAATTCCTCCACAGCACTGTAAAAGACTCCTTGCCAGTTATTGCAAACACTTGATTGCAGTTGTTGCTGCTAAGGGTGGACAAACCAGTTATTAGGTTTAGGGGGCAATCACTTTTCACACAGGGCCATGTAGGTTTGGATTTTTTCTTCCCTTAATAATAAACATCTTCATTTAAAAACTGCATTTTGTGTTTACTTGTGTTATCTTTGTCTAATATTTAAATTTGTTTGATGATCTGAAACATTTAAGTGTGACAAACATAAAAAAAAAGAGAAATCAGGAAGGGGGCAAACAGTTTTTCACACCACTGTATGTAGCTCCCCATGTCCATTGTCTGCACAACCCCACCCGTCCTTTTTTCCTTATTTGTAGCTGGTCCCCTGTTGTCTCTAATTGTCCTTGATTGTTCCCACCTGTTCTGTGTCATTGATTACCCGTGGTATGTATACATGTCCGTGTCAGTCTCAGTCTTGTGTGGCATCATTAGCGTTGTGTCTGAGTTCACCCTGCTGCTAACCCTGTGTCCCGTGTGTCTCAGCAAGTTATTCATCATGTTTTGAGTTGTTTTCCAGCCCACGTGCTGTTATTTTGTTTCTTCTTGTTTTTGTTAATAAACTATCATTGCCTGAAGTCCTGCCTGCTCCTTGAGTCCGCCAACCATATCTGCCAGAACTGAACATTTGACAGAATGATGCCACCACAAAAGGACTCAGCAGGCAGCAGATGGTACTGCACGAGCATGGGGTGGGAGCTTTGCTGTGCGTTAATCAAGATCAACCAGCTAATTTCTCAGCCTCGCTCCGCTCTCAACCCAAACTCAGCTCTGTGGTAACTGGAGCTCGCAGAGGAGGCTGTCCGCCATCATCGGTGCCTCGCGGAGCATGCTGAGGGAGTGGAGCAGATTACCATAGTGGCCGATCTTCAGCGCAAGTTCTGCAGGATGGTGGGGAGAACGCTGAAGCCTGTGCCAATGAGGAAGTGTCCCCTGGCTCCGGCAACTCCTTCTCCTCGCCTCCTTCTCCTCCAGTCCCAGTCTGCCTCTCCCTAACTCTGCAGCCACTCCATGGGCTGGAAGAGAGCTCCACAGTTATGCCGAAGCCTGTACCAATGAATCAGTGTCTCCTGGTTCTGGTGCTTTTTGCTCCACCATCAACATTGTCCTCTTCTCCTCGCCACTCACTAGCCTCACCACCGCATCATGGGAGAGAGGGGTTTGCCTGAGATGCCGGAGATTGAGCCGACAAGGCAGCGTCCCCTGGCCCCAGCGTCTTCAGCCTCTCCTCTCCCTCCAGCCACAGTCTACCTCTCTCCAGTCCTGCAGTCACATCACAGGTTGGAGAGAGATTTGTTGGAAGTGCCAAATCTTGAGCCACTGAAGAAGCGTCCCTTGGCTCTGGTGCCTCTCTCACCACTCCATGTTTCAGCTCCTTCACCTGCACCTCCTTGCTCCACTCCAGCTCCTGCACTCCTTTCAACACTGGTCCCCACAGCAACTGCAACACCGGTTCCCATGGCAGCTGCAGTGCCAGCTCCATGTCACCTTCTACCTGCAGTACCGGCTCCCACATCTTCTTTGCTGGTGCCCTCGTCAGCTGCCGTGCCTCAGACTGCCTCATCCACTGTTCTGTCAGCGTCTCCAGAGCCCATCATGTCTGCTCCTCTGTTGTCTCCTGAGGTCGTCACCCCACTGGCAGCTTGGCCAGAGACAGTCATCCCAGGAGCAGTGGACCAGGAGTCCAAGAAGGCAAGTGCTTTTCCTTTTATTTTTATCATCCATTTTTGAAAAGACTTGCCCTGCTCCTGGCAGTGGGACCCAAGTGCAGTTTCCATCTGCCTTTGGGTCCTCTTCACCGGTCTCTGCTGCTGGCAATTATGGTGACCCATCCTATGTTTCTTTCTCCCCATCTGAGGTGGCTGCAACAGGGATGGAGGAAGACATTTCAGCTTCAGCTGTCTCCAAGGTGCATGCCATAGCTCCACCATCATTCGAGCTGCATGCTCCACCTTCACAATCGTCCAAGCTGCATGATCCACCTTTGCCGTTGTCCAAGCTACATGCTCCACCTTCGCCGTTGTCCAAGCGGCACGCTCCACCTTCTCCATTGTCTGAGCTGCACGCTCCACCGATCGCTTCAGAGGCCAGTGTGCCGCCACAGAGGCTGGTGCACCTCCACTGGTCGTTTCAGAGGCCGGTGCACCTCCACCTATTGTTGCGGAGGTCAGTGCGCCTCCACTTGTAGTTATGGAGGCTGGTGCGCCTCCAGCTGTTGTTTCAGAGGCAGGTGCATCTCCACCGTTCATGTCAGAGGCCGGTGCACCTCCACCTGTCATTTCAGAGGCCGGTGCACCTTCACCATTCATGCCAGAGGCCAGTGCCCCTCTACTGTTTGTGCCAGAGGCCGGTGTGCATTCGCCTGCTGTTCCAGAGGTCAGTGGACCTCTGCCTGCTGTTCCAGAGACCGGTGAGCCTCTGCCTGCTGTTCTGGAGGTTGGTGCACATCTGCCTGCTGTTCCAGAGGCCAGCGTGCCTCTCCTGTTGTCTCATCTTGAGGTCATCACCCCCAGCAGCAGGAGACCAGGAGTTAAGGCAAGAACCTTTTCCCTTATTTTTAACATCAATTTTAGAAAAGATTTGCCTTGCTCTTGATGGACCCAAGTGCAGATTCCTCCTGTTTCAGGGTCCTCCCTACCAGTTTCTGCTGCTGATGACCGTGGTGTCACCTCACTGACCTCCTGTTCTCCCCTCTCATCCGGGTTGGCCATGTCGAGGGTGGAGTTGCAGGAGAACCGCGCTCACCCTGGTTTATCCGAGCAGTCCATTCCACTCTGGTCGCTGTCAGAGCAGTGCATTCCACCTTCGCCCCTGGATGTCGGTGGTACCCAAGCTCGGTGCTCCCACCGCGCCATATTCCACCGTCAGGTCCCATTATACAAACAAGTACGTGTGTTTAGCTCTGTATGTGTCTGTATGCGCTGCAGGCAGCAGCTAAGCAGAGCTCTGTATGGGTTTTTCCAAGTTAGAAACCCGTTCAGTAAGTTACACATAGGTTCAAAGAGCGTTACTCATATATTAGAAATAAATTTTGGGTACACTAGACATTAATCTCAACATATTTTGAGTTTTGAGTAACTATGAGTCACTGACAAGTGAGTAAACGAAAGTGTGTAAAAGAAAGCTTAACTCTCCTACAACCTTTGCTCCGCGGACATGTCAACCATATGCTGGATATGTCAGAAAATTTTCACCATGCGCGGTGGTGAAGTGGTTAGCACTGCGGTAGCACAGCAACTCACCCTTAGCCGGGGGGATCCTGGGTTCGATCCCAGCCCCCGACCAACAGTGATCTGTGTGGAGTTTGCATGTTCTCCCCATGTCTGCATGGGTTTACTCTGGGATTTTCTCCGGTTTCCTCCCACATGCCAAAAATATGCAAGTTGGGTTAATTGGCATCAAACTGGGGATTCTTAAATGTCCTTAGGTATGGATGTGAGAGTGAATGGTTGTCTGTCTCTCTGTGTTGGCCCTGCGATGGACTGGCAATCTGTCCAGGGTGTACCCTGCCTCTCGTCCAAAGATGCTGGGATAGGCTCCAGCCCCCCTGCGACCCGAAAAGGATTAAGACGAAGAAGATGGATGGATGGATGGATGGATGGATGGATGGATGGATGGAAAATTTTCAGAGGAGCTCAGCGAACTACCCCATATACAGATAAATACAGATGAACACTGACTATGAAACACAGAGTGAGGAAACTCAAACTCTAAAAATATGCCACTATGCTGAACATAAACCACAAGAGATGGAGAATGATATTGATCCTGATAACCACTTTTTCAATAATATTCATAACCCACTGTGGAATTTACACTGAAAAGCAATTCAAAAAGTCAAGTGCAATTAGATGGTAAACTGTCAAAATACACTTCAATAGCAGAAGTCTTAACAAAAACTTCTCACAGATTCAGGACTATTTAGAAACAGCTAAACAGAAAAGTTCACGAGCTATAGCAGTCTCTGAACCTGGCTTAATGCAGACCAGGGCTCCCTGATGGCAATAGAGGGATATCAGATGTTTTACATTAACAGATCTCAAAAAAAGGGTGGTGGTGTTGCACTGTATATTGATGACCTATATAGATGTAAGCTTGTAAATGAAATGTCCTTAGCACTACCAGGGATTCTGGAATGTGTTACTGTTGAGATTGACCTAGACAAAACAAAAAATCTAATCATAAGCTGCATATACAGAACGCCGGGAACTTGCATTGAGACATTCAGAGATAAATTAGTCGAGCTGTACAATAATACTACTAGTAAGAAAATGGTAGCAATTTGTGGAGATTTCAATATTGACCTACTTAATCCACATCAACAAAATGTAGTTACAGAGTTCATGAACTCTATGTACAGCATGAGTCTATATCCCACAATAACACATCCCAGTAGAATCACAGCTCACTCTGCTACACTTATTGACAACCTGTTTGTCAATGTTCTCGACAAGAAAATAGAAAGTGGATTATTGATAAATGATATAAGCGACCACTTGCCAATCTTTGCACTTATCCATGGCCACACGGGGCCCAACCCAGAAAAAATCTCAAAATCGTTCAGACACAAATCACCAAACGCAATCAGTTCTTTTAAAGAGGACTTGCTGAAAGCAAGACTGGACAGAAGTCTATGGTATCAGATGTAAATGAAGCCTATGACACATTTACAAACATTGTACCACTCTTTATGAAAAAAACTGCCCATTAGTTAAAAAAAAGCTTAAACACAAATTTACTGACAAACCATGGCTAACCAAAGGACTACAAAAGGCGTGTAAAAAGAAAAATTTATTAATAAGCTTTCATAAAGAAAAGGACAAAAGAAGCAGAGCAGCGGTATAAAACATACACAAATAAGTTAACTTATATAATAAGATGTAGTAAAAGAGACTATTACAGTAAAGAACTGGGAAAAAAAACAAAGACAATATTAAAAATACATGGACAATAATCAACAGTATCCTTGGAAATAAAGCAGAAATACCAGCTACCCAACTAACACTCCAAAAAATAATAAATCGACCTCCGAATGTGAATATAGCTTCACCTGCAGATGAATTTAATAATTTTTTTGTTAACATTGGACCTAAACTGGCCCGAGAAATACCCACTTACGGTGCCAACAGGTGATTCAATATGCAATAACACTGCTGTAAAAGACACCATCTTCATAAGAACACAGACGAAAGAGAGGTCATTGAAATTGTTAATCGTTCAAAAGTAAAACATCTACTGACTGCGATGGTATTGATATGCTACTAGTCAAAACTGTTATCGAATGCATAGTGAAACCACTGACGTATATCTGTAACCTGTCTCTCCAATCAGGTATATTTCCCAATGCAATGAAAATAGCTAAAGTAATTCCAATTTACAAGACAGGCGACAGAGGGGAACTCTCCAACTACAGACCAATTTCACTATACCAGCAATTTTCCAGATACTTGAAAAAATATTCTATGAGAGAATTGACAACTTCATACTGAAGAATGATTTATTGTGTGAGCAGCAATATGGGGTTCAGACACAAAAGGACAACAGCATATGCCTTAATGGAATTTACAGAAAAAATATCAACAGCCATTGAAAAATAAAGAGATATTCAGTTGGAGTATTCCTGGATCTTAAAAAAGCATTTGATTACAGTAGATCACAATCTATTATTAAAGAAACTACAAAATTGTGGTATCAAGGGGGTAGCACTGTCCTGGTTAAGAAGTTACTTAAAGAATAGATTATCAGTTTGTATGTGTTAACAACAAAAACTCAGAGGCTACTGAAGGTCACCTGTGGAGTCCCACAGGGGTTCAGTTTTGGGACCAATTATTATTCAATATTTATATAAATGATATATGTAAAGTTTCAGAAAAAATTGGACTTAATATTGTTTGCTGATGACACTAACCTGCTATGCAGTGGAAACAACCTTGAACAACTTCTGGATACACTCGGAAAGGAATTAGGAAAGCTTAAACTGTGGTTTGATTCAAACAAATTAACGCTCAATTTAAGCAAGACAAAATTTATAGTCTTTAACAACCATCACAACTACCCAGTACCCAAACTCAGTGTAAATGGTGTAGAGATTGAAAGGGTATCCGAAACTAAATTCCTTGGAGTAATAATTGATAACAAACTGTGTTGGAAGCCACATATTAATTATATAAAAGGTAAAGTATCCAAATCAATTGCAATATTACACAGAGTGAAAAATTTGCTGAATCAACCCACACTATACACCTTGTATCATTCATTAATACTCCCATACATGACATATTGTAATGAAGTATGGGGAAATACATATAAAACAAACATATATCCACTCTTTATGCTTCAAAAGAGAGCTATTAGAATAATCAACAAAGCAGCTTACAGGGAACCAACAAACCCACTTTTTCTTAAACAAAAAACTCTCAAGTTGAAAGATCTGATCGACTTTAAAACCGCAATAATAATGTTCAAAGTGAAGAATCTATCACTGCCCGCAAATATCCAAAAGTTGTTCCAAACAAGGGAGAAACGATATCACTTCAGAGGAACATGTATATTTCAAAAGCCTACAGTGAGAACAACTACCAAGCAACACTGTATTTCAGTGCAAGGTGTCAGATTATGGAACGATTTTGGACCTGAATTAAAATCATGTACAAAGCTTGGACAATTTAAACAAAAACTAAAGGAAGAAATACTCCAAACATATTTACAAGACGACATGTAAACTCACATAAGGATTGACATTTCCAGCCTGTGTTGTGTTATAGCTTAGTTTTTCTTTTTTCTCTGTGACACTATGTCTTAGATTTGTTTTTGAATAGTAACCGCTTAACTTAGACTAGCTCAGTTTTCTTTTTCTCTCAGTCATATTTTGTCTTAGCCTTGTTTTAAATTGTAATCGCTCTTGTCTTGTTTTCTCTTTTTTCTCCTTTGAATTCTTGGATGGAATATGGGTGGGCAATATAAGCTGCGGCTTCAGCCATCACCCATTTCGGATAACTCACGTGGAATTGTATAGTAGAAGGAGTCTTTGTCTAATTTGACCTTGTTGTTATATTATACAGTTTCTTTTAACCTGTAATGTACTATCCGAAATAAATTCATTCAATTCAATTCAAAAATTCATTTAGCCATAATTGATTCGACATACGCCAGCATATTCTCCCAATTTTTCATACATTTTGCAAACGCTGCCTAAATCATCTAGGTGTGACAGGGCCTAAAAGCAGGACACAAAAATGCCCAAATAATGAAATAAATAATTTTTAGTTAAATATTTACTGATAAATGGGCAACACTGATGCAATGGCTGCAGTCAAACAGGTCCTTCTACTGTGTATAATAATGTTGGGTGTTTTGTAGTTAATTCAGTTGATTACAGTTTAAAAAACACCCCTCTAATAACAAAATATTGCTAAAGTATAAAATGATACACTACAATGGGCCTCAAATATTGTGAACGTGTCCTGTTATAGTACTGCATGAGTTTATTGACGATATACAGAAGACTAAATTCCATCACTGAACAGTGATAAACTAAAATAATTATAATGACTGAACAACTCCCATTCCCCAAAGTGCAAGATACACTGTTATCTTGAGTATACGTAAGTGATAAAAGATCACACAAATAAGTGATCTGACAAACAAACAAGGGATCTGAAACAGTCGCTGATATTGGATGTCCCATTCATTTTCAGTATTTAGGTATTCTGCAATTAATATTCACACAATCAAATAAATCTTAGTGCCATTTACTCCCTTTTATATTTGTCAAAGTCTAACATGATTGCCGACATATATCCTACAGCTCTTTGCATTCCACTTTCAAACACAGCCTACATTTGAGCATGTAAAGCCTATTTGGGATACCTGTTTCAGACAGGAATACTTGCATTCTATGGGCAATGCACTAGTAATATAAGTATATAATATAAATATATTACATAAATTTGTCATTTTTTGTCAATTTACAAAATGGAAAAAAGTGGTCAAACGAGCTGAAAGTGTTGTGCACACAAGGTGATGTGCCCCTCTGTGTTGTTGTGGACAGGAACTGCATTTTTGAGTGGCACAAAGAATTTGTGCCATCTTTTTGTGGCACATGATTGTTTTGTAAATAGTTGTATAAAAATGTCTGAGCACTGCCTGCATTTTCATGGAAATAGTTGTTTATAACTTTGTTGTTTGTTAAATTTTTGCACAAGTTTTTGAAATTTACAATTTATATTTGCATCCTGAGTTATAAACATGGTTTGTTAGACATGTTTGTGGGTAAAAAAAAATAAAATAAACATTTTCATACTCAAACTTTTTGGTTTTTGTGTGATCTTAGGTTGTGTGTTAATACAGTATGCAAAAAATAACTGAATTCACACATGTAAGGTTGTGCTGAAGCAAATGACACCAAATGAGGTGAGGTAAACAGTTTTTAATATGAAATATTAATGTAAAATCAAAAGTAGTCAAAAATGCCCAATTACACCCTGGATCCCTAAGTTAACCATCTAAAATTAATTTGCACTGATGGGAGATGGGATGGCTTTCTACATTCTGACGGATTTCAGCTGGTTTCTTGGCTTTCTATGCCTTTTTGCACCCGTTTTTTCTTCATGTTTTCAATACTTATTCCCGGTGTCATTCCACTTTATTAAATATAACTTGTTTTGTGAACACAGTTGCCTTGATTTCTTTGTATGTATGGATCACTTGGGTTGTTGCTGATATCTGGTGAAAATCTTGGGTCAATGGCTCCATTAGAAATATGTTTAATGAGAAAACTGTTGATGTGTTCAATATTTATCCCCCCCCCCTCCACCCCGTATATATTTGGCCAGTAAGGGTGTCACAGCCAATAGCATGACTGGGTTGATATCATGTGTCTCCACCAAGAGTAAGGATGCGTCCCAATTCCCCCCTTCGCCCTACCCCTCTGTTTTGCGCATTCACGGACAATATGCAAAATGAAGGGGTAGGGTTATGGGGTAGGCGAATTGGGTGGGTGAATTGGGACTCACCCTAAGTATGACACCTATTGGCCCGAAGGTCAGAATGTTGTTTCTATCATCTTTAAGGTTTCAGGGACGCTGTGTGGGTACTAAAGCTCAGTTCAGATAATGCCTTGATTTCACAGCAGCCACCCATCATACACAGTCTGACACACTGATGAAGGGCAGACACAATAAATATCCACTGTGTGACAGATTCAAGTCATGACCCAACTCGGCAAGTCTGGCATGTCTGAATTTTTTGTTGTTATTTTTACTTTATCACCTAGTTTAACAGCCCCTCACAACAGCCTGGGAAGTTTTCCAGGCAGTGACCTGTAGTTGTGCACTATTTTTACTCCTAGGAACCTTCTGTTTGTTTACATGCAGTGAAACTGCTAATATTAGCTAACAAGCTAACATTAAAGCTACATTTAGATTTTCACTTTTTTCCTCTTATAGTGCTGGCTTACAGCAGCTGCGTAGAGTTTGCTCAGCTTACGGTATGGAACATGACATTAAATTTAACTCTCAAAAGGGTGTTGTCATGATTGCTACATCTAAAGGGGATCAGAAACAGAAATTTCCATAATTTCAAATATGCTTGCACGCAAATTCCATGTGCACAGACAATGTTAAGATCAAGCTTTTTAAAACCTACTGCACTCCACTGTATACTGCCCATCTGTGGCGCAGGTAGAAAGAGAAAACTGAAGAAGCTACAGGTGGCATTTAATGATGCTATTATGTCTATAAAACGTGGAACAATGATGAGGCGAATGGTGAACGACACAGGACTTTATTATAGACTCACTGCAGATACAGAGACGCTCCCGCTAGGCTGAGAGGTGGTCGAAGAGACCGCCCTTCTACCGCACAGCCCTCTTACGGGTGATGTCACCACCCGTGTTACAGCATAATGAGTCATAAGAACAACACTACCCCCCCCCCCAAAAAAGGTCCAAAATACACATACAATCAAGACCCTCCCCAATTTAGAACCCGAATCATGCATTAACAGTAAACAGAAATATGTCAGGGCCTATAATATTTGCACAAAACAACTAAGGCTAGGGGGAAACAGGTGGATTACTGTTCCACCCCCACATGGCTAGACGGATTATTCTGCCATCTCTGCTAATATATTGTCCATTAAATAAAAAGTTGTCGTGTTGCTAATATAAACATAAAACAAACCCATTATTCTAATGAACGTATATATAAACAGGTTATACTGTACGTCTATTCACCAGCTCACTAAACAACATGAACAATACTCATTTCAACACCAAGCACAATTACTTAAACCTGGTCAATTTATACCAACAACATACATTAAACACATTGCCCCCCCATTACCAGTCAGTCACCATGGAAAACCCACCCCTGGAGACCCATCAGGCGGGACCCGACCAGAACATCTTCTTCTCGTGGCGCCCGAAGACGACCCAGGTCGGTGCTGAGACACCTCTCTCTCATCATGGATGCACCAGAGCTCGTTGGGGTGTCTCCACGTACCATCAGACAGCTGAAGGTAGCCGTCCTCCTGAACAGCCACCACCTGCAGCCACCCCTGGTCCTCCTGCTGTTTCCACTTCCTGCAAACTCCTCTCGACCGGGTCTCCTCCCTGGGCCGGACCACATCAGCGACCCCCAGAGGAACCCAACTCGGCTTCCAGTCTTCCTGAGTGGCACGTCGTTTCACCGTGCCAGCAGGTCCTGCCCCGCTCATTTTTATTTGAGACGCTGGCAAAGCCGCTGTGAGCCCCTGTTTCTTAGTACCTCCCAGCCAAACTCCGGAAACAGGGTGGACCATCCACTCTGCTCCATCCGCTGTCACGGACGTCCCACTGCGCCGCCCAGTTCCCTCAGCTAGGGTAACTTGGACCCCGGTGCAGGCACCCTCCCGCGATGGCCCTGGATGGGGTTGGTCCTGTTCATTTTCCAGAATACTAGGCCATGATTCATCCCATACTGCATCATCCATCACACGCGGAATCGGCTGGTCCCACAAACCATGGCCCAACCACTCCTCTCCAACACCACTGGTGATCGTGAAACCCAGTCCGTAAAAAAGGTCACAGCCCATAATATTCGCACCACTGGTGGTCACCACAAACTGCAGATTGCATACCTCCGCTGACTTGTACCTTGCCATCAGTTCTAGCGATCCCACAATGAACAGTCTGTTTCCTCCTTATCCTCAAAACGGCGTTGAAAGACCTCTTACTCGGGAGTACGGGAAGAAACTCCTCACAGTAGGCCAATTCAACACGGACCTCACCGCGTCCGTGTCAACCAGCAACAGCACCTCCACGCCGTCCAATTCCACCATACAGTACGTATGGCCATCTGTGCTCGGGGAGGCGGTGTGAATAACCGTGGATGTCATGGCGGGGGAATCCACTCAGCGTCGTCATTCCCCTCACTCAGATTTCTTACAGGCCCTGGCAAAATGATGTAGCCTATCGTTGGACACTCTCTATCCTTATACTGGTGCTTAGTGGACCCACAACCCTGGGCGATCCAGAGGCGGACCTCATCTTCACAGCTGTAGCGCATTCCTCTTGTTCGCTATCTTCACTGTCCAGGTCCACAGCCTGTGCCTCTGATTGCAAGTCAGAGTGATGTAGCGTAGCTCTCTCACCGAGGTTGCGTTATAGTTTGTCCGCTGCTTCACATTGTTGAGTTATCTCCATAGCTGTGGCTAATGTCAGTTCGCTGCAGCACGTGAGGAGTCTCGACTGTGCTGACGAGCAAAGCGTATGCTCCACCAACTGGTCGCGGACCATCTCTTCCTCTAATTCACCAAATTGGCAGTCCCCAGCCAGGTGCTGCAGGTCCCCAACATAATGTTGTACTGACTTGCTGATCCGCTGGTGGCGCTGCCAAAACTGGATCCTCTGGACGATGACGTTTGCAGGCGTGCGAAAATGTCGCACCCAAGGTAGCAAGAATACGTTGTCCTTCCATACCTAAATTGTGGATCAACATTGCCCGTGCCCATACCTTCTTCAGTTCACCAAGGTTTAGTGCCACCAAGTAATTCTGAAATGTGGCGAACCATCTCGCCCAAGGAACCGGAGACTCTCCCGGAGACTCCAAAAATGGCCGAATTGAAGACACACCAGCAGCCATAACTTTATCCTCGTCGCCAAATGCTATGTCTATAAAACATGGAACAATGATGATGCGAATGGTGAACTACACAGGACTTTATTATAGACTCACTGCAGATACAGAGACGCTCCCGCTAGGCTGAGAGGTGGTCGAAGAGACCGCCCCTCTACCGCACAGCCCTCTTACACTCCGGGTGATGTCACCACCGGTGTTCCAGCATAATGAGTCGTAAGAACAACACTACAGATGCATTCAGAATATTACTCAGAATCTCAGGATGGACAAGTGCTAGTCTTATGTTTGTTACAAATAATGTTCCTACTTTTCATGCTGTCTTGAGGAATTATATGCCTAAATTTATGTGTCGATTAATTGAGTCTGATAATGTGATTATGATGATGTTAGCCCGGCCTACGCTCAGTGATACAAGATATATGTCCTGCCTTTGGAAGCATTGGAATGGTTGCCTGTATGTGTTTTAATTATTGTTGTTGTAATGTTTTTATCATTATGTTTTTTTTATATTTTTATATATATGGACCTGTGTCTGAAATAAAGTGATTGATTGATTGATTGATTGATTGATTGATTGATTGATTGATTGATTACAAATAGGCTACTTTTCTTTTAATCTTATCTAAAGTTCTTTTTGAAGAGGTGAGAGTCCATGCTGCCCTCTTTCACACCCCTTTTCCACCAAGCTGGTTCCAGTGCTTAACTGGAGCCAGAGCCTGACTTGGCACCAGTTCTTTGCTTTTCGACCACCTAAGCACTAGCCCCAGGCTCTCAAAAGTGGTGCTAAGCTGGCCCCAACTTGTTGCTGGGCCAGAGCTGCAAACCAGTTGACGTTGGTTACGTCCACTGCTGTGGGTGTGGTTAGCTGACCAGCTGAAAAGTGCCTCAAAACATTACTGACCGCCATGTTGCATTCTGAACAGCAGAGCAAGCATGATTTATTCCAAAACCAAGCAGACTTGGAGCGAAGAGGAGACAAATTTCCTGGCTCTATGGACATCAGCAGAAGTAGCAGAAGAACAAGATAAACTGGAGGGGTCCACTTGGACAAAGCCCATTTTTGAGCAAATATAGAGGGAGATGGCTGCCGTGGATTACGACCAGACCGTCGACCAGCTGCTAAATAAACTGAAGAAGCTCAAGAAAGAATTCAGAGACCATAAAAGAGATCTTGAGTGTAGCAACAATGGGAGATCACGAAAGAATCCTCATTTTGATATGATGAACTCTGTTCTTGGGGATAAGCCAACCAAACAACCAGGCGTTGAACTCGGCTGCGGCTTCAGCGATCCTAACTGCTATGGATGAGTCCGTTGTACAAACTGCTCGAAACACTACTGGTAAGTGTATTGTCTTTTGAATAGCCAAATTTAATGAATATACTTTCACACAGTGGTGTGAAAAAGTGTTTGCCCCCTTCCTGATTTTTCATTTTTTTGTATGTTTGTCACAGACAAATGTTTCAGGTCATCAAACAAATTTAAATATTAGACAAAAATAACACAAGTAAACACAAAATGCAGTTTTTAAATGAAGGTATTTATGATTAAGGAAAAAAAAAATCCAAACTTGCATGGCTCTGTGTGAAAAAGTGATTGTGCCCTAAACCTAATAGCTGGTTGGGCCACCCTTAACAGAAACAACTGCAATCAGGCATTTGCAATAACTGGCAATGAGTCTTTTACAGCACTGTGGAGGAATTTTGGCTCTCTCATCTTTGCAGAATTGTTGTAATTCAGCCACATTGTAGAGGTTTCGAGCATGAATCGCCTTTTCAAGGTCATGCCACAGTATTTCAATCAGATTCAGGTCAGGACTTTGATTAGGCCACTCCAAAGTCTTCATTTTGTTTTTCTTAACCAATTCAGAGGTGGACTTGCTGGTGTGTTTTGGATCATTGTTCTGCTGCAGAACCCAAGTGCGCTTCAGCTTGAGGTCACGAACAGATGGCCGGACATTTTCCTTCAGGATTTTTTGGTAGACAACAGAATTCATGGTTCCATTTACCACAGCAAGTCTTCCAGGTCCTGAAGCAGCAACACAGCCTCAGACCATCACACTACCACCACCATATTTTACTGTTGATATGATGTTCCTGTTCTGAAATGCTGTGTTACTTGTAGGCCGGATGTAATGGGACACACACCTTCCAAAAAGTTCAACTTTTGTCTTGTCAGTCCACAGAGAATTTCCCAAAAGTCTTGGGGATCACCAAGATGTTTTCTGGCAAAACTGAGACGAGCCTTTATGTTCTTTTTGCTCAGCAGTGGTTTTCGTCTTGGAACTCTGCCATGCAGGCCATTTTTGCCCAGTCTCTTTCTTATGGTGGAGTCATGAACACTGACCTTAACTGAGGCAAGTGAGGCCTGCAGTTCTTTGGATGTTGTTGTGGGGTCTTTTGTGACCTCTTGGATAAGTTGTCACTGCACTCTTGGGGTAATTTTGGTCTGTCGGCCACTCCTGGGAAGATTCACCACTGTTCCATGTTTTTGCCATTTGTGTATAATGGCTCTCACTGTGGTTCATCGGAGTCCCAAAGCTTTAGAAATGGTTAGAAAACTGAACTCAGCTTTCAAAGTTGTGATAAACCACAGTTAATTTATGTTTTAACAGTGGGGCAATCACTTTTCCACACAGGGCCATGTAGGTTTGGATTTTTTTTACCCTTAATAATAAACACTTTGAATTAAAAACAGCATTTTGTGTTTACTTGTGTTATCTTTGTCTAATATTTAAATTTGCTTGATGATCTGAAACATTTAAGTGTGACAAACATACAAAAAAATGAGAAATCAGGAAGGGGGCAAACACTTTTTTACACCACTCTGTGTGTGTGTGTGTGTGTGTGTGTGTGTGTGTGTGTGTGTGTGTGTGTGTGTGTGTCTCCGCTTTTATTGATATGTAACGGCCAAAGTGCGGATATTTTTTACTCATTCTTGTGCCTATAGTCTTACGTTAGCTATACTACAAGTTAACAGTGTGCTTTAACCATAACCAAACGTTTCTCCTCTCCATAAAGAAATGCTCATTTGAGAAAACTAGAACAAAAATCTTCACGTCTCAGAATAGTTTTTGTTAGATATCCAGTGCAAAATACCCTGTTTTTGTTTTGTGTCAATACTGTTTATTGTCATCCCAAACAACGCTAGTGATGTCGCTATTTATCCTGAAAATGCCCTTTTGAGAAAGCGAGAACAAAAATCTTAGCTTCTTACAGAAAACTTTTTTTTTGAAAGATATCCAGTGCAAAATACGCTGTTTTTGTGGTATCAATACTGTGTACGAATGGGTGCCTTGCAGTATTTATTGTTGTCCCAAATGACGCTATTAACATGGCCACTTTTACTATTTAAGTTATAATCAGACATGTAAGGTTTGATAATATTGATATTGGATAAAATTGCTTCATATGTCTGCACATTTTTTAATGGAAGGCATAAGTTATACACTGCGCAAACTAAAACTTTTTTGTATTTACAGATTTATCACACTTGGATGATGAGGAAGAACCCCCTCAGACCTGTGGTATGCAGCTCACCTTCACCAGCACAAAGCTTGTCCTTCTGCTCTTCCTCCTCTTCTCATCAGACCAGATTAGGTAATATATGTTCAGATCATGACCCATTTCACATAAAGGAGTGAATGAAACAAATTATACGCTTGAATGTTCTCATCCCACTGAGAGTAAATGGATGTTGAATAGACACATTCAATCTTGGGTTGACGATTTCCAGTGTTGGGCAAGTTACTAAAAAATAGTAACTAATTACAATTACTAGTTACTTCTTTTCAAAAGTAATTGAGTGACTTTACCAATTACTGCATGATTAAATTATCTAGTTACTTGGAAGATTAACTTTCACTTTACTTTTAAATGCATACGTAAATCATCTTGAACACATAGCAAAATAATTGAATTAATGGATTACATTATGTGGGAGCTATTCGGTCTCTGTACAACCATTGTGAGAGTTTGGTTCGTAATGCCAACACTCGATCGGACTCATTCCCAGTGAGAGTTGGACTTCGCCAGGGCTGCTCTTTGTCACCGATCCTGTTCATAATTTTTATGGACAGGATTTCTAGGCGCAGCCAGGGAACAGAGAGTGTTATGCTTGGTGACCACAGGATCTCATCTCTGTTGTTTGCAGATGACGTTGTCCTCTTTGCGTCATCCAGCAACGACCTACAGTTCTTACTGGGATGGTTTGCCGCTGAGTGTGAAGCCTCTGGGATGAGAATCAGCACCTCCAAGTCTGAAAAAGGTGGATTATCCTCTCCGGGTTGGGGACAGGCTCTTGCCCCAAGTGGAGGAGTTTAAGTATCTTGGGGTCTTATTCACAAGTGAGGGGAGAATGGAGCGAGAGATTGACACACGGATTGGAGCAGCATCTGCAGTGATGTGGATGTTGTACTGGTCTGTTGTGGTGAAGAGGGAGCTGAGCTCTAAGTCAAAGCTGTTGATTTACCAGTCAATCTACGTTCCCATGGTATGGGCATCTGATCAGGATGCCTCTTGGATGCCTCCCTCTTGAGGTGTTTCGGGCACGTCCCTCTGGGAGGAGACCCCGGGGCAGACCCAGGACTCGCTGGAGCGACTACGTCTCCAGCTGGCCTGGGAACACCTTGGTATCCTCTCTGAAGAGTTGGAACAGGTGGCTGGGGAGAGGGAAGTCTGGGCTTCTCTGCTTGAACTGCTGCCGCCGCGACCCGGACCTCCAGAAAAGCGGTAGAAGATGGATGGATGGATGGATGGATGGACATTATGTGGGAAAAATGCAGGAACATGGCCTTTTGACCCTCAAAAAGAGTAATATAATCAATAAAAATGTTTGTGTCAGGGTAAATACAGACAGCTGCAGCTGTTTGTTTTTACACAAAAATTAAAATGCTCGTGCTGCTGTCATGCCATGAAAGCTTGTTATTTAACTTAATACGTACAGACCTTTTCTGACAATTGTTCAAAATTTTATTGATCTATATTTTGTGATAGTTTAAAAATTAATGCATGCTGAAGGTGCTAATATCAAATCCATATTGTTCCAATGCAGTGCAATGAATGCAAGCCCCCCCAAAAAAACTATTTGATATCTTTCTTAAATCGTTAAGCCTTAGGAAGCAAACTTTAATTTTTTTATTTATTATTTTACTTCATGCAGCCTTGCATCTGATGACATATATGACACATAAACATAAAATTTGTGACATTCACACAAAACATACCTGGTGCTCTAGCGTCTGTCCTGTGTCTGTAGCACAGATCACACCAACAATCCTTTTTAGTTTTGGGTGCACGATCTACGCATTGCTGTTGAAGCCACAGATTTAGCTGTGCTTGGTTGTGAGAAGCCTCCATTTACCCAGTCTATGGCACAACCACGAACAGCAGCAGCAAGTACCAGGACTACGCCAAAACATTCAAAAATACAAAAACTACAAGTGCTGAAATTAGCTGCCACTTGACTGAAAAACACATATGTGAACTATATATTAAAACGAATTTGAAAAACTTGTAAAAACAGTATTTTAAATGCCCCACTACTCCACTCTTGCTGACTGATTTAACACTACTTCAGCCCGACACCAGAAGTTGCCCCCATAATCGTTTCTACAGCAGCGCCCTCAGGTATAAGGTGGATATTCATTTGTTTGCGCTAAAAGTATCTATCCATATTAATAGAACGAGTAACAAGTAACACATCTGATCAAATTTCAGTAACTGTAACGCATTACTAAATTTTTAAACAGTAATTTCGCTACACAGCCCGTTACTGCAAAAGTATGTAACGTGTTACTTTGTCGCGTGTTACTTTGTAATGTGTTACTCCCAACACTGACGACTCCTGCATTTTTCAATGTGTGGTTATTTGATATTGCTTCTTATTTTTGTACTTTAATACAGGGAAACGGAAGCAGGACACAAACATGGATCTCCTTGACTACATGGCGAGGTCAGATGAGAGACACCACCAGCAGAGTAGGAGGGATGAGCAGCTGACCTCCGGTTTGCTGCAAAGCATCCAGAAGATGGAGGACAGTACCATTATCCTTGCTGGACTGATGGGACATGTTGTGTTTGTGCTTGAGGGACTGCAAAAAGGTATCTATCACAGCACTGATATTTTTGGCTGTGTGCACTAAATATTTTCATATGTAGCAGTCTTAAATTTTTACACATTTTGTAAATAAAAGCTTGCTTTCGCTAAGTGTTTTTTTCTCTGCTTCTACAGAAACTGTAAATCCTTACACCAAACACATGCATGAAATATCAAGCTATTTAGGATAGACAATACAAATCAATATAACATTACAGTGATGGGAAGTACAAGTACTGAATTATTGCACTAAAGTCAATTTGTCGGGTATTTGAAAATATTTTGGATATTTGTGGACTTTATTCACGTATTTTTGACAACTTTTTCACATTTTCTAAGGAACGAGCAGCAACAAACTTTAAATCTATGGATTTTTTCTGTGGAAAATGTTCCAAGTTGCCTGCTTCAAAAATGATGATGAGTTCATATTCTTTTGATAACGTACCATGTGACATTCTGTCAGCTCTGGACCAGATCATTTCTGGGGAAAGTACTTTTAACTTGTACACTGCAGAGTTTGTCTCTTTTTACCCCTACATGAATAAAAGCTTGAATCGGTACTTCAACCAGAGTAAATTTTTGCACATCTTCTCAATACATACCTTTAACAACTCTGTAAATGTGCCTATAAAATATATAAATAAACCATAAATACTTCAAAACAGAATACACTGAGGACTGATTGTCAGCTGATTTTTTTATTCATTAATGATTTTGCACTACTTCACATATGTTACGTTTTGTAAATGATATGGCAGGCACTAAACAGGTTATTGCTCCGCGCTGTTAAAGTACTCCATTAAACAGTCCCTCCAAGATTTCGTGGGATGTTTTTATGATTGTTGCAGCCCAAAAAGCCTGAATTTGTGGGTATTTTTTTTAAAAAGTTGCGATAAAAATTGTGATGTTTTTAGAGTGGTTTTTGCACTAAAAGTTGTGGGAATAATTACAAATTTTAAAGCAGATTTTTTTTTTTCCAGTTTACTGCAGTGATATTCTATATAACAATACAAGAAAAGCACAGGATTGTCAAAAAATTTCCTATTTGTCCTGAACCTGGGTCACAGGTTAAAACTGTGCCTGTCATGTTCAGGGTCGTCACCCCGAGCATGACTTGTGGCTGTTGGGTTTAATTATTGATTATTAATTCCAGCTGATGGATTGAGCCTTGCTCTCCATCAGTCCCACAGCCATGCCTCCTCCTCACCAGGCATCCACCAGCAGTATGGTTCACCACATACACACTTACACGCTCATGCACGCACACTCACTCATGCACGCACGCACGCACACATACACACACACACTCATATTCACACTCACGCATGCACACACACATTGTTCAGTCAGTCACGCACCGGGTGGCCACTCAGCTGTGTCCATTTGCCCTCATTCTGGGGTTGTGTATTTATAGGGTAGAATGTGACCAGCTGTTGTGGCAACATAGCAATGTCAACCTTGGACATCCAGACTTGCTTCTGTTTGTTTTCCCTCGGACTGAATTGTGTGGTTCCCTCAGAGCCTTTCCGCTCCGACACTGTAGTAAGTCTTCCCTCTTGCCTTTTCCTCCGCTCCTGCTTAACTGGAGTGCATTAGGCATTCCTGTTGAACCAACTAAGTTTGTAGCTGGGTGTCTTCCTCTTTGCCAGTGTGACTGTGTTTGGACATTCTACACATCCACCCATTGTAAATAAACATGTTACTTACTCTGCGTTTTGGGCTCACTGCCATTTCATATGTTCGCTGTGCAGTTTGCGCAGTGAACATGACAGTGCCCAGTTTTCCTGCCCAGTGAGCATTTTTCTGTCTGTTATCTATAAGATTATTATGATCGTTTTGAGTTCTGTTGTGTCTGTATTTTTATGATTTCCGGTTTGTTTATTTTGACAGCACTTTGCAGCTTCCGGCTGTCAATCTCTTCGGGGCTGCACAGCTACTTCCTATTCTGTTACTCATGAATTACACCTGTCTTTGATTATACGTTGTATTTAAGGAACACAACAACCTCTGCCCGTTGTCGTGTCCTTCTCCTATCTACCCGTCCTCTGGATCACTACTGCCAAGTGATTAGGACTCCGCTGTTGAGGTGAGTTGGAGTGCTCCGTTCTGGTGCCTTTTCCCCCTGTTTTCTCGGCCGTTGAGCCCCGAAGACCTCGGGAGTGTTCCGGCTGGGTTCGCTCCTGGTCAGGCATTCCCTGACCTTCCGTACCTTCGGACATTGAGCCCAACTTTCCTCCAGCATTTGTGTTTTGTGTTTCACTATTATCTTCTTGCACTCCATTTTGTTGTATCTGTTTGAACGTTCTTGTTTGTGCCTTAGCTAATAAACGTGCCAACCTACAGTGAGCGTGTGGTGTCCTATTTGCACTCGGGAAACGGACACGTTATGACACAATTATAGTGATTTGTAAATTAAGCAGAAACTTCTGCTATACAGAAAAACTCTGTTGTGCAACAGCAAATACAAACATTAACACAATATCTATTACAACAGCTAAATTGCATTAAATGCATGTTAAAGAGTAGAGATTTGGAAATTATTGGCAGCACCTTCATTTGAAAACTCCCCATGGTCCCCAACCACTTGATACCGAGCAAAGAAGAAAAAAATAAATAATTTATTCTGTTAGTCTGTATTGTCTATAGGAGCCTGTGTTTTTCTGAAAAAAAAAATAGACAATATTCTCTCTCTTTCTGTGCCTAACTCCTACCTGTCTGTCTGCTGCACATTGGTCTTGACACACACACATCTTTCATTTACGGCGGGATGGGGGGGGGTTGCGTTTGTCCATCCAGGCCAGAGATCTACAGCTTTAAAGCTCATTGACCAGATGTAGTAATGATTTTACCTCTAAAGATCTATAAAATGTTCAAACACTGGCTGTAGTGTTAGATTGGCTCGCTGTGTTTGTGGTTTTATGGTGTCTCTCCTCACACGTGCTCCCGAGACGGGGTGCTTTTGGGGCAGGCGGATGTTTTTCAACACAAACCCAGTGCTTTGTACATGCGGTCAGGACAGAGACGTGGCGAGACGTCCACCAACAGGCTGGGAGAGACGGAGGAAGGAACGGTGTTGGAAACCTTGCAGGTAAGTGTTTTGGTTTTTTTTAAATCACACTCTGTCTGCTGATGTGTTCCATTACTCACTGTAAACATGGAAGTGAACGTGGTGCAGCGATGAATTTGATTGGTTAGACTGAGTGTTTCAGCTCCAGTCAGAGACAAATTTGATTGGTTATTTACCTTTTGTTCTTATTAAAGACAAAAATAGAAAGGAGATGTTTTTACCTTCTTTACATGTTTCGACTGTTCACTGCAGCCTTCGTCAGAAGTGTCAGCTGATTGCTGCCAGGTGTCATTTTATCAGCTGACTTTCGTAGGCGGGGCCAGCCCAGCAGACCTGTCAGATCCACCAAGCTGGCCCCGCTTTCTGCCGTCTGATGGTCTCTGGATAATGTGGTCCCAGGTGTGGGAAAGCATCAAGGCCCCCTCATTCGGGTTCATGGTATCTTTTCCCCGCTTCCTGATTTCTATGGCCTCCTTGATCCAGCGTTTGTGTCTGTTGCTCTCCGATCCAATAATCCAATATTAAGACAGTTATTAGTACACCCCAAGGACAAAATAGAACAAGACAAAAAATCCAGTGTAATATATGAAATATCATGCAGATCATGCAACAAAAACCTACACTGGAGAAACCAGAAGATCATTCACCACAAAGAAAAAAGAACATCAGAAGGAATGTGAGAAGGAAACACAAGGACGACTCACAAGATCACAAAAAGAAAAGACAGAGCAAGCAACATTAAAATCAGCAATATCAGATCACTGCAAAAGAAATAATCACATCATGGACTGGGACAACGCACAAATTATTGGATCGGATAGCAATAGACACAAACACTGGATCAAGGAGGCCATAGAAATCAGGAAGCGGGGAAAAGATACCATGAACCGGGATGAGGGGGCCTTTATGCTTTCCCACACCTGGGACCACATTCTCCAGAGACCATTGGATGGCAGAAAGCGGGGCCAGCTTGGTGGATCTGACAGGTCTGCTGGGCTGGCCCCGCCTACGAAAGTCAGCTGATAAAATGACACCTGGCAGCAATCAGCTAACACTTCTGACGAAGGCTGCAGTGCACAGTCGAAACATGTAAAGACGGTAAAAACATCTCCTTTCTATTTTTGTCTTTAATAAGAACAAAAGGTAAATAATTAAAAGAAGACAAAATGAACCTACTTGAGCTAAATTTGATTGGTTAAATTGGTGGAAGTTGACCAGGATTGGCCAAAATTACGGAAAAGTTGCGGTGATTGGACCAAGTTGCAAGGTCGCACAATAGTTGCGCTGATTGGCTGATTCCACGTGAATTGATACGATCGCAACATTGCGAAATCCTGGAGGGACTTATTATAGCTGCCCTAATGTCATCCCCTTCTACACTGGCATGGTCAGGTAGTGATTGAACTGGAGGCTGACTGTGATCATATGTGTCTGGGAGTTCAAAGTTGTCACCGTGTTCCTCACAAATATTATGAAGTATGCAGCAGGTGAGCACCATTTTCTTCCTCAACTCCAGTTTGCAGTCATTCCTTTTCAGGAGGGACCTCCATCGTCCTTTCAAGCCGCTGAAAGCCATTTCCACAACTGGATGTGCACGGCTCATCCAGTAGTTGTAGTTACATTGTTCAGGGGTAAGTCTGTCTGTGTCCGAAGAGGGTTTCATCAGCCACTTCTGCATGGGGCCGGCTGGATGGTGAAATCCGGTGTGCCAAAAAATGATCACTGTCTACAGGAGCCAGGAGCACCCGCTTGTTAAAGGTGTACTGCCTGGTCTCAGTCCACCTACAATGTGTCTCTGAATGTTTTGAGGTTTAATCGCATCTGAAAAATTATAGCATTGACCAAAGTGATGCAGTTTGGATAACAACGTATAGAACTTATCAGATTTCAATTGATTCCAATAGCTTCTAAACAACAATGAGGTTTTTGCACATAAATTCTATGATCATAAATTCATAACTTCTATGTATACATAGAATATATATTTATACAGTATCTACATGTATATATCCAGTAAATCTATGCATTTTTCCATGTAACCTTTTGACTGTGTTATTTTAATTGCCTTTAGTCCTTGATGAAGTTTGTTTCGGGTTCAAAATGCATCATAAGCGTTTAATATATGTTATTATACCTAACTCAGTACTGTTTACCTGTTGAAATATATATTTTACGGCTAATATAACCCCATAACTACAACATGGCACCTGACAATCAATTTTTGGCAGCTGATAACTTTTTGGCATGACACCGGAACAATGGAGTCCCACCAGTATCGTGACCATGGATGTGCCCAGGTAACAGGTGACCTCCATCTCGTAATGCGACGTAACACCACCTATTACAGAATTTACATAAATATTATTATTAAAAGTGTAGTCAATGCTAGCTAGTTGAACTACAGACTTGAGCTAACAATGGCTGATAACTGAAATATTGATAATTACCTGTCTCCTTAAATGTAGCCGCCATTCTCTGTGATTAAAAATAAAGCCGTTTCTGGATGGTAATATAGGTTTGGAATAAAAAAAGGAGACCTCCCAAAAAGACAATAAGCTCATCCATGTTGACAAGTTAGCGCTTCTTCTCCTCTTCCTCCTCCTTCTTCTTCTGTGGTGTTCTGTGGGATTGCATAAAGACACACTACGTAATGACCTAGGCCTGACGTAATCCCCAACTAGCTCCGTGTCGGTCGAAAACCAGCTGGCTCTTACGAGGCACTACAGTTGAACTGGTTAAACACCGGCACAGGCACTGGAGCCGAACTAGCACCAGTTCTTTTTTGGTGGAAAAGGGGGATTTGAGAAACCCATAAATGTGTCCATGACAATTTTTTCTTCTTTTTTTCTTAGTAAAACTAAAAGATTGGGAGCATCACATACAGACACACACACACATACAGGGGTGTGGAAAAGTGTTAAATGAAGGTGTTTATTATTAAGAGTAAAAAAAAAAATCCAAACCTACATGGCCCTGTGAAAAAAAGTGATTGCCCACCCTCTGTTAAAACATAAAGTAACTGTGGTTTATCACATCTTTGGAAAGCTGAGTTCAATTTCTCTAGCCAAACCCAGGCCTGATTACTGCCACACCTGTTCTCAATCAAGAAATCACTTAAATAGGACCTGCCTGACAAAGTGAAGTAGGCCAAAAGATCCTAAAAAACTAGACATCATGCTGTGATCCAAAGAAATTCGCCGGTTTGGGCGGTGCAGTGGTGCAGTGGTTAGCACTGTGACAGCACAGCAACTCACCCTTGGCCATGGGATCCCTGGTTCGATCCCAGCCCCTGACCAACAGTGATCTGTGTGGAGTTTGCATGTTCTCCCCGTGTCTGCGTGGGTTTACTCCGGGAGTTCTCCGGTTTCCTCCTACAGGCCAAAAACATGCAGGTTAGGTTAAATGGAGACTCTAAAAGTGGCCCTAGGTGTGAATGTGTGTGTGAATGGTAAAGGGATAGCGCCGTACCGTGGCTGCTTCATCCATCCAGGTGGATGCCCTCAATTTGCCCTCTGGGGATTAATAAAGTATACAAAATCAAAAATAAAAAAAATCAAAAATTCAGGAACAACTGAGAAACAAAGTAATTGAAATCTATCAGTCTGGGAAGGGTTATAAAGCCATTTCTAAAGCTTTGGGACTCCAGTGAACCACAGTGAGAGCTATTATCCACAAATGGCAAAAACATGGAACAGTGGTGAACCTTCCCAGGAGTGGCCGGCCGACCAAAATTACCCCAAGAGTGCAGCGACAACTCATCTTAGAGGTCACAAAAGACCCGACAACAATATCCAAAGAACTGCAGGCCTCACTTGCCTCAGTTAAGGTCAGTGTTCATGACTCCACCATAAAAAAAAAGCCTGGACAAAAATGGCCTGCATGGCAGAGTTCCAAGACGAAAACCACTGCTGAGCAAAAAGAACATAAAGGCTTGTCTCAGTTTTGCCAGAAAACATCTTGATGATCCCCAAGACTTTTGGGAAATTCTCTGTGGACTGACAAGACAAAAGTTGAATTTTTTTGGAAGGTGTGCATCCCATTACATCCGGTGTAAAAGTAACACATCATTTCAGAAAAGGAACATCATCCATCCATCCATCCATCCATCTTCTTCCGCTTAATCCTTTTCGGGTTGCGGGGGGGGGGGGGCTGGAGCCCATCCCAGCATCCTTGGGCGAGAGGCAGGGCACACCCCGGACAGATCGCCAGTCCATCACAGGGCCAACACAGAGAGACAGACAACCATTCACTCCCACATCCACACCCAAGGACAATTTAGAATCCCCAGTTTTTTGATGCCAATTAACCTAACATGCATGTTTTTGGCATGTGGGAGGAAACCGGAGAAATCCCGGAGTAAACCCACGCAGACACGGGGAGAACATGCAAACTCCACACAGATCACTGTTGGTCGGGGGCTGGGATCGAACCCAGGATCCCCCAGCCAATGGTGAGTTGCTGTGCTGCCACAGTGCTAACCACTCTGCCACCGCGCTGCCAAGGAACATCATACCAGCAGTAAAATATGGGGGGGGTATTGTGATGGTCTGGGGCTGTTTTGCGGCTTCAGGACCTGGAAGACTTGCTGTGGTAAATGGAACCATGAATTCTGCTGTCAACCAAAAAATCCTGAAGGAGAATGTCCAGCCATCTGTTCGTGACCTCAAGCTGAAGCGCACTTGGGTTCTGCAGCAGGACAATGATCCAGAGCACACCAGCAAGTCCACCTGTGAATTGGTTAAGAGTTACTTAAAAATATAAATAAGTAAATAAATCTAAAATGTCTATGCTGTACATTTAAGTGCTGCATTTAAGACTGTTTAAATTTGTAATACTATTGAATATGATCCACATAGGAAATAGCTTACTGCAAAAGTCTTGACCAGTTTTTATGGTCTTTAATATGGCAAGTTGTACTTAACTATGCTAACATTTTTAACATTGTTCCACTTGTTATCACCAACTGTACCTGATAAAATTCTGCTGCTATAAACTATTCATCACTGGCGTCACCAAGGATGAGAGTAAGGGTGAGAAGTGTACTCTCTTCCACTTATATCACTTATTACTTGGGAAAAAGCCAGTGTTGTGTTATTTACAACATTTAATTCTATCTACATATTTAGACAGTGAAGAAAACGGTGTGAAATGACATGTTAGAATAATGGAAAACAATGTTTTTTTAATGATTGGCATAGGAGAGAAGCTGGGAAAAAGACATAGGATACTAATGTAATCAGATCTTTTGGGTGTTTACTGTGCAGTTGAGGGCCATGGTGTGTCACTGATATGATTACGTTCTCTGATTTCATTGTTCCCTGGCTGTCATATAATGTGCTGCTACCTCTGGTAGGCACGGGGGTGGACTCATAAGGCAGGCAGAACTCCAGCGTAACATAATTTTATTAATAACAGAAAACAGAGAAACAAAACACACAGCTCAGGGGCTGAAAACAACTAAGGACACAATTGACAATAAACTTACTGAGAAACTCAGACACAGGGTACCAGCAGGGAAAAACAATACAATATTCTCTCTTCTTCTTCTTCTTCTTCTTCTTCTTCTTCTTTTAGATTTGATTGGTGGTTTGCAACCAGCTTACAGGTGCATTACCGCCACTGACTTGATTATCATCACTCTATGTCTTTGTATAAGGAGTTCTGAGCAGCTCCCTATGTGTGAAAAAATTATTCGTCGTTGGACTGCGTCCGAGGCGTGGCCGTCTCTAACCTATCCTTCTTCTTCTTCTTTTACATGTTAATGATGCCACAACGAGTAGACAAAGAGACAGACATATATAAGGTAGCAGATAATCACAAGACACAGGACAGCTGGGGAACAATCAAGGGCTACAAGGTAACACATGAGGAAAACTGGCAATAGGTACAGAACACACAAGGGACTGACAACAATAGGTAAACAAGTACAGGGGATACACACGAGCCTTGCACAGGAGACCAGGGAGGACACAGAAGAAAGCAACAACAAAGACAACAGGGATAACACAACAGACTAAGCATGGGGGGACACAATAACAATCACAGAGGACTCAGGGGAAACACAGAAGGCAAAATACAGGCAAATAATCATAATAATAAACACAGAGAGACCAAAAATAAACACAAAGCGTGGACTTCTCCTTCTTCTTCTTTTAGATTTGATTAGTGGTTGGCAACTAGCTTACAGGTGCATTACCGCCACTGACTTGATTATCATCACTCTAAATCTTTGAATAAGGAGTTCTTATAAGGAGTTCTGAACAACTCTCTATGTGTGAAAAAAATCATCTGTCCTTGGATGTTAACCCTCAAGTTGTCTTGGTCCTAAGACCATGTCCAGATCACGACAGGGCACCCCCCTCAAGAGCAGCTTCCAGATGCTCTCCAAATAAAACATAGATCACCCCCCCCAAAAAAAAAAAAATAAAAAAAATATGTTCATCAGGTGGTCAGCCAGTTTAGAAAGCTTGGGATCAGTCCGCCAAGGTCTCTGCCTTTGACCGCCACCTAATCCACATAGCACCGGACCCCCATGATCCCTCCTGCAGGTGGTGAACCCACTGGAGGGGGGACCCATGTAACTCCTTCGGGCTGAGCCCGGCCGGGTCCCATGGGTGGAAACCCGGCCACCAGATGCTAGCCTTCGAGCCCCTCCCCCAGGCCTGGCTCCAGGGTGGGGCCCCGGTAACCCCATACCGGGCGGGGTACACTGAATCCTTGATATACAATTTATCATGAGAGTCTGTTGGATCGTTCTTAGTCTGGCCCTTCACCCAGGACCAGTTTGTCTTGGGAGACCCTATCAGAGGCAAATTGCCCCGGACAACATAGCTCCTGGGATCACTGGGGCACGCAAACCCCCCCACCACGATAAGGTGACGATCCATGAGGGAGAGTATGGGGTATCGAGCTTGTTGTTACGAGCTATTCGGTCTCTGTACGACCGTTGTGAGAGTTTGGTTCGTATTGCCAACACTCGGTCGGAGTCATTCCCAGTGAGAGTTGGACTCCGCCAGGGCTGCCCTTTGTCACCGATCCTGTTCATAATTTTTATGGACAGGATTTCTGGGCGCAGCCAGGGAATGGAGGGTGTCATGCTTGGTGACCACAGGATCTCATCTCTGTTGTTTGCAGATGATGTTGTCCTGTTGGCTTCATCCAGCAATGACCTACAGCTCTTGCTGGGACGGTTTGCCGCTGAGTGTGAAGCGGCTGGGATGAGAATCAGCACCTCCAAGTCCGAGTCCATGGTCCTCAGCCGGAAAAAGGTGGATTGTCCTCTCCGGGTTGGGGACAGGCTCCTGCCCCAAGTGGAGGAGTTTAAGTATCTTGGGGTTTTGTTCACGAGTGAGGGGAAAATGGAGCGAGAGATCGACAGACGGATTGGAGCAGCATCTGCAGTGATGCGGACGTTGTACCGGTCTGTTGTGGTGAAGAGGGAGCTGAGTTATAAGGCAAAGCTGTCGATTTACCAGTCAATCTACGTTCCTACTCTCACCTATGGTCACGAGCTTTGGGTAATGACCGAAAGAACGAGATCGCGGATACAAGCGGCTGAAATGAGCTTTCTCCGTAGGATTGCTGGACTCACCCTCAGAGATAGGGTGAGGAGCTCAGTCATCCGGGAGAGGCTCAGAGTAGAACCGCTGCTCCTCCACATTGAAAGGAGTCAGTTGAGGTGGTATGGGCATCTGATTAGGATGCCTCCTGGACGCCTTCCACTTGAGGTGTTTCAGGCACGTCCCACTGGGAGGAGACCCCGGGGCAGACCCAGGACTCGGTGGAGAGACTATGTCTCCCAGCTGGTCTGGGAACGCCTTGGTATCCCCTCTGAAGAGCTGGAGCAGGTGGCTGGGGAGAGGGAAGTCTGGGCTTCTCTGCTTGAACTGCTGCCTCCGCGACCCGGACCTCCGGAAAAGCGGTAGAAGATGGATGGATGGATGGAAGGTGGTCAGCCAAAGTCCCTGGACCACCGGACTGATGAACACGGCATATCGGATGGCCTACCAGAGTCCATGGGCCACCAGATGGAGGACCATGGTGCGTTGGGTGGCCTACCAAAGTCCATGGGCCACCAGATGGAAAAACATGGCATGCCGGGTGGCCTGCCACAGTCCATGGGGTACCAGACAGAAGAGCTTGACTTACAAGGTAACGTAGGCTGAGAGGCGTGCACAGCCAGGAGACCAGATGCTGCAGGAGCATGCACATCAGGCACGGCAGGAGCGCTGAGCTTGGGTGACAGCAGCTGAACAACAGTGACCTTGGGCAGTGAAGGTGGAGCAGACTACTGCGATGGTGACCAGGGTGGAGCAGACTGCTCGGACAGCCACGTAGGAGCGGACTGCTCAGACGGCCACGGTGGAGTGGACTGCTTGGATGTCCCAGGTAGAACGGACTGCTCGGACAAACCAGGTGGAGTGGACTGCTCAGACGAACCCGGTGGAGTGGGACAATCCAGGTGGAGTGGACCACTCAGACAGCGGTAGAGTGGTAAGGTGCACCTCGGAGCCAGCTGGAGTTGTGCCGTGCACCTCGGAGACAGCTGGTGCAGAAGTGTGCTCCTCCATCCCTAACACAGCCTCCTCAGATGGGGAGGAAGAAACACAGGTAAGTGTTGTGTCCATACTATAAAAACCAGCAGAAGAGCTCAGCAGGGAGAGCTCAGAAGCAGATGGTAACTGCAACTGGGTCTCCCCAGCAGGAGCAAGACAAGTCCTCTCTAATACTGATGTTATACAAACAAAAAAAAAAAGGATTTGCCTTTACTCCTGCTCTTCTGCTGATGAGGACCCCAGTGTGGAAGCAACAGCTGGAGAAACCCCAGGAGTGATGGCTGCTGCTGGCAGAACACCAGACAAGATGGCAGACATGGAAAATGACATTTCAGCTTCTGTGGGAGCCAGTGACTCAGTGAACTTTTGGGCTGGAGCGGAGCGAGGAGGTGTAGGTGACGGAGCACAACATGGACAGAGAGGCGCCAATACAAGGGGATGCTTCCTCGTTGGCTCAGGCTTCAACGCAGATGGTGAGCTATCCTCCAACCCGTGGAGCGGCTGTGGGGCTGGAGAGGCTGGGGTTGGAGCTGGGAAACTGAAAGCTGGTGCTGGAACAGACGAATGTCAAGGAAAGGTAGTAGGGCTTGAGGAAGCCAGGGAACATTTTACCATTGGCTCAGGATTCTGTGATGCCGGGGCTGGAGGACAGTGTGAGGTGGTTGAAGGGGCCAGGGGATCTTTTACCGTCGGCACAGGATCTGGGCTTTTCATCAGTCCCCGGAGCGAATGTTGCAGATTAGGTACTGAAATTAATAATTCAACAAAACCAGGGTAGCTCTGTGGACTGGGGCAGTCCTCAATTACTCTGGCCACCATGTCAAGAAACCCCATAGCCCTCTCCGGTGTGTGGAAAGTCCAGGCATCAGAGATCAGACCCTCAATGAGCTCATCCTCGTCCAAGCCAAGAGCTGCAAAGTTCACGCCTGCAGAGTCCGTGTGGTGGCATCATTCTGTCATATAACATGCTGCTACCTCCGGTAGGCATGGGTGATGGACTCATTAAGCAGGCAGAACTCCAGCATAACATGATTTTCTTAATAATAGAAAACAAAGAAACAAAACACACAGCACGGGGGGCTGAAAACAACTATGGACGCAGTTGATAATGAACTTAATGGGAAACTCAGACACAGGGTACCGGCAGTGAACAACAATACAACGTTAATGACACCACAATGAGTAGAGAAAGAGACAGACATATACAGAATAAGGTAACAGATAATCACAAAATGCAGGACAGCTGGGGAACACTCAAGGGGTACACAGTAACACATGAAGAAAACTGGCAATAGGTACAGAACACATGAGGGACTGACGATAGGTAAACAAGTACAGAGGATACACACAAGACGTGCACAGGAAACCAGGGAGGACACAGAAGACAGCAACAACAGGGACAACAGGGACAACGGGGACGACACGACAGACTAAGGACCGGGGAACACAATAACCATCACAGAGGACCAAGGGAAAACACAGAAGGCAAAATACAAATAACCATCACTCTATATTTAATTCAAGAAATCTCTGTGTGTCTCTGTGTGTGTCTGTCTTTATCAAAGTCAAAGTCAGAGTACCTTTATTGATCTCCTTTAGGAGAGATTTGTCTTGGACAAAAGGATCTGCTGCACAGCAAAAACTCATACCATACATACAACCAATACATAATACAACCAATACATAAATAACCACCAAAATAAAATCAATAAAATTCATCAAGGTGTGAATGCAATTTTATTATCTACTCAACCTCACAGTCTCCCTAACTTCTGTTCACCTGACTTATCAGCTCATTAATGAGCTTCACTGACAAGGGAATAAATGAATGCTTATAGTGTGGAGGAATAAGATCAGGCAAGATCAGACAATCTGGAAGGTTGCAGAGTTTTATTTCCTCCATCAAAATGAGACGCACTTTGCAGCTCTGTGAACTACTGTGCTACTGTGCTGTGCTGTGTGTGCTGCTGAGGCATGTATCGTCAGCTCTTTTATATGTTATACAAACAGAGAGAATGCATGGCACATTAGCATATTGATATACATATCAGTCAATATACAGTATATGATTAGCATGACCAACTGGCGCCCGAACAGCTTCTCCTTAATCCGGGGATGTATAAACAATAGCCCATTGTTCTGGTTGTCCCCCCAGGGGCTCTCTGTTCGTATGTGAATGGTCCTCTGCTTCTTCTGGACCTACTGAGTGTGAGGATGAATGTCCCTGTAGATTGTGGTGGGTCACCACAGGGCTCCCCCCAGAACACTCAGAAGGGGCTGTGACACCCCCCCCCCCCCCGTTGTTTGGGCTCCAGCTCCAGTAGAACTGTTGGAGGGCATGTCAGTCCGTGGGGGCGGGGACAGGGGAGAGGTGGAAAAAAACAGTGTGCTCCACTCCGGGTTCCAGCACATTGAACGGCCGTGGATCGTGGGCGCACGGGCAGGTGCGCATCGTGCATAATGGAACAAGATGGCGCTCGGCCGGCTTTATGGAGTGAGGTGCAGGAAAAGCGCTGTGGAGGAGGAGGGGGAGGGGGGTGGGAGTAGGTGAGTACCGGCCCGGGACGTCAAAGGTGTCTGGGCCGCGCAAAAATTGCATGTGAATCCGCGATGGTGAGGGACTTTCCCGGTCACCCTGGCGGTGATCCACAGCAGCTGTGAAAAAATTAAGTCTCTGACTCCTCTCGCGACTTGGTCCAGTGAGGATGTGGGGAAGGCAAACGAGCAAATTCCCCGAGGATGCGTAGAGGCTGTGAAACAACTGCAGCTGTGTGAGGGACTTGGCGGTTTGGCTTTCGGTGCAGATGCAGCCCTAAAGCCATCGGGGACAGCAATCGGCTAAACTTCCGGTGTGCGCCGTGGCTGAGAAACCTATACAATGTCCTGTGTGCGGGCTGCACATCTGCTTCAGGTGCGTGAGCAGCCCTGAAGGTTCCGAGGGTGGCGATCAGCCGTGTTTCTCGGGCATGTGCAGCAGCGGAGGACGATGTATCAGTCTGTGGAGCCGGTTTGTCTCTGTGTGTGGCGCGCTTGGCGCCTTGACTACAAGCTGACAGTTGCGCTGTCCTCGTAATCCTGCGGTGTGCATGAGGGGCTTCTGTGCGCAGGAGGTCTGCTGTCGTGTGAGTCAGGGTTGGGGAGCTTGGTGGAAATCAACGCAGTCGGCGCCGATGTCCTTCCCTGTTCAGGCTGCTTCCTTCAGCTCACTCGTGTCGCCGTTCATGGTGCGTATCGGTTCCAGTGCTGCCTGCTCTGGAGGGCGCGCTCCGGTGTGGATGAAGAGGTTGGAGGTGTTCTCTGGTCCTCTGGGGTCCACAGCACAGTGAGAGGGAGCAGACGGTCATTGTCTCTCGTCAGGTCACCACTGTGGAGGGAAAAGATCAGGCGAGGGGTGCACCATGACACGTCTAGGGTCACCAGTGTGGAGGAATAGGATCAGGCGAGATGCGATGAGCTGGAAGGTTGCAGAGTTTTATTTCCTCCATCAAAATGAGTCGCACTTTGCAGCTCTGTGAACTACTGTGCTACTGTGCTGTGCTGTGTGTGCTGCTGGGGCATGTATCGTCAGCTCTTTTATATGTTATACAAACAGAGAGAATGCATGGCACATTAGCATATTGATATACATATCAGTCAATACATATGATTAGCATGACCAACTGGCACCGGGACGTCTTCTCCTTAATCCGGGGATGTATAAACAATAGTCCATTGTTCTGGTTGTCCCCCCAGGGGCTCTCTGTCTGTATGTGAATGGTCCTCTGCTTCTTCTGGACCTACTGAGTGTGAGGATGAATGTCCCTGTAGATTGTGGTGGGTCACCACAATACCGATTATATTTACAAAAAGGGACCCTGTACCTTCTCCCAAAATTCATTAATACATATTCAGGATACAATACATGAGAACCATCAGATAAAAGGCAATTTGCCTGTCTGAGGGTGGCTTGTTCAAACAGATCTTGGGGAGTTGGAAGTACTGCCATGCCCATGATCTTCCCCGCTATCTTTATCAGATTTAATATCTGAGCTTTTGATTTTATTGTTAAATTGACAAACCAGCTGGTAATGCCATACCATAACACAGACTCAATGGTTGCCCTGTAGAAAATCAACATAATATTTCCACAGACGCCAAACAGTCTGAGCCGGTGAAGAAAATGCAGACGCTGGTGGATTCAGGCACAAACACTTGCCACTTGCGTGTTCCAGCTCAGATCACTATCAGTGTGAACACCAAGATAAGGATAAGGGATAAGGACCTGCACTTATATAGCGCTTTTCTAGTCTCATAGACCACTCAAAGTGCTTCACTAGTACTAACCCTCTATTCTAAGGGCCTATAGGAGACAGATATCTAGGGACAATTTAGAACAACCAATGAACCTAACATGCATGTCTTTGGATTGTGGGAGGAAACCAGAGCCCCTGGAGTAAACCCACGCAGCACAGGGAGAACATGCAAACTCCACACAGAAAGGTTCCTACCCCTGCCAGCCTGGGGATTCAAATCTGGAACCTTCTAGATGTTAGGCAACAGTGCTAACCACTGCACCACCGTGCTGCCCAAGATATTTAAATGACTTAACCTGTTTGATATCATGACCATGTATGGCCACAGGAGTGTGATCATCATCTGACCTGAGGTCCACCAGCATCTCCACGGTCTTTTCTGTATTAATTTGCAGCTGATGGTCATCACACCAGTTCACAAACCCATCCACCCCAAATCTGTGACTATGTCTGTGTGTCTGTCACGATCACAGGACTCGCTAAAAGATCATAGGACCGCCTATGATGTTCCTATGCTCTTTACATGATTGCCAATGATGTTCCTATGGTCTCTACATGATGTCTATATAGGCATCAGTCACGATCATAGGACTCACTATGACATCATCAAAGATCAAAGGCAGACATCACTCATAATCATCCTATTCTATATATTTAGTCTATATATAATTCAAGAAATCTCTGTCACGATGTCACAATCATAGGACTCGCCAAAAGATCATAGGACTTGCTATGACATCATCAAAGGTCAAAGGCAGGCATCGCTCACGATCATAGGACTCACTATGACATCATCAAAGGTCATAGGACTTGCTATGACACCATCAAAGATCAAAGGCAGGCATCACTGAACAAGTGCTCACATGCTTGCTTACACCCTTGCTTACACCTGCTTTCTACGGGCATGCAGATTAGAGTGAAGTACGAGGTGGTAATGCACCTGTAAGCTGGTTGCCAACTGCCAATCAAATCTAAAAGAAGAAGAAGGCATGCAGAAATACATGCTTACACTTGGTTTCTACGGGCATGCATGGATATGCACAGGCATGCGCAGGTATGCACTAGTCAAAAATAAACAAAGCATGGACATGATCCTAAGACCATACCCAGTTCATGACACTGGCATGAAGGGTAATGCGTGCATTGTAATACAGTGGTTCAAATAAAGCTTTAGAATAGATGCAGCGCAAACATGTTGCATCTCAGATCAGTTTGAAGTAGAATTTTTTTTTTTCCACATTTGCCTGTAGAACATAAAAGATCAGAATTTAGAAAACATTAATGAAAGACTTGCTAGCTTCAGTACATGCTGAATAAATTTCTGGCTCTAGAAAAAGATGCAAGTGTGTTTAATCCTTGATGAGTAATAGTCATTTGAATAACACTCCAAGATTTTTTTTGTCCAACACTATCAGTTCCAAAAAGGAGGAAATCCCAGTACTGGCTCTTGTTGCTTAGCAACAATTAAAAATCTGTTTGAAGGATAGTATCTTTTTGCAGTGAAATATCTTTTTTCCCCCCCTTTCTTTATCTTCAAACGACCATGCACTGTTGGAAACACACAATGTCCTTTAATTTGCAAAATAAAATAAAGAGATCAGTGTGATAGCTTCTTCATTGATGTGCAACCTTGTTGGTGTTGGTGGCTAATAAGAAATGATTGCTGCTCAACTTGGAAGCTTCCAGAAATACAGCAGGGAAAATAAGTATTGAACACGTCAACATTTTTCTCATTAAACATATTTCTGATGGAGCCATTGACCTGAGATTTTCACCAGCTGTAAGTAACAACCCAAGTAATCCATACATCTATCTATAAATGCACGGAATCTCTATCTGTGTGTCTATCTGTGTGTCTTTTCCAGGCATATCTCTTGAACCATTCATCAGACTAAACTAAGGTTTTATATGTGTTTTGCTGAGGTTATGAGGGTGTGCATTTCTAAGTAGGGAGTCGCTCAGTCAAAATATGTAATTTTTATCAATAAAAGTTTAGCCACTACTCTGTCACCGCTCTGTGTCTCTTCATGCCTGGCTTCAAGGAGTGTGGGCAGGGTTTCGGATTGACTCCATGCTGATTGGATAATACGCGGCACCACGACCATGCTGATTGGATAATACATGACACCGCGAGCTGTCAGTCACCACATTGTTCCCTAGAACAAGGAAGTGAAAAATGACAAATCTGACTAGAAAAAGACAATACTGAAGATTTAATGCTTAAAAAATATATACCATAAAGTTGTCGTGATTGAGCAGGTCTTAAGGATAAATCACCAAATGTGTAGAACATGAGGTGCACGAGAAGACTGGGTGGAGCGTCAGCGGGGACCAGGTCTGACAAATCAACACAGAACATAGCGGGAGAAGCAGCAGCCTCACGTGACCTGGCTCAAAGGCACGATAACTGATGGCAATAAAAAAAAGTTATTTTCAATAAAGTTAAAAAAAGATAATGCATGGACTGTACTTTCGCCCTGAGGCTGATTTATCATGGAAAACAGCTGAGCTCTGTGGTTCGAGCGATCAACTGATTGGATCCACCTCCTCCAGTGTTCTGACATTTTGGCATATCTATCAGAACAGCACTGGACAGCTGATGTTACAGACTGCAAAGGTTAAAAAAAAAACATAGGGGGAAGGCCCTACAACCTTTGCTCCACGAATGTGGGACATATCAAACATACGCTGGGTACGTCTGAAATTTTTCAGCATGGGGCACATATTTTTTCCAGTTTATAAATTTTTTTTACCTGGTCTGAGGTGTGTGTGAAAAAAAATTGCATTTTGGTTGACATTTAGAGGGTCAAAAATGTAATTGTTTAGGAATAATAATAATAATAATAATAATAATAATAATAATATCACATCAATAAAAACTAATGCTTACAATAGAGCCGTGGCGCTTATATTGTTAGTCTTTGCCAGTCACGCCCTCAAGGTTCAGATCATTATTTGGCCTCAGTATCGCCCCAGCGTGACGATATAAGCACTGCCTCAATCTTAGCATTAAAGTTTTAAAAAACCTTTTAATAACAAAATATTGCTAAAAAAATTAACTGATGCACTACAATGGGTCTCAAATATTTGTAAACGTGTCCTGTTATAGTACTGCATGAGTTTATTGACAATACACAGAAGAAATTCACTATTACACTGAATTCCATCACCGAACAGTCGTCGGCCTCCGTCGGTCTATGATGACCATGGAAGAGAATCCTAAGGTCAGGGTTCCTCTCCATTTGGAGCGGTCCGTTGCAAGGTCCTCCCAGCGCTCTGTGTTGATCTTCAGGGCCTTCATGTCTCTCTTGCAGACGTCTCTAAAGCGCAGCTGTGGGCGGCCAACGTCTCTCCTGCCAGTTGCCAGTTCTCCGTAGAGGACGTCTTTTGGGATTCTACCATCCTCCATACGGTGAACGTGGCCTAGCCAGCGGAGCCTGCGCTGCCTGAGTAGAGTGAACATGGAGGGAAGGCCGGCGTGGGACAGAACTTCTGTGTTGGGCACTTTGTCCTGCCAGGATATGTCCAGGATGTGGCGAATGCAGCGCAAGTGGAAGGAGTTCAGTCTCTTTTCCTGCCGGGCGTATGTTGTCCACGTCTCACTCCCATAGAGCAGTGTGCTGATGACGCAGGCGTTGTACACTGCCATCTTCGTCTTGACAGAGAGTTTGGGATTCTCCCACACTCGTGTGGTGAGGCGAGCGAGTGTGAAGGCTGATTTTCCAATCCTCTTGTTGATCTCTGTGTCAAGGGAGAGGTTGTTGCTGATCGTGGACCCCAGGTACGTGAACTGATTCACGACCTCCAGCTCGTAGTCGTCGATGGTGATGGTTGGTGGTGCTTCCGTGCTTCCGTGCCTTGCGCCAAGACGTTAGTCTTCTTCAGGCTGATGGTAAGCCCGAAGTCCTTGCATGCCTTGGAGAAGCGATCCATCAGGGTCTGAAGCTCCTGCTGTGTGTGGGTTGCGACTGCAGCGTCGTCTGCGAACAGCATGTCTCTGATTAGAGCCTCGCGTACTTTGGTTCTGGCTTTCAAGCGGGCGAGGTTGAAAAGCCTGCCGTCAGATCTTGTGTGCAGGTAGATTCCCTCTGTTGCTGTGCTGAAGGCATGCCTCAGGAGCATAGCAAAGAAAATCCCAAAGAGGGTTGGCGCAAGTACACAGCCCTGTTTCACTCCGCTGCGTATGTTGAATGGCTCTGAGACGTTGCCATCATGCTGCACTATCCCCTGTATGTTGGTGTGAAACAATTCGATGAGGCTTTGCAACTTTGGTGGGCATCCTATCTTTGGCAGGATCTTGAAAAGGCCCTCTCTGCTGACCAAATCGAACGCTTTGGTGAGGTCGATGAAGGCGACGTACAGGGGCATGTTCTGTTCTCTGCATTTCTCCTGGAGTTGGCGGATGGAGAATATCATGTCTACCGTCGATCGTGCAGCGCGGAAGCCACACTGAGACTCGGGGTAGACACGTTCGGCAAGCTTCTGTAGACGAACGAGAACAACTCGTGCGTAAACTTTGCCAACAACGCTGAGGAGGGAGATGCCCCTGTAGTTGTTGCAGTCACTTCTCTCCCCTTTGTTTTTGTAGAGTGTGATGATCTTGGCGTCCCTCATGTCCTGTGGTACGGCACCTTCCTTCCAACACTGGCAGAGGATGTCATGCAATGGCAGCAGTAGGGCGGTCTTGCAGTGCTTGATCAGGTCAGGGGGTATGCCGTCGTTGCCGGGTGCCTTGCCAGCGGCCAAGCTATCAATGGCCTTGCTGAGTTCGTCGATGGTTGGCTCGGCGTCAAGTTTGTCCATGGATGGCAGGCAGTCGATGGCATCAAGGGCTGACGGTGTCACAGCGTTCTCTCTGGAGTAGAGGTCGGAGTAGTGTTCCACCCATCTCTCCATCTGCTTGTTCTTTTCTGTGATCATCACCCCAGTGGAGGATTTGAGGGGGGCCATCTTGCTCTGAGCCGGACCAAGTGCTTTCTTGATGCCATCGTACATACCACGGATGTTCCCTGTTATGGCAGCGGTTTGAATGTCTTGGCTGAGCTGAGTCCAGTACTCGTTGGCACAGCGCCGAGCAGTCTGCTGAACTTTGCTTCTCGCAGCCCTGAGAATCTGGAGATTCTTCTCGATTGGGTACTTCTTGTACTCAGCAAGTGCTGAGCGCTTGGCTTCAATGACGGGGGTCATCTCGGTCAACTTGGCATCAAACCAGTCCTGTGACTTCGAAGTCTTCCTCCCAAAGGTAGCCAAGGCTGTGCGGTGGATGGTGTTTTGCAGCACTTCCCACTTCTGCTTTGCAGATTCTCCTTCTTGTGGTACACCAAGTTCCTTCTCAAAGGTGGAGGCAAACTGCTCAACAAGTTCTGGTTGAGCCATCTTGCTGGTGTCAATCCGTGCCTTTCCAGGCTGTCTAGCACGATGGAATTTCTTCAGCTGCAGCTTGACCTTGCAACACACCAATGAATGGTCTGTGTCGCAATCTGCACTCTGGAACGAACGGGTGATTAGCACGTTCTTCAGTGAGGTGCGCCTGGTCAGGATCAAGTCCAGCTGGTGCCAGTGTTTTGAGCGTGGATGTTGCCAGGAAACCTTGTGTTGGGGCTTGGTCTTGAAGAACGAGTTTGTGATGCACAGATCGTGATATGTGCAGAACTCGAGCAGCCGCTGTCCGTTGTCGTTCATTCTGCCCACGCCAAAAGGTCCAAGACAGGAGGGCCAGGAGTCGTGGTCAGCACCCACTCTGGCATTGAAGTCTCCAAGGAGAACGAGTTGTTCGGACTTGGGGATGGTCCTGACAGTTGTTGCGAGATTCTCGTAGAACTCGTCTTTTGCCTCTGGTGTGGCTGTCAGTGTTGGGGCATAAACACTGACGAGGGTGACTGGGCCTTGAGTGGTGTTCAGGCGGAGGTTGAGGAGTCGTGCAGAGCCATTGCTGCCCAGTTCCACCATCTTCAGCAAGGTGTTCTTCACTGCGAAGCCCACTCCGTGTTCCCTGTGTTCGTCGCTGCCCTTTCCCTGCCAGTAGAACGTGTAGTCCTTCTCTCTCAGTGTGCCTGCGTCAGCCAACCGTGTTTCCTGGAAAGTGATGATATCCACTCCCAGTCTCTTCAGCTCATTATTGATGATGGCAGTCTTCCTGGTGTCGTTGATGTCCTTGAGGTTAGCAGCGAGTCCTGTCATCATAGTGCGGATGTTCCAAGTTCCCAGTTTTAGAGTTGGCCTCTTTTGTTTTATTGTCTTGCCTAGTGCGAAGGTTCTCAGCCTGCTGTTCGGACTTCTCCTCATCCCCATGCACCCAATGAGGAAAGCAAGCTATGGCGGGACAACACCTTATTGGCTGGGGGCTGCCCAGCTTGAGGTGGGCGGTAGCTGTCCAGTGAGATCCGATGATCCCTCCCACCGTCGGGAACAACCCCTGGCACCGCGCTGTACGCCAATTGACCGGTGGCTTATAACCGGTAACTGTCATTCCCCGTGTTTTTTCTACGCCAAAGGCGAAGCTGAAGTGTCCTCTCCAGTGATCCGGTGTTCTACCTTCCAGCGTTGGCGTTGGTAGGATTCAAGCCTGGGCAGGAAGATATGGAGGACAAGATGTTGCCCATGCAGCATGTCTTGGTCACCGAACAGTGATATAAACTAAAATAGTTATAATGATGAATGAACAACTCCCATTCCCCAAAGTGAAAGACACACTATTATCTTGAATGTAAGCGATAAAAGATCACACAAATAAATGATCTGACAAGCAAATAAACAAGGGATCTGAAACAGTCTCTAATATTGGATGTCCCATTCATTTTCAATATTTAGGCATTCTGTAATTAATATTCACACAATCAAATAAATCTTAGTGCCATTTACTCCCTTTTACATTTGTTAAAGTTTAACATGTGATAGCCTACATATACAGTAGGCTACACCTCTTTGTATTCCACTTTCAAACACAGTGTACATTTGGGCCTGTACAGGCTCTTTGGGATACCTGTTTCAGACAGGAATACTTGCCTTCTATGGGCAATGCACTAGTACAAAGAATTCAGGGCAACTGTGTTCACAAAACAAGTTACAGTATATTTAATGAAGTGGAATGACACAGGGAATAAGTATTGAACATGTTTGGTGAAATTCATTTAATATTCAGTAGAAAAGCCTTTGTTGGTAATAACAGCTTCCAGGCGCCTCCTGTATGGAGAAACTAGCTGCAGGCATTGCTCAGGAGTGATTTTAGCACATTCTTCCACAAAAACTGTCTTCAAATCTTGAAGGTTCCATGGGTGTCTTCTATGAACTCTGATCTTCAGTTTGTTCCATAGATTTTCAACTGGATCCAGGTCAGGTAACTGACTGGGCCATTCTAGCAGCTTTATTTTCCTTCTCTAGAGCTAGTTGAGAGTTTCCTTGGCTGTGTGTTTGGGATCATTGTCTTGCTGAAATGTCCACCTTTGTTTCATCTTCAGTATCTTGGCAGATGGCGACAGGTTCTTATCAAGGATGTCTCTGTACATTTCTCCATTCATCTTTCCTTCAATTATATGAAGTCTGCCTGTACTTTGTGCTGAAAAACACCCTCACACCATGATGCTCCCATCTCCAAACTTCACTGTTGGTATGATGTTTTGGAGCTGGTGTGCAGTGCCATTTCTCCTCCAAACATGCATCCAAAAAGTTCAGTTTTGGTCTCATACCAGACTATATTCTCCTAGTATTTTACTGGCTTGCCCAAATGTTGTGCAGCAAACTTTAAACAAGCTTCAACATGCTTTTTCTTGAGCAATGGAGTCTTGCAAGGTCATGTCGGTTGAGTGCATTACTTATTGTTTTCCTTGAAACAGCAGTACCTGTTAACTCCAGGTCTTTCTAGGGCTCTCCACGAGTGCTTTTTGGCTGTTGGATAGCTCTTCTGATAATTCTTTTGTCTCCTCTGTCAGAAATCTTGAGAGGAGCTCCTGATCGTGGCCTCTGTGCCTTGTCACCCTCCTCCCACTCATTTTAGTGTTTCTGTTTATTGTTTAGGGATGTCTGGAATCCACCCCTTAAAGGGGGGTGGGCTATGTTATGGTCTGAGCATGGTATGGGGACCATGCTCATGCATTAAGTTTATTTTTGCTATTCTCTGTTTTTCCCCTGCCTCAGCTCAGTTAGTATTTTGGAATTCTCTGTATTTGTTATTCATTATCATAGTCATGTTATGTTCTTTATTCTTGTCTGGGGTTTGAGTTTAGTTTTGTATGATTCTCTATTTATTATTATTGTTATCATTGTTTGTCATGATTGTGTATTCCTTGGTCCTGTGTTTATGTCTCTGGTGTATCCTCCATTCCTGTTTTACCTTTTGTCTCAGTCCCTCATGTTTTCTGTGTCTGTAGCCACTCCCTGCTGTCTCTGATTGCCCCTGATTGTTCTCACCTGTCCTGTGTTGTCTTGATTATCCCCCTGTCTATATATGTGTCTCAGTCTGTGTGCTGTGTGGTGTTCTTGAGTAATGTTGGCATCTAACACACGCTTCTGCCTTGCCTGTTTATCCCTAGCCTGTTTTGCCATTGTCCTGTAACCTTATGTTTGAAGTTAGCCGTGTTTTTACTTTTGTTTCAGCCCACGTGCTGCACTTTTTGTCGATTAAAAAATAATGGTGCATAAAATTTGCTTCACATGTCGGTCCTCTTCTTTGTTGCCCCAGAGAGGCAACTCTAACAGAATCAGATTTGTGATCCCGTTTTGGATCAATTCTGATTTTGTTTTGATGAGGCTGAAACCATATAACAGGTAGTGCCTCTCCAGGCACAAAAGATGAACCCAAACACTGGACTGAATGTTTGCAGGTTTATTACAAGAACTCACCCTGGAGGCTGAGTAAACACAAATAAGCCCAAAATGGCAGACACAATAACAATCTCCCGAGGTGATGCCAGGTGTAATGGTGCCACGGGAGACCAAACGTAAACGATGCAAAATGGCAGGAAATAATATTGCTGGCACAATGTCACAGAAACAACGTTACACAAACAGTGCAGCTGAACCAAGGTTAGGACAATGCACTGAGGGCAGAAGGTGGTGTGAATAAATAAGGAAATACTGATTGCCAACAAGAAACAGTCATGAAAAATAAAGAACAAAACAAAAAACAGGGAAAGAACAACGCAAATCCGGATGTAAACAAAGGACACTGCCAAAAAAAGCCAACTCAGAAACGCTGATAAAGAGAGGAATAACAATACATGAACCTACCAACATAACTGAGAAGATAATGGTGACTAGAATAATGATAATAACTGTAACAATGGAGAAAATCCAAAAACAACTAAGGGCGAGGAAAATGGGCACAGCCCATGTCCCCATCTTGATAAAAACAGCTAATGCCAGTTACAGTATGTTTTCATTTCAGAAATGCAATATTGAAAGAACAAAGAGTACACTGATTGTGACTCATGGCATTATTTAAATTAATGTTTTTTGTGTAATCCTTGTTGTGATCTAATAGAAACTCTTGTAAAGTTTATCCATTTTTTGTGAGACTCAGTTGTAAACTCACTGCACTGGAGAAAATATGACAGACCGTGGATTAAATCTACACCTGGGGAATTGTTGCCTTCGTGGTAGGTCACTGGAAGAAATCCAAGTTTGGAACTGCTATGAATCCTTGTGCGCCATTGCGTGGCACACTGAGGACAGAATGAAAAACCCAAAATGCAGGAGTAGATTTGTGCAATTTATTCACCAAACCCCAAATAATAAGTCCAGCAAACAGTCACGCTTATTCACAGTGAGTTGAAATGATGAAGATAAGGCCACCAGACAAACAGGGCCGCCACCTGGCTGCTCAACAGCCCGAGATGAGGGGATGCCTAGTGTGCAGAATTGCTGTCAGCACAGGGAGAAAGGCAAACATGACTTACGGGCTGAGGCGATCCCAGGCGGTCCGTGCAGTTCGGTGGATGAGGATGAAACAGTCTGCAGATAATCTGTAGGGAGTTACAACTTGTATACACGGAGGTACACACTGTCTTGTTTGAAGCTAAATGCTCCAGCAGTCTCTTCCTACTAACACAGCGTTTAAGAAATTATAAGAGCGGTGCGGTGGTGCAGTGGTTAGCAATGCAGCAGCACAGCAACTCACCCTTGATCATGGGATCCCTGGTTCAATCACAGCCCCTGACCAACAGTGATCGTGTGGAGTTTGCATGTTCTCCCCGTGTCTGCGTGGGTTTACTCCGGGAGTTCTCCGGTTTCCTCCAACAGGCCAAAAACATGCAGGTTAAGTTAATTGGAGACTCTAAAAGTGGCCCTAGGTGTGAATGTGTGCGTGAATGGTAAAAGGATAGCGCCATACTGTGGCTGCTTCATCCATCCAGGTGGATGCCCTCAATTTCCCCTCTGGGGATCAATAAAGATCAATAAAAAAAAATAATAATACTAACGAGGGAAGAGACCGCCGGTGTGAGGATGCATGGGCTGGACATAATTGAAATCATGTGTGCATGAATGAGTGTCTGAGCGTGTGAATGAGGTGAGTGTATGTGAGTGTGTAAACACCAATAATGAGGATAAGCTGGCGATACTGACAGGAGGAGGGGGCGTGCCCGAGCTGTCAGGGAGCGAGGACCCAACAGACTCCCTGAAGCGCCTGATGGAAAATAAATGGAGAAGCAGGCCAAAATCACCACGGGTCAGAACTGGGTTTGGGACCACCAAACCCAGGTTCATGACAGGGTCCCTCCCAGGGATGGATACTAGACACCCTTGTACCACTAGCTGAACCACAAAACACAACACTAGGGACCCCCCCCCCCAACCAGAGACAAACAATTACCCAGGGTGGGAAGTGGGGGAAAACAGGTTAGGAGGGAAGCAACCAGTGAGTAATACAAAAAATAATATGCAAATATAGTTATGTGACCCTCCTAACAACCCCCACCTAGGACACTAACCCCACTCCCCAGGATTCCAAAGTTCAGAGGGTCAACCAGAGTCCCAGGCCCCTGGCATGGCGAGGGGTAACTGATCGGGTGGCCTGCCTGAGTCCCATGTCCAGCAGGTGGCCCGTTGGACAGCGTCCAATGGCTTGCCCGGGCCGATGGGCCACCCGACCCAAGGGCCGAGTCTTTCGGGTGGCCGACCAGGACCGGAGGGGAAGGTGGAGAGGCAGCCTACCCACCGGTGAACCTCGGTGGCCAAACTGAGGGATTAGAGCCCCCCTGCCCACTGAAGCTTGGAGCAAGGGGACCATAGCACCCACGATGGTCCCGGTCAGGGACATGGCTGCACCCATAATGGTCCTGGTCAGGGAAGTGGCTGCACCCGCCACAGTCAATTCAATTCAATTCAACTTTATTTATATAGGGGAATGTGGAGAGGCAGCCTACCCACCGGGATTGGAGCCCCCCTGCCCGCTGAAGCTTGGAGTAAGGGGACCGTAGCACCCACGATGGTCCCGGTAAGGGACATGGCTGCACCCGCAATATTCCTGGTTAGGGACGTGGCCGCACCCGCGACAGTCCCGGTCCGGGACGTGGCTGCACCCGCGATGGTCCCGATCCGGGACCTGGCTGCACTCGTGACCGTCCCGGTCCGGGATGTGGCTGCACCTGCGACAGTCCCAGTCTTGGACGTGGCTGCACCCATGACGGTCCCGGTCTGAGACGTGGCTGCACCCGCGACGGTTCCGGTCTGGGACATGGCTGCATCCATGACGGTGGACTTCGGCTGGAGCTCTGCTGCACCAGTGGTGGACTCCGGCTGGAGCTCTGCTGCACTCGTGGTGGGCTCTGGCTGGAACACTGTTGCACCTGCGGTGGTCCTCATCGGGGACCTCATTGCTCCAGCGGCGGCCTCCCCAGCAAGGGAGATAGGGTTCTCCACGACCCCCGGTACTGAACCCAGATCCTCGGTGGCCTCTGGTGGGATTGGCTGCTCCCCGGCGACCCTGGCAGGGAGTTCCAAACCCAGAGGGAGAGAGAAAGAGACCGAGTCAGGGTCGCCGGCAGTGGCAGAGCTGGTGAGGTGACTCCAAGAGCTACTACGAGCTGCCCCGGGCCCTCCTCACCATGAGTCAGGCAGTGTGAGTTCAACATGGACATACGAGACCTTATGGAGCACACTTGCCTGAACCCGGGCTCCACCGCCATCCAGGACTCCGGTGATCTAGGGTGCACTGGTCCCGTCGACCCGTGAGGTGCTGTAACTCCCATCAACCTCAACCAGGGTGGCCGGACTTGCATCGTCTGTGGGCCACCCAGGTTGCAGTGGCTCCTCTCAGGTGACCCTAGAGTGGAGCTCGGAAAAGACGGGAGAGGGGAAACAGTTAGGGTTGCCGGCAGCAGCGGAGCCTGGTAAGGGGAGTTCGGATGCAGCTGAGGGCAGCACTCAACTCTCCTCCCCAAGAGCCAGGCAAGATCTCTCCACAACTGACAAAAGAATTACAGGAGAGGTTACTTGCCAAAAAAGCCAGTTTAGAAAGCTTGGGATCAGTCCGCCAAGGTCTCCGCCTTTGACCGCCACCTAATCCACATAGCACCGGACCCCCATGATCCCTCCTGCAGGTGGTGAACCCACTGGAAATGAGCTTTCTCCGTAGGATTCCTGGACTCACCCTCAGAGATAGGGTGAGGAGCTCAGTCATCCGGGAGAGGCTCAGAATAGAACCGCTGCTCCTCCACATTGAAAGGAGTCAGTTGAGGTGGTATGGGCATCTGATTAGGATGCCTCCTGGACGCCTCCCACTTGAGGTGTTTCAGGCACATCCCACTGGGAGAAGACCCCGGGGCAGACCCAGGACTCGGTGGAGAGACTATGTCTCCCAGCTGGTCTGGGAATGCCTTGGTATCCCCTCTGAAGAGCTGGAGCAGGTGGCTGTGGAGAGGGAAGTCTGGGCTTCTCTGCTTGAACTGCTGCCTCCGCAACCCGGACCTCCGGAAAAGCGGTAGAAGATGGATGGATGGATGGATGGATGGGTTACTTGCCTGTACTCAAGTTCCACTGCCGTCCAAGACTCCGACGATGCCAATAGCAACGTCCTAGACCCATTCGGCTGGAGGTCTGGTCCAGGGGGTGACTCTGCTGCGGCGACCCCCGCAGCAGGCGTGATGGTGGTTGCGGTCTTGGTGCCCCTGTGCACTGTCTTCCGCGCCACCTGCTCATCCGGCGTGGCAGCCGGGGATTGCCTCACCGCTTGACCCGGAGCTGGACTCATCAGGAGCTCTGGTTCCTCCCCCCTCGAGCAACCCGGTTCTGGAGCCGGCAAACTCAAAGGCACACATACAGAGGATTTGGGGAGGTCAGAAGAAGAATTACTATATGCAGCTGGGACGGAGCACTCAGGGGGCTGCAAACCCAGAGTCTCCTGACCAGGAGGCAGGCAACATTGTTCATCAAAAGTAAGGGTAGAATGAGGAAAAACTTGCCTGTCTTCCTGGCTCTAAACGTCCCCAGCGGCCTCCGAGACATCTCCTCTCTGCCCTGAGCGTTCCTCCTCAATCAGACAGTCGATCAGAGCAAGCAGCCCCAGTCTCTCCTCTTCCGTCATAACGTCCGTGGATGGAACGGGCGCCGGCCCGGAGGACGGCACACTCTCGTCCATCGAAGCATGCTCTCGTTCCTCCTTCCCTCGGTGCTCCTTGTCGATCAGGTGGTCAATCTGGGTGAGCAAACTCAGTCTCTCGCCCTCTGTCATCACGTCTATGGATTGGGCTGCCCCCGGCCCGGAAGATGGAGCCGTCACGGCCCATGAAACGCGGTCTCATTCCTCCCTCTCTCGGTGCTACTCCTTGATCAGGCAGTCGATTAGGGCGATCACCCCCCGTGTCTCCTCTTTCGTCATCGCATCAGGGGATGAAGCATGCCCAGGCTCAAGAGATGACGCAGGAGCGGGAGAGCCACGGGAGGACGGTGTCTTCTTCCGCAGGGAGCGCTTCTTACGACGGGAGGATGGCTCCTATGTTGGAGAGGCCCACTCCGGCTCCACGTCTGGCGGGGGAAAGAGGAAGGAGAGGATGTCATCCACCCTCGGAATTACCCGGAGATCGGGATGGCACCGCTCGATGTCCTCCGCGACGAGCCGCGCCCACTGAACGTCTTTGGGGAACTGCGGCCACTGAGTGGAGAAGAGCACCTCTTCCAGCAGGTCCTGTGCCCTTTGTTACTCGTCCATCCAGACCACCATGATGTTTCCCCGGAAAAAGGGAAAAAGAGGGTGAAAAGAAAAAGAAAAAATGCACGTATACTCCGCTGGATTTTTTCTTGCTGGCCGGAACATTCTGTTATGAATCCTCGTGCGCCATTACGCGGCGCACCGAGGACAGAATGAAAAACCCAAAATGCAGGAGTAGATTTGTGCAATTTATTCACCAAACCCCAAATAATAAGTCCAGCAAACAGTCACGCTTATTCACAGTGAGTTGAAATGATGAAGATAAGGCCACCAGACAAACAGGGACGCCACCTGGCTGCTCAACAGTCCGAAATGAGGGGATGCCTAGTGCCGCAGAATTGCTGTCAGCTCAGGGAGAAAGGCAAACATGACTTACAGGCTGAGGTGATCCCAGGCGGTCCGTGCAGTTCGGTGGATGAGGATGAAACAGTCTGCAGATAATCTGTAGGGAGTTACAACTTGCATACACGGAGGTACACACTGCCGTGTATGAAGCTCAGTGCTCCGGCAGTCTCTTCCTTCTAACACAGCGTTTAAGTAATCATAATACTAATGAGGGAAGAGACCGCCGGTGTGAGGATGCATGGGCTGGACATAATTGAAATCATGTGTGCATGAGTGAGTGTCTGAGCATGTGAATGAGGTGAGTGTATGTGAGTGTGTAAACACCAGAATCAGAATCAGAATCAGAATGAGATTTATTGCCATTGTTCATGTAGTACACAAACTAGGAATTTGTCTCGGTGCAGTGCTGCAACATTAAACATGGAGTAGCACTAAAGATAAAAATAAAAAACTATGCATGCAATAAAAGGTAGAATATGAATAAGTAATACTAATCTATGCAATTTTTAAATATATTAACAAGCAGCAGATATTGTGGAGTTCCACATAGTGCAGTCGGTAGTGCAAAAAGAAAACAGTGATAATTGTCATGAGTCCGGTTGAGCTGCTGTACGTAGTGCACGAGAGTCTAATAAGTCACTTAGTGTTCAGCAGTCTGATGGCAGAGGGGAAGAAGCTGTTCATGTAGCAGGAGGTTTTAGTCTGAATGGACCAAAGTCTTCTGCCTGAGGGGAGGGGGGCAAACAGTGCGTGTCCAGGGTGTGAAGGGTTGGCTATGATCTGACCTGCACGCCTCCAGGTCCTGGAGATGTACAGGTCCTGGAGGGATGGGAGCTTGCAGCCGATCACCTTCTCAGCAGCGCGCACAACGCGCTGCAGTCTTAGTCTGTCCCTGGCGGTGGCTCCTGCGTACCACACGGTGATGGAGGTGGTGAGGATGGACTCGATAATGGCCGTGTAGAACTGCACCAACATCTTGGTGGGTAGCTTGAGCTGCCTCAGCTGCCACAGGAAGAATATCCTCTGCTGGGCCTTTTTGATGAGGGAGCTGATGGTCGGCTCTCACTTGAGGTCCCGGGTGATGGTGGTGCCCAGGAAGCGGAAGGAATCCGCAGTGGTGATGGGAGAGTCTGTGAGGGTAAGGGGGGGCAGAGTGGCTGTGACTTTTCTGAAGTCCACGATCATCTCCACTGTCTTCAAAGCGTTTAGCTGCAGGTTGTTGTGGCTGCACCAGGACGCCAGCTGGGCCACCTCTCTCCTGTAGACGGACTCTTCGCCGTTGGAGATGAGCCCGATGAGGGTGGTGTCGTCCGCAAACTTGATCAGCTTGACAGACTGATGGCTGGAGGTGCAGGAGTTGGTGTACAGGGAGAAGAGCAGGGGGGAAAGTACACAGCCCTGGGGTGATCCGGTGCTGATGCTAACAGAGTCTGAGACAGTCTTTCCCAGCTGCACATGCTGCCTCCGATCCGTCAGGAAGTCGGTGATCCACCTGCAGAGGGAGTCAGGCACGTTGAGCAGGGACAGCTTGTCCTGGAGCAGAGCGGGGCAGATGGTATTGAATGCAGAGCTGAAGTCCACAAACAGGATCCTGACGTAGGTTCCCGGGGAGTCCAGGTGCTGCAGGATGGAGTGGAGGGCCAGGTTGACTGCGTCGTCCACAGACCTGTTGGCTCTGTAGGCAAACTGCAGCGGGTCCAGGAGGGGAGTGGTGATGGTCTTGAGGTGGGGCAGGACCAGGCGCTCAAAGGACTTCATGACTACAGAGGTGAGCGCTACAGGTCTGTAGTCATTAAGTCCAGTGATCCGTGGCTTCTTGGGGACAGGGACGATGGTAGAGGTTTTGAGGCAGGCCGGCACGTGGCATGACTTCAGGGAGGTGTTAAAAATGTCTGTGAAGACAGGAGTCAGCTCCTCCGCACAGTGTCTCAGGGTGGAGGGAGACACGCTGTCCGGACCGGGGGCCTTGCGCGGGTTCAGTCTGGAGAACTGTCTGTGCACGTCCTGCTCACTGATGGCAAGGGCGGGGGGGAGGAGGGGGGCCGCCTTTGATGAAGTGGGGACCATGGAGGCAGTGGCGCTGGGGGGAGGGGGAGAGTTGGACACAGCTGACGAGGTGTCAAAACGGGCATAGTGTTGGGACAGTCTTTGACAAAGGGCTTTGTCATCCTGTCCCTTAGAAGCCTGAGGCCGATAGTTGGTGATTTGCCTCAGTCCTCTCCACACAGAAGCAGAGTCATTAGCAGTGAACTGTTGCTGGAGTCTCTCAGAATACACAGATTTAGCTCTCCTCAGCTCTCTGCTAAACCGGTATTTGACCTCCCTGTAGCAGTCCCAGTCTCCACTTTTCAACACTGCTTCCTTCTCCTTCCTGATCTGTCTGAGCTTAGCTGTGAACCAGGGCTTGTCGATGGAGTAACTCACCCTGGTGCGCGATGGGAGAATGCTCTCCTCACAAAAGTGGATATATGAGGTCACAGTGTCCGTGTACTCATCCAGATCATGCGTGGCTCCTTTAAACATGTCCCAGTCAGTTATTTCCAAGCACGTGCTCAGCTCCTCCACAGCTTCACTGGTCTATTTCCTCGTAGTGCTCACAACAGGTTTTGTGAGCTTCAGTCTCTGTCTGTATGTGGGAATCAGGTGGACCATCACGTGATCAGATAGTCCGAGCGCAGCGCGGGGAACAGCGCGATACGTGTCCTTAACTGTAGTGTAACAGTGATCCAGTGTGTTCTCTCCTCTGGTGGGGCATTTAATAAACTGTTTGTACCGGGGGAGTTCGTGGCTCAGGTTGCTCTGGTTAAAGTCGCCAACCACAATAACCAGAGAGTCCGGGAAAGTCTGCTCCACTTGCTGAATGTGATCCGCGAGCGCTTGCTGAGTCTCGCGCACGTCCGCGTCGGGCAGGACGTAAACAGTGGCCAGGATGAATGAAACAAACTCACGCGGGGAATAAAATGGCTTGCAGTTGATGAATAAATATTCTAGAGCGGGAGAACAGTGTTGGGAGATCACAGTTACATCGGAGCACCAGCTGCTGTTGATGTAGGAGCAGACTCCTCCGCCTGTGGTCTTGCCGGAGAGCCCCGTGTCGCGGTCTGCACGAAACAGCTGAAATCCCTCGAGGAGGAGCGCGCTGTCCGGTGTCTTTTCCTTGAGCCAGGTCTCAGTGAAGCAGAGGGCACACGAGGTGGAGAGGTCCTTAAATCGCATCAGCAGTCTCAGTTCATCTACCTTGTTATAAAGAGAGTTGACGTTGGATAGAAAGATCCCAGGTAAAGCCGTGTGCGTGCCTCTCCTGCGAAGCCGCATGAGGGTGCCGCTCGTCTTCCTCTCTTTCGCCGTCTCACTTTTTGGGCTAAAAAGTGAACCAGATCAGCGGCAGGAGCCAAAAAAAACTGGGAGTAGGTCCGTGGGAGTGAAAGTCCTGATATTTAGTAGCTCTTCACGGGTGTAAGAGCAGGCAGACACACAATTGACGAACAAAAACAAACAAAAAAAAGCGCAGCGAAGCACCATGGCGACCACTGTGGGTGCCATCTTGGATATCATATGGGATAGCATATGCATATCCATAGCATATGGATATCATCATTACCAATAATGAGGATCAGCTTGCGATACTGACAGGAGGAGGGGGCGTGCCTGAGCTGTCAGGGAGCGAGGACCCAACAGACTCCCTGAAGCGCTTGATGGAAAATAAATGGAGAAGCGGGCCAAAATCACCACAGGTCAGAACTGGGTTTGAGACCACCAATCCCAGGTTCATGACAGGAACAAGAAAACCCAAATGTAAAATAAAAATTTGTCATTTAATAGAGGTAAAGGGGGCAGAAACAGTGACAGATTTTGTTTTTGAAAGTAAATCAGCATTCTTTTATTAGTTATCACAAAACCTTCCTGGTGTAGAGGAGCTTGGAAATGAAGAGGCGATTTGGTTTATAAGCAAAGTTTTAATATTCAGCTCTTCTAACAAGTCTCATCTGGTGCAGAGAGTGGCAGAAGGGAAAAGAGGCAGAATCTCTCCAGCTCACTGACTTTGTACTGGCACACAACAAAAGACATGCATAACAAAGGCTGACATCCCTCATTATCTTAATCCCCCCATTGTCTTGGTATTTCCTCTCCTCGCCTTAGGGGGTGAGGGTGGCTCCTCCGGTCTCCTCCGCCGCGTCCGGGAACATATTTGTTCTTCGCTCGGCGGGTGAGAGCCCTTTGTCCTTTCAGAGGTGTGAAGTCCTTTACATATGTAATCACCAAACATTTCCACATGCTTCAACATATGTAGGTTATGGAATATATGGTTAATATAGACCACAGGCCCCCCAAACAACTAAGAAAGGACAACAGGAAGGTTCACAGTCTAAGATAGTTATTATGACATACTAAGTGTTACATCTGTTGCCACGGAAGAAACTTTCTAGCAGCCATGCTCCTAAGAGAGTTCAGTGGTAATTATAACAGCATAGTAAAATTATAAGTCAGTCCTAAACTGTTGCAGCACAATTAGTGAAAAATTGTGGAGTGGTTTGTATCAGTCCCTGTGCTGTCTGGGTTTTAATCTTCTCCCAAAACTGCTGTAGGTTGGTTTAGGCGCCCTGCTGGGACCTTCTTGAGAGGGATCTGCAGTGTGGGAAGGAGAGAGGTTATTTGTTCCCTGCTGGGGGGCTTAGTCTTTTCTCTTGGGGGGTCTACCCCGCCGAGGTGCTCTCGCCAACTGTGCAGGCTCATCTTTCAACAAGAAGGCAGGTTTAAGTCTGTCAATGCTGACTGTTTCTTTTCTGTCCCCAAAATCAAGCACAAAGTATTTATCGCCATGTTCCAGCACTCTGAATGGCCCATCGAATGCTGGGCGAAAGGTAGGTTTTAAAGCTTCATGCTTAACAAAAACAAACTCAGCGTTTTTTAAAGCCTGAGGGACAAAAACTCGTGGGAAGGAGTGATGAGCTGGACCAGGGAGAGAGGTCGGTCCGTTGTTGCCTAAAAACCTTGGGACTGGAAGGCGCCCTGGCTCTGGGTTCTCTGGTAAAAATTCACCTGGGAGCCTGAGAGGTTGTGCAAAAACTAATTCTGCGGGAGAGGCATCTAGATCCTCTTTAGGTGCAGCACGCAACCCCAATAAAACCCAGGGAAGTTTATTTACCCAATTTGTGTCCGTTAGTGAGGCTCTGAGGGCAGCCTTTAAAGACCTGTGAAAACGCTCGCATAACCCATTAGCCTGAGGGTGATAAGCGGTGGTGCGGTGAATTGTTGCCCCTAAGCTGTTGGACATGGCTGACCAGAGCTCTGAGACAAATTGAGGCCCCCTATCGGACGTGATGTCTGATGGGATGCCGAAACGTGCCACCCAGTTTGTCAAAAAAACGCGAGCGACTTCCTCCGCTGTGGTTGCCGCTAGAGGGACTGCTTCTGGCCAGCGTGTGGTGCGGTCTATCATTGTTAACAGGTGTGTGAAACCCTTGGAGGAAGGTAGTGGCCCCACGAGGTCGACATGAACGTGGTCGAACCTTCTAGCAGGGATTGGAAAAGGCTCCAGAGGGGCTTTTGTGTGTCTGTGTATTTTGGTGCGTTGACAAGAAATGCAAGTTTTTGCCCATTCTTTTACGTTTTTGCGCAGGCCTGGCCACACAAACTTTTCGGCGACCATTTTAACCGAGGCGCGCACACCTGGGCGCGCGAGAGAGTGAATTGCGTCGAAAATACGGCGGCGTCATGTAGCTGGTACTAACGGGCGAGGTCGGCCGGTTGAAACATCGCATAATAGGGGGGGCACGCCGTTGCGTAAACCCTTTTTCTCCAGCCTTAACCCTGTTGGTCCAGACAGGAGCGCGCGCACGTCCGCGTCACTGCTCTGTTCCTCTGCCATGGCTGCATAATCTATCCCTGCATGTATAGGTGCTGCGTATGTGTCTGCGTTAGTGAATAGTTCTACTGCTGAGGCAGTATAATCTGTCTCCCCGCACTCTGGTGGTGTCACAGCGCGAGAGAGACAGTCTGCTACTACGTTAAGTTTGCCTGCCACGTGTCGAATGTCTGTGGTGAACTCTGAAATCGCAGCTAGCTGTCTTTGTTGCCTGCCTGACCATGGTTCTGAAATTTTAGCCATAGCAAAGGTGAGCGGTTTATGGTCTACAAAAGCCGTGAAACTCCGCCCTTCTAACCAGAACTGGAAGTGGCGGATGGATAAATGAAGCGCCAGCAGCTCTCTGTCAAAAGTGCTGTATTTACGTTCAGTTTGGTTTAGCGATTTGCTAAAGAATGTTAAAGGTTGCCAGACCCTGCTGTAAAGTTGTTCTACAACTGCCCCTATAGCTAGGTCTGAAGCATCTGTGGTTAGTGCAATGCGGGCCGAGGGATCTGGGTGAACTAACAATGTGGCGTTAGCTAGGGCGCTTTTTACTTCCGCGAAAGCGCGTTCGCGCTCCGGGGTCCATTCGACCACGTTGGAAGCTTTCTTTTTTTTGAGCACGTCATATAGGGGCTGCATGAGCTGAGCTGCGTGGGGGAGGAAGCGGTTGTAAAAATTAACCATCCCTAAAAATTCCTGTAGCGATTTGACCGTTTGTGGCCGTGGAAAACTTTCTATCGCGTGAACTTTGTCTGGAAGTGGCACTGCCCCCTTCGGAGAGACTTTGTGTCCTAAAAAATCAATTTGTGACACGCCGAATTTGCATTTGGCTGGATTGATTATTAGCCTGTGCTCTTCCAGCCTCTGAAAAACCGTAGTGAGGTGCTGCTCGTGTTCCTCCTCAGACGAGCTGGCTACCAGCATGTCGTCGAGGTAGACGAAGACAAAAGGAAGGTCATGTAGGACCGCGTCCATCATTCGTTGAAAGGTTTGAGCAGCGCCTTTGAGGCCGAAAGGCATTCGCAGGAATTCAAAAAGGCCGAAAGGGGTTATTACCGCTGTTTTAGGAATGTCTTCTGCTCGGACTGGGACTTGGTGATAACCGCGGAATAAGTCTATTTTTGAAAAAATGCGCGCACCCGCTAGATGTAGTGAAAAATCTTGAATGTGAGGAATTGGGTAACGGTCATGCGCTGTAGCATTGTTTAATCTGCGGTAATCTCCGCACGGTCTCCAAGAACCGTTGGATTTCGGAACCATGTGAAGTGGTGAGGCCCAGGGGCTCTTCGAGCGTCTAACAATGCCCAATTTTTCAAGAGTTGTAAATTCGTCCCGTGCTATGTTGAGCTTGGCCGCGTCTAAGCGGCGAGCTTTGGCAAAAACGGGAGGTCCCGTTGTGGGAATGAAGTGTTCAACCCCGTGTTTAGCCACAGTGGCTGAGAATTTTGGAATTGTGAGTGCTGGAAATTGGGTGAGGAGTTGCTCAAACTTACCTCCTGCCGTGGTGACGTTGGCCTGCACAGGTGGTGGAGAAACTCGGGCTGAGCATGGAATAGAAGCAAAGGACAGTGCATTAACCAGGTGCCTATTTGCTAGATCCACTAATAACCCATGTGCACACAAAAAATCTGCGCCTAATAAGTTAAAACTCACCGCCGCTACAACAAATGTCCATCTGTAGCTGCGGCCGTGGATGAGGAGGTGCAGGCTCTTTTCGCCGAATGTGTTGATGTTAGAGCCGCTGGCTGCCACGGCTCCGTTGCCCCGGGTGCCCGTGGCTCGATCTGCATGGGAGGGCATGACGAAATTCAGCTAGGCTCCTGTGTCGATGAGGAACTGCTTGCCTGTGTGTCCATCCGTCACGTACAACAGCTTGTTTTTCTCACCGAGAACCGCTGCTTTTAATGGCTCTCGGCTTTGGCGTTTCCCGAAATCGCAAATTTGCAGGGGGGAACGCATTTGCGGGCCTTCTCAGCGAAGCGGTGGTGATAATAACAGACGTCGCTCTGTCTGTTACGTCTTGGCCGTGTCGCTGTCACCGTGGGCTGGGTCTGCTCCGTGGGTTGCGGTTCCTCGTGGCTCGGGGCGTCAGCTTTGAGGTCTGCGGATGCTGTTGTGGGTGTCAGCTCCTTGCAGGCGTTGACGAGCCGATGAGCTTCATTGGCCAGCACGCGGAAGTCTTGGTGGTTGCTGCACTTCATGCTGGCGAGTGTCCCTCTCATGTGTGGCGGCAGCGTGCTGAGGAAAATAAATTGGAAGAGGAAGTTGTCATTGTCCTCTTCTTTAAGCTGTAGCAAATCCTCCATGAGGGCCTTCGGTTTGCACCCTCTGTGGCCGTAGACCGCCAGGATCTTCTCGGCTCTCTCTTCTGCTGATGGGACGTAGTTCACCACGATGGTTGCTTTGAGCGTCTCGTATTTGTCCCGGGCCGGTGGTCGCCGGATCATGCTCCGCACACACTTCGAAGTGGCGGCGTCAAGTTTGGAGACGATATGATAAAATTTGGTATCGTCAGCCGTGATGCCCGCCAGTGTGAACTGGGCTTCAGCCTGCTGAAACCAAGAGGCGGGGTCTTCTTTCCAGAAGTCTGGCAGCTTGACAGCGACGGCATTCGTGCACACCATCACTGCTGTGCCCGTCGGGTGAGAGTGCCCTGCCTTGGCTCTCACGGCGGTGCTGGTGCTCGGTTGAGCCCTCTCAATCTCTTCTGCTGGGGGGAACAGTTGTCCATCTGTTCCCTCGTCTGCGTGGCCGCTGGCGTCTGCCTGGGTCGCCACGGATGAGTCGCTTGCGGGGGAACGCCTCCGGTCCATACTCGCGTCAAGGTCACCAGTGTAGAGGAGCTTGGAAATGAAGAGGCGATTTGGTTTATAAACAAAGTTTTAATATTCAGCTCTTCTAACAAGTCTCATCTGGTGCAGAGAGTGGCAGAAGGGAAAAGAGGCAGAATCTCTCCAGCTCACTGACTTTGTACTGGCACATAACAAAAGACATGCATAACAAAGGCTGACATCCCTCATTATCTTAATCCCCCCATTGTCTTGGTATTTCCTCTCCTCGCCTTAGGGGGTGAGGGTGGCTCCTCCGGTCTCCTCCGCCGCGTCCGGGAACGTCTTTGTTCTTCGCTCGGCGGGTGAGAGCCCTTTGTCCTTTCAGAGGTGTGAAGTCCTTTACATATGTAATCACCAAACATTTCCACATGCTTCAACATATGTAGGTTATGGAATATATGGTTAATATAGACCACACTGGAAATTTTTTCAGCTGTTAAACAGCTTAAGTAATTAAAGTTTAACTAAAGGTGTACCAAATGGTAATACATCTTTATAATGGCTGAACATTTAACTTACTGAATCTGACATCTATATTCATATGAAAAAAGTAAACAAACATATAAGTTTAACTAAAGGATGCCTGTACAAAGTAATGCATCTTTATTAGTGGTAAAAGACAATTAAGTTTTAATCGTGAGTGAGCTTTTGAAATTGCTTGTTAATCAAACTTATTCACACTTTTTTTTTTTTACCTATCCTGCCCAGCAGCTTGACAAGCAGAAGATATATCTGCTTGACTTACTGTGCCAAACAGATTTGCTTTGCTAAAAGGAGCTTTGCTCATATTTTATATATGCTGTATAAGATAAGATAAGATAAGATAAGATAAGATAAGATAAGCCTTTATTAGTCCCACAACGGGGAAATTCCAGGATTGCAACAGCACAGGGATAGCAACACTCAGAGCAACAATCAGAAGGCAAGAAAAAAAAAACAAGCAAGCAAGAGCAGCTAATATACATATGTAGTAGATTAGTTTATTTGACAGGGACAGTGCAATAAACATAGACAATTAATCAAAGACAATCAATCTGATGTGTTGCACATAGAGTGTATAGCTATTAGCTAATTTGCAACTCTTGTCCCTGGATGGGCTTTAGAAAAAAGAATCAAGATAAAAAATATACACAATAACCACATACATCAATGCAGAAAAATTATAAATACACAATTATAAATATTATAAATATTATAAATACACAAATATAACAGCCTGACTCACATTTAACATAAATATTATAAATATTATAAATACACAAATATAACAGCCTGACTCACATTTAACACATATAACATAACTCACATTTGCCTATTTCAGGCCTTCCTCCCTCCGTCACTCACTATAAACAAACACATTTATTCCTTCCCTTCATTCACTCTCACTTTGCAGACAATTAATTCATACATGAGTACATTCTTGTTTATTTTTCAGCCAGTTTTTAACATTTTTAGTGAATGTTTTAAAGTCCGTTATTATTTTAATTTCATTTGGCATTGTGTTCCAGATGTGACTGCCCTTTATAGAGAAAGCTGTTTGTCCAAATGTGGTTCTGCGGTGGAATATTTTACAGTTATTGTTAACAGAACTCCTGGTGGCTCTGCTGCTGTCCTGTCTTTGGACAAAACCAGCAAGTGGCTCGGGTGCTGATTTATGAAAACATTTGAACGTTAATTTCAGAAGACAGAGGTCAATGAAGCTCTCAAAACTCAATAGGTTGTATTTTTTTAAAACATTACAGTGATGCCACCTAATGGGCTTTTTGTCCAAGATTTTTAGGGTTTGATTATATAATGAACCTATATGTCTTATTGTGGAAGGGGCTGCTTGAGCCCAGACTGTCAAACAGTATGATATATGAGAAAAAACCATAGAATGCATATACAGTGCAGCTGCTTCGTAAGGTATGTAATATCTAATTAATTTAAAGCAGTTCAGATTTTTTTTTACTGTTTTTGAAATTTTCTTTATATGAAGATTAAATTTGAGTTGAGGATCTAGTACAATGCCAAGGTATTTGAATTCTGTAACTAAACTGATGTCATGATCATGTATATTAACTTTAAAATGTTGCAGGTTACATTTTTTGATTGAAAAGCACATTGAGACTGTTTTCTGAAGGTTCAGCAATAGATGGTTCTTGAGGAGCCACTCTTGGACATCAACCATACTTGTAGACAGTACATCTGCAGCCTGTGCTGGAGTCTTGGCAGCTGTGTAAATAACTGCATCATCTGCATAAAGTTGGCATGTTGCAGCTGAGCAGTGTAACGGCAGGTCATTAATAAAAATGCTGAAAAGTAAAGGACCAAGAATGGACCCTTGTGGGATACCCATGCGGTTGTTTAAAAATGAGGATTTATCCTGGTGAACTTTTACACACTGTTCTCTATTCTGGAGATAAGATGCAAACCATTCTAATGTATTTGGGGAGAAGTTAAAAGATACCATTTTGGATAAAAGCAAACTGTGGTTTACAGTATCGAAAGCCTTTTTGAGATCTAGAAAAACAGCTCCTACCACATTACCCCTGTCCAAGGACTGTTTGACGTTTTCAATAAGGCAACAATTTGCTGTTTCTGTTGAGTATCCTGGTCTAAAACCAAATTGATGTGGATGAAGAAGTTGATTGTCTTGTAAGTAGTCTATCAGCTGTGTAGCTACAACTTTTTCAAGAACCTTAGATAGGACTGGTAAGATAGAGATTGGGCGGTAATTGCATATATCGTCTTTACTGCCTGATTTATGAACTGGTATGACGACAGCTTTTTTCCAGCCAGATGGAAATGTACTAGACCTAATGGAGAGATTAATGAGATGAGTCAGTGGTTTGATTAATATTTTGCTGTGCATTTTGAGAAAGGAGGTGCTCATATTGTAGATATCATTAGTTTTTGAGTTTGACAGTGTTTTAACAATACCAGCAATTAACTTCTCATTTACCTCATCGATGTGAAAAGTATCTGTTGGAAGTATGGAATTTGTGTTGTTGAGCACATTTGGCAGCACAAAAATTTTTGTTAAGTCTTCCACAGAGCCCACAAAGTGTGAATTAAATTCATTTGCCAAAGTAGCCTTGTCACTGACGGTCTTGCCATTGATTCTAAGTTCCTTTACCCCCTTCTGATCGTTTTTTTTTATTAGTTAAGTTATTTAAATGCCTCCATAGGGAACTGTTGTTACCCTTTGCATGATCTATCAGTTTATTGTAATAAGATATTTTTGATTTTCGCAGCTCATGTACCACTTTATTTCTTAAACTTTTGTACACAAGGTGATCATTTTGTAGTTTGGAGGTTAGTGATGTTTTCAGTGCATAGTCTCGCCTCTTCATAAGTTTTCTTATTTCATTATTTAACCATGGTAGGCTAATCTTCTGTTGTCTACTTTTAATTTGCTTTGAAAATTTTTCTATAGACTTTGTGATTGTTGCAGTTATAAAATTACAACAATCATCTACTTCACATGTTGACATGAGCTGCTCCCAATTTTGATTCTCTAAGTAATGTTCAAACTCCTCATTTTTTGATTTGGGGATAATAAAATTTGATTTGTCAATATCGACTCCCCCAAAATACTGTAGTCGCTTTTTAGTAAGTTTCCTGACAGCAAGAACCATGTTATGATCTGAGAGACCAGTTACAAGATTATAGGTTCTGGTTATTCGTTCTGGTTTATTAGTAAATACCATGTCAATAAGTGTTCTGGATTGTTTGGTTATCCTGGTGGGTCCTTTGATGATTTGCTGGTAATTAAATTTAGTCATGAGGCTTTTCAGTTTTTGTTTGTCTTTTTTATCAGACCAGTTGATATTAAAGTCACCATGAATTATTGTTTCTCTGTTCTTCTCAAGTTGTTTAACCAGATCACTTAATTCATTATAAAAGGAAGAATTGTGTGATGGTGGGTTGTACAATACTGCAATGTTGAAATTCATTACCGGAGAGAGACATACATTAACAGCTAAACATTCAAGTGAAGTATTCAAATCAACCAGTTGACATTTATATTTGTCTTTGATGTAAATTAAAACACCTCCTCCCCTCCCTACCTGCCTGTCTTTTCTAAAACACTGGTAGCCCACAATATCGATCATATTAGTGTCTATGTTCCTGTGTAGCCAGCTTTCTGAGAGACAAAGGTAGTCCAGATTTGAGTCCAACAGCAACACCGAAATCTCATCTCTTTTGGGGATTATGCTCCGTATGTTTAAATGACCGCCGAGGATCCCCTTTGGTTTAGCCTTGGTGTCCCAAAGAACTCGTGCATGATTAACAGTTTGGAAAAATAAATGTTGTTTTTGCTTTTGTACAGCTCGGTTTTGTGCTAACCCAGTGGTCTGCTGTTTAATAGTGGCAGGTCCAGGGTTAAGGTGAATATCTCCTGCCAGAAGTAGCAGAACTAACAGAACTTTAATTGTATATCCTCTGCCATATTGTGATTTTTGCTTAACAGCCATGTTTGCCTTAATTTGGAAGTTTTTGCTCAGGCCTTTTAAAGACCACATAGAGTGTAGGGTGAGATGTCCAAGCCCAAATCCATACAGATAAAACTTTTTAACTTCACCTTTGGTTGAGTTTGTCGGAAAATCCTTCTTGTTGCAGGTCCAGACACACAAAGACAAAACGAAGAGGAAGTAGAGAAGTAGAGAAGGCTTATTAGTGGTGCCCATCAGCCCACTTTTTAATCCGGTGGCCGCCATCTTCAGTCTTTCTTGGAAAGAAGGAAAAAGAAAATCTGTGGATAGTAAAATAAATTCTGCTTATATCGCCAGAATCTGATCCGATCGTCCTCGAATCCAGCTGGGCCTCAGCTAGCCAACTAGCCCCTTCCGTTGCTGGTCTCGTTGCTCATAGTCGCCGTAACTGGTCTCCCGTCCCGCTCCTCCAACCGAGTCTCGTCACACACCGCCGCTGCCACCGAGCTCCGCTGAGGTCACGGTAAGTCCTCCGCTAGGCACCGCCACCTACCGTTGTCTGCCTGGGTGAAATCTCTGCTGAGCCCCGTCAACAAATAGCCGCTTGCCTGGTAGTATCTCCGCTGGGCCTCGCAGCTGGGCTTCGATTCAGGCTGGTGTAAGGTGGAATGACTGGCGCCAGCATTAAGCTAACTAGCGTTAGCTTAGCAATCGCTTCGGGTAGTCTCGTCGCACACCGCCGCTGCAGTCACGGTAAGTCCTTCGCTGGGCACCGCCGCCTACCGCCGTCTGCCTGGGTGAAATCTCTGCTGAGCCCCGTCAAACAAATAGCCGCCTGCCTGGTAGTATCTCCGCTGGGCCTCGCAGCTGGGCTTTGATTCAGGCTGGTGTTAGGTGGAATGGCTGGCGCCAGCATTAAGCTAACTAGCGTTAGCTTAGCAATCGCTTCAGGTAGGGCACATCAGTGAATCACAAGGAAGCGCTGGAATCGCTGGTCAGTTTACTCACAGTGGCCGGATAAAAGCGATCAAAGGGGTAATCCACCGGAGGTATATCCGATCGCTGTAGGTTAGATTTTTAGAGACTGGCGCCAGCATTAAGCTAACTAGCGTTAGCTTAGCAATCGCTTCAGGTAGCATTAAGCTAACTAGTGTTAGCTTAGCAATCGCTTCAGGAAGGCGCAGGAAGTCGCTGGAGAAAGGCGATTAAAGGGCAATCCAACGGAGGTGGCAATTCAGCCCGTGCGTGTTCGCCACGAGCGCCGATCGCTGCAGGCCAGCCACTTTTAATGGCAAAATCAGTGACTTTGTCTCAGCACTGAAAAAGTGTGACCATCCCGGTCGCCATCTTGAGGCGTTCTCAAGATGTACATATTACTATAAAATATATATATACACACACACAGACACACAGTGCAGAGCATTGTAGCTGGATGGAATAAATATATGAATATATAAACACACAGTGCGGAGCATTGTAGCTAGATGGAATAAATATGTAAATATATAAACACCCACAGTACGGAGCATTGCAGCTAGGTGGAATAAATATGTAAATATATAAACACACACAGTGCGGCGCAATGTAGCTAGATGGAATAATATGTAGGTATATAAACACACAGTGCGGAGCATTGTAGCTAGATGGAATAAATATATAGATATATAAATATAAACACACCCAGTGCGGAGCATTGTAGCTAGATGGAATAAATATGTAAACATATAAACACACACAGTGCAGAGCATTGTTGCAGGATGGGATGAAACAGCACAACCGTCTACTTAGTTATCCTACATGGTATGATTATGTGCCCATACATATTCTCACTCTCCATAGCGACCGGTATTTTCCTAGTTGTATGCCGGAGGGGACCATTGTGTAAGTCTATTGCATCTTTTGCATTCAAAAAACTATTAGTTTGTTACGTCTTTTTGCTATCTCTGCGAGCAGCCCTGCTTAGGTTGTACAGTCTGACAGCCGTTGGTAGGAAGGACCTGCGAAATCTCTCGGTTGTATACCGTATATAGTATTTATAGACTTCTCTTGCTATATAAAAAACTTTAACACTTTATTTATATTGTCTTATGTTGGAACTGACAGAGATGAATGGGGGAGGGAATTGAAGAGATATGAAGTGGTCAGAAGAGGTGGGGAGGGTCAAGAAGTGGGGGGAAACAAAGAAAAACCACAAAAAACAGTTGCTGCTTCTGAGAAGATCTCCGCACGGACCTGATACCTGCATCTGAAAGAGAACAGATAGAGGTGTGTGTGTGTGTGTGTGTGTGTGTGTGTGTGTGTGTGTGAGGAATTGTGCATGACTGTACATGGCTTGCCAGGAAACATAAAAAGAAAAGAGAGAAGGTAGCAGGCCGCAGCACTCCTGCAGACCATGATGCCCCAAGACCACCAAACCCCAGGTATCTGTCCCAGGGGGGAGGGAAAGGCGGGCACATCTGCCCCGGGCCAGACGTCTCCCCACCCCCCACCCCCAGCAGATCCGGATTCTGGGAGCCCAGCAACCCCCTCCCCCCCAAAGCAGACCCAGCCCCCCTAGAGCCCCAGACATACACCCCGGAAGCCACCAGGCACCCACACCCAGGCGTGGGTGCCATGGTGGCTCCCGGGGTATTCACACTTTAATCGCAGATTTTGTTTCTATATAATGTACCTTAAATTGGTAATTTTTCTAATTTTTCATACTTTTAATAATGTGGGAGTGGACAAATATGCTTGCTTTCTGCACTTGCAGATTTATTTCAAGTTTTCAGCAGATAAAAAAAAAAAAAATCCAGAATATTCTTCAGAAAAAAACAACAACTCATAACTACTGCAGAAACCCTGCATGTGCAAACAGCAGAGGGGCAGGGCAGACTAACCTCATTATAACATTACTTAGAATACTGATATAATTCAATGTTCAACTTTACTCGTTATAAAATCCACTGTTTTTTAAGCAGCAAACACAAAACAATGGATCTCAGGTGTCACAACAGACACAGTTGGCCCCTGTTTTTAGTGGTGTTTCACACTCGTAAACACATCTGACACAGAACCATTTAGATTAAAAAAATACAAAGGATAGTATCAATAAATTGCCTGCGGTGCTCTGGTGGGGTCTCTTGCTCTCTAGCTCACTTGCTGGGTGGATCCTCGTCCACTACTGTGCTGGTCGCAGAGGGTGGCAGCTCATTTGACAAGCACTGTTGAGGTTTGTTGATTGTGAAGTTGTCTGGGGGACTCCGCTGCAAACTGTCCGCATCAGCCATGTGCTTAGCTAGCAAGTGGTGTTTAAGACTAGACATACTCCAGTGGTAACTGAATTTGATCGACAGTAAACACAAATTACTTTGCTCTTGTCCAGAGAACAATCTGACAGTTCTTTGAAGCTGAACTTGCTTGTTCAAAATTTTCTTGTCTTTATCCATTTTGGCTCATGAAGGTGTTTATCCTGCATTGCAATCCAGCATGTGTTGCTTTGTTTTTCTTCCTGATTTGCATTGGGCCTGGCAAACTGTTGCAACACTGGGGCGTTGAGTTAATTGTGATTTACTGGATTAATACTTTCACCATGAATCTTCATACACCATGTTCCAAATTATTATACAAATAGGATTTTAGTGTGATAAACGTTAAATTTTTTGTTTTTCAATTACACTCATGGATGGTATTGTGTCTCAGGGCTCTTTGGATCACTAATATCAATTTCAGACACCTGTCATAATTAGTTTGCCAGATGAGCCTAATTAAAGGAAAACTATTTAAGAAGGACGTTCCACATTATTAAGCATGCCACAGGTTTCAAGCAGAATGGGAAAGAAAAAGGATCTCTCTGCTGCTGAAAAGCGTCAAATAGTGCAATGCCTTGGACAAGGTATGAAAACAGATATTTCATGAAAACTTAAGCATGATCATCGTACTGTGAAGACATTTGTGGCTGACTCAGAGCACAGACGGGTTTGTGCAGATAAAGGCATAATGAGGAAGGTTTCTGCCAGACAAATTCAAAGGATTAAGAGAGCAGCTGCTAAAATGACATTACAAAGCAGAAAACAGGTACAGTATTTGAAGCTGCTGGTGCCTCTGGAGTCCCACGAACCTCAAGGTGTAGGATCCTCCAGAGCCTTGCAGTTGTGCATAAACCTACTATTTAGCCACCCCTAACCAATGCTCACAAGCAGAAACGGTTGCAGTGGGCCTAGAAATACATGAAGTCTAATTTTCAGTCTTCTTTACGGATGAGCGCCGTGCAACCCTGGATGGTCCAGATGGATGGAGTAGTGGGTGGTTGGTGGATGGCCACCATGTCCCAACAAGGATGCAACATCAGCAAGGAGGTGGCGGAGTCATATTTTGGGCCAGAATCATGGGGAGAGAGCTGGTAGGCCCCTTTAGGGTCTGTGAAGGTGTGAAAATAACCTTTGGCAAAGTATATAAAGTTTCTGAGTGACTAGTTTCTTCCATGGTAAAAATCACGCCAAAATGCTTTTCGTTGACTTCTCATCAGCTTTTAACACAATCCAGCTGCATATGTTGGTTGAAAAACTAATTAATGACTTAATCTAGACAGATCTCTTACAAGATGGATTTTTGACTTTCTTATAAACAGACTACAACAAGTGAAAGTAAATGATACATTGTCTAGCCTTCAGTTATCTTCCCCTGGCTCACCCCAGGATGTCACGATCTGAGCGCAGGGGGATTCCACTGGGCTCAGTCTTTTTGCCTTTTTTCATATTTGTACAGTGTTGTCGTTTTGAGTGCACGGTGGCGCAGTGGTTAGCACTGCGGCAGCACAGTTTACCCTTGGCCGGGGGATTGTGGGGATCGTGGGATCGTGGGTTCGATCCCAGCCCCCGACCAACAGTGATCTGTGTGGAGTTTGCATGTTCTCCCCGTGTTGCGTGGGTTTACTCCGGGATTTCTCCGGTTTCCTCCCACATGCCAAAAACATGCATGTTAGGTTAATTGGCTGTTCTAAATTGTCCCTAGATATTTGTTTCCTATAGGCCCTTGGAATAGAGGGTTAGTATTAATGAAAGCGCTTTGAGTGGTCTTTGTGACTAGAAAAGCGCTATATAAGTGCAAGTTAGTTAGTTAGTTAGTTAGTTATTTTATCCTTGGTTGATTTGTCACATATTCTGTATAGTTTCTTAGTCTGATTTATTTTCCTGTTTACGCTCTTTATAGTTTGTTATTTACATTTTTGAGGTTACTTGTCTTTATTTTGCCATCTCATATTTTTATTCTGTTGTGTTCTCCCTCTAGGTTGACAGCTGTCAGTGACGTTTCCGGGTTTTTGCTCTGTGTGGGCAGGGTCCATGTCAGCTGTCAGCCTGTTCTCTCCCCTCTCATTGCTCCCAGCTGGTCTAAATTGTATCTTAATTATCTTCTGCCCGCTCATGTGACCCACACCTGCTATTACTTGTGTCATTTGTTTCTAGCTGTATTTAAGGGCTGTTATTTTCATTTCTCGTTGCCGGATTCTCGAGTTTCTTCCCCCCCCCCCCCCGTCCTCACCAGAACCCTGCCCTTGTTCTGGTGAGCTTAACTCATAAGTTTGTTGTTTTGTTTAAGAGTTTGGATTTTTGTGTTGGTGCACTGTTTGGACTTTGTGTTTTTGTTTCTTAATAAATTTCACAAGCTAGCAATTCAGCGTCTGGGTCTTTCTCTCTGCTCTGAGGACCAATTCATGACAGTAGACTCCGGCCAGTAAGAGACCCAGCTGCTGCTAGTGTGTAGTCCGTTGTTTTTTTGTTTTGTTTTTTTCTCCTTCCACCCGGGGCTATCCATGTCTGTCACCCCGGATTTGTCAATCCTGGGACTGGACGAAGCAGAACGGTGGTCTGTGTGGGTGTTGGAGGACATCGTCATGCAGGCTCGTGCCTCCCGTACCCCTGAGGCAGCCCGAGAATGTCTGGAGGGCGCAGTGCAGGTACTCGAGGCATGCCCCAGCCCATGGGACCACCTGGAGCTCACAGACCTACTCCTCTCCATAATCGTCTCACAATCTATGAGTCATGGGCTGGGGGAATCCACCCAGATGTCCGTGCCTGCGCATACTGAAACCTCCACCCTCTCGCCGTTCTCCAGCAGCAGCTCCCCCGCCTTCTCCCGAACACTGGCCCGTTCCATCAGCCGAGGAAGAGCAGGAGCATAGGCAGGTTTTATTAGTGGAGACTGAGCTCCTTCTAGAGTATAAGCCATGGCTCCTCCCTGATCTCGCCTAGGAACTGAAGGAAGTTCCAACGGGCCCTCTTCCACCTTTCCAGGAGCCGACGTTTCCACCTCCCACTCCCTGCTGTTGCCCAGGGAAATCTTGCCAGAGGAACATGTCCACCTCTCAGGCAGCAGTTTCTCCCTCGCCGAGGCGGAAGACTCCCACAGCAGTGCCCTCTTTGTGTTTTTCCTCTCCGGCTGCTCTGCCAGCTTGCTTTCTCTCCGCATCTGCTGCATCTCACTTCTCCTTGACGCTCCCTCCCACTGCTGAGGAGTCAGCTGTTTTCTTCCCAGCTTTGCCCATCACCGTGTCTTCAGGGGCGGCTCCTCCATGTTCCACTGGGGCGCCCACATCCACTGAAGTCACAGAGAGGGCTGATTTCCACCCAGCTGCAGCAGAAGACACCACACCCAGGAAACTCAGGCAATTGTTTTTCAACTCTCATTCAATTAAACATGAATTATCTTGCCTGATTCCTGGTGGTGAGGCTCAGATTAGGCAGTCCTCTTAGCCTCACTATCTGCTGCAGCCATAAACTGTTCACCTGCTCTCTTCATGTCTCCTCCTGTCCCCTTTGAATGTCCGCCGGCCACAGGACTGAGCTGCCGGGCTATGGACGAGCCTGGGGCCCTGGAAGACCTGGTTCCAGCCTCGCAGCCACGGTTTAGATGGAAGGAGAGCACTGCAACTGAGCTGAAGACTGTGCCAATGATGAAGCGTCCCCTGGCCTCAACAGAACAGGATCCAGTGACAGCAGGAAGCTGACCTCCAGTGTCCATGCCAGATGAGCCACCTGCGTGGGCCACATTGCTGGGAGGTCCCGGGACTGCATTGACCAAAATGCCTACTGCTGGGGCCACCACAGCAGAGTCCAAGCTGGACCTCCAGAGGACCGGCCCTGAGAAACAATTGTCTGGATCGACGGAGTCCTGGATGGCGGTGGAGCTTGAGATCAGGCAAGTGCTCTCCTTTGTCTTTGTTGTTTCTATTTTGGAGGGATCTTGACTGGCTCTTGGTGGGGAGAGTCGTTGGCTGTGCTTGAGCTCACCTTGCCGGGCTCCACTGCCGCCGATGACTCTGACCCTATGTCTCTGCCTATCCTGTCTGAGCTTTTCCCCAGGGTCACTGAGGATCATCTAGCTTTACCAGAGGTCTCCGTGGGGTTGGGCTCACCGCCTGAGGTTTTCATAGGTCCAGCTTCCCCTTCAGCTGAGGTCATTGTGGGTGCTTCGTCCCCGCCCAGGGCCTCCATGGGTGCTGCTTCCCCATCGGATGAGGTCTTTGCGGGTGTTCTGTCAAAGCCCGGGACCTCTAAGGGTGCTGCTTCCCCATCAGCTGAAGTTGTCGCAGGTGCTCAGTTCCAGCCCGGAACCTCCAAGGGTGCAGCTCTTCCTCAGTCCAGGTCCTCCGTGGGTGCAGCTCTGACCCAATCTGGGTCCACTGAGGGTGCAGCTCTGACCCAGTCCGGGTCCACCAAGGGTGCAACTCTCACCCGGTCCGGGTCCACCCAGGGTGCAACCTCACTCCAGCCCGGAGCCACCACGGGTGCAGCTTTGCTCCGGCCCAGAGCCATCACGGGTGCTGCTTTGCTCCAGTCTGGAGCCACCGAGGGTGCTACTGGCCAGCCCGAAGGTGCCGTTGTGGCTCCCCCTCCTCTGCCAGGCACCGTTGTTGTTCGCCCTCCTCTGCCAGACCCCGTCGTGGTTTCCCCTCCTCCGCCTGACGTTGTCAAGGTTCCTCCTATTCCTCTATCTTCCTCATTTCTGGTTGTCCCGGTTGGGCAGCGACCCCCTGGACCACTTTTTCTGTGTTGGTGGCTAAAGAACTCTGGCTGACCGCCTGACAGACTGTACCGTTGGGTTGGGTGGCTCATATTCTCCGGCAGGCCACCTGACTCTTACCACCTCGCCATCTGCCAGGCCTGGGATTTCGGCTGGCCACCGGAACAGTCTAGTTCTTTGGTCCAGGGGGCCTAGGTGCCCGGTTCTGTGTGGGTCCTGAGTGAGGCTTTTGGTTTTTTGTTGTTTTCTCTTAGTCTGGGCTTTGCTGGGATGTTAATTCTGAGAGTTTTTCTTATTTTCCCTGGTTTGGTTCGGGCCCTCCATGCCTGGGTCCCCCTCCCCCCCCCCATGGTGGGGCTGTTTTCTTGTGTGTGGAGGTTCTTTTCTTTCAATGTTGCCGGGGTGTCTGGTAACCACCACTTGTGGGGGGGAAGTTCTGTCACAATCTGAGTGCTGGGGGATTCCACCAGGCTCAGTCTCTTTGCCTTTTTTCATAATTGTACAGTATTGTCGTTTTGAGTTGCAATTCCTGTTATTTTATCCTTGGTTGATTTGTCATTTATTTTCCTGTTTACATTGTTTATAAATCACCCTTTATTGTCATTCAACCATACAACCAATCATGTACAGTAGAACAAAATTGTACTTTTCCTATCTACAGTGTTAATCACACACACCCCATGTGTAGAATCAGAGGGCTGCTGCCATGCAAGGCACCACCACAGATTTCCCTCCTCCATTCCATTATTGCTGAGCACCAAGCTGGATGGCAGGAAATTCTGCTTTTTATATGGTCTTTGGCATGACCCGGCCGGGATTTGAACCCCTGCCTCCCAGGTGTGGGGTGGATGCTCTACCAACTGAGCTACCACTCCAGTATATAGTTTGTTATTTACATTTTTGAGGTTACTTGTCTTTATTTTGCCGTCTCATATTTTTATTCTGTTGTGTTCTCCCTCTGGGTTGACAGCTGTCAGTGACATTTCTGGGTTTTTGCTCCATGTGGGCGGGGTCCCTGTCAGCTGTCAGCCCGTTCTCTCCCCTCTCATTGCTCCCAGCTGGTCTAAATTGTATCTTAGTTATCTCCTGCCCGGTCATGTGACCCACACCTGCTATTACTTGTGTCATTTGTTTCTAGCTGTATTTAAGGACTGTTATTTTCATATCTCGTTGCTGGAGCCTCGAGTTTCTTCCCCCTTGTCCTCACCAGAACCCTGCCCTTGTTCTGGTGAGCTTAACTTGTAAGTGTCACAACCCTCCTCATGCGCTTTTACGCAGCACATCGAGGAGTGAGGAGGAAGGATGGATTTACGCGCAGGGTTACACCACAACACATTTATTAACAAAGAAGCAGACAGTTCCAAAAAATAAAGACTTACAAAAATGCTACAGAGTACACTAAATTGCTCACACAACGAGCGTGCAGTGGGCAGACCACAGTGTACCGTGGCCACAAGACAAATGATACAAATTAGGCAGACTTACAAAAAGAACACAGTGTTCACTACTTGACTCACATGATAACGTGCAGCGGGCAGACCACAGTGAATGGTGGCCACACATTCCTCAAAGATGAATCAATGGTCCAGCAATGCTTGACTGGCAAAGGCCGCTTAAGTACAAACATTGCTGGCACAACAGATTGGGTGCACCTGGGCGAGGCGTGGGAAAAGCAGTTACCGGAGTGGACCCAGCTGGGTGTCAAGAGAGAGGGGGCGTGGTCAGACCGGCAGGTGTCAGACAATGCCCACATGAATGTAGGTCAAGGGAGGCTGCCTAACAGCTGTCGGCCAGAACAATGGCTACAGGTACGGGATAAAGAACAAGTGACAAAGAAAATACAAGAACTCAAAAGATAACACAATACACAAATATATCGATAACCTGAGCCACAGAGAACGGTCAGAACCGAGCCTAAAGGACAAAACCGGCTCGGTTCATGACAGTAAGTTTGTTTGTGTGTTTGACAGTTTGGATTTTTGTGTTGGTGTACTGTTTGGACTTTGTGTTTTTGTTTCTTAATAAATTTCACAAACTAGCAGTTCAGCATCTGGGTCTCCCTCTCTGCCTTGAGGGGCATGACACAGGGTTGCTTTTTATCAGCCTTTTTATATGTTTTATATACTAACGATTGTCAGAGTCGCCATGCAAATAGATATATTTTAAAATATGCTGATGACTCTATAATCATTAGCCTTTTTAATAATGACAACAACGAGCAGGGCCAAGTTTTAAGTGATTTTATATCATGGTGCCACAAAGCTTTTCTTAAAATCGATGTTTTTAAAGCAGAAGAGATGTGCATTGATTTTACAAGATCCCCTCCAACTCTTATGTGCAGTGTTGTTTATGGTCAGTCTGTTGAAATGGTAACCCATTATAAATATCTTGGTACCACAATCGATAACAAACTGTAATTTAGCAGAAACTGCAAACTTTTTATGTATAAAAGGTCAGCAGCGGCTTTACTGTCTTAGAAAGCTTGCAAAATTCCAGGTTGATAAGACTCTTATGAAAATGTTTTATTGTGCCTCTGCTGAGTCAGTTATCACCTTTTCTATTATCTGCTGGTATGGTAACTTGCCAGTGAGAGACAAAAATTCCCTTGGGAAAATTGTTAAAATGGCTTCAAAGATAGCAGGTGTCAACTTCAACAGTCTTGACCACATATAAAAAACACGTGTTGGAAAAGGCCAAATCCATTCATCTGGATATATCTCACCCTCTGCTCAGAGTACAAGTTGTTTCCTTCTAGCCGTTGCCTTATCATTCCTTCAGCAATAAAAACAGATGTAAATTTTCCTTTGTGCCTTTCTCTATTCAGTCACTAAAAGCTGAGATTAAGAGGAAATGACCTCAACTATTTTTGTTGTCTTGAAACTTGACTTTTAACACATTCTATTTCTTGTGATCTTAAAATTTTTAACTATTTATTGTCATTTTTAATTTATCTTACATACTCACTCTTTTAGTATTGCTATCTTTTATTTATTTATGTATTTACATTTTAGTGCACCTACTGCGACATGCTCTCTGTGAAATTTTATGATGATCTGCACTAAATACTTATGAGTGTGTTTCCCTGTGGTTTAGGTTCTTTTGAAAGTTTTATTTTACTTGTATGCCAAGTGTGCCAGCTTGTGCCAGTTTAGGAAGCCTGGGATCAGACCGCCAAGGTCTCTGCCTTCGACTGCCACCTAATCCACATAGCACCGGACCCCCATGGTCCCTCCTGCAGGTGATGAGCCCACTGGAGGGCAGACCCATGTAACTCCTTCGGGCTGAGCCCGGCCGGGTCCCATGGACATAAACCCGGCCACCAAGTGCTAGCCATCGAGCCCCTCCCCCAGGCCTGGCTCCAGGGTGGGGCCCCAGTAACTCCATACCGGGCGGGGTACACTGACTCCTTGTTCGGGCATTCATCATGAGTGTCTGTTGGATCGTTCTTAGTCTGGTCCTTCACCCAGGACCAGTTTATCTCGGGAGACCCTACCAGAGGCCCCGGACAACATACAGTAGCTACTGGGATCACTACGGCAGGCGGATCGGAGCAGCATCTGCACTGATGCAGATATGTACCGGTCCATTGTGGTGAAGAGGGAGCTAAACTCTAAGGCAAAGCTGTCGATTTACCAATCAATCTACGTTCCTACCCTCATCTATGGTCACGAGCTTTGGTAATGACCGAAAGAATGAGATCGCAGATACAAGCAGCTGAAATTAGCTTCTTCGTAGGATTGCTGGACTCATCCTTAGAGATAGGGTGAGGCAAGGCAAGTTTATTTGTATAGCACATTTCGTGTACAAGACAATTCAAAGTGCTTTACATTAAAACATTAAAACATTACAGCAAGTTGCAAAAGGAACACATAAGAATTTAAAAGCAAACTCAAAAGTAAATTAGACAAACAAAAACAGGCTAAAATAGAATACGACAGAAATAAAAATTTAGAGTGCATTGTAGGAGATTTACAATTGTTCTACCGCAAGGCTGCAGCAAATAGGAGAGTTTTTAACCTGGATTTAAAGCAGCTGAGAGTTTCAGCAGCTCTGATGCTTTCTGGGAGTTTGTTCCATATGTGAGGGACATAAAAACTAAATACTGCCTCACCCTGTTTGGTTCTAACTCTGGGCACAGATAGTAGGCCTGACCCTGATGATCTGAGGGGTCTGGGTGGTTCATAATGGACTAGCAGATCTGAAATGTATTTTAGCCCTAAACCATTCAGAGCTTTATAAACCAACAGCAGTATTTTGACATCTATTCTTTGACAGACAGGAAGCCAGTGTAAAGATCTGAGAACTGGAGTTATATGATCTACTTTCTTGGTCTTAGTGAGGACTCAAGCTGCCGCGTTCTGAACCAACTGCAGCTGTCTGATGGACTTTTTAGGGAGACCTGTGAGGACAGCATTACAGTAGTCCAGTTTACTGAAGATAAATGCATGGACAAGTTTTTCTAGATCCTGCTGAGACATCAGACCTCTAATCCTGGCTATGTTCTTTAAGATATAAAAGGCTGATTTCATTATTGTCTTAATGTGGCTGTTAAAATTCAGGTCTGAGTCCAGAACCACACCCAGATTTCTGGCTTGGCTGTTGGTTTTTAGCATCACTGATTGAAGCTGGGTACTATGTAACTTTGAGTCTTTCTTCTTTGGCTCCAAAAACTATTATTTTGATTTTGCCTTTGTTTCACTGAAGAAAATTCTGGCACATCCACTCTTTAATTTGACCAATGCATTTGATCAGGGTTTTAATTAGACCATAGTCTCCTGGTGAGACAGTTATGTAGATTTGTGTATCATCTGCATAATTATGGTAATATAGTTTGTTGTTTTTTTTTTATGATTTGAGCCAGTGGAAGCATATAGATGTTGAAAAGCAAAGGTCCCAAAATGGAACCATGGGGAACTCCACAGGTTGTTTTTGTTTGCTCGGATTTGTAGTTACCTATATACACAAAATAGTCCCTGTCTTTTAAATAGGACTCAAACCAGTTAAGTGCTGTACCAGAAAGTCTCACCCAGTTTTTTAGCCAGTCTAGTAAGATGTTATGGTCGACCATGCCGAATGCAGCACTGAGATCCAGTAGAACCAAGACTGAAATGTTGCCATTATCTGTATTGGAGGGGAGGTCATTAAGGAGTGAGGAACTCAGTCATCTGGGAGAGGCTCAGAGTAGAACCGCTGCTCCTCCACATTGAAAGGAGCCAATTGAAATGGCTTGGGAATCTGATCAGGATGCCTCCTGGTTGCCTCCCATTTGAGGTGTTCCAGGCACATCCCACTGGGAGGAGACCCCGGGATAGACCCAGGACTTGCTGGAGAGACTACGTCTCCCAATTGGTCTGGGAATGCCTTGGTATCTTCTCTGAAGAGCTGGAGCATGTGGCTGGGAGAGGGAAGTCTGGGCTTCTCTGCTTTTACTGCTGCCTCCACAAGCCAGACCTCCAGAAAAGCGGTAGAAGATGGATGGATGGATGGATGGATGGATGGATGGATGGTATGGTTGTGTTCCTTGTTGTTGCTGCAAACCGAATTGCCCTTATGGGACACCAAATGAAGTGAATCTGAATCTGGTACTAAAAGAAGAACCATGCCTTCCATAGCAAAATTATCTTCATGCATAACAATGTACCATCTCATGCTTCAAAGAATACCTCTGTGTCATTGGCTGCTATGGGCATAAAAGGAGAGAAACTCATGGTGTGGCCCCCATCCTCCCTTGACCGCAACCTTATTGAGAACCTTTGGAGCATCCTTAAGCAAAAGATCTATGAGGGTGGGAGGCAATTCATATCAAAACAGCAATTGTGGGAGGCTATTCTGATATTTTGTAAAGAAATGCAAGCAGAAACTCTCCAAAAACTCATAAGTTCAATGGATGCAAGAAGTGTGAAGACTATATCAAAGAAGGGGTCCTATGTTAACATGTAACTTGGCCCGTTAAGATGTTTTTGATTGAAATAGCTTTTGATTTCAGTAAATATGACCTATTGCTGCACATTCAACAAATGACCATTTTCAGTTCTTTACAACCAATAAAATGTTTTGAAACTCTGTTGCACATAATAATTTGGAACAGTGCATTTTGAGTTTTTTTATTTTTGTAAAAAATAGTTATCATTGGGAGATTTATTCAATAAAATTTGAATTATGCTCAAAAGATTGATGACTTGAAAATTATACTGACTGCCATTTGTATTGACTATTTAAGAAAATCAGAGACAAATATCATTTGCATAATAATTTGCAATGTGGTGTAATTGCTTTTTGAGGTAACAACTTTTATTTTTACTTTTTCTTTATAATTTAAGGGTGCTTTCACATGTACAGGCTTTAGTTCATTTCAGTCAAACTCAAGTTCATTTTCTCTGTTAGTGTGGTTCATTTTGTCTGGAGAGAACATGGTAATCGCACTCAGGTGCACACCAAACCATCGGCACCGAGACCTCGTAAAAGAGGTTGTCTCAGTTTGAATCAATTGAGGAACTCTGGTGTGGTCCTGCAATTGAGAAAGGGACTGGACTAAAACAGGACCAGCGGCAAATGGTAAAACATTTTATGCCACTGTGCATACCTAATGGAACTTCGAAAATATCTGTGACTGAGCATGTCACAGTTCTGGAGGATTAGTGAACATTAACATGTTATTTTCCATCCGTAGCCGCGCTTCATTTTCAAACTGTACGATTTGCCAAAAGTGGTATTTGCACGTAATGTAAATGATAACAAGGGCGATGAAACCCTCTGTAGATTACACTACAATTTGTATTATTTTTTCCCCAGAAATGCATAAATGCACAGTAATCATCCTACTTCCTGTATTTACCTTTCCTGTTTTTGCAGCAAAAAAATCTGACCAGTAAGAAAAGAGAACGATCTGACGGAAGTCTCGCGGGATTTAATGTGACGCAATTTGGTTTGCTTGAATTTTTGCCTGTGTGAAAGGGAACCGAACCAAGGAGAAAATAATGTAAAGTAACAAATTTATCAGCTGATTCGGACCAAAATAAACAAATTTAGGCGTGAAAGCACCCTAACGTTCCCTTTTCATTTTGCTGTAACTTTTAGCATTGGTTTATACTACTTCCCAGTACGGTCTTCTAAATGGCTGATGAATAATTGTATTAAAAGAATAGAGCTGTGGTTTATTGCATGCATTTTCTGCCCTGATCCCACAGACAGTGAATTCAGGACTAAATGGGTGAAATATTTCCCTTAGTGGATTGCATTTACTTGCTGTTATTTGATACTGTTCGGAGAACGGTGAAGTGGTTTAATGAAGCGACAGTACTGTCAGTTCATGGTATGCTTTCTGATTGTAAGCGACCTTTCCTTACTTGAACCCACACAGCAAACACTGAAAATAAAGCTCATGCATAATTGAGTCATCTGGACTGAAATAACACTACTAATTCAGTGCAAAGACATTCTCCAAGGTACTGTGAATAATGCAATCACAGAGCATGAACAAAGGGCGACTGTGTTGGCTTATGGAGTGATAATTCTGGTTTTCACAAGAACATGACCAAATTATGTTTGTCACAATTCAGTCATACTGGAGGGTAATTAAAAAAAAGCAAAGATATCAGAATCTCCTTGTGGATGGTGCTCCAAGTTTTTTTTTTTTTTTTTTTCCCCTGTGGGATTCATTTTGAGAGCTGCTGATACTCAAGCAGGAAATAGCTGTTGATGCACATTGGCATAATGGGAGACGTTTGCTTTGTTAATCAGACTGTTGGGTTGCGGTGTTATGCTGATCACTGAAGGAGAGCTTAGGAATTTCTGACTAGTCTCACCTGGTTTCTCTCTCTATCTATCTTTCCCTGTGCTGCCATACTCAACCCCACCCCCTCCTCCCACAGACACATTCGCATCTGCAGTCTCACTGCATTGTGTTGTGCAATCTATAAGCTGAGGGTGCCTGTGTGTCTGTGGATATTTATCTTTTGACTTGGCCTCTCTAAAAAAATACTGCATCAGTGTAATGTTTTTATTTGCATATGGACAATGACTGCTACAACAAATTGTCACGTATCAAGATCCGTAGTAGAGACCCAGTCTCTAAACGCTCCGTCAACATTCATCACATCCCACTGCACACCAATCCCTCCACACACTAAAATGTGCTGGGCAGTCCATGGCCGACCGCACCCACAGCAGGGTCCACCTGCAAGGCCGACCATGCACAAATGCCCCATAGAAACCATATCCTGAGTGGAGGTGACCCAGTCTGATCCAGCGGGCATGCCGCAGGCCATGACCTGGTGGATTGCCGGACGTGGTAGATAAAAACGTCCCCAGCTGGCAGCCAATGCCACCCCATCCCACCCGCCAAGCACCCGTCACCCAAGAATCAGGTGATCCACCACCTGCCCGTACAACAAGAGGCCACTAGCACCGAGACAGGGGGTCTCCCGACCCCAGTTGAGCAGGAGTATGAGTTCATGTGGTGGTAAAGCAGTGCAAAAGGCGGGAGGTGCTCCCACCGGGCCCACCAAACAACTGCAGTGACATCCTGTCCCGTCCCAAGCCACAAAGCAGCACTACAGTGCAGACGTCCCTGAGTAACACCATCGGCCAGAGAACGCAGCCGTGAGCATCCATCTCCTAGATGTAAAGTAAATCCTCTGCCCATGACAATCCCAAGCACCACATGAGCCATGGCTCAACCCAGAATGGTCCCGAGCAGCCCCAAAGCAAGATCCTGGTGCCACACACCACCATGCACAGCTGAAAGGCTAATAAAAATCATTCTAGCTTCACTTTTTCTGTCAAATGCAGATTATATTTCTTCTGTGATTGGGACAACCTGGTCAAGTGTACTTCTGCCTCAGTGCTAATATTTATTGATAATCTCATTTACAGCCTGCACCAGTTACATTTTTTAATTTTAGCATAACTAGTGCCTACCTGTGCATGCCCATAGAAAGCAGGTGTAAGCAAGGGTGTAAACAAACACGTCAGCACTCATTCAGTGATGCCTGCCTTTGATCTTTGATGGTGTCATAGCGAGTCCTATGATCATGAGTGACGCCTGCCTTTGATCTTTGATGTCCTATGATCGTGAGTGAGTGTGAGTGATACCTGCCTTTGATCTTTCATGATGTCATAGCGAGTCCTACAATCGTGAGTGATGCAGTCCAAGGATGGATTATTTTTTCACACATAGGCAACCAGCTTACAGGTGCATTACCACCACATACTTCACTCTATATCATCACTCTATCTGGTCAGGAGCTGTCGTCCTGCATTTGATCTTTGACATGGTTGCCATGGCTACAGTAACCATGGTGATGCCTGCCTTTGATCTTTGACATGGCTACCATGGCAACAGTAACCCTTGTGAAACCTGCCTTTGATTTTTAACGTCACCTCCGAAACCTGCCTTTGATCTTTGATGATATCATAGCGAGTCCTACATGATGTCCTATGATGTCCTGGATCGCCTATGATGTTCCTATGATCTCTACATTATGTCTATATGACGTCATATAGACACCATAGTAAAGTGATTCAAGAAAATCTGTCTCTGTGTGTCTGTCTGTCTGTGTGTCACAACCATGGGACTCGCTAAAAGATCATAGGATCACCTATGATGTTCCAATGATATACACTACCGTTCAAAAGTTTGGGGTCACTTAGAAATTTCCTTATTTTTGAAAGAAAAGCACTTTTTTTCAATGAAGATAACTTTAAACTAATCAGAAATACACTCTATACATTGCTAATGTGGTAAATGACTATTCTAGCTGCAAATGTCTGGTTTTTGGTGCAATATCTACATAGGTGTATAGAGGCCCATTTCCAGCAACTATCACTCCAGTGTTCTAATGGTATAATGTGTTTGCTCATTGCGTCAGAAGGCTAATGGATGATTAGAAAACCCTTGTGCAATCATGTTAGGTCTGCAATGCTGTAATTGCTGCAAATGGAGGATTCTTTGATGAAAGCAAAGTTTGAAGGAAAAAATTATTATTTCAAATACAAATCATTATTTCTAACCTTGTCAATGTCTTGACTATATTTTCTATTCATTTTACAACTCATGGTGGTAAATAAGTGTGACTTTTCATGGAAAACACAAAATAATTGTCTGCGTGACCCCAAACTTTTGAACGGTAGTGTATATATGATGTCTAAGTGACGATGTGATGATGTGACGTGATGATCATAGAACTAGCTCAAAGATCATAGGACTCGCCTATCGATGTGCCTATGATGTCTATTTGATATAGTCACGTCACGACCATAGGACTTGCTATGACATCATCAAAGATCATAGGAACTCGCTATGACATCATTAAAGATCAAAGGCAGGCATCACAGATCAAAGGCAGGCATCACTCACGATTATAGGACTTGCTATGACAGCATCAAAGATCAAAAGCAGGTTTCGGAGGTGATGAAGGTGACATCAAAGATCAAAGGCAGGCTTCACCAGGGTTACTGTTGCCATGGTAACCATGTCAAAGATCAAAGACGGGCATCACCATGGTTACTGTTGCCATGGTAACCATGTCAAAGATCAAATGCAGGAATGCAGAAATGCTTGCTTACACTTGTTTCTACAGGCATTCAGAAATGCTTATACTTGGTTTCTATGGGTATGCACAGGTATGCACAAGTTTATTAAAAAATTTTTTGAATATGATGCTACAAGCTTGGCACACCTATCTTTGGGCAGTTTGGCACATTCCTCTTTGCAGCACCTCTCAAGCTCCATCAGGTTGGATGGGAAGCGTCGGTGCACAGCCATTTTCAGATCTTCCTAAAGTTGTTCAATTGGATTCAAGTCTGGGCTCTGGCTGGGCCACTCAAGGACATTGACAGAGTTGTCCTGAAGCCACTCCTTTGATATCTTGACTGTGTGCTTAGGGTTGTTGTCCTGCTGAAAGATGAACCATCACCCCAGTCTGAAGTCAAGAGCACTCTGGAGCAGGTTTTCATCCAGGATGTCTCTGTACATTGCTGCATTCATCTTTCCCTCTATCCTAACTAGTCTCCCAGTTTCTGCCGCTGAAAAACATCCCCACAGCATGATGCTGCCAGCGCCATTGGCATGGTTATGAGCAGTGCCTGGTTTCCTCCAAACATGACGCCTGGCATTCTCACCAAAGAGTTCAATCTTTGTCCCATCACACCAGAGAATTTTGTTTCTCATGGTCTGAGAGTCCTTCAGGTGCCTTTTCACAAACTCCAGGTGGGCTGCCATGTGCCTTTTACTAAGGAGTGGCTTCCGTCTGGCCACTCTACCATACAGACCTAATTGGTGGATTGCTGCAGAGATGGTTGTTCTTCTGGAAGGTTCTCCTCTCTTCACAGAGGAACACTGGATCTCTGACAGAGTGACCATTGGGTTCTTGGTCACTTCCCTGACTAAGGCCCTTCTCCCCTGATCGTTCAGTTTAGACGGCCAGCCAGCAATAGGAAGAGTCCTGGTGGTTCTGAACTTCTTCCTTTTATGGATGATGAAGGCCACTGTGCTCATTGAAACCTTCAAAGCAGCAGAAATTTTTCTGTATCCTTCCCCCTGATTTGTGCCTCGAGACAATTCTGTCTCAGAGGTCTACAGACAATTCCTTTGACTTCTTGCTTGGTTTGTGCTCTGACATGCACTTCTTCTTCCTCTTCTTCTTTTAGATTTGATTGTTGGATTTTTCTGCGCAAGATGGTGCCCACAGTGGTCGCCATGGTGCTTCGTTGCGCCCTTTGTTTGTTTTTGTTTGTCAATTGTGTGTCTGCCTGCTCTTATACCCGTGAAGAGCTTCTAAATATCAGGACTTTCACTCCCACGGACCTACTCCCAGTTTTTTTTAGCTCCTGCCGCCGATCTGGTTCATTGCTTGGCTCGAAAAGTGAGACGGCGAAAGAGAGGAAGACGAGCGGGCGCTCTCGTTCGGCTCCGCAGGAGAGGCACGCGCACGGCTTTGCCTGGCATAATTCTGTCCAATGCCAATTCTCTCTCTAACAAGGTAGATGAACTAAGACTGCTGATGCGTTTTAAGACCTCTCTACCTCGGCTGCCCTCTGTTTTACTGAGACCTGGCTCAGGGAAAATACACCGGACAGTGCGCTGCGCCTCGAGGGATTTCAGCTGTTTCGTGCTGATCGTGACACAGAGCTCTCCGGTAAATCCTCAGGAGGTGGAGTCTGCTTTTACATCAACAGCAGCTGGTGCTCTGATGTAACGGTAATTTCCAAACACTGTTCTCCCGCCCTGGAATTTCTTTTTATTAACTGCAAGCCATTTTATTCCCCGCGGGAGTTCGCTTCATTCATCCTCGCCGCTGTGTACGTCCCTCCCGACGCGGACGCGCGCGAAGCTCAGCGCGTGCTCGCGGATCACATCCAACATACGGAGCGGACTTTCCCGGACTCTCTGGTTATTGTGGTTGGCGACTTTAACCAGAGCAATCTGAGCCACGATCTCCCCCGCTACAAACAGTTTATTAAATGCCCCACCAGAGGAAAAAACACGCTGGATCACTGTTACACCACAGTGAAGGACGCGTATCGCGCTGTTCCCCGCGCTGCGCTCGGACTATCTGATCACGTGATGGTCCACCTCATTCCCACTTACAGACAGAGACTGAAGCTCACTAAACCTGTTGTGAGCACTACGAAGAAATGGACCAGTGAAGCTGAGGAGAAGCTGGAAACGTGCATGAAAATAACTGATTGGGGCATGTTTAAAGGAGCCACGCATGATTTGGATGAGTACACGGACACTGTGAACTCATATATCCACTTTTGTGAGGACAGCATTCTTCCATCGCGCACCAGGGTGAGGTACTCAAATGACAAGCCCTGGTTCACTGCTAAGCTCAGACAGATCAGGAAGGAGAAGGAAGCAGCGCTGAAAAGTGGAGACTGGGACTGCTACAGGAAGGTTAAATATCGGTTTAACAGAGAGCTGAGGAGAGCTAAATCTGTGTATTCTGAGAGACTCCAGCAGCAGTTCACTGCTAATGACTCGGCTTCTGTGTGGAGAGGACTGAGGCAAATCACCAATTATCGGCCTCAGGCTCCTAAAGGTCAGGATGACAAAGCCCTTTGTCAAAAACTGTCCCAACACTATGCCCGTTTTGACACCTCGTCAGCTGTGTCCAACTCCCCCACTCCCTCCAGCTCCACAGCCTCCACGGTCCCTACTTCATCAAAGGCGCCCCCCTCCTCCCCCCCTGCCCTTGTCATCAGTGAGCAGGACGTGCTCAAACAGTTCTCCAGACTGAACCCGCGCAAGGCCCCCGGTCCGGACGGCGTGTCTCCCTCCACCCTGAGACACTGTGCGAAAGAGCTGGCTCCTGTCTTCACAGACATTTTTAACACCTCCCTTAAGCTATGCCACGTGCCGACCTGCCTCAAATCCTCCACCATCATCCCTGTCCCCAAGAAGCCACGGATCACTGGACTTAACGACTACAGACCTGTAGCGCTCACCTCTGTAGTCATGAAGTCCTTTGAGCGCCTGGTCCTGCCCCACCTCAAGTCCATCACCACTCCCCTCCTGGACCCGCTGCAGTTTGCCTACTGAGCCAACAGGTCTGTAGACGACGCAGTCAACCTGGCCCTCCACTCCATCCTGCAGCACCTGGACTCCCCGAGAACCTACGCCAGGATCCTGTTTGTGGACTTCAGCTCCACATTCAACACCATCCGCCCCGCTCTGCTCCGGGACAAGCTGTCCCTGCTCAACGTGCCTGACTCCCTCTGCAGGTGGATCACCGCCTTCCTGACGGACCGGAGGCAGCATGTGTCGCTGGGAAAGACTGTCTCAGACTCTGTTAGCATCAGCACCGGATCACCCCAGGGCTGTGTACTTTCCCCCCTACTCTTCTCCCTTTATACCAACTCCTGCACCTCCAGCCACCAGTCTGTCAAGCTGATCAAGTTTGCGGACACCACCACCCTCATCGGGCTCATCTCCAACGGCGACGAGTCTGCCTACAGGAGAGAGGTGGCCCAGCTGGCGTCCTGGTGCAACAACAACAACCTGCAGCCTAACGCTCTGAAGACAGTGGAGATGATTGTGGACTTCAGGAAAGTCACAACCCCTCTGCCCCCCCTTACCCTCATCACCACTGCTGATTCCTTCCGCTTCCTAGGCACCACCATCACCAGGGACCTCAAGTGGGAGCCGACCATCAGCTCCCTCATCAAAAAGGCCCAGCAGAGGATGTTCTTCCTGCGGCAGCTGAGGAAGCTCAAGCTACCCACCAAGATGTTAGTGCAGTTCTACACGGCCATCATCGAGTCCATCCTCACCACCTCCATAACCGTGTGGTACGCAGGAGCCACTGCCAGGGACAGACTAAGGCTGCAGTGCATCGTGCACACTGCTGAGAAGGTGATCGGCTGCAAGCTCCCATCTCTCCAGGATCTGTACATCTCCAGGACCCGGAGGCGTGCTGGCCGGATCATAGCCGATCCTTCACACCCTGGTCACATACTGTTTGCCCCTCTCCCCTCAGGTAGAAGACTTCGGTCCATTCAGACTAAAACCTCCCGTCACATGAACAGCTTCTTCCCCTCTGCCATCAGACTGCTGAACACTAAGTGACTTATTGACTCTCGTGCACTATGTACAGCAGCTCAACCAGACTCATGTCAATCATCACTGTTTTCTTCTTGCATTACCGACTGCACTATATGGTTCTCCACATTATCTGCTGCTCGCTAATATATTTAAACTGCTGACTAGTATTACTCATTCTTATTCTACACTTTATTGCATGTATAGTTTATTTCTTTTATTTTATCATGTTTAATGTTGCAGCATTGCACCGAGACAAATTCCTAGTTTGTGTATTACATGAACAGTGGCAATAAATCTGATTCTGATTCTGATTCTGATTCTGGTTGGCAACCAGCTTACAGATGCATTACCGCCACCTACCGGGTTGGAGTGTGGACAAGAGAATGGCAGGAAAAAAAAAAAAACTAAATTATTTTAATTAATCCAGTTGCAGTTAAATATCGAAATACACCTACATTTATTTCTTTGACTGTAATTCAGTCAAAACATACAAAATCCAACTGAGGTTTTAGCCATGTTTCCTGTATACAGATTACCTGGGGTTTGTTTACCCATTTGATATTAAACTCCTGGCATTCCATTGCAAAATCATCATTACCATTATGATCCACTAGCCCATGATGTCTGTGAACTTAAAGATCCCCCACTTAACAAGTCCTCAACTGCTTCCCAATGTAGCCCCTTAACGCCAAGATATTTTTCTGGTCCTTTCACAATGATTTTGATTTTTTCTGGGTTTTTTTGGAAGTCTGTGCAGTGCAGTTTATCACATCTACCACAAATAAGACAAAATTATTTTTCTTCATAATCAGAGTAGCTTCCTTAATTCTACTGCTTGCACTGCAGCCTGCACACTTTCCCTGTTCGAGTCCACTCCCACTTTTTTAGCTGGCACCTTTTTTGCAGCTTCTGCATATGTTAATCCCTCGAAGACTTTTACTTGCTGAATTTCTGCTGCTCTTTTGCTGGCTTCACAACTTGATATGCAGAGCTTTGTTCACCACCATAGTTACAGCACTTTAATTTGGCTCCTCTTTCACACTTGCCATATTCATGTTCACTGGAGCATCTGGCACATCGTTTGTCTACCTTTGCATATCACTGCTACATGACCAAACCTTGACACTTGAAATATCTGAGTGGAGGAGGAACGTAAAGTCTGACTTCATAGCTCATGTAGCCAATATACACTTTACTTGGCAGTCTTGTTTCATCAAATTTTACTAAGTAAACTTAACATTACTGACAGACTATCACATTTTTTGTCATTTCTTTTAGCTTTCAATCTCTGTACCTCCATCACCTTTGCTCCAGTTAAGTTCCTCATTATTTCATCAGTTGAGATAGCCGTTGAAATGCCCGATATCACTCCTCTCTTTGCCTTATTTCCTTCCAATACTGAACACTGCACATTTTCCCTCCATTTTAGTGACTCTGATTGCTTTTCCTTGTTGAACACTATCTTTACATGTAACCAGCAACGAACCACTATGAAGAACCCTTGCATTTAAAACTTCTCCAAGTAACCCATTAATTGCATTTGTGAGCTTAATTGGGTTCCACTCACGAAACAATGCCCCTTCCTGAGTAAGTTTAATGATTACTTTACACTCCTTCTGTTCATTCCGGGATCGTTCATCCTCTGATTCCTCAGCACTTGATAACGGTCTTGATTGAGTTTCTTGACGTATACTTTTGCTTCTTTTAGACTCCACCATGCTCCAAACTTCCTCTTCGCTGCTTCCCACCTCCATTCCTCCTAGTTGAATTATATCCACTTCTTTCAGATTTTCAGGAGCTGTCCTCTTTCGCATCCTATGGCCACCAATCTCTCTTCTATATCCTGGCCATCTCTCGGCGGCATCTGACTGTGCGTCTACGTATATTGTCACGCAGTATCACTCTCATTTGGTTCTTCTTATGCCTATGATGTGCCTATGACGTCTACATGATGTCTATATGACGTCATATAGGCACCAAAAGATCAAGGCAGCCTTCACTCACGATCATAGGACTCACTATGACATCATCAAAGATCATAGGATTCGCTATGTCATGATCATAGGACTTTCTTAAAGATCATAGAACTCGCTATGACATCATCAAAGATCAAAGGCAGGCTTCACTCATGATCATAGGACTGTCATATAGACATCATAGGCACATCATAGGCTCAGTGATGCCTGATGTCATAGCTGACATCATCAAACCCTGTCTATTACGATGTCACGATCATAGGACTTGCTAAAAGATCATATGACTTGCTATGAGATCAAAGGCAGGCATCACGTTCATAGGACTCGCTAAAAGATCATAGGACTTGCTATGACATCATCAAAGATATGGCATCATCAAAGATATGGCATCATCAAAGATCACAGGTAGGCATCACTCACGATCATAGGACTCACTATGACATCATCAAAGATCAAAGGCAGCCATCACTGAACAAGTGGTGACGTCAAAGATCAAAGGCAGGTTTCACCATGGTAACAGTAACTTTCTACGGGCATGCAGAAATTCTTGCTTACACTTGCTTTCTGTGGGCATGCACGGGTATACACGGGCATGCACAGGTATGCACTAGTTTTTAATAAATTTGCAAGAATCTCAAAAAAAAGTTCATATTGTCATTATGCGGTATTGTGTGTAGAATTTTGAGGGAAAAAGTTGAATTTAATCCCTTTTGGAATAAGGTTGTAACATAACAAAATGTGGAAAAAGTGAAGTGCTGTGAATACTTTCCGGATGCACTGTATGTACCTTCATAAATTGCATTTTGCTACAATTCAACTTCAACACTGCTAGATTAGAGATTTCACTGGTTAAAGTCTGATTGTTCTCCATTAAACTCAGTTATCAATATTTTGTAGTTTACACCAACACAATATAATGAGGTTGTCATAAACTGTACCTGAACCAACTGGGTTTTTTCAGGCAACATGTAGACCTGCCTCCACACCTGTGTGAACCAGACCAGATCTATTGAGTGTGAAGAGGAAGCTGTTAGACTGTGGAGCAGGTTTCATCCATTCCCACCCTGACCGCAGACACACAGGTTACAGTGTCCCTGTCTGCCTTATCTCTTGGAGCAGCGGCTCAGCTTCAGACCCACGGCTCAGACCCGGCCCTTGCTCAAGATAAAGCCCAAAATAGACCACTCTTGCTGACAGCAAGGCAGCGCTAGATAAGACTGTTGTGTCCACAATTTTGAGCTGGTGGCAGGGCCATGAGATACACAGTAGTCAAAATACAGTTGCACTCGACACAAAGCATTGATGGGGCTCACTGCTTGTGCTCGAGCCAAGTTGTAGATCAAGTTGTAGTTGTAGAAATGCATACATCTTTTTTCCTTTGCTTTCCTCACAGTTGAGGCCATTGATTAGGTTTCTTGGTGAATGTTTAAGCTGCCATGGCTAACAGAGATACTGTAAGAGCACTACCGTGCTAGCCTATGTGTGTGAGCGTGATCATGTCTGATTGTTTATGCATGCTCGACTGTAGCTTATTAGTCCCCCTCTGCCAGATGGTAAGCTTCAAAAGTGCATCTAAAAAGGTTTTCCTCTGCTGGCATGCAAAAGCCAATCAATAACTCTGTGTCTTAGTAAATTAGATCATGTAGACAAGCGGCAGTAGTCAGCAGAGCCATTGCAAAGTAACCCCTTGCCTGGTTAGTTCATTCTCTATTAGACAATGGCCTGGAGTAATTGAATTGGCCTGTACATGCTCAGAGCTTGCCCTTTGCTTTTTCGCCTTTGACAGCACATATTGAAGTGTGATAACTTTATACCCAAGCCAAGAGTCAATTTATCGGCATTATTATATGCCATCAGATTCTGCAGTAGTTAATAGCCTCACATCTGGAACCTCATGTACCAACGCAATGTCTGTAGAATGCCAACTTAGTCACAAAAATAGGGAGGTGAACTGAACAATTTGTTCCTTGAAACATTTCTATTACATCAGATAACTCACCCCTGAAACTCTTTAATTCACACTCTATATATCGTTTGTCTATTAAACGGTATGACAAGCCCTTCAGCTCTCTTCGCTGCCAAACTTAATAAGGCATTTCTGGCTTCCCTTGTTATTTGGGAGTAAATAAGTTGTTGTGGCAATGATGAGATGTAAGCTAATTATGCACTCTAAGCTAATCAATGACAAAGCTCAGAGCCAGCATGGAGAGAGCACAGTAGAAAGGAAGAAAGAGGAAATGAGGCAGTCACTCGTGCAAAAAAGTTGCATATTAAGATTTATTTTAAGGAAGTGCTGATGAAGAGTTTTAGGCTTCCTTGATTCATACAGTCGCACACTAATATGAAGCATTCAGAGCATAGAGGCTTAATATGCCCCTGTCTGCCACCCTCCTCGGCAGCCTCATTATTCTATTAACTGCAGGATCTTTCACTGACAGGCCAATAATGCCATTTATCATTATTTTATCCATTACTGTGGTTACTCCACTGAAGTACTCACATTTACATAATTACAAAAATGCATTACCATCACAAACTTGGAAGCCACAGCATTGAAACCCAATATTGCAGCACAATTGACTCTTACTCTTAAACCTCAATTCTATTTTTTTAATTCATTGGGATTTTTTTCAACAAATCCTTCAGCTAATACAGAAAAGATTGTCATAAGTTCCTCACTTCATACAGGCTCAAATTTTCCATCATTAGGATAGTGTTTTCCTTTCAAAAGCACAGATATTTTTTGCTGGTTCTGGTTAAGGGACTAAAGCATTCTAGTACTAAATAGAGTAAGGTACAAAGGTACTGAAATATTTTGGTGTAGGGTAAGGGTTAAGTTGAATTTTAGGAAAACATTAGGGACTAATTTAGACTGATCACAGCTGTAACCCTCCACCATATTTCTCCATGTCATTATTTATGCTAGTGATGGGATCTACAGATCACTAAAACATACTACTTAATTTTGTTCACTGAAAAGACTTGTTTGAAAATTTGTTCAGAGCTGCATTGGAGCTCCAACTGCCTACCATTCACTGAAATTGAAAACTGCAGCTGAACAGGGTGGGTGGAGTTTGTATGTATTAGTACATTCATTGAACTGAGAGGTGGATGAACAGATGTTCGAGGTTCAGTTGCTGCTCTGTATGTTCGCTGTGTACTATGTATGTCTACTGATTTGCAGATTCTCTGCACCATTTCATATTGCTTATGTGAAGAGCTTCGCTGTGCATTATAGACATGTCACAACACGCTTTTTGGCTGCTATCGGATTGAATGAACTAAAAACTTTTAAACAAGCAGCTGTGTATATCAAATAAAAACAGATTCAGCAACTAAATGACATATTTCTCACCTCAAATGTTTTCAGACTCACTTTTCACTGCTTCGTTTTCAAGATATTGGAGAAAGTTTACTGTCGAGGCTGCGCCATGTTGGATCCATTTAACATCCTGCAGCACCTGCCTTCTGGTAGAAGAGTTGTCCAGTAAAAAGCAGCTCCGGGTTTGTGTGGCTGTAGATTTGCTATTGGAGCTGTCAATGAAGTATGAGATTCAGATGCTGTGGATTCAGCACATCGTTGGATCTGCATTTTCCAAAGTGATTCAGTACAGTTATGGTAAGTAATTCAGTACAGTACCTTCGCCCATAAGCACTAGCACAGTCAAATAAAGCGTTTGCGAATGTTATATCACATACGGTATATAATGTCAAAATGTACATGTTTTTTCATGTGTTGGCAAAAACTTACACATAGGGTATATTCTGTTGTAGGACAAGTTTGATTTTTTTTTCTCTATCTCATATTCATATGTAAATGTACACCTAGCAAAATGGTACAGTGTAGTCCCTCAATGTTTTCAACTGAAAACCCCTGCCTGAGCCTTAACAAATCTTATATCTGAGACAAGTCTGGAGGATACTTCCCAGCAACTTTGGGCCATTACAGATTCTTCAGTGCCAACCTGAGTACATGCAATCTTCATTTGTTACGCTTGTACCCAGAGCCTGGGTGCTTGTAGCAGCACAGTGGTAGGTTCCTGTTAGCTCAGATGGAAAACAAGAGAATCTTTCATAAGGTGAAAGGATGATGACATATTCAGGTCTGTTTTTTTTTTTTTAATCTCTGGATAGCATCTGTTAGAGCCTTTTCTCAAAGTCTAGCATGCTAGCTGCATTACAACTTTATATTTCAAGATGCATAATTTTTTTCTAAGACATGAGCCTTTTGATTTATTTCTTACGCCTGTAATCAGTCAGTCTTCATGCTTCTTAATTGTTTATGATCAGTCAAAGACATACACACACATTATATATGAGCTGAGTGTTTTTTTTTCAGCAACTTCAAATGTCTTTCTGCCACAAAAACATTCCATAGTGTATGTGGGCCATAATCCCATGTGACATGGGCAGTCAAGAGGAAGGGATTGGAGAGCTTGGAGAAAAAAGACAGAGGATGGCAACTCTGAAAGAGACAGAGAGAAAGAGAAAGATTATCTTGCCTTGCAAAAAGACAGTTTTGGGGGGGGGGGTTTATGCTCCCATCTATATTGCCATCGGTCTCTGAAAAGATGGGCAAGTGGCCTTGTGTATGAAGCCAAGAGGGAATGATTCCCTAAGTCCTGTTTCTTTCTTGGAATTTAGTTAATTTATTCCCTTTACTTGATCCACTTTGTTCAGGCTTCCACCTGAACTTGTAGAGATATAGTTAGCCAAACAGAGATTAAAGTGGAGCACCACCAGGGAGCACCACTAATACTGAAGCTTTTCTTTGTCCGTGCAGCTGCGTGGGAGTTTAGTTTATTATGTCTGGCAAAAAGGTTTATTGTGTTCAAATGGCACAGTGCAATGATGAAGCCATGGTAGCATAGTGGTCAGGACAGAAACACATTGTATTGTTCCAAATCCTGCTACTAGTATAATAATACTACAGTATATACCATCAGTACTTTCTAATACCTTTAGAGGGAGTTCTAGATCATTGAGAAAATTAAAAAAAAATCTTATTATTCCCTCTTTTGTGTATGTCGTCAGTCTCTTTCAGTGTTTCTTCTGGTTGCATTGTGATTTTCTTGGTTGTTGGATTATTTCACTAGTTTGTGATGCATTTATGGGACCAAGGGGAGGGGGATGGAGCCAAAATGGTGGCATCTAAACAGAGGATTAGGCGCATAACCTCCTGCACCAGAGTCTGTCACCCTGCTTGTGTTGCCAAGAGGGTTGGTCCACTAGGCAAGCTGAGTAGGAAGGCTTTTATTGACCCTGCTGCAATTATTTTAGCCAGCTACCCATTAGAATATGTTGTAAGGCTGTTAAAACTGTCCTAACATGACATCTGAATAAAAAAGGAAAATATTCAAGTTTTGCTTGGTATGCTCACCAGAACACAATCCAATACTGTTACAGACCTAAATAATTGCACATCCGCTTTATTATCTCAAAATAATTTCCTACAGATTTACACACCTTCACATTTTAAATGATTAGTTTAGGTAGATGTACTGTCAAAAACAGTCACAATTTTTCATTCACTGATTCATCCATCCATCTTCTACCATTCATCCGGGGGCGGGGTCACAGGGGCAGCAGTCTAAGCAGAGAAGACTGCCATCTGATCCACATAGCACCCATGATCCTAATGATCAGGGTGAGCCTGCTGAAGGGCAGGCCCAGTAGGTGATTTGGGGATGGTGGTATTGGGGGAATGCCATCCCCCTTGTTAGCAAAATGATTGAAAAGCCCCCCCCCCCTTGTTAATCTGCCATCTCTATCCCCATTCATATGTGTAAATCAAGGAGGGGTCTGAGGAGTATTGCAGCCCCCCCCCCCCCACCCGGAAAAAAGACACAGTCCCCCCAGTATCACAGTACATCTTTCTACTGGTTATCATACCATCAGCATAACATAAAATGACTTTGAACCACCACTTCTAAGCAGAAGTAAAAAAAGGATTTTTTTCTCATAAATGTTCAACCTTTTTCTCATTAATTTGCAACTTTGTTTCTCCTAAATCTTAAACTTTTTCTCATAAATTTGTGACTTATTTCTCAGAATTTTGCAACTTTTTTCTTGTATGTTTTTTCTTGTAAATTTGCAATTTTTACCTGTAAATCCGCAACTTTTTTCTCATAGATTTGTAACTACTTTCCTGTAAATTTTCAACCTTTTTTCCTCATAAATTTTCTTTTTTTTCTCATAAACTTGTAATTTTTTTTCCTGTAAAAGTTCATATTTTTCTCCAAAATTTGTATTTTTTTCCCTGCAAATTTAAACTTTTTTTTCTTGTAAATTTGCAACTTTCATCTGGGTGCTGGTTACATTTTTATTCTGTGTAATTAAATTGTATTTTGCGACTTTTTTAATTTTTAAATTGGCATTTTTTGATCACATTTTTGCACTTTTACTTATTCAAATCTCCACCTAATTTACATTTATACATTTGTACCTCATGCTAAGTTGGTAAATACCCCCAGTCCTCCTTGTTGAAAAATAACAATTTGTCTACTGGACGGACCCATGTTGCTCGTTTGGGTACAGTCTTGCCATGTGCTATGGGCTGAAGCCCAGCCACCAGGCACTGGCCGTCAAGGTCCTCCAACCAATCTGACTCCAGGGAGTGGCTCCGGTAACCCCATATGAGGCGGGTACACTGGAGCCTTGTTTTTAACTTTTTAATGGGGGTCCGCTGGGCCGCTTTTGATCTGGCCCTTCACCCAGCGCCAATTTGCCTTGGAAGACCTTATACGAAGTGTAGGTACCCTGACAGTATACTGTAGCTCCTGGGATCTTAGGGTATACAAGCCTTCCCACCACCATAAGGTGGGGACAGTTTTGTTTTCATCTATATGAAACAAAAATCAAAGATGGTTCTCAATACACAAAACACGCTTCTTGCCGAGTTGCTCATATCAGTGTTACATCAGGTGTAGTTCTTCAGTTTTCATCCCTGTACTTCAAAATCATTTCACTTTTTTGCTTTAGTGTGTCAGACATGTGATTAATAAACACCTGGTCAATTGCTATCTATTGTTTGGGTCTGTTTTTTTGTCAAGAAATTGTAACAAAGCCATCAGTTTTGTTTCATAATAAATAGATTTTTCATAAAATGGTGGAGTAGAACACTTTTAACACACACACACACACACACACACACACACACACACACACACACACACACACACACACACACACAGATTTCTTGAATTATATACAGAGAAACACAAAGATATAGAGTGATAATCAAGTCAGTGGCAGTAATGCACCTGTGAGCTGGTTGCCAACTGCCAATAAAATCTAAAAGAAGAAGAAGATTTTTCATAAACATTCATTCATCTTCAACTGCTTAATCCTTTTCCAGTGGGGGGGGGTGGGTGGGCTGGAGCCTATCCCGGCAACTTTTGGGCGATAGGGTACACTCTGGACAGATCGTCAGCCCATCACAGAGAGACAGATAACCATTCACTGTCACACCTCAAGGACAATTTATGCCCAGTTGAGGCCAATTAACATGTATGTCTTTGGGCTGTGGGAGGAAACCATAGTACCCAACACGGGGAAACATGCAAATTCCACACAGAAGGGTCACCGCTGGCCAGGGGTGGGATCGAACCCAAAGCCTTTTTGCTGTGCTACCACAGGGCTAACCACTGCTTCACCAAGCTGCCCATTTTTTTTCTGATTCAAATTTTAATTTTTGTAGTGTTGGAATATGTTATAAAATTTATAATAATAATTGACAGCCATTTTCTATTGTATCTGCAAATGAGCCTTTTGTGAGCATAACTAAAATCACAACAGCAGTAGTCCATTGTGTACACTGTGTGTTGCTGAGTTTGCTGAATCATTCCTAATTACATAATCTTGACATAACAAAGGAAAAAGTAATTCACATTCTCATAAGATGTGCCCAAAGAGGAAAACAATGGCAGCATCTAGAACAGAAAATTTAAAAAAAAACAAAACTTTTTTTATTGCTCTGTTTCTTTCATCATACTCCTCTATAATTCCAATTTTTACTCACACCAGCATTTATTCTTTGATTTTTTCCTCTCTCCTCACTTCCTATCATTCTTTCCTCTATCCTATGGTCTTTCCTGCTGTCATCCGTTATACCCAAGCTGCTCTTTTGTTTATCCCTTCATCTCTTCCTGTCCCTCTTTTCCCTCATTCCTCTTTGATAGCCGCAGCTTCAGTAAGGGAATCTGCCACCATCCATTCCAGGCAGGAGGTAATAGATTGAATGTGGGACCTGATCTGGCTATGGATGAGCCAGCCCGTAGGTGTCTGAGTGGGCGTTCAAATGGATTTAGAGAAGCTCGGCTAGAATAACACACTTTGTCACCGGGAGCTTTGTTTTATTCCAGGTCTTCTGAGTTCAGACACCCACTCCACCTTTTTCTTTCCTTCAAACACAAAAAAACCCAACTCATACTGCCATTCGGTGGGTTTTGGGGATATTTTGATATTGTAAGGCGGCCTCTCCTTTAGAACTCCTTAATCCTGGCTCACTGCTCCATTTTTTTTCCCCTCCTTGATCTCAATTTTTCACAAAAGGACAAAGAATCCGATAGGGAGGATTGTATGAATGCAGACGATGTCACTCTGAAAACCACAAATTGCCCAAACAAGTCAGTTCTTTTTGGGGAGCCTGGCAGCTAATAGATAATGTGCTCCAAGCAGCTGTGTGTCACAACCAAGGAGTGGAGTAAATGGCTCCAAAAACCACAGGGATGTTGCAATCTCCACTGAGTCCTTTCAGATACCTGCAAAGTAATATAAACCAACATCTGGTAATGAATAATGGATGGAGATGAAATGCATGTACTCAGTCTGTCTCTCTGCAGGGAATGTTATTTACAGCGCCATAAAATATGCTTCCTGTCATGAATAGAAGAATTTGCTGCATCACACATGTGGTATTGTATCCAGTGTTATACAGTTATGGATTATTCTGGAACTACAAATACTGTATATGAATTTAGCTAGAGTGTACCATCCACACCATATTCTCAATAAAACATAACTGATATATCCTTTATACAGTATTGTACATTTGTGTAGCATGAGCAGAGGTGAATTAAAAACTGTTTAACTTTTGAAATAACCATTGTTCCAGAAATATATGGCCTAATATACCAGAAAGATTTAAAAAAAATGAGTGTTTGTGTAGAATTACATGTTTGCAAATTTGCACATGACCATGCACCTGTAAGAGTGCATGTGCTGGAATGTGTCAGAGAGATGATAGAAATGAAGGGACTCTGCAGCCGCCAACATTGTGAGGGAGGGTGAACACGAGGCCAGGCACCTGTTTTGTTTTTTTATTAGTAAATTGAATTATGAAAGGAAGCCAACCTCCTGTTAGTCTCTACACAACTGACAACTGAGGCTGAGGCCAAAGACCCGAGAAGAGACCAGCATTACTGAGTGTGCTAAACAATAAGATATCCAGCATAAGAAAACTTGAATGTTATGGGTTCTTGTTAACTTTAATAGACTCTCTTATAGTGGGGAATGGAATTCTAATAGACTTTTGTGTTGCATGCATTGCTTTGAGGCTGATGCAACTCAGTTATAATGATGGCGAGAGCCATTTAAATCTTATGAAATAGTCACTGTTTATAGGCAGTCTACAGATAAGTGGTGAAGTAAACATATTGAAAATGCTGTTATTATTTTAATATATAATGTGAATCGCTTTAGCTGACTAAGGTAAAGAATAAAAGAATAAGCATAAGCCAAAGCCATCTGCTTTACTTCAGGGATGGGGCAAAAGAGAGCCCTGACCATAGAGAAACCTGCCCAAGGTTCCCATGGTGTTGGACGCGCAAGATTAGATCTTCTAATGACACTAGAAAAAGATCTAGACCTGTCTCTGGGTGCAGACTTTGACATTGATTTGGGGAACCAATGCAAACAAGATAAATTTAGCTGAATTTTCTGCTCTGTTAAACAAAATCTAAATCTGAATTCAGACTACACAACTTAAAACTGGTCAGATCTGATCTTCAGTTCACACTGCAAAAATGTGTGACTTGAAACTGTGAATAATGGTGTAGTAAAGATCACATATAGATGAGACCGATACCACAGTGTAGCAAGAGAAAGACTTAGGCTGCATTCAGACCAGGATTGTCCAGGGGTGTCGGTTCGACTGAGTGGGGAATGCCGAGAATTTTCACACCTTCATTTGTTTTGGTTTGCATTCACACTGCAGCAGACCAAAGTGCCTGGACAACGTCACGCAGTTACAACAACTGCTCATTTGGGGCGCTGTAGCCGAAACCACCACTGTCCAGGAAGAAAAAATCTCTGCAAAGAAGAAAAATCAGGCTCATTGATTGACCAGGACAAAAAACAGAAATCCATTCCCTTCAGCCGGGTTGTTTGTCCGCCACAAACGAGACATTTTTTTAACTTTTCTCCTCAGCTTTCTCCGGCAAAAGGATTTCTCGGATTCACATGGATGTCTTTATTGTTATTTTCTACCCAAAATGTACTACATTAAATGCCACTTTCTCTTTTCAGACTACATGTTGCTATGGTTACACAAACGCCGAGGGGCACTTTCATCCTTTGGTCTGCTGGATAGTCCATTGGGATTCACACTGCAAGTGCAGCACATCACACTTCGTTTGCAAGTGAACCGAGACCCCCAGTTTTCAAGCGGGCCAGACTATGCTTGTTTGGTGCGCACCAGAGTTCCAACGTGCGTTCAGACTGCACCAAATGAATCGAACTATCCACGGAAGCCAGTGTTTGGTCCTTTGGTCCAGACCAAACAGTGGCCCTCTGAATGCGTCCTTAGGGCACGTTCACACTGCCACTGTTTGGTCCGGACCAAAGGAAGTCTGGTCTGCTTCCACGGCTAGTTTGCTTCGTTTGGTGCAGTCTGAATACACGTTGGAACTATGGTGCGCACGAAACAAGCAAAGTCTGGTCCCCTTGAAAACTGGGGGTCTTGGTTCACTTGCAAGTGAACCCTGATGCACTTTGCTTGCAGTGTGAATGCAAACAGACTATCCAGCAGACCAAAGGGTGGAAGTGCCCCTCAGCGTTTGTATGACCATAGCAACACGTAGTCTCAGAAGAGGAAGTGACATTTACCGTAGTGCATTTTGGGTAGAAAATAACAAAAAAGACAACCACACAAATCCAAGAAATCCTTTTACTGGAGAAACCCAAGGAGAAAAGTTAAATAATGTCTTGTGGACAGTTTGTTTGTGGCACACAAACAAGCCAGCTGAAGGGAATGGATTTCTGTTTTCTGTCCTGGCCTGGCCAACAGATGAGCTGGATTTTTCTTCTTCGTCGAGATTTTTTCTTTCTGGTCAATGGTGGTTTTGGCTACAGTGCCCCAAACGAGCAGTTGTTGTAACTGTGTGACATTGTCCAGGCAGTTTGGTCCCCTTTAGTAAAGTGCACTGTCAATGCAAACCAAACCAAACGATGGTGCGAAAACTCTTGGCATTCCCCACTCAATTGAACCGAGACCCCTGGACTATCCTGGTGTGAATGCAGCTTTAGTGGTCAAGACCAAGACTATAACTCCTTGTTTTTAAACCGGAGGTCCTTGAAAGAATATTCAGTGGTCCATGGGAAAATTGTCTAATTTAACTTCTTAATTGGTACAAAAATTGCAAACATCTTGCTGGTGTAGAGCATTGGCACCTGCAGTGGCTCTTCCATGTCAGCAGACAGCAGCACAAACACAATTCCTCCTCTTCTTCTTCTTCTTCCTCTTCTTCCTCCCCTCAATGGAGGCTTCTTCCTCCCCCAATAGGAGGCAATCCCAAAATAGGGATTCCTGCACAACCGGAGGCAGCAGTTTCAGGACCACAGTAGTTTCAGGACCCTCAGGCCTACTACTGTACTGCTGAGCCCACGACACTATCCAGATGGGGAAAATGTCACCACCTCCCCCAGAAACCACATCCCGGCATCAGCCACCCCCAGCACTGAACAAGCAGTGGATACAACTGAGAAAAGCGCGTCTGATGTGAAAAGAGCCCCTTTGTGGAACCACGTATCTTACAAAAGACGTGTCCAGTAAGTGGCTCTCATTTTCAAACTAATTCTAACACCAACGGCAAAAGCATCTAAGCAAACTCAAGGCCTGAGTGGAATAAAATCCAACTCACACAGATGCAAACTTGCATGCACTTGCATCACCCAGAACAAATTTGCATGTTTGTATCTTTTCACTGACTTTGAATGTAATTGTGCCACATTTCACACTGAATATGAAGAAATTACAAGACTAAATTGTCCTTAGATATCCATTATATCCATATCCAGAGATACCATATCCATATCCAGAGATACCAACAGGCTTGACAAGATTATCAAGAGGGCTGGCTCTGTAACCGGTCTCAGATCGGAGACCTTTGAGACAGTGGTGGAGAGGAGAACACTAAATAAACTGCGATCCATCATGGACAATCCTGATCACTCCCTCCACCACACACTAGATAGACAGCGAAGCACTTTCTCCAGTAGACAACTACAGCTTCGTTGTCGAACGGCCAGGTACAGGAAATCTTTCCTGCCATATGCAATTTCACTGTACAGTAACTCACTATGATGTTGTATTCTGGTCATAGCTATGTAACTTCCCACCCCAAAGACCTGAACAGCTACAGACCGGTAGCCTTGACATCCCACTTGATGAAGACCCTGGAGAGACTGCTCCTTGCTCACCTCCGCCCCCTGGTGGAACCAGCGATGGATCCACTCCAGTTCGCCTACTAGCATGGCATTGGGGTGGAGGATGCAGTGATCTTCCTCCTTCATCGTTCTCTGTCCCACCTGGAGAAGCCCGGGAATATGGTGAGGATCATGTTCTTTGACTTCTCCAGTGCTTTCAACACCATCCAACCGATGATCCTGAAGGACAAGCTGCTGCGCACAGGGGTGGACCAGCACCTGTCATCATGGATCCTGGACTACCTCACGAACCGGCCTCAGTTTGTGAGAACCCGAGACTGTGTGTCCGACATGATCATCGGTAGCACGGGGGCCCCCCAAGGAACGGTGCTGGCTCCCTTCCTGTTCACTCTTTATACTGCGGACTTCTCACACAACACAACACACTGCCATCTACAGAAGTTCTCTGATGACTCTGCGATCGTTGGCCTCATCTCCAATGGAGATGAAGCTGAGTACAGAGGGCTTATCCAGGACTTCGTGGACTGGTGCCATCGGAACTGCCTCCAGATCAACGCGAGGAAAACTAAGGAGCTGGTGGTGGACTGCCACAGGCATGGGCAACCCCTCACAGCACCAGTAAATATACAGGGAACAGACATCGAGATGGTGACATCCTATAAGTACCTGGGTGTTCATCTGAACAATAAACTAGACTGGTCACACAATACTGACGCACTCTATAAGAAGGGACAGCGCAGGCTGTTCCTGCTGAGGAGACTCAGGTCTTTTGGTGTACAAGGGGCGCTGCTGAAGACATTCTATGACACGGTGGTGGCATCAGCCATCACTTTTGGAGTGGTCTGCTGGGGCAGTGGCATTACTGCAGCCGATAGGAAGAGACTGAACAAACTAATCAAGAAAGCTAGCTCTGTCCTGGGGCAGCGCCTTGATCCAGTGGAGGAGATAGGAGAGAGAAGGATGGTGGCTAAACTGTCATCTCTGCTGGAGTCCGAGTTCCACCCTATGCAGGACATACTGAATGCACTGAGGAGCTCATTTAGCAGCAGACTACATCATCCCAGGTGCACAACTGAGAGGTTTCGCAGGTCCTTCCTACCAACGGCTGTCAGACTGTACAACCTAAGCAGGGCTGCTTGCAGAGATAGCAAAAAGACGTAACAAACTAATAGTTTTTTGAATGCAAAAGATGCAATAGACTTACACAATGGTCCCCTCCGGCATACAACTAGGAAAATACCGGTCGCTATGGAGGGTGAGAATATGTATGGGCACATAATCATACCATGTAGGATAACTAAGTAGACGGTTATGCTGTTTCATCCCATCTAGCAATAATGCTCTGCACTGTGTGTGTTTATATATTTACATATTTATTCCATCTAGCTACAATGCTCCGCACTGGGTGTGTTTATATTTATATATCTATATATTTATTCCATCTAGCTACAATGCTCCGCACTGGGTGTGTTTATATTTATATATCTATATATTTATTCCATCTAGCTACAATGCTCCGCACTGTGTGTTTATATATTTACATATTATTCCATCTAGCTACATTGCTCCACACTGTGTGTGTTTATACAGTATATTTACATATTTATTCCACCTAGCTGCAATGCTCCGTACTGTGGGTGTTTATATATCTACATATTTATTCCATCTAGCTACAATGCTCCGCACTGTGTGTTTATATATTCATATATTTATTCCATCCAGCTACAATGCTCTGCACTGTGTGTCTGTGTGTGTGTATATATATATTTTATAGTAATATGTACATATGTATATTAGCTGCTCTTGCTTGCTTGCTTTTTTTCTTGCCTTCTGATTGTTGCTCTGAGTGTTGCTATCCCTGTGCTGATGCAATCCTGGAATTTCCCCGTTGTGGGACTAATAAAGGCTTATCTTATCTTATCTTATGCTGCCACACTGCATCTTACAGACTAACTGGTACATCACTTTTCACTCTGCTCCTGATAGTCCTTCTTTGTGCAATGGGATGATTCATGTGTTTATACGGGTCATCATATAATAAGCTGTGATGTATATAGGTTCTATAGTCATGTTAGTTTTTTTACTTTCCATGGGTAATCCCTTTGTCTGTCATGTGTGTTTCTGGTGTTTGGCTGTCAACTGTCATGCTGCTGTTACACTGTAATTTCCCAGTTTGGGAAAAATAAAGTACATCTATCTACTGTATCTATGTATCTATCTATTAGTAGGGTACAATGTGTCATTTTATAACATTTTAGACTTTTGGATTTTTTTGACTCAAAAAAGGTTGAAAAACACTGTCATAATTGACAGAGACCATGTCGCAGTGGATATACACTTTGGTCTTGACTTGGTCTTGGTACACTCTGGTCTTGGTATGGTCCTGACTGCACCACTAACTGTGAGTCGTGCGCTTGTAATTAAACTAAGCTAAGCTAAGCTAAGATAAGAAACTTTTATTAGTCCCACAATGGGGAAATTGCAGAATTGCAGCAGCAAAGGGAAAACAGCACTCAGAGCAATAATAAATAAAATTTAAAAAATTGGGTAGAAAAACAGTATGCTGAATATACACTAGTGGTGTTGACATTATCACGTAATCACCCATTAATGCTTTGTCCCCGTTAACGGCGACAAATTTTGTGATTGCGGTTAACCACAGTTAAGTTTACCGCCTGTCTTAAGGAAATCAAAGCTTGGATGACTTGTAATTTCCTGCTATTATATTCAGATAAGACTGAAGTCATTCTAGTTGGTCCAAAAAAACCTTAGAAATACCTTTCCAAATCAAACTCTTAGTTTGGATGTGGTTACTCTTTCTCTTGGGCAGCACGGTGGTGCAGTGGTTAGCACTGTTGCCTTACAACTAGAAGGTTCCAGGTTTGAATCCCCAGGCTGGCAGGGGTAGGAACCTTTCTGTGTGGAGTTTGCATGTTCTCCCTGTGCTGTGTGGGTTTCCTCCCACAATCCAAAGACATGCATGTTAGGTTAATTGGTTGTTCTAAATTGTCCCTAGATATCTATCTCCTATAGGCCCTTAGAGTAGAGGGTTAGTGCTAGTGAAACGCTTTGAGTGGTCTTTCAGACTAGAAAAGCGCTATATAACCACAGGTCCTTGTCCTTAATAGTTCTGTGAGGAACCTTGGAGTTATTTTTGATCAAGATCTGTTTTTTAATTCACATATTAAACTTGTTTCTTAGACTGCCTTCTATCATTTGCGTAATATTGCCAAGATTAGGAGCATCTTGTCTCAGAGTGATGCTGAGAAACTAATCCATGCTTTTGTTAGCTCTAGATTAGATTATTAAGATAAGATAAGCCTTTATTAGTCCCACAATGGGGAAATTCCAGGTTTGCAACAGCACAGGGATAGCAACACTCAGAGCAATAATTTAGAAGATAAGAAAATAAGAGCAGTGAATATACATATGTACACATAAATATATAAATATATACACAGTGCGGAGCATTGTAGCTAGATGCAATAAACAGCATAACCGTCTACTTAGTTATCCTACATAGTATGAATATGTACCTATACATATTGTCACCCTCCGTAGCGACTGATATTGTCCTAGTTGTATACTGGAGGGGACCATTTGTGTAAGTCTGTTGCATCTTTTGCATTCAATACTATTAGGTCGTCACGTTTTTGTTTTTGTTTTTTTGCTATCTCTGTGAGCAGCCCTGCTTAGGTTATCAAGTCTGACAGCCATAGGTAGGAAGGACCTGCAAAACCTCTCGGTCGCGCACCTAGGATGATGTAGTCTACTGCTAAATGAGCTCCTCAGTGCTTTCAGTATGTCCTGCATAGGGTGGGACTTGGACTCCAGCAGAGATGACAGTTTAGCCACCATCCTTCTCTCTCCTATCTCCTCCACTGGGTCAAGGCGTTGCCCCAGGACAGAGCTAGCTTTCTTGATTAGTTTGTTCAGTCTCTTCCTATCGGCTGCTGTAATGCCGTTGCCCCAGCAGACCACTCCAAAAGTGATGGCTGATGCCACCACCGTGTCATAGAATGTCTTCAGCAGCACCCCTTGTACACCAAAAGACCTGAGCCTCCTCAGTAGGAACAGCCTGCGCTGTCCCTTCTTATAGAGTGCGTCGGTATTGTGTGACCAGTCTAGTTTATTGTTCAGATGAACACCCAGGTACTTGTAGGATGTCACCATCTCAATGTCTGTTCCCTGGATGTTTACTGGTGCTGTGAGGGGTTGTCCTTGTCTGTGGCAGTCCACCACCAGCTCCTTAGTTTTCCTCGCATTGATCTGGAGGCAGTTCCGATGACACCAGTCCACGAAGTCCTGGATAAGTCCTCTGTACTCAGCTTCATCTCCGTTGGAGATGAGGCCGACGATCGCAGAGTCATCAGAGAACTTTTGTAGATGGCAGTGTGTTGTGTTGTGTGAGAAGTCTGCAGTATAAAGGGTGAACAGGAAGGGAGCCAAAACCGTTCCCTGGGGGGCCCCCGTGCTGCCGACAATCGTGTCGGATACACAATCCCGGGTGCTCACAAACTGTGGCCAGTTTGTGAGGTAGTCCAGGATCCATGATGACAGGTGCTGGTCCACCCCTGCGCACAGCAGCTTGTCCCTCAGGATCATCGGTTGGATGGTGTTGAAAGCACTGGAGAAGTCAAAGAACATGATCCTCACCGCGTTCCCAGGCTTCTCCAGGTGGTACAGGGAACGGTGAAGGAGGAAGATCACTGCATCCTCCACCCCGATGCCATGCTGGTAGGCGAACTGGAGTGGATCCATCGCTGGTCCCACCAGGGGGCGGAGGTGAGCAAGGAGCAGTCTCTCCAGGGTCTTCATCATGTGAGACGTCAGGGCCACTGGTCTGTAGCTGTTCAGGTCTCTGGGGGGGGAAGTCTTTGGTACGGGTACCACACAAGATGTTTTCCACAACTGTGGTACCCTCCCCAGCTTCAGGCTCAGGTTGAAGATGTGCTCCACAATCCCACACAGCTGGTCTGTGCAGGACTTGAGGAGCTTCGCGCTGATGCCGTCCGGTCCCGAGGCCTTCCTTGCCTTGATCTTCCTCAGCTCCGTCCTCACCTGGGTCTTAGTGAGGGTCAGGTTGGGGGGCTGTGTGCTGGGAGTGGGGGGGTGTTGGTGGAGTGGGGTGTGGACAGTAGGTCTTGATGACTTTAGAGGCGGCAGTGGTTGGTGTGCAGGTGGGGGGGGGGTTGGTCAAACCTATTAAAAAACAGGTTCAGATTGTTTGCCCACTCCCTGCCCCCCCCCCCCCCCGTGGCCCGGGAGGAGGTATTCTGGAGCCCAGAGATGGTTTTGAGGTTTCTCCAGACCCCGCCGATGTCGCTCCGTTGCATCTTGTCCTCCATCTTCTTCCTGAAGCTGTCCTTGCCTTCTCTGATCTTCCTCCTCAGCTCCCCGACCTGAAGATCCTCCTCTTCTCTCTCAGAAGTGTTTTTATCTCAGGGTTGATCCAGGGTTTGTTGTTCGAGCGACACTATATGGTCTTGGTGGATATGGTGTTGTCCACAAAGAAGTTGATGTAGTCTGTGATGGTGTGAGTGAGGTCATCGATGTCCTCACCATGTGGATCGCAGAGCTGCTCCCAGGCAGTGATTTCAAAACAATTGTAACTCTTTATTATCAGGTTGTCCTAAAACATCTTTAAAAAGTCTCCAGCTGATCAAAAATGCTGCAGCAAGAGTTTTATCAGGTACTTGAAAAAGAGATCATATCTCTCCGATTCTGGCCTCCCTTCATTGGCTTCCCATAGAGTTTAGAATTAAGTTTAAAATCATTCTTCTCACTTACAAAGCTCTAAATAATCAGGCCTCTTTTTATTTAAAAGATCTGATACTACCCTATTATCTCAACAGAGCACTATGCTCCAAAAATGCAGGATTACATGTAATACCTAGAATCTCCAAAAGTACAATGGGAGGCACAGCCTTCAGTTATCAAACTCCTCTCCTGTGGAACCAGCTGCCAATCTGGACTCAGTGTTATGACCCGAGCGCCGGTTCTGATCGCGGTCGGGCTAAGTTATGTCTCGCTGCCGGCCTTGACAGCTGCGGGCTGTATTCTGGCCTCACCGGGCTCTTATTGTGAAAGTGCTCGGTGGGGCTTCCGCCTGTCAACGGTCGGCCAGCTGAGTGTCATTACCGTCGTTAGTGTTTCGCCATTTAAGCCCAGCACTGGCGACGGTAAGACGCAGCAGTGTCAGTCGTTCTGCGTCTGAGCTAAGGATGACTTGGACTATTATCTACCTTGTCTGCTTGTGGTTGACCGTCACTTATCCGGCACCAGTAAGTGAGCTGTTAGCCTTACTCCTCCCGGTGAGAGTAGACCTCTGTGTGTCTTTGCTTCAGCAGCTTGTGTAGCCATTACGTTAACAGCCATTGCCTGTGTATGACCGTCTCCTCCTATGGACTCGTAAGTGAGCTGTCTAGCCTTACGCCTCCGGAAGTGTGTAGACTTATGTGTCATTGCCCCTGCATCTTGTGTTGTTGTTTACTTCTCACCGTAATAAAAACTCACTGTAAACTCACTGGTGACCCTGTGCGTCTTATGCTGGCTCATGAGGGCCAGCGCATGACAGTACACTGCTGCCAAAACAGCGTTTACGGTGACGCCAACCCGAGACGCTATTCACCAGTGGGTTTGAGTTTTTTGGACATTTACTTTTTCCTGTCTGGGTACCGTGTATGTGAAGAATGCCGTCGCGGAGGAACCGCGTGTGGAGTCCGAGCCACGAGTTGACTGATGTGCTCAAAAACTCACTGTAAACTCACTGGTGACTCTGTGCGTCTTATGCTGGCTTGTGAGGGCCAGCGCATGACATTCAGGAGTCAGACCCGATCCCTGTTTTTAAGAATAGGGTTAAAACCTTCCTTTTTCATATAGCCTATAATTAGGGAGGGATCATGTGCCCCTGAACCCTCTCTTAGTTATGCTGCTAATAGGTTTAGACAGTTGGGGGACCTCCAACAATGCACTGGGCTTCCCTCCTTTCTTCACTCTCAATGAAATACTTTTGCTGGTCATTAACATCTATTTGTTCTCTCCCATAGATTGAGTCCCCATCATGTTGTTTGCTCTCTACATGTCTGTTCTTTTCATTTTCTCTATCCCCTCACCCCCCAGGTAGTCGGAGCAGATGACTGCCCCTCCCTGAACCTGGTTCTGCTGGAGGTTTCTTCCTGTTAAAAGGGAGTTTTTCCTCTCCACCGTCACCAAGTGCTTGCTCACAGGGGATCGCCTGATTGCTGGGGTCTTTCTGCAATTGTGGGGGTTCCCCCTACAGATGAAAGTGCTATGAGATGACTGTTGTTGTGAAATGGCGCTATATAAATAAAGTTGAATTGAATTTTTTTTTTTTTTTTTTTTTTTTTTTTGTTACTTATTTGTACCCGTAGGTAGATTTGGTTTGCAGTCTGGTGACAAGCCACCGGCTGCTGGTCGCTGCGTGCACGAGCGCCCTAAACCTACATGTTTTTGGTATGCTGGAGGAAACCGGAGAAATCCCGGAGTAAACCCGCGCAACACGGGGAGAACATGCAAACTCCACACAGCTCACTGTTGGTCGGGGGCTGGGCTCGAACCCACGATCTCATGATCCCCGCGATCCCCCGGCCGAGGGTAAAACTGTGCTGCCGCAGTGCTAAACCACTGCGCCACCGTGCAGCCAGAATTGAACGGAAGAAAGCGTGAACAGTACTTTTTTGGTCTAGTTGCACTCTGTACCGAAGCCACTCTGCGCCACACAGACACTGCGAAGTCAAACAAGCTGGTTCACAACTGTGGAAATCCCCAAAATGCTGCCATGTTTAAGGTTACAATGTTATTTGTCCGAGCTCTCACTGGGATAACTGTGACAGCCTCTTAGCAAAACTTAGCCTGGATGTCGGTTGTTCTTCTTCTTTGGAAGCTAGCTCGCCGATTAGTAGTTTAAACAGCACATAGCTAACGACACCCCGCCTGTTTCATCCTCAGAGCTTCAGGTCCAATTGTCTGCAGGTGAGTAGCAGTCTAAAATTCTCTAATTCTCAAGCTGTGTTTGTAATGTCCACTCACTCCCATGCCCTGTGATAGATAGATAGATAGATAGATAGATAGATAGATAGATAGATACAGACGTGGACAAAATTGTTGGTACCCCTCTGTTAATGAAAGAAAAACCCACAGTGATCACAGAAATAACTTGAATCTGACAAAAGTGGTAATAAATAAAAATTCTATGAAAATTAACCAATGAAAATCAGACAGTGCTTTTGAATTGTGGTTCAACAGAATTATTTTAAAAAACAAACTCATGAAACAGGCCTGGACAAAAATGATGGTACCCCTAGAAAAGATTGAAAATAATGTGACCATAGGGACATGTTCAACCAAGATGTGTCCTCTAATTAATATCACAGGTGTCTACAAACTTGTAATCAGTCAGTCGGCCTATTTAAAGGGTGACAAGTAGTCACTGTGCTGTTTGTTGACATGGTGTGTACTACACTAAACATGGACCAGAGAAGGCAAAGGAGAGAACTGTCTCAGGAGATTAGAAAGAAAATTATAGACAAGCATGTTAAAGGTAAAGGCTATAAGACCATCTCCAAGCAGCTTGATGTTCCTGTGACTACAGTTGCACATATTATTCAGAAATTTAAGATCCACGGGACTGTAGCCAACCTCCCTGGACGTGGCCACAGGAGGAGATGGATAATACGATTGGTAACAAAAGAGCCCAGAACAATCTCTAAGCACATTCATGGTGAACTCCAAGGTCAAAGTACATCAGTGTCAGATCGCACCATCCGTCGTTGCTTGAGCCAAAGTGGACTTCATGGGAGATGACCAAGGAGGAAACCACTGTTGAAAACAAATCATAAAAATGCCAGACTGGAATTTGCCAAACTGCATGTTGACAAGCCACAAAGCTTCTGGGAGAATGTCCTATGGACAGACGAGACAAAACTGCAACTTTTTGGCAAGGCACATCAGCTCTATGTTCACAGATGCAAAAATGAAACATACCAAGAAAAGAACACTGTCCCTACTGTGAGACATGGAGGAGGTTTTGTTATGTTCTGGGGCTGCTTTGCTGCATCTGGCACAGGGTGTCTTGAATCTGTGCAGGGTACAATGAAATCTCAAGACTACCAAGGTATTCTAGAGAGAAATGTGCTGCCCAGTGTCAGACAGCTTGGTCTCAGTCGCAGGTCATGGGTCTTGCAACAGGATAATGACCCAAAACACAGCTAAAAACACCCAAGAATGGCTAAGAGCGAAACATTGGACTATTCTAAAGTGGCCTTCTATGAGCCCTGATTTAAATCCTTTTGAACATCTGTGGAAGGAGCTGAAACATGCCATCTGGAGAAGGCACCCTTCAAACCTGAGACAACTGGAGCAGTTTGCTAATGAAGAGTGGGCCAAAATACCTGCTGAGAGGTGCAGAAGTCTCATTGACAGTTACAGAAATCGTTTGATTGTAGTGATTGCCTCAAAAGATTGTGCAACAAAATATTAAGTTAAGGGTACCATCATTTTTGTCCAGGCCTGTTTCATGAGTTTGTTTTTTAAAATAGTTCTGTTGAACCACAATTCAAAAGCATTGTCTGATTTTCATTGGTTAATTTTAATAGACTTTTTATTTATTACCACTTTTATCAGATTCAAGTCATTTCCATGACCATTGTGGGTTTTTCTTTCATTAACAGAGGGGTACCAACAATTTTGTCCACGGCTGTAGATAGATAGATGTACATTATTGATCCCAAACTGGGAAATTACAGTGTAGCAGCAGCATGACAGCCCAAAACCAACAGAAATACACGCAGCATAATAGAAAAGGAGTTACCCAGGGAAGCACAAATACTTAGATAACTATATACTATATAGGCTACTGCTAGGTTAAAGAGATGATGATCCTTATGAATCTATGGCTAGTACCGACTGTACAAAGGATGATAAGGCACAGGGTGAAATGTGAGGTACCAATTAGACTGTAAGGTGCAGTATGGCAGCATTGTTATGACCAAAATTCAACATTAGAGTGAGTTATTGTACAGTGAAATGGCATGTGGCAGAAAAGATTTCCTGTATCTGGCCGTTTGGCAGCAAAGCTATAACAGTCTGCTGGAGAAAGTGCTCCGCTGTCTGTCCAGTGCATGATGGAGGGGGTGATCAGGATTGTCTATGATGGATAACAGTTTGTTCAGTGTCCTCCTGTCCGCCACAGTCTCAAAGGTCTCCGGCCTGAGTCCAATTACAGAGCCAGCCTTCTTGATAATCTCGTCAAGTCTGTTGGTGTTGCTGGCTCTGATACTGCTACCCCAACAAACAGCAGCAAAGAAGATGGCACTGGCAACTACGGTCTGGTAGAAAAGCTCCAGTATCTCACCGCACACATTGAAGGATCTCAGCTTCTTCAGAAAGTAGAGTCTGCTCATCCCATTCTTGTACACAGCATCAGTGTTACATTTCCAGTCCAGTCGATTGCTGATCATGACATCCAGGTATTTGTAGTCTTCCACTGCCCCCACATCCTCCCCCAATCTGCAATGGCGTGGATTGCACCACTGTTGATGATGTTGTGGAGGGTCAAATAAGGGTCACCAGATGTGGAGGCACGGAGTAAGTGCAGGCGGACATGGCGAACTGAAGTTTAAAAGGGTGTTTTATTCATCCTCCATCACGAGGGTTCACCCCAGCGCTGTGGGAGCATGCTGGAGTGAGCCCTGTGTCTCTAGTCAGCAAACAGGCAATGCATGTGATCAAAAAGTGAGTGAGAGAGAGCAAGCGATATGCAGTTGACTTATATACCCAGCTAGACAATGCACGCATGGCATACTAGCATCACAGTAAACAGCAGGAAGGCATGGATATTTGCATTAGAGTCACACATATCAATAGCAGGATTACTGGCACCAGAATTCCTCTCTACCTATTGATATCAGTCCATACATCTCACTGTTCTGCTAACTGCTCCATCTGAGCGCTCTGCTTGTCCCGTAGGCTGTGGGGGTCGCCCACACCACTTCCCCCCAGAGGGCTGAGCAGGGGGCTGAGGCGTCGATCGTCCGGCTTTGAAAACGAGCTGCGGGAAAAGCTCTGTGCCGGAGGAGGGGGAGGGAGGGGGGTGGGGGTAGCAAGTGCCAGCCCGGGACAGCAAAGTTGTCCGGGCCGCGCAAAAATTGCGTGTGGATCCGCGATGGTGAGGTGCTTTCCCGTTGAACGTGGCGGAGATCCACAGCGGCTGTGAGAAGAAAAATTTGTCTCTGACTCCTCTCACGGTTCAGTCCTGCGAGGATGCGTAGCGGCCATGAAGAAAAACAGGAGCTGAAGCTGTGTGGGGGACTTGGCGTTTTGGCTTTAGGTGCGCGCGCAGCCCTAAAGCCCTCGGGAACAGCTGACGGCTGGATTCCCATTGTGCACCGTGGCTGAGACCCATACATTCTGTGTGCGGGCTGCGTGTCTGCTTCAGGTGTGTGAGCAGCCCTGAAGGTTCCGGGAATGGTGGTCGGCCGTGTTTCTCGGGCGTGTGCAGCGGCGGAGGGCGATGGCAGTCTGTGGAGCTGGTATTGTCCCGTGCGTGGTGCGCTGTCCTCGTAACCCCCCGGTGTGCGTGCGGGGGTTCGGTGCATGGCAGGTCCGCTGTCGCGAGGCGAGTCAGGGTCAGGGAGCTTGATGGAAATCAGCGTCGTCGGCGCCGATGGTCTTCCCTGTTCGGGCTGTTGCTGTTGTTCGCTCGTGCCGGGTCATGGTGCGGGTCTGGTCCATGCGCTGCGTTCTCCGTCCGGCCCTGGAGGTCACTGTCGTGGAGAGGGGACGAGGTGCGTGCGCGCTCGTGTGGATGCGGAGGAGCGGTGAGAGGGAGTAGACGTTCTATGTCCCTCGGCCGGTCCCAGCGTTGATGTCCAGATCTCAGGCGAGGGTCGCACCATGACGCTTTCTGCAGCTTTCCCGGTCGTGGATGATCTCCGGGGGAGTTCGCCTGGTGTTGGTTCTGCGTCGAGGTCTCCCTGTGGCTGAAGGGAGGGCAGTCCATTTGCGTCAGGCTGCTGCGTTCGTTCGTCGTTGGAGTCACCGCCAGGGGCTGCGTTCGTTCGTCATCAGAGTGTTCTTTTCTCCGGGGTCACCAGTGTGGAGGATCAAATAAGAGTCACCAGATGTGGAGGCACGGAATAAGTGCAGGCGGACACGGCGAACTGAAGTTTAAAAGGGTGTTTTATTCATCCTCCATCACAAGGGTTCACCCCAGCGCTGTGGGAGCACGCTGGAGTGAGCCCCGTGTCTCTAGTCAGCAAACAGGCAATGCATGTGATCAAAAAGTGAGTGAGAGAGAGCAAGTGATATGCAGTTGACTTATATACCCAGCTAGACAATGCATGCACGGCATATTAGCATCACAGTAAACAGCAGGAAGGCATGGACATTTGCATTAGAGTCACACATATCAATAGCAGGATTACTGGCACTGGAATTCCTCTCTACCTATTGATATCAGTCCATACAGCTCACTGTTCTGCTAATTGCTCCAGCTGAGCGCTCTGCTTGTCCCGTAGGCTGTGGGGGTCGCCCACAATGTCATCATGGCAAGACAGTTGTATATGTCTCCAATTTTTCTACTAAAAGGGAAATTGTGTCTGTTGTGACACACGAGGTACATTGTTTTGTGTACAGCTGCTTGAAAGCAGTGGATGTTTGCTGTGGGAGTAGAATTGGATGCTGAGTTGTATCAGTATTCTAAATAACGTTTCAGTGACGTTATTGAGCACTGCCATTCTGTTGTTTGCACATGCAGTAGTACTTTTGAGGATTTTCTAGAGAATATTCTGGATAGTTTTTATCATTTTGGATATGTTGAGAGCTTTAATAAACCTGCAGGTGAAGAAGGAATGCATACTTGTCCACTGTCATGTTTATAACAGTATGAGAAACTTGAAAAATTAATAACTTAAGGTACACTGTACTTGAATCCCACTGCCTTTGAAGTCACTTTCATGCCCCGGATAGCATGACTGTCATGGAGGATTTGTTTTCGGCAGTGGCATTAACGTGTGGATGAGCCAATACATCAGTGTGTCGCTGACTTGAGGCAGATAGCTAGCGAGTGTCGTTTTGGGGCCACTGAGGATGAATTGGTAGATGACCAGCTTGCAGAGAACATAAGTAGTGCTGTTATACGGGGCCTAGGCTACTCACGGTTGCCGAGTGACCTAATGTTAGCCAGGGCTGTTTAGCTAGATCTCCAGTTGGAGGCCGCAGACAGGCTAGCTTCAGAGCTAAACTGGCACCAGTCACAGCAGCTGCCGGAGCCTCCTGTCGTGGCATTAGTAGCAGACTCGGATAGCGAGGATAGCTTGGACAACGATACCACGGAAAGCCAATGCTGCCAGCCAAAGGTCTGCCCCCGGGGAAAACCACCTTGCAAGGGTTGCAGGTCTGTGTGAAACACCAAACAAGGCTAAGGACTGCCCGGCTAGAGGGAAGCGTTGTAGCAGATGTGGACGCTTGAACCATTATGCTAGAGCAGGGGTGGGCAATTATTTTTTCCATGGGGCCACATGAGAAACAGAAAATATTGTGGAGGGCCGGACCAAAAGGCTTAACTCAATTCTGTATAATATTAATTGTATTTCTTTATAAAACCAGCACATAGCATTGTTTTGACAAGCTGGTAAGACTGGTAAGAGTACATGTTATGATTAAGCAATGAAAAAGTGAAGTTGCCTTACAAAAAATGTCATTTATTCAATCAATTTTCACAAAACAATGGTAAACAAAATGTGAACATTTTCACCATTGTGACTCATTATATTAGTGATCATTTTCAGTCGCATTCACCCCAAAACACATTTTGAGTTTCATATACTGTTGGAAAGAGGTTCTTAGCTTTCTAAAGACATCACAATATTGTCTTTGTACTCCAAATATTAAGCAAGATACATTATATTATAGTGTGGTAGCCGATGTCACTATGTTCAGTCTCATGCTCCTCCAAAAATGCAACAAACTGTCTGTGATTCATTGTTCGTGCCCTGATGAAGTTAACTATTTTAGTTACAACATCAATAACATGGTTAATTTTTAGCACTGACTTGCACAACACATGCCGATGTATAATACAATGCAAAAATACCAATTTCTGATCTGCGTCGATTTCAGTCACTTTATCTTGCATACGTTTCAAAAGTCCGACATTTTTCCCGTCAGGATTTGGACAAACTGTCCGTTGCGAACACCTACCAGTCTGTCGCATTTTCAGCCCCCAGCATGTCCATGCATGCATTTACCTCTCGTGAACAGATCGCTCCCTGCCATCGTCCCCTTTCATTGACCGCACTGCTGCCAGCTCCACGTAATTTTGAAGTCCGTTATCCCACGGACCAAATACGAGTAAACTGGGGGTTTACTAAACTAGGACACGTGGCTTTACCTCAGACTTCAGTAAATAAATACTTAGCAGTCCATGTTTTGTTGAAAAACCCTGCATTCGGCATCTACCTTTCTTTTTTTAGTGTGCGCGGGCATTTTTGAGGGCTAAAGTCGTCTGCTTGTGACAAGGAAAATTCAGTCACGCTCAGTATTGAGTTACGTATTGCCTCATTATGCACTTGAATAAAAAAACAACTTCAAAATAAAAGCAGCACAGCTTTAGTCCATGCATTAGGAAAATTAGAAAATGTGTTTATTTTGAAATTTACAATTAACCTCACGCGGGCGGGTCAGAGTCAACCAAAGGGCCGTACAATGCCCAGGTCTGTGTTAGAGTGTGCCGTGTATCTGAGCCGGAACCCATGGAAGAAATCACTCTGCCCACTCCTGACAAGCATCCATCGGTGTCTCCCAGTCCCAACGGGACCACTTTCTGCACAGTGGAACTGGACGGCGTGGAGATACCGCTGCTGCTTGACACGGGGGCAGAGGGGGTCATTGCTGAATTGGGTCACGGTGAGGAAGTTTTTCCCCCACTGCAGAGTAAAAGGTAACCCAGCGCTGCTTTATGGTTATGGAGGTGGCAGGCTGTGCAGAGTCAGGACGTTGGAGTTCATGGTTCGGTACAAGTCTGCGACAATGGCTGACTTCACGTTCCACGTGACGGGCCGAGGTGACAACATCATGAGCTGTGATTTGTTTTGTGGACTGGACGCAAAACAAAGACGACGCTGGGGAAGAATGGTCAGGTTGTGGCCAGTGGAACCCTCCAGTTCCGGTGGTCGATGATGACGTTGTGTGGGATGAAGGACTAACAGACACCACAGTGGTTAAGCAGGACCAGGCTTACTCAGGTTTGGTGCAGGAGGGTCTCAGTGTCAGTGGTCAGGAAATGGTTGAGGGGGGTGCCGAGCGTGGCAGAGAGGCACCTGTGCTGGTGAGGCACCTGTGCTGGTGAGTGACGCCAATGCGCTAGCCCCAGATTCCTCTAGAGCTTGTCCGCAGGGGGATGCACAGTGGCGCAGTGGTTAGCACTGCGGCAGCACAGTTTACCCTTGGCCGGGGGATTGTGGGGATCGTGGGATCGTGGGTTCGATCCCAGCCCCCGACCAACAGTGATCTGTGTGGAGTTTGCATGTTCTCCCCGTGTTGCGTGGGTTTACTCCGGGATTTCTCGGTTTCCTCCCACATGCCAAAAACATGCATGTTAGGTTAATTGACTGTTCTAAATTTGTCCCTAGATATCTGTTTCCTATAGGCCCCTTAGAATAGAGGGTTAGTATTAATGAAAGCGCTTTGAGTGGTCGTTGTGACTAGAAAAGCCGCTATATAAAGTGCAGGTTAGTTAGTTAGTTAGTTAGTTAGTTAGTTAGGATGGAGGATCTGCCAGCTACGATGGCGACTGCTATGACGGCTTCGGAAGAGAACCGGGGCCAGACTGACAAAGCACGGGGAAAACCACGTGCTCAGCAGCACCATTCAGGCGAGCCGAGCCCCTCTCAGGGTATGGACTTGGTCCAGGTTTGAGGAGAGGAACGTCCATGGTGACGATGGGCCAGATGACAGCCGGCAAAACATCAGGAGTGTGTGTGCATAGTGGCCAAACTGGGCGCAGCATACTGTCAGCACAGCAGTCTGACGGCTGAAGGCTGTGCCTGGCTCTCCCCTCCAAGAGCAAGGCAAGATCTCGCCAATATAGAAACCACAAAAACAAAGAGCACTTGACTGAGCTTGAGCTCCGCTGCCGTCCAGAATTACGTCGATCCAGAAGATGACGTCTCGGGCCAGGCCCTCTGGAGGTCCAGCTTAGACTCTGCTTTGGTGGCCCCAGCAGCAGGCATGGCGGTAGATGCAGTCCCAAGACCCCCTAGCGAAGTGGCCCACGCAGGTGGCTTGCCCGAGGTGGACACAGGAGGTCGGCTTCCTGCTGGTGCTGGATTCTGTTCTGCTGAGGCCAGGGGACGCTCCATCGTCGGTACAGGCTTCAGCTCAGTCACAACGCTCTCCCTCCATCCAGACTGTTGCTGCGGGACTGGGACCCAGGTCCTCCAGACCACAGGCTCCTCCATTGTCCGGCAGCTCAAAATCCTGGGGTCGGCGGAGGACACTCAGGGGTGAAAAGGAGTAGACACAGAGAGAGCAGGTGAACAGCCTAAAGCTGCAGCAGATGGTGAGGACCTCAGAGGACCTGCCTAATCTGAGCCCTCACCATCAGGAGTCAGGCAAAATAATTTAAGCTTAATTCAATGTGAGGAAAAAAAATGCTTGCCTGAACTCCTGGGCTGTGGTGTTCTTCTGCTGCAGCAGGTTGGGAAATCAGCCCTCCTCCGTGACTTCAATAGAAGAGGGCCTCCTAGGGAACCCTTGAGGAGCTGCCCCTGCAGCCACAGTGACGGTGGAGCCGGGGAGGAAACAGCCCACCCCCCTCAGCAGCGGGAGGGAATGTCGAGAGAAGCGGGGAAACAGCAGCTGCGGAGAAGGAGGAAGCTGACGAAACAGCTGGAGAGGTAAAACACAAGGAGGGCACTGCTGCGGGAGTCTTCTGCCTTGGCGAAGGAGAAACTGCTGCCTGAGAGGTGGGGGTATTCCTCCAGCAGTGTGGAGCTGGATGGAGGCACCATGGAGCAGATGGAGCAGGAGCAGGAACAGACGAACTAGAGGTGGAGCAGGGCGTCTGCCATGGAGTGCACTTCCGCGTCTTCTTTGGGCTTGCTGGAGACGGCCCCCACATCAGCTCAGGGAAAGACTGCTACAGGACAGAGAGCGTAGCCAGTAACTCCACGAACTGGGGGAATCTCCACAACCCAAGGTGCGCCTCCATAATACCGAGTCGAAGAGTTTCACACTCTCCCAGATCTTCTTATGGCTGTGGGAGGCCAAGAGCTTCATCCATGAAGCTCCTGGAATGAAATCAGCGGCCACAGCTCCCTCTACAATCGGGGATCCTGCTGCCGATCCCCCTTTGACTGCTGGAGATCGGCGTGCTGGGGACATGATGAGCTCCAAAAACAGATGAGTGAACAAAAAAGATAAACACAAACTACAGCAGCTGGGTCTCTTACTGGCCAGAGTCTTCTGTCATGAATTGCCCGTCAGGGCAGAGAGGAAGACCCATATGCTGAACTGTAGTTTGTGGTATTTATTAACAAAAAAACACAGAGTTCCAACACCAAAAAATCCAAACAGATAACTAAGCAAAGTTACACTTGGAAAAACTGAAGCAAAACTCACCAGAATGGGGAAAGGGTTCTGGTGGAGAAGAGGAAGTGTAACTTAAGACTCTGGCAAGGAGAAATGAGAATAATAGCCTTAAATAGGGTCAGAAACAAATGATACAAGTGATGACAGGTGTGGGTCACATGAGCGGGCAGAAGGTAGCAATAATTGCAACTGGGATCAGCTGGGAGCGAGAGAGAGGAAAGCCGGGGACTGACAGGCAGACAGGAGCACCACCCACATGGAGCAAAAAGCCCAGAAGAGCTACTGACAGCTGCAGCCCAGAAAGAGAGAAGATACAAGAAAATATAATACAATGAGATAACAAAAATAAACCCAAACTTATAAACAACAGCGCTACAATGAATGCAACGGGAAAATAATTCATACAAAGAAACTATCCTCCTTATTCTTCGGCCCCATGATGCCTTGTTTGAATTATGGTAGCAACTTCCAGTACTACGTACTATATCCGGTACTATATATCGGTCCGCTACCGGAGGGTGGACAATATGTATGGGTACATATTCATACTATGTAGGATAACTAAGTAGACGGTTTATGCTGTTTATTCCATCTAGCTACAATGCTCCGCACTGTGTGTTTATATATTTATATATTTATATGTACATACAGTATGTATATTCGCTGCTCTTGTTTTTCTTGTCTTCTTGATTGTTGCTCTGAGTGTTGCTATCCCTGTGCTGTTGCAATCCTGGAATTTCCCCATTGTGGGACTAATAAAGACTTATCTTATCTTATCTTAGTTTAGAACGTATGGTTGTCACTGAAATGGGACACTTTTCCTTGTTAAAAAACAATGATTTCAGCATCAGAAATGCGGGAACATGGCCTTTTGCAACCTCAAAAAACAGTAAAGTAATCCTATCACCTCCCCACGACTATTGAGGGATGAGAAGATGACTTAAAAAATGGCTTAGCAGACAGCAGGGGCCGTTATTAGCGCAGCTGCTAAGATGCTACGCTAAACAAATAAAAGCTCTGAGGTATATCAATGTCTCCACCACAATAAAGTCGGTTGCATTTTGTTAAAATATGTTGGACCTAATCAAATTTATTTCAGAGCAGAGTCTAGTCAGAGCCACAAAGAACCATAACACTGTGCTCGGGCGTTTTAAATTCGGGGTAAAACGTCAGATATGTGACATTCATACAAGTGAAAATATACTGGTGCTGCTGTGTCTGTACCACCAATCACACGAACAATCCTTTAGTTTTCAGTGCATGATTTACTCATTGCTGTTGAAAACACAGATTTAGCTGTACTTATCTGTGAGGATCCTCACACCACGAACAGCAGCAAGTACCAGAACTACACAAAAACATTCAAAAATACAAAAACTACAAGCGCTGAAATTAGCTGCCACTTGAGTGCAAAACACGTATGTGGACTATACATTAAAATGAATTTGAAAAACTTTTAAAAACACTATTGTAAATGCCCCTGCTACTCCACGCTTACTGACTGATCTAACACTACGTCAGCCGAAGCCGGAAGCTCCGCCCACAGTCGTTCCGACAGAGGCACCACCAGGAATAAGGTGGATACAGGATAAGTGAAAATTAACCAAAGATAAAATAACAAAAATAGGAACTCAAAAATAAAACACCATACAAATATGAAAAGGTAAAAAGACTGAGCTCAGTGGAATTCCCCCATGCTCAGATCGTGACACCTGCAGTGTTGGGAGTAACGTGTTACTGTAACACCACTACTTTTGCAGTAACGTGCTGTGTAACAAAATTACTGTTTACAGTTACTGAAATTTGATCAGATGCGTGACTAGCGTTACTCATTTTATTAATATGGATAGATTTTTTTAGCGCAAATAAACTGACCCTACCATAGCTGGCACAGCTGTCAGTCTCCTCTGCGGGCCCGCTTCCTGTCCTGCCCCAGCTCACGCTACAGCCCGGTAGGAGGAAATGCCGTGGTGGTGGTGACTTCTCATATTGAGCCCTGATCGCCTGTTGTCTGAGTGGTGAGTAGCCCCTTACAGCTCCTAACTCTGTGGTTAAACATGAGTATTTTTTGAGCAAGAAGCTTGCATTTAATATCCGCATTAAATGCATTTAAAGTTTTCTTACGCACAGAGAAAATGTGACTGTGACTTGTTGCAGTAAAGAACAGCTTCTTCTAAGCGGTGAACTTTCATTTATCTGTGCTTTCTGTTTTATTTTTTTCTTATTAATTTACATGCTGTTGTGATATGCAACTATTTCATGGAAGTAAATCCTCTAAATATGCATTTTTAATGGGCTGGTCCAGGGGTGTCAAACATATAGCTCGTAGACCAAAAACGGCCCACCAGCGGGTCCAAAATTTTCTCTGTGAATTTACAGCTTTTTTTCTAGTAAATTTCTGACTTTCTACTGATTCCAATAGTTTATGTAAATCTGAAACATTTTTTCTCTGTAAGATGAGACTTTTTTCTCATCAGTTTTCTTTTTCTTCTGTTTTCTGATGAGAACAAGAGGCCCTTGATCTTGCTATGTGTGCAAGATGATTTAAGTATGCTTTTAAAAGTAATGTGAAAGTTACTTTTCCAGGTAAATAGTTACTTTAATCATGCAGTAACTCAAAAGTAGCTCAGTTACTTTTGAAAAGAAGTAATTAGTAACTGTAACTAGTTACTATTTTTTAGTAACTTGCCGAACACTGGTCACCTGACCTGAATCCCATTGAAAATCTATTGAACAAACTGAAGATCAGAGTTCATAGAAGACAACCACGGAAGCTTCAAGATTTGAAGACATTTTGTGTGGAAGAACGGGCTAAAATCACTCCTGAGCAGTGCCTGCACCGAGTTTCTCCATACAGGAGGCATCTGGAAGTTGTTATTACAAACAAAAGCTTTTCTCCTAAATATTAAAATGAATTTCACCAAGCGTGTTCAATACTTATTCATTGTGTCATTCCACTTTATTAAATATAACTTGTTTTGTGAACACAGTTGCCTTGATTTCTTTGTATGTATGGATTGCTTGGGTTGTGACTGATATCTGGTGAAAATCTCAGGTCAATGGCTCCATCAAAAATATTTTTAATGAGAAAAATGATGTGTTCAGTACTTATTTTACCTGCTGTGTGCGTCCCATGTTAGCATTTGCAATACTAACAGTTTGACAAACATCTTGCGACTGTAAAGTTGGCACTGTCTGGCTGTATCGCTACTTAAAAAAATCCTGTCAATTTAGGAGTCTTTTTTTAAAAGGTCCTTCTCACGTTCCTGTTTTTCCTTCTTCTTTTTTCTCTTTTGGATGCCACTATCGTACACTCATTCATTCATTCATCCATGGATTCACTACCAGCCCACATCCAACCTTAATCAGGTCAAATGTCAACTCTTAACCAATTTAATTAAGCAGGTGGGACAAACGTACACCTCAACAAATAAAAAGTTGATACACCAAAACAAACCCTCCAATAAATATTGGGCATGGCATGATTAGAATAAACAATATTTCTTTTGAGGCCCCAAACAAGCCGGGGCCCCGGTGCTCCTGCCCCGGAAAACCATCTTGACAATCTGGGGCAGAGTGCAGTTAAATGGTATTTACAGCTTTACAGTTACATTATCCGGCAACATATAAATCCAGACAATATATTTCACAGTTGAATGAACAGCATTGTTGCCACCTTCAATAATAATTACCTCCGTGAGGCCGCAGGCCGCAGGAGGTTATGTTTTTGCCAGCGTTTGTCTGTCTGTTTGTCTGTCTGTTGGTTAGCAAGATAACTCAAAAAGTTTTGGACGGATTTCCATGAATCTTTCAGGCATTGTTGGAAATGATACAAGGAAGAACTGAGTAAATTTTGGGGATGATCCGGGTCACCGTCTGGATACAGGAATTTTTTAAAGGATTCTTTAACATTGTGAGATAGGGCCATTTTCAACATGTGTGCAGGCGCAATGGAGGGCGCTGGTCGTCGTGTCTGACGAACACGAACTCCGCGTTCTTCAAAGTTTTAGGCACAAAAGCACGCGGAAAACAGTGGTGGGCCGGGCCCGGCAGCATGCCTGTGTTTGCGCTACGCTGCAAAAGCTGAGACGGGCAGCTGTCCGGCGCGGGATTATTTGGCAGAAATTCCCCTGGCAGCCATAGGGGCTGTGCAAAAACGAGCTCTCTGCCGGGGAAGCTTCCAAGTCCTCTTTTGCCGCGGAGCGCAACCCCAATATAAAACCCATGGCAACCTGTCTACCCAATTTGCATTCGTCAGTGAAGCCCTGAGTGCTGCTTTCAGTGATCTATGAAAGCGCTCGCATAACCCATTGGCCTGTGGGTTGTACGCGGTTGTACGATGAATTGCAACGCCCGCAGCCTGGGAGTTTGGAGATGGAGATGGACACAACAGCAACATTTCAGTTCCGGTGCAGTTGCAATGCCTGATATGAGCCGAGATATGAGCCGAGAATTTTAAGCAAAACCATCAAAATAAGGACTTCTGTTGGCTACCAACAAACGTGGGGAATACCCTTACGACCCAGTGCTGACCTGGTGAAGGTTCTGGCAGCTCTGGCTCCGTTTCGCCCCGTTTCCGACCTCTAAAGGCTCGCCTCTGATGCTAACCCAGATGCTAACCCAGAGAAACTACAGCAGTGAGAAGGTATTCTTTACGTCTGGCGAATGGTCATCTGTGTGTGATGAAATAGATAATGGTGTCGTCTACCGTTACTCCCCAGAGGGCGAACTGATCCGCAGTGCGGTGGAACCAAGAGCGCGTGTGTATTAATTCACACAAGAGCGCAATTTACTGAATCTATCACGCTAACGCTAAGCTAACACTAATGCTAAGCTAATGCTAAGCTAACGCTAATGCTAAGCTAACGTTAGCCCCGCCAATCCAATGATCAGCCCCGCGGAACGTTACTCCTGTTGGGCTTCAAAGCTATCCAAGCTAACAAAGCTATCTCGGTAAACCTATGCTGGTTTGCTAAATACATGTCAGTATCTTGTTAGATAACCACCTGAATTGTCTTCTGGACTAAATGAACTAACGCCAGATATGGCTGGTGACATCTATGGTGACAACCCTCCCCCGCATGGGCTACCTACAGCATTCCCACGTCAGATGTCCGTCTGCGAGCTGCTGTGCTTTATGCAGAACAAGATGGATGCTGCCCCGATGGACTATCTTGTGAAACCGGTTAGCGACTTCTATGATGAGAACCAGGTTAAAGGAGCAAAGAAGTTGCTGTTCGAGCAGTGTCCAGAGGGAAAATCGCGGTTTAAGAAGAGGATGAAGAAGGAAGACAACATCGTCGATATCTACCACAAGCTGAATGAGGCTGGTCAGCTGGCACCACAATGCGTTGCCCTGAACCTCAAGGATTTGCCACCAGCTTTATTGGAGTCATTTGACCTTGCCAGGCTGTCTAAGGATGTGTGCAGTGTGATGTCCCTTGGAGAGAGCTTTGCTACCGCGTTCAAAACGATATCAGCTATCCAGGACGACATGGCGGCAATAAAGTCCAAACTCGGCGACACACCCCCTCCAGCTGACGCCCAGGTCATGGAAGATGATGATGAAGATGACGATGAGGCTTGCAGTACTCAGAGTGCTGTCAACATCCCCAGCGATGAGGAGACTGTGGTAGCAGCTGTCGACCACTCCCCGGTCACCACTGCAGCCCGTGGTCCTCCACCTACTGCCACGTCCGAAGGGGAGAATGCGGACGAGGCCGCCAACTCTACAAAGACCAGTTTTGTTGACGTTGTCGGCAGCAACCCTTCTGGGGTTGCCAAAGCTGCCAAAGTTGCTGTATCTGCTGAAGAACGCGAGAGTGAGTTCAAGGAAGTTGAAAGTCATCGTTCCAAGAAGAAGAGGAGGTCCTACGCTGATGCTCTTCAATCGTTTGACAACCAACCGTCTGACAAGCAGACCACGAACCAGCTACAGGCTGTCAACAAGACACGCCCCCACCCACAGTTACGCGTTGTACCAAAGTCTGGTAGGAGGTCTGGCGGACATCAGGGTCAAGGTCAAGGTCATAAGATGCACCAAGTCTTCATCAGTCGACTTGACCCCACCACCAGACCCCATCATGTACGGTCCTACATCAAAACCCATGTTAAATTAAATGACAATATCAAGATTGAGCAACTAGAAACCAAGTATGATGGTTATGCCTCTTTTAAGATTACATGTCCTGCCAGTTGCAGCAAGAAGTTGCTTGACAAAAATGTGTGGCCATCTGGTTTATACCTCCGACAGTTTTTTTGAGAGGAAATGATCTACATGTGACTGTCATTATTGTGTTTGTCATTATACGCATTCAATAGTAGGACCAACCTTAGAATATGTTCATTTAACTGCCAGAATGTAAAAACTTCATCTAATGAGATCTCCAGTTTATGTGATAACCATGACATTGTGTTGTTGCAGGAACACTGTTATTCAAAAACGAATTGTCTATTCTGAGCAGATTACATGGTGACTTTATAGGACAAGGTGTCTCCTTTATGGATACGGAAGAACGTGTTATTTTAGGTCGCCCCTATGGCGGCATCGTATCCTTGGCGGATGTCACTTGCGAACAGTTGTGTTGTGAAAACTTACGATTTGCTTAAGAGTTATAGGTATTGAAGTCAACCTGGGTGACTTTTCACTGTCTTATATTATGTGTATATTTCCCCTATGACAATGTTGAAAACTTGGATGAATACTTGCACTGCCTGAGTCTTGTTAAACGTATCACCGAGGACTTTCCAACTCCATATGTGTTCACAGTTGGTGACTTCAACGCTAATACAGCACGTTCTAGTTGTTTTGGAAACGAACTGGTGTCTTTTTGTGAGAGTTACTCCCTACACATCTCGGACAGGATTATCTTACCAAGTGATACCTTTACTCATGTTAGCTTGGCCCACGGCTCTACATCATGGCTTGATCACTGTGTGACTACATCCTCAGGCCATGATAACGTATCCAATATCAAAGTTCTGCTTGACTATGTGAGTTCTGATCATGTACCCTTATCCATAGATATTGAGGTAATCTAGTGCTGTAAATGGCCCCCGGGAAGCTCCCTCAGCCACACGAGCAGTAGAACATACAAATGGCGTGATGCCACAGCGTCAGACCCTGTCCAGATAGAAAACTTACTCGAGGAAACTCGGTAACATCCGTGGCTCCTATGGACGCCATCAGGTGTCACGACCGTATTGTGCGGCACAACAGGGACGATATCGACAGGTTCTACAGTGATATTGTTGATGCTCTAATTACTGTGTGGAGTGAATGCATTCCTAGTCACAGTGTGGCACCCAGTATAACGTCACAGGGCTGGAATGATGTAGTTAGCGAGGCTCACACAGCTGCCCGGGATGCTTTTTTGTGGTGGAGGAGTAATAGCAAACCACGTTCCTGGTCCAATATTTGAAAACATGAAAAATTGCAGGGCTAGGTTTAAATATGCTCTACGAGCATGCAGGCGCAAATGAAGAAAGTATCAATGTGACCAGCTAGCTAATCACATGAGTGAACTGAACATGGTAGAATTTCTGGTAACAAATGAAGGCTATGAGCTCCCACCGGTCCTGGTCAGATCAAACACTATTGATGGTGTGACTGGTGACTTTAATATTGCTGAAAAGTGAAATGTCATTATGAAGCTATTTTCAACTCAGTCAAGAATGTTTCAATGAAGGATTCTGTTATGCATGATATTCATCTGTATAAACGATATATTTGATGCCTCTGATATTTCTGCTGTTACTCCTGTTGAAGTTGATTCACTGATCAAAGTTCTTAAGAAAGGCAAATTCAGCTGGCCTGACTGTCTCACCAGTGAATGCCTCATCAATGCCGATTTCAACTTGTGTATTTTGTTGTCATTGTGTTTTAAACTGTATGTTTGTTCATGGTTACATGCCAGACAGTTGATGGACTCTGTATTATTCCTTTGGTGAAAAACAAGTGTTGCCAGTCTTTCTGACATGAACAACTACAGACCTATAGCTATTGCTAATGTTATATCTAAACTGTTAGAGGTGTTTATTCCTGAACAGAATTGAGGATTATCTGTGGACAAACGACAATCAGTTTGGTTTCAAATCAGCTCTTTCAACTGACAAGGCTGTTTACCTACTCCATGAATTTGTTGACTACTTCAGAAGCCACTCCACTAGTGTTTATGCTACGTTCCTAGATGCTAGCAAAGCTTTTGACAGGATTAACCACTGGGGTTTGTTCAGAAAATTGATCGATCGAGGTATCCCTATTTACATTGTTAGCATTCTGCTATACTGGTACAGAAGGCAGTCTGTGGTTGTTAGATGGGGCAATGTCACCTCATCCAAATTTCATGTGACCAACGGTGTTAAACAAGGTGGTATACTGTCACCCTTGTTGTTTAATGTCTATGTTGATGATCTCAGTGTACTGTTGAACAATACTAATGTGGGCGGCTTCCTTTAACGGTGCACTGTAAATCACATTTTCTACGCTGATGACCTCTGTTTGTTAAGTTTATCTACCGCAGCGATGCAACATCTCCTTTCTGTATGTGAAAAATTTGGTAAAAAAAATGACATCCTGTTCAACTGTAACTAAATCTATGTGTATGGCTTTCAAACCAAAGGGCGTCAATACGTCGAATCCTGTTATGTCACTTTGTGGTAATAGCTTGAACTTTGTCGAAAAAGTCAAATACCTAGGTGTGTGGATTGAATCTGATAAGACCAATGCTGATTGTAACAGGCATCTCAGGAAACTGTACGCTCAAACACCAATTTACTGTTGCGTAATTTCCATAGATGTTCTCCTGAAGTCAATGTATGTTGTTCAAGACCTTCTGTACCTCAATGTACTGCTCGCCTTTATGGTTTAATAGCAATGTTGCTGTTAGGAACAAAATCCGCATTGCATATAATAACTCCCTAAGAAGGTTGTTAGATGTACCACGAAGGTCGAGTGCAAGCAAGCTGTTTGTGTCTGTGAAACATTCCGTCTTTTGGAGAATTGATACGTAAGAATGTTTAACAGTTTTTTGAGAAGACTGCTGGAATGTAACAATCATCTTATATCAGCAATTGTCAATTCGTCACTCACACTTCATTCCAGCATTTGGAAAGTGGTGGCGTTTCCATTTTATACTGAGCCCAATTATGTTTTTTGTTGTTACAAGAGCGCCGAGTGTCTGCTGATCTGTATATACTTTATTTATATTTGTAATATGAACCCTGAGTTTGAAATAAACGTTTTGAATTTGAAATTTGAAATTACCTCCGCCAAGGAGGTAATGCTTTTACTACTGAACCACTAATCCTATCATTGTGAATCCAATTGCTAGTCATATGTTTTCATGGTCAAGGAATCTGAAAACGTACACACAAACACTGTATGGGGGGAACTGTGGCGCTTGGCGGAGGGTCTGCGCTCTCCGAGTGCTTTTCCTAGTTGTAATTGCATTAGTAATGTATTGGAAGGGAACGATCCTTGCTGTGCAAAGTAGTGGTGATATGTATAGTCTCTATGAGCAGTGCAGATTTTACAGTCTGACAGCAAGGGCCTGCGAAACCTCTCCCTTGAGCACTTAGGATGGCGCAGCCTAGGGGTGTGTTCAAAAGTTCGATTCTCCGACTTGAATCGATTCACGTTTGACTGAGCCGATATCAATTCACAAAATCTGCGGATCGATCTTTTAATATAATGCTTTTTAACGTCTGTCAAACACAAAATGCTAGTTGTCCTTGAGCTGGCAGAACTCTTGCATGGATTGAACAATCGTGCAAGAGTTAAGCCGCAGGTTAAAGTGGATCAATATGGTGGCGTGCAGCTGACAGACTGGATTCAAGAACTGTGAAGGTAGCGAAGAGCTCAACAAAACCAAAGCTGTCATGTTTAAGTTTCCAACATTATTCAGTGGGGCTCTCACCTGGAAATTTGTCACAGCCTCCTCCAAAACTACACTTGGGTGACGGTTGTTTACATTCTAGCCTGCTAGCCATCATTAGCATGTTCCGTGGGATGAATGGGATGAATATATACAACAGACAGTCCGTTTCAGCTCTTATCCATCTGTCTGGAGGTGAGTGGCATTCTCATTTTCAAAATAGTTTACTCTCCAGTGTTGATAATTTTACCCTGGTGATAGCAGAACCTCCAGTTGATTACTTGCTAGCCCTTGTTAGCATGATCCCTCAGATGCAAATGTGTGTGCTTTCTGCATATTTACATATATTCATGCTGTGCAAAAAAAAAAAAAAATGCCTCAATGCTGCAAATATGGTATGTGCTGTGGAAATAATGGGCCAGCTGCACCTTGGCTGTTTTAAGATAAGATATGCCTTTATTAGTCCTGCATGGGGAAAATTCCAGGATTGCTGCAGCAAAGGGATAGCAGCACTCAGAGCAATAGTAAATAAGATAATAAGATAAGAACTGGTTAGCCAGAGCAGTAAATAAATATAAATATACATATTGTACACAGTTATATACACACTGCAGGAGCATTGCAGCTACATGGTCTCAGCATCTGGTTAGGTAAATTACCCGGCAGAATATAAATATGTATCCAGACAGGATATTTCACATTTGAATCACCAGTGTTGCTGCCACCCTTGATAAGGCTGCGTGTCCCACCAAATGCATTTTTTGTCGCCCCGACCACCCTGAGCATTTTTTTTTCAGCGTTTGTGTGTGGCGCTCTGGGGAAAAAAAAGCCTGTGCCCTGTATCCCAGCAACAGCTTGTCACTCTCAGCTCAGCACTTCCACTTTCCTATGGTAAGACTTTCTTCTGATTTTTTTAGTAGCAGTCTCTAAATAACAATGGACAGGAAATGTGTTTTTGCAGCTCTGGATGTGAAATATGATGACATGGAAAGCAGGAGTCTGAGTACAGACTAGTACCGGTGTTCTGCCATTTTATCATACTTATCAGGACAGCCATACCCTGGGTTACTACGCATGTGCGGCATGTACACGCATGCGTAGTAACAGGAAATACACTTCCGCTCATAATTTCAGCATACCATACAGCTGACAGAAACAGCTGACAGCGCTGCACCATGATTGGCTGATTCAAAAATGTGGCGCGTTTTCAGTGTGTCTATTTATTTATTCATTCATTCATCTTCTTCCGCTTAATCCTTTTCGGGTCGCAGGGGGGCTGGAGCCTATTCGAGCATCTTTGGGCGAGAGGCAGGGTACACCCTGGACAGATCGCCAGTCCATCGCAGGGCGAACACAGAGAGACAGACAACCATTCACTCTCACAGTCATACCTAAGGACAATTTAAAATCCCCAGTTTGATGCCAATTGAATGAATATTTCCTGCCGTTAAAAATTACTCAATACAGCTGACGGAAGGTAAGCAATTATGTAATGTTAGTGGCACATTTGCAGTGCAACTGATTCTGACAACGTAGCTAAACCAATAGCTATAGCTATCAGTTTGCTAGATGGGCATGGTATTCTGATAAAGTATGGTAAAATTGCAGAACAGTTTAGATCTGACTTTGACGAGCTCAGCTGCACTCTCTGAAAAGTTGAACTTTTTTCAACTCTGAGCACCCTGAGTGCCACGACAAAAAAAACGGCCACCGCCGAGAGCGTAAACGCTGGACTACATAGAGAATGAATGGAAAATAGTCGCCCAGAGCGGAAAAAACGCATTTGGTGGATACGCAGCCTAATATTTGTAATTGCCTTAGTTGTGATTTGGAGGGGATGATCTCTATTGTGCAAAGCTGTAACGTTTAATACGTTTAATAGGACCTCTACGAGCAGCACCGGTTAGATTATAAAGTCTGACAGCTGTAGGTAGGAAGGACCTGCAAAATCTCTCCGTCAAGCACTTAGGATGGCATGGCCTACCACAAAATGAGTTCCTCAATGTGTTCAGTGTGTCCCGCATGGGGTGGGACTCGGACTCCAGCAGAGAGGACAGCTTAGCCACCATCCTCCTCTCTCCTATCTATTCCACTGGGTTGAGGCGGCACCCCAGAACAGAGCTGGCTTTTTTGATCAGCCTGTTCAGTCTCTTCCAGTCGGGCTGTCGTGATGTCGCTGCCCCCAGCAGACCACTCCAAATGTGATGGCTGATGCCACCACTGAATCGTAGAAGGTCTTCATGAATGCCCCTTGCACTCCAGATAATAAGATTAGAATTGGTTAGCCAAAGCAGTAAATAAATATACACATGTACACAGTTATATACACAATACAGGAGCATTGAAGCTAGAAGGTATCAACAGCATTACAATTAGTAAAATATAGCAAAATATAAATATAGACCCAGACAGTATATTTCCCATTTGAATGAACAGTGTTGTTGCCACCCTCGATAATAATTGTAATTGTATAAGCAGTGTATTGAAGGGGATTTGGGGATTGGATGGGGTTTTGCACACATACGCAATTGTGACCCATGCTGGCAAAATGAGTCGGAATGTGCACCACGTCATTACGAGCTGCAGGCAAGAGAAGTCATAAATCATGACTCTTTCTTTGTTTGCTAGCGGCACGTCCTGGGGGGGAAAAAACCCATGAGTACCTGGTATCATTGGAAAGCTTCGAAAATGTACTTTCTAAAAATACATATGTTTTTGCAGAAGATGTAACTCCGACCAATAGGACGCAAGTTTTAAACCTAGCCAAAATATAAACAAATCGTCTTTTTCCGGTGTCAGTTTTTGCACACTTCCTACAAATTTAATATCATTTTGAAGGTCTTTCAATACAGAATATGGAAAAAATGTTACCTTGGTTTAGATAATTTCCTCAGTGACTCATTTTGCCAGCACGGGTCACAATTTAGCCTCGCAAGTGTAGCATTTTCTCGGGCATTGTTTACAAAAGTATGTTCTAGTTGCACTGAATGCCTGATACATTTGAAATCTAAAGTTGCTGGCAAATACAGTAAGATTATGTATACACAGTCGTGAAAAAATTTGGACACCCTGTATAAGCCTGTGTGTTTTTTAACATATTTGGACATATGGATATTTAATATCAGTGTTTAAAATACTGGGAGATTCATGTAATACAACTAAACAAATAAAAATGAATTAAAGTCTTTTTCAAATTTTCTGTAAAATATAATTCTAAACAAATAGTGATGTCAATAGTCATCTTTTTTTAGGACACCCCCACCTTCATTCCCACTTAAAATGGCTAAAATAAATGTTAAAAAATGCAAATAAAAACAAAAACAAGGTTAGACATAGATATGTGAACATTTCTTAATAAAGAACTGAATATTTAATGGGGCTGTGGAGAAAGGAATAGGCGAGGCAATGAGCTGAACAACACGAGACTTTATTCTTTCTCCAACAAAACAGTATAATAAAAGCTCATCCCGGGCCTCTGTGCAGCCCTCTTTCATATCTTTATTTCCATGCATCGAGGCCTGGAACATCCGACCATAACACATTATGTTTAGAACAAAGACTGTGTGGCACATTAACATGACATAACACTGGCGCTGCTCTCACACCCTTCTCCAGCGGCCCAGCATTTACTCCTCTCTCCGGGGGGCGCATAGTCCTTACTGTCCCATCTGAACCCCCCGGTGACACCTCCTCTTTTGGTCCATTGTTCCCTGGGTGAAGAAGTCCAACACAGTGCCCTCTCGGGGTATCCTAATTTTTTTTCACATGACCATACATGCTCCATGTATTGAATTTGTTTGCTTACTCTGGGTTGTTAACTTAGATAGATAGATAGATTAGTTTATTTGACAGGGACAGTGCAATAAACATAGACAATTAATCAATGACAATCAATCTGATGTGTTGCACATAGAGTGTATAGCTATTAGCTAATTTGCAACTCTTGTCCCTGGATGGGCTTTAGAAAAGAGAATCAAGTAAAGAGAAAAAAAAATACACAATAACCACATACATCAATGCAAATAAGATTATAAATACACAATTATAAATATTATAAATATTATAAATACACAAATATAACCAACTCTTGTCCCTGGATGGGCTTTAGAAAAGAGAATCAAGTAAAGAAAAAAAAAACAAAAAAAACCACAATAACCACATACATCAATGCAAAAAAGATTATAAATACACAATTATAAATATTTATAAATATTATAAATACACAAATATAACAACCTGACTCACATTTGCCTATTTCAGGCCTCCCTCCCTTCGTCACTCACTATAAACAAACACATTCATTCCTTCCCTTCATTCACTTTCACCTCGCAGACAATCAATTCATACATGAGTACATTCTTGTTTATTTTTCAGCCAGTTTTTAACCTTTTTAGTGAATGTTTTAAAGTCCGTTATTATTTTAATTACATTTGGCATTGTGTTCCAGATGTGACTGCCCTTTATAGAGAAAGCTGTTTGTCCAAATGTGGTTCTGCGGTGGAATATTTTACAGTTATTGTTAACAGAACTCCTGGTGGCTCTGCGGCTCTGCTACTTGACACTACACATCTTTTGCACTAAAGAAAGCACTTGTTAGCACTTTGTGAAATCATATGTTAACCTCTTGCACTCCGGTGTACCGCGGGCGGGCAAGTCTCTGCGTCCTACAGCGCACAGAGGGCGCTCTCGTGCGCTCTAGGACGCACAAGGGCGCTGCGTCCTAAGACCGCACTGGAAAAAAAGGCTGCATTTCCGTTCTCCCACTACAGACACAGCCGCGAACAGATCGGATATGATTGACCTCTCATTCGACTAATAAGAGCCTTGAATTGGGTTTCTGAAACCTTGAAGAACCAACGACTGAAAACCTAGCAAGAAGGACCCGCCTACCAACGCTGTGAATGTAGCGAGCCAGTTGAAGCACAGAAGTTCGCGAGCTGTTTAAGGGTGGGTGAAGAGAGACTGACTGCTGTAGCAGATGAAAAAAAGGACCCACAGGAAGAACCCCACTGACCCAGCAGCACAGAGACCACCCACAAGTGCAACCTGTGTGACAGGGACTGATATTCGCGCATTGGCATGTTCAGCCACAGGCGGTGCTTTTTTTGTTTTTGTTCCAGCAGAGTAGACGTTAGGATTCTCTTCCATGGTCATCATAGCCCGACGGAGGCAGACAACGAAGGCTGAGTGACACACACGCGTTCGCCAGTCTTTTTTTAATTACTACTGTTATTTGTTTTGAAAAATCGTTCGCCAAAAACCGTAATCATGGAAGCGCAAAACCGCAATAATGGAATTATGTTTTGATCGGGTCGCGAGATCAGCGTCGCGTTCGTCTGACAATGAGGAAGAAGTTCGCCAGCTCTGCTTCTGCTGTGAAGAGGTAAGTGTTCTAAGCTAAATTATTCTTTATCCCTGAAAATTGTAATCAAAATGACTTTTGACCGATCGGTAAATTACAGCTGGGCGTCATCGCTGCATGACGGACCGTGGCGCAACGGGCGATGTCCGTCCTCTGTAGCGAGGGGGGGAACAACCCCCCCCCCACACACACACACACAGCCCTGAGTGTCACCTTTCATTAGAGCCCAAGATGAAGCTTCTATATTGAATCATTCAAAAGTTACAGACGTTTTTCCAAACTGTGCCATTTGGCACAATTTGGCACAGTTCAAAAACGCCTGGGAACTACCTGAGGAAAAAGCTGTGTAATATATTCATTTTTTGTGGTATTGTTACAAAATTTGGACCTCAGCTGGATAACACTTGGTTCACTGTACATTTCTGTTGCATTTTCCAGCCCGGATCTGAAGCTGTGTGTTATTTGCAAGCATTTGTATCCGAAAAAACACCCAGGCCAAATTTATTTTCTTCAAGTTCAGTATGTTTAGATGACTGTTACTCAGTGGCCGGAGTACTTAGAGAGATTATGACTGTTTTGCCAAAAAATTCAAAGTGTTTTCTTTTAAATGAGACCAACCCCATAGAAGATGCTGCAAAGGGTTGAAGAACAGCTTTCGATTTACTTTGGGCACGTTATTTTTTGGCGTTTTTAGGGAAATTGACCGGAGTGCAAGGGATTAAATAATATAAAGTACATTATTGTAACTGATTTTGGGTCAGTTCTTTATGTGATACTTTATGTGGTAACAAAGTTAGAGTATTCCTGGTACAATTTGCAGCATTAGGTCTCTCAGAATTTTTTTTTTCCTGTCAAGTAAAATAGCTATTAAAATTGTAATTTCCCTGACTCAATCGGGATTGGATCGAATCAAATCAAATTGAAATTGAATCAATCCAGAACCTCAAGAACTGGAATCAAATTAATTCTGGAAATTAGTGATGACTCCCAGCCCTAGCGCAGCCTGCTGCTAAATGAGTGCCTTAGTGCATTTAGCATGTCCTGCATGGAGTGGGACTTGGACTCCAGCAGAGATAATAGCTTAATCACCTTGCTCGAAAGAGTAATGACCAGATAGAGTGTTATAGACATCATGTAGACTTGGAAATCTCACTGTTTGAAGAAGAAGAAGAAGAAGAAGAAGAAGAAGAAGAAGAAGAAGAAGAAGAAGAAGAAGAAGAAGAAGAAGAAGAAGAAGAAGAAGAAGAAGAAGAAGAAGAAGAAGAAGAAGAAAATTGTTCAGAACTCCTTATAAGAACTCCTTATACAAAGATATACAGTGGACATACAAACAGATTTCTGAATGGTTTTAGAAGAGGAGGATCCACAGTGGATGCTCTAGGATTTCTTGAATGAGAGTGATGTCTGAATAGAGTAGAGTGATGTCTAAAGATAGAGTAGGTGGAGGTAATGCACCTGTAGGCTGGTTGCCAACCGCCAGTCAAATTTAAAAGAAGAAGAAGAAGAAGAAGATGAATCACCTTCCTCCTCTCTCCTATCTCCTCTACTGAGTCGAGGCGGTGCCCCAGAACAGAGCTAGCTTTTTTGATCAGCTTGTTCAGTTTCTTCCTGTCGGCTGCTGTGACGCTGCTGCCCCAGCAGACCACTCCATATGTGATGGCTGATGCCACCACAGAGTTGTAGAAGGCCTTCAGGAGTGTGCTCTGCACTCCAAAACACCTGAGTCTCCTCATGAGGAACAGCCTGTGCTGCCCCCTCTTGTAGAGCACGTTGGTGTTGTGTGACCGGTCCAGTTTATTGTTCAGGTGAACACCCAGGTATTTGTAAGATGTCACCATCTCAGTGTTTGTTCCCTGGATGTTTACCGGTGCTGCGGGGGGTTTCCATGCCTGCGGCAGTCCACCACCAATTCCTTGGTCTTCCCTGTATTGAGCTGGAGGCAGTTCCGCAGGGACCAGTCCAAGAAGTCCTGGATCAGTCCTCTGTACTCAGAGTCATCTTCATCAGAGATGACGCTGACTTCTGTAGATGGCAGTGTGGTGTGTTGTATGAAAAGTCAGCAGTGCAGAGGGTGAACAGGAAGGGAGCCAGAACTGTTCCCTGGGGGCCCCCGTAATGCAAATGATGGTGTCAGACAAACGGTTCTGGGTCGTCAAAAACTGTGGCCAGTCTGTCCACCCCTGCACACAGAAGCTTGTCCTTCAGGAGCACTGGTTGAATGGTGTTGAAAACACTCGAGAAATCAAAGAACATGATCCTCACAGTGCTCCCAGGCTTCTCCAGGTGAGACAGGGAACGGTGTAGGAGGAAAATCACTGCATCCTCCACCCTGATGCCATGCAGGTAGGCAAACTGAAGTGGGTCCATCGCTGGTCTCACCAGGGGTTAGAGATGGGCAAGGACCAGCCTTTCCAGTGTCTTCATCAAGTGTGATGTGAGGGCCACTGGTCTGTAGCCGTTCAGGTCCTTGGGGTGCGGAGTCTTTGGCACGGGTACCATGCAGGATGTTTTCTACAGCTGTGGTTTCCCTCCAAGCTTCAGGCTCAAGCTGAAGATGTGCTCCACAATGCCGCACAGCTGGTCCACACAGGACTTGGGGAGCCTCGCGCTGATGCCATCTGGACCTGCAGCCTTCCTTGCTTTGATCTTCTTCAGCTCGGATCTCACCTGAGTCTTAGTAAGGGACAGACTGGGGAAGTGGGACTGTATGCTGGGAGGAGGGGACAGGGGTGTTGGGCATGTGAGGGGGAAAAGCAACAGGAGATGTGCACTGAGAGCTGGGGGAAATAAAAGGGGTGGAGGGGGCAGTGGACAGGGAGAGTGGATGAAGGTGGAGGTAGCAGGGGTTGCAGGGCAGCGGGAGGAGAGGGTGATTGGTCAAACCTGTTGAAGAACAGGTTCAGGTCGTTCACCCACTCCCTACCCCCGATGGTCTGGGAGGACGTATCCTGGTGCCCAGAGATCGTTTTGAGGCCTCTCCAGACACTGGTGACATCGCTGTTTTGCAGCTTGTCAGCCACCTTCTTCCTGTAGTTGTACTTACCTTCTCTGATCTTCCTCCTCAGTTCCCTATGAATGGACTTAGGCTCCAGGATCCTGTATGAATCCTGGGCTGGTTGCTTGAGAAACACCGTATGGTCTTGGTGGGTACGGTGTTCTCATACAGAAGCTGATGTAGTCTGTGATGGTGTGTGTGAGGTTGTTGATGTTCTCCCATGTGGATCACAGAGCTGCTCCCACACAGTGGATTCAAAACAGTCCTTCAGGGCCTCCTCGGCCTCCTCAGACCATCTCTTCACTGTGCGGGTAACAGGAGGTTGTCTGTGTACCATGGATTTGTACACAGGCAAGAGGTCAACCAGATTATGATAAGATCTTCTGAGGGGGATGGGGAGTGGAGGGTGTTGATGAGTTGTAAACTTCTTTGGTGTTGGCATAAAATAAGTCCAGTGTTTTAATAAGATAAGATAAGATAAGATAAGATAAGCCTTTATTAGTCCCACAACGGGGAAATTCCAGGATTGCAACAGCACAGGGATAGCAACACTCAGAGCAACAATCAGAAGGCAAGAAAAAAAACAAGCAAGCAAGAGCAGCTAATATACATATGTACATATTACTATAAAATATATATATACACACACACACACAGACACACAGTGCAGAGCATTGTAGCTGGATGGAATAAATATATGAATATATGAACACACAGTGCAGAGCATTGTAGCTAGATGGAATAAATATGTAAATATATAAACACCCACAGTACGGAGCATTGCAGCTAGGTGGAATAAATATGCAAGTATATAAACACACACAGTGCGGAGCAATGTAGCTAGATGGAATAATATGTAGATATATAAAAACACAGTGCGGAGCATTGTAGCTAGATGGAATAAATATATAGATATATAAATATAAACACACCCAGTGCTGAGCATTGTAGCTAGATGGAATAAATATGTAAATATATAAACACACACAGTGCAGAGCATTGTTGCTAGGTGGGATGAAACAGCATAACCGTCTATTTAGTTATCCTACATGGTATGATTATGTGCCCATACATATTCTCACCCTCCATAGCGACCGGTATGTTCCTAGTTGTATGCCGGAGAGGACCATTGTGTAAGTCTATTGCATCTTTTGCATTCAAAAAAACTATTAGTTAGTTACGTCTTTTTGCTATCTCTGCGAGCAGCCCTGCTTAGGTTGTACACTCTGACAGCCGTTGGTAGGAAGGACCTACGAAACCTCTCGGTTGTGCACCTGGGATGATGTAGTCTGCTGCTAAATGAGCTCCTCAGTGCATCCAGTATGTCCTGCATAGGGTGGAACTCGGACTCCAGCAGAGATGACAGTTTAGCCACCGTCCTTCTCTCTCCTATCTCCTCCATCGGATCAAGGCGCTGCCCCAGGACAGAGCTAGCTTTCTTAATCAGTTTGTTCAGTCTCTTCCTATCGGCTGCAGTAATGCCACTGCCCCAGCAGACCACTCCAAAAGTGATGGCTGATGCCACCACCGTGTCATAGAATGACTTCAGCAGCGCCCCTTGTACACCAAAAGACCTGAGTCTCCTCAGCAGGAACAGCCTGCGCTGTCCCTTCTTGTAGAGTGCGTCAGTATTGTGTGACCAGTCTAGTTTATTGTTCAGATGAACACCCAGGTACTTATAGGATGTCACCATCTCGATGTCTGTTCCCTGTATATTTACTGGTGCTGTGAGGGGCTGCCCATGCCTGCGGCAGTCCACCACCAGCTCCTTAGTTTTCCTCGCGTTGATCTGGAGGCAGTTCCGATGGCACCAGTCCACAAAGTCCTGGATAAGCCCTCTGTACTCAGCTTCATCTCCGTTGGAGATGAGACCAACGATCGCAGAGTCATCAGAGAACTTCTGTAGATGGCAATGTGTTGTGTTGTGTGAGAAGTCCGCAGTATAAAGAGTGAACAGGAAGGGAGCCAGCACCGTTCCCTGGGGGGCCCCCGTGCTACTGATGATCGTGTCGGAAGCACAGTCCCGGGTTCTCACAAACTGAGGCCGGTTCGTGAGGTAGTCCAGGATCCATGATGACAGGTGCTGGTCCACCCCTGCGCGCAGCAGCTTGTCCTTCAGGATCATCGGTTGGATGGTGTTGAAAGCACTGGAGAAGTCAAAGAACATGATCCTCACCATATTCCCGGGCTTCTCCAGGTGGGACAGAGAACGGTGAAGGAGGAAGATCACCGCATCCTCCACCCCAATGCCATGCTGGTAGGCGAACTGGAGTGGATCCATCGCTGGTTCCACCAGGGGGCGGAGATGAGCAAGGAGCAGTCTCTCCTGGGTCTTCATCAAGTGGGACGTCAAGGCCACCGGTCTGTAGCTGTTCAGGTCTTTGGGGTGGGAAGTTTTTGGTACAGGTACCACACAAGATGTTTTCCACAGCTGTGGTACCCTCCCCAGTTTCAGGCTCATGTTGAAGATATACGTCACAATCCCACACAGCTGGTCTGCACAGGTGTGTGCAGACCATTAATGCAGACCACCAGAGACCATTAATGTCTCTGGTGTTGCATGTAACATTTATTCATCCATCCATCTTCTTCCGCTTAATCCTTTTTGGGTCATGGGGGGGTGGGGGCTAGACTCTATCCCATCATCTTTGGGGGAGAAGCAGGGTACACCCTGGATAGCTCGCCAGTCCATCGCAGGGCCGACACAGAGAGACACACAACCATTCACTCTCACATCCATACCTAAGGACAATTTAGAATCCCCAGTTGATGCCAATTAACCTAACTTACATGTTTTTGGCATGTAGGAGGAAGCCAGAGAAATCCCGGAGTAAACCCATGCAGACACGGGAAGAAAATGTAAACTCCACACAGATCACTGTTGGTTGGGGCTGGGATCAAACCCAGGAGCCCCTGGCCAAGGGTGAGTTGCTGTACTGCTGCAGTGCTAACCACTCCGAAACCACGCTGCCATAACGTACTGGGTGAAAGTGGGGAGAGCGGAGGACAGAGAATTAGTTAACAGTGCACCACTGTGCTGTGTCTGAAGAATGGGCAGACAATGACCATGTGCTGAGGTTAGCTTTATTGGGCTTTACTGGGCTTACAGAGCAGCATGTAGATTGGAACGCAGGAAGAGGCAACAGACCTCCTGTTGCAGTGCTGCCCACTATATACCCCCGACATATTGATGTCACCTGTGCATATCTGCAGTGTGGCACACCATGCCATATTGCATATAATACATTTACCCCCCTCCCCCCTTTTAAGACCATCAAAAACACAGTGACCCTCCCAAAATCACAGATTAGCCCGATAGAACAAACATCACATTCAAACTGGGCAACTGGGTTGACTGCTGGTGTGCCCGCAAGGCCTTGTGGGGTATTCTGCCATGTGCCAGACCATGCCCTAACTATCAACATGTATTCAAACCAGTCCCAAAGTCCTTGAGATGGAGGGGTCTCCATTGGGTTTATGCCAAACTGGCTCAGGCTGCGCCAGTTCTGTTGATTCCTACTGGCACCCCACTGGAGTTGCGGATCATTCATTGGTGAAGACCCAGTCTGGGTCCCAGACTTGGTTGCAGACTCCTGCTCAAAAGTAGGAGGTAGCGTTACCCTTCTGAGATGGCTGGTGTGCCATCATGATCCATTGGCCAGACGGAAGGTGGCTGGTCTTAGCTGAGCAGTGATCTGCATCAGTGTCGACTGTAACAACTGATTGGGTCAACGGATCAAGACCCAGTCGAGCACTGTGAGCAAGGAGCGCTTCCGCTTCACGATGTGCTATTGCTCTTCCATCCTGCTGCCAGAGAAGGGCGCCATTAGTGGATTGTCATCTGGTGGAGGACGTGAGCGGTTCACGGAATGACATAGTGGCAGGCTGTTCTTGCAGCTGATAGGACGGACCCTATCTTCTTCCGGGTCCTGCGTTGATGTGAACCAGAGCTCCTGCAGTGAGGCAGCAGCTTGGGGAGATTCACGCCATATGGGGATCGGCTCCAGTTCTCCAGGGTTCTGTTTGGTGTGCAGTACGAAGCAGGGAGTGGCTGCATCCACATCCGAGTGCAGTGGACTCAGGCTGTTGTCAGTCAAACAGAATCCCATGTAGGCCGTGATGGAGAAGCCCAGTTCGTAGAACAAGTCACACCCCAGGATGTTGTCGCCATGACATGTCACTTGGAATGTGAATGCTGGAAGGATTCTTTACCCGTAGCATACCGAAAAGGTAACATTTCCTACCATGTCGGTTTTTATGTGTCCATAGCCAAACAGTTTCACCACGTCTGCCTTACTTGATTGCAGAGGAAAAAGCCTTCTAACAGTGGCCTTATTCATGAGGGACCTTGTAGCAGCAGTGTCCAGCAGCAGCGGTAGACTGACACCATATAACTCTACTGTGCACCACTTCAATGGCGTGTTGCTGGAGTCAACAGAACAAATGGTGGTTGGGCTGGGCCGACTGGGCAAGCGAGATGGTGGGCTTGCAGTAACCGAGCAACACAGTCTGGTGAAATGGTTGAGCTTACCGCAGTGTTGGAACCTCTGTCCTGTGGCTGGTCAGGCAAGTGTGCATGTGCGGTGTGAGAAAGAGCCACAGTTATCACAGGGTCGGCATGCTGTGGTACCTTGTTGTCCCGCGACGGTCACCTCAGGGCCATCATAAAGGAAGGTGGAGCCATCATGAGGAGACGTGAGGTTGAAGAGCTGAGCAGCCGGGATAATGGCTTGTGCCAGTAGAGCTGAATGTGGAGAGCACAGGTCAAGGGCCACTAGCTGTATTGCTAACTGGGCAGCCACTTCTAGCTGGGACGCCATTTCCACCGCCCTGGCTAATGGCAGGTCGTCTGGTGCCATTAAAAGCTTCTCCCGCATCTTCTAACTCATGGTGTGCTCCGCTAACTGGTCTTCCATCATCTCGTCTTCCAAGTGTCCAAACTTACACCTGCTAACCAAACAGCGGAGGTTGGCAACGTATTGTTGAACCGATTCACCCATTTGCTGTTGGGGCTGGCAAAACACAATTCTTCAGACCATTACGCTCTGTGGAGCAGCGGAATGTCCAGCCAACAAAGCCACACAATTGTCGTATGTGTCTGCAGGTCTGAAAGATATGCTGTCCCTCACTACCAAGACTGTGAATTAGCATGGCCCTTAGCCTAGCCTTGCTAGCTTTGGCTAGGTTGATGGCAGCTATGAAAGTTTCAAACAACTCATATCAGCGGGCCCATGGAATCGGCAGTTTACCAGGCAGGGCAAGGAAAGGTTGTAGAGGTGCAAGTAAGATCTCCATTCCCAGTGTCATGTGGGTCATCCTTGTCACCAACATCCTGTCTGATGAATGATCAGACAACGACCATGTGCTGCTTGATTGGGCTTAGCAACAATATAATACAGAGCAGCATGTAGATTAGAGCACAGGAAGAGGCAAGAGACCTCATGTCGCAGCGCTGCCCACTATATACTCCTAACGTACTGACGTCACCTGTGCATATCTGCAGTGCAGCACGTCATGCCATGTTGCATATACTACACACTGAGCAGTGATGGGGGATGAAAAGTTACACCAGGGTTATGAGGTCCAGTTAGAGAAAAAAATCCTCAAGCAATTGTCTACAGCATCACTACATCTAAGTTGCATTTTAATTAAGTGCCACATATTCTGAAGTAGCCTCATGGCTTTAATTCAATTCAATTCAATTCAACTTTATTTATATAGCGCCATTTCACAGCAACAGTCATCTCATAGCACTTTCAACTGTAGGGGAAACCCCCCACAATTGCAGAAAGACCCAAGCAATAAGGCAATCCCCTGTGAGCAAGCGCTTGGCGACGGTGGAGAGGAAAAATTCCCTTTTAACAGGAAGAAACCTCCAGCAGAACCAGGCTCAGGGAAGGGCAGTCATCTGCTGCGACTGGCTGAGGGGTGAGGGGATAGAGAAAATGAAAAGAACAGACATGTAGAGAACAAACAGCACGATGAGGACTCAATCTATGGGAGAGAACAAACAGATGTTAATGACCAGCCAAAAAATCAATCAATAAATATATATATGTGTATATATATATATATATATATATATATATATATATATATATACAGTATATGTGTGTATATGTAGTGTGTGTGTGTATATATACACTGGTTCCAAGGTTGTCATAGCCAGGAGCACACACACATATACACACACATATATATGTGTGTGTGTGTGTGTGTGTGTGTGTGTGTGTGTGTATATGTAGTGTGTGTGTGTATATATACACTGGTTCCAAGGTTGTCATAGCCAGGAGCGGCACTGGGGTTAAGCTCCCAGTGCTCATAAAATGCTCCTTACGGCGTGCGTCTCGAAAAGCCTCTGACAACTAAGTCCAACTCCTAGCCTGCCCGTGTGGTTTAGTCTCTAAGCCCGGCGGAACTGCTTTTACTAATAGGAGAAGGGTCGAGGGCGGATCTCTGGCGCCTTAAAACCAGATGCTTCGGGTAGATGGTGGCTCGTCAACCTGGGAAGGTAGCCCATCTAGGGGAAGGTAAACCCTGATTTCAAACCTCCGCTGCCTTGCGGCACACCCGGTCACGGGAAAGGCTTCGGGAGTCAACCCTGAGGAAAAAATCCGGAGTCGGAGCCCCTAAGGCAGTTCTCTGTTGTGCTCAATATCGTTCTGGCAGCTCCTGCGATGGCCCTGGTGCCAAACTATAGCAGCCCTGCTGTTCCTTTGGATTCATCAGTGATGTGGAGAGGGGGGACATACTGAATGGGTAACATCTTGTCCTCCATATCTTCCTGCCCAGGCTTGAATCCTACCAACACCCAACGCTGGAAGGTAGAACATTGGTGCGCATCGGCCTGTTCAGCCACAGGCGGTGCTGTTCCAGCAGAGTAGACGTTTAGAATTCTCTTCCATGGTCATCATAGACCGACGGAGGCCGACGAATATATACACTACCGTTCAAAAGTTTGGGGTCACTTAGAAATTTCCTTATTTTTGAAAGAAAAGCACTTTTTTTCAATGAAGATAACTTTAAACTAATCAGAAATACACTCTATACATTGCTAATGTGGTAAATGACTATTCTAGCTGCAAATGTCTGGTTTTTGGTGCAATATCTACATAGGTGTATAGAGGCCCATTTCCAGCAACTATCACTCCAGTGTTCTAATGGTACAATGTGTTTGCTCATTGCGTCAGAAGGCTAATGGATGATTAGAAAACCCTTGTGCAATCATGTTAGGTCTGCAATGCTGTAATTGCTACAAATGGAGGATTCTTTGACGAAAGCAAAGTTTGAAGGAAAAAATTATTATTTCAAATACAAATCATTATTTCTAACCTTGTCAATGTCTTGACTATATTTTCTATTCATTTTACAACTCATGGTGGTTAATAAAAGTGTGACTTTTCATGGAAAACACAAAATTGTCTGAGGTGACCCCAAAGTTTTGAACGGTAGTGTATCTATATCTATCTATCTATCTATCTATCTATCTATCTATCTATCTATCTATCTATCTATCTATCTATCTATCTATCTATCTATCTATCTATCTATATATTATCTATCTATCTATCTATCTATATCTATATATCTATCTATCTATATATCTATATATATATATATATATATATATATACGGTGGGGCAAAAAAGTATTTAGTCAGCCACCAACTGTGCAAGTTCTCCCACTTAAAAGATGAGAGAGGTCTCCAATGTTCATCATAGGTATACCTCAACTATGAGAGACAAAATGAGGAAAAAAAAAAACAGAAAATCACATTGAAGGATTTTTAATGAATTAATTGGTAAATTCCTCGGTAAAATAAGTATTTGGTCAATAACAAAAGTTCATCTCAATAATTTGTTATATACCCTTTGTTGGCAATGACAGAGGTCAAACGTTTTCTGTAAGTCTTTACAAGGTTTTCACACACTGTTGCTGGTATTTTGGCCCATTTCTCCATGCAGATCTCCTCTAGAGCAGTGATGTTTTGGGGCTGTCGCTGGGCAACACGGACTTTCAACTCCCTCCAAAGATTTTCTATGGGGTTGAGATCTGGAGACTGGCTAGGCCACTCCAGGAACTTGAAATGCTTCTTACGAAGCCACTCCTTCATTGCCCGTGCGGTGTGTTTAGGATCATTGCCATGCTGAAAGACCCAGCCACGTTTCATCTTCAATGCCCTTGCTGATGGGAGGAGGTTTTCACTCAAAATCTCACGACACATGGCGCCATTCATTCTTTCCTTTACACGGATCAGTTGTCCTGGTCCCTTTGCAGAAAAACAGCCCCAAAGCATGATGTTTCCACCCCCATGCTTCACAGTAGATATGGTGTTCTTTCTCCTCCAAACACGACAAGTTGCGTTTTTACAATAAAGTTCTATTTTGGTTTCATCTGACCATATGACATTCTCCCAATCCTCTTCTGGATCATCCAAATGCTCTCTAGCAAACTTCAGACGGGCCTGGACATGTACTGGCTTAAGCAGGGGGACACGTCTGGTACTGCAGGATTTGAGTCCATGGCGGCGTAGTGTGTTACTGATGGTAGCCTTTGTTACTTTGGTCCCAGCTGTCTGCAGGTCATTCACTAGGTCCCCCCGTGTGGTTCTGGGATTTTTGCTCACCGTTCTCGTGATCATTTTGACTCCGCAGGGTGAGATCTTGCGTGGAGCCCCAGATCGAGGAAGATTATCAGTGGTCTTGTATGTCTTCCATTTTCTAATAATTGCTCCCACAGTTGATTTCTTCACACCAAGCTGCTTACCTATTGCAGATTCAGTCATCCCAGCCTGGTGCAGGTCTACAATTTTGTTTTTGGTGTCCTTTGACAGCTCTTTGGTCTTGGTCATAGTGGAGTTTGGAGTCTGACTGTTTGAGGTAGTGGACAGGTGTGTTTTATACTAATAACAAGTTCAAACAGGTGCCATTAATACAGGTAAGGAGTGGAGGACAGAGGAGCCTCTTAAAGAAGAAGTTACAGGTCTGTGAGAGCCAGAAATCTTGCTTGTTTGTAGGTGACCAAATACTTATTTTACTGAGGAATTTACCAATTAATTCATTAAAAATCCTTCAATGTGATTTTCTGGATTTTTTTTCCTCATTTTGTCTCTCATAGTTGAGGTATACCTATGATGAAAATTGGAGACCTCTCTCATCTTTTAAGTGGGAGAACTTGCACAATTGGTGGCTGACTAAATAATTTTTTGCCCCACTGTATATATGTATATATATATACATACATACATGCATACATATATATATATATATATATATATATATATATATATATATATATATATATATATATATATATATATATATACGCCAGAAGAGCATCATCCTGCCGTCCTACACTGACCGGCTGGCAGGACCTAGCGGCCCCGGACTTGTGGCAGTAAACAGCTCGGAGATTAAGACGTTCGGTGAGAGAACACTGGTTTTATCTCTACATGGCCCCTCGTACAAGTGGACTTTTGTCATAGCAGCACTGTGTTGCCCAATCCTGGGAGCTGATTTTCTGTGTGTGCATGGTTTACCTGTGGATGTTGCTAACAGGCGCCTGGTTAATGCACTGTCCTTTGATTCTCTCCCCTGTATAGCTTGAGGGACCCGGGCAACAGCACAAGCCAATGTCACAGCTCCAGCCGGTAAGTTCCACGCACTGCTCACTCAGTTCCCAGCATTCACGGTCCTGACGTTTTCGGCGGCCATCGCTAAACACGGGGTGGAGCACTTTATCACCACCACCGGGCCGCCCGTTTTTGCAAGACCTTGGCGCTTGGACGCAGTTAAACTGGCCATAGCGCGCGAGGAGTTCGCCAACCTAGAAAGGTTGGGTATCATCAGGCGATCGAACAGCCCATGGGCATCCCCGCTACACATGGTCCCTAAGGCTGAGGGGTCGTGGCGACCGTGCGGTGATTTGTGCAGGTTGAACAACGCCACAACACACAACCGCTACCCGATTCCCCACATACAGGATTTTTCCGTTCACCTTGCCGGAGCACGCATTTTTTCCAAAATAGACCTGGTCCGCGGTTACCACCAGGTCCCAGTGCGCGTGGAGGACATACCCAAAACAGCGGTAATAATTCCATTCGGCTTATTCGAGTTCCTGCGCATGCCATTCGGGTTAAAAGGAGCGGCACAGACGTTCCAGCGCATGATGGATGCAGTGCTGTGCGATCTCCCGTTCGTGTTTGTCTACCTGGACAATATCCTGGTAGCCAGTGCGTCCGAAGACGAACACATAACCCACCTCAGGACGGTTTTCCGGAGGTTGGAGGAGCACGGGTTAATAATCAACCAGGCGAAATGCCAGTTCGGCGTGACGGAGATTGATTTTTGGGGGGCACCGCGTCCTTCCGGAAGGAGCGATCCCGTTGCCCGACAAAGTGCGCGCCGTGGCGGATTTTCCCCGGCCTCAGATGGTCAGGGCGCTACAAGAATTTTTTGGGATGGTGAACTTTTATAACCGTTTTCTTCCCCGCGCGGCGCTGCTCATGCAACCATTGTACGCCGCGCTGAAGAGACAGAAACCCGCGGATGGGGTCGAATGGACCCCGGAGTGAGAGCGGGCATTCTCGGAGGTTAAAGCAGCCCTGGCAAACGTCACACTGCTGGCTTATCCGGACCCGGCGGCCCGGATAGCGATCACCACCGACGCTTCAGACGTGACCATAGGGGCTGTCGTGGGGCAGCGCGTCGCCGGGGCTTGGCAGCCGCCCACCTTTTTCAGAAGAACTTTGCGCGACAGTGAACATAAATTGAACGTAAATTGACAATGCTATTGAGCTAGCCGGCCTACACACGCTCCGGGCAGAAAGAGCAGCAGATGACTCCGGTAAGACCAGAGGTAGGGCAGTGTGCATTTATATTAACAAGGCTTGGTGCACGAACTCTGTCACTGTTGAGAGACACTGCTCAGCTAACCTGGAGTTTCTGATGGTTAAATGTAGACCTTTCTATCTGCCACGCGAGTTCACTTGTACCATCATAACAGCTGCTTACATTTCTCCGGATGCTAATGCTAAGCTTGCTATGAAAGAACTGCATGCAGCTATTAGCAAACAACAAACTGCACACCCAGAGGCAGCATTTATTGTGGCGGGTGATTTTAACCACTCTAACCTCAAGACAGTGCTTCCTAAATTCTACCAGCATGTCTCCTGTCACACAAGAGGGGACAAAACATTAGACCATGTTTACACCAATATTGTGGGAGCCAACACAGCAACTCCCCTCCCCCACCTCGGTCAGTCTGATCACTTATCTTTGTTCCTTACCCCCAAGTATGTACCGCTCATCAACCGGGTGAAGCCATCAGTGAGGACCATCAAAGTGTGGCCAGAGGGGGTTGACTCTGTACTCCAGGAAAAATTTAGAAACACAGACTGGAGTATGTTCACCTCTCAGACTACCTGTGGCTCCCACATAAACATCAACTCTTACACCCACTCAGTCCTGGACCATATCAACACCACTATTGACAGTGTCACCACGGAAAGACAGATCACCACGTACCCAAATCAGAAGCCGTGGATGAACAGAGAAGTGCGGCTTCTGCTAAAAGCACGTAACAATGCCTTTAGATCTGGTGACGCACAGGCCTACAGTTCATTCAGGGCAGATCTGAAGAGGGGCATCAAGAAGGCCAAGCACAGCTACAAGCTGAAGGTGGAGGAACATTTTGGGGACTCTGACCCCCGACGCATGTGGCAGGGCATTCAAGCTATCTCTGATTATAAGCCCAGCAACTCCATACCTATAGCCATGACTGTGTCCTTTCTCAATGAGCTAAATGACTTCTATGCTCGTTTTGACAGGGACAATAATGAAAAGAACATCAATCTCCCACCCTCTGACGACCTCCACCACCTCACACTCACCCACACCGATGTCCGTAACGCACTGAGTCATGTCAACGTACGTAAGGCTGCTGGCCCTGACGGCATTCCTGGGCGTGTGCTGAGGGCATGCGCTGAGCAGCTGGCAGGGGTCTTCACAGACATCTTCAACCTGTCCCTGGCCCAGGCCGTGGTACCAGCGTGCTTCAAGACCACTTCTATAGTACCAGTGCCGAAATATTCAACACCGTAGTGCCTAAATGACTATCGCCCTGTGGCACTGACGCCCATAGTCATGAAGTGCTTTGAGCGACTGGTCTTGGCACAGCTCAAAAAAGGCCTGCCCCCTACACTGGACCCTCACCAGTTTGCCTACCGGAGCAACAGGAGTACAAAGGATGCGGTTTGTACAGCGCTGCACTATGTACTCTCACACCTGGATGACAAGAACACCTACGCAAGAATGCTGTTTGTTGACTTCAGCTCAGCATTCAACACAGTTATCCCCTCCAAGTTGATCACTAAACTTGGGGACCTGGGAATCAGTACCTCCACCTGCAACTGGATCATGGATTTTCTGACCAACAGACCCCAGCATGTTAGGTCAGGCCCCAACCGTTCTTCCGTCATTACACTCAACACTGGTGTACCACAGGGCTGTGCGCTCAGCCCATTCCTCTACTCCCTCTTCACCCATGACTGCCGGCCTATGTATGGATCCAATTCCATCATAAAGTTCGCAGATGACACCACGGTGATCGGACTAATCAGGGACAACGATGAGTCAGAGTACAGGACAGAGGTTGAGCACTTGGCTACTTGGTGCGCTGACAGTAACCTGCTCCTTAACACCAGCAAAACCAAGGAGCTCATAGTGGACTACAGGAAGGAGAGGGGAGAGACACATGACCCCATCCATATCAATGGCATAGCTGTTGAACGTGTCCCCAGCTTCAAATTCCTGGGGACCCACATCTCGGAGGACCTGTCCTGGTCAGTTAACACCACCAACCTGATCAAGAAGGCCCATCAGTGCCTCTTCTTCTTGAGGACACTGAAGAAGAACCATCTGTCAACTGACATCCTGGGCAACTTCTACCGCTGCATGATAGAGAGCACCCTGACATACTGTGTCACAGTCTGGTATAGGAGCTGCTCTGTCGCTGACCGTAAGGCACTGCAGCGGGTGGTGAAAACCGCCCAACGCATCACAGGGACTCCACTTCCAGTTATAGAGGACGTCTACAGGAAAAGATGTTTGCGCCGGGCACGCAGCATTCTTAGGGACTCCAACCATCCTGCTCATAGACTGTTCCATCTTCTCCCCTCCAGAAGGCATTTCAGAAGCCTTCGGACTAGAACCAGCAGGTTTAGAAACAGTTTCTTTCCAACAGCTGTCACGTTATTGAACTTAGTTCCCCGCTGACTCTCTTACCATCATCTCTTACCATCCTCACCTGTACATAACTGCACATCTAATTTATTGTACATTATTTGCACATAACAGTACTCTTAACTTTCTGCACTGCTGCATATATTTGCTTAAATTGCACATACTGTCAATTACTGTATATACTGCACTGCTGTCCTTTGCACTTCTGATTGGATGCTAAACTGTGTTTTGTTACCTTGTATTTATGCATGTGTAATGACAATAAAGTTGAATCTAATCTAAAATCTAATCTAAATACAGCGCGCTCAACAGAGAGTTGCTGGCTCTCCACCTGGCCATACGCCACTTCCACTTCTGGCTGGAAGGGCACAGCTTCACCGCGTTCGTGGACCACAAGCCACTAACGTTCGCAACGGCCAAGGTTTCAGAACCATGGTCGGGCCGGCAGCAGAGACAGCTGGCCAAGATCTCAGAGTTTACTACCAATATTCAGCATGTGTCGGGCAAACTGAATGTGGTGGCGGACTGCCTCTCGCGCGCCGTGGTGGCCCCGGTCTACGTGGGGATAGATTACGCAGTCATGGCCGCGGAGCAGATTAGCGATGCAGACATGCATGTGCTTCAGTCCGGACCAACAGGGTTAAGGCTGGAGAGCATGCCCCCCCCCCCCCAATCTGCGATGTCTCCACGGGACGCCCGCGTCCGGTGGTCCCGGTCACGTGGCGCCGCCGCGTGTTTGAGTTGGTTCACACACTGGTGCACCCAGGAGTGCGCGCGTCAGTCAAAATGGTGGGAAAGAAGTTCGTGTGGCTGAGCCTTCGCAAACAAGTAAAAGAGTGGGCTGCGGCCTGCGTGGCGTGCCAATGAGCCAAGGTACACAGACACACGAAGGCTCCCTTGGAGCCGTTTTGGGTACCGGCTAAGAGGTTCGACCATGTTCACGTGGACCTCGTGGGCCCCCTCCCGCCATCACAGGGGTGCACACACCTCCTGACAGTGGTGGACCGCACTACGCGCTGGCCAGAAGCAGTCCCGCTGGCGGCAACCACGTCCGTGGACGTGGCATGTGCTTTTTAACAGCATGGGTGGCGCGTTTTGGAGTCTCGTCGGCCATTACGTCCGACAGGGGACCTCAATTTGTTTCCGACCTCTGGTCCATGATGGCCCGCAACCTGGGTGTTGCAATTCATCGCACAACCACGTACAACCCACAGGCCAATGGGTTATGCGAGTGTAACCCAGCTGAGAAAATTACCCTTTTTTTCTCAGATGTCAATTGTATTAATACAATTGTGTGATTTTATTTTGAAAACCGACTATCTTGGGGAAGAGGAAGCGTGATCCTCATCATCCAACTTTTAAATTTCCGTTTCATGGTCACGTTGGGTGATCTGGGTCTTTCCATTCGTTAAGAGTGATATTAGCCCCGCCTTCCGAGTAGAGGCAGCGAGCGCACACTCGGAGTTCAGTCTTTCACGATATGAGCGTGGACGAGAGAGGTTGTGAAGTGGTCTGATTCACACAGATACCTCTTCCTGGTGAGTTTCATTCAGAAAGATGCTATAAATGGATCTAAACACTCTCCAAATGCTAATTTGCAACCTTTATTATCCTAAGTTGACGGGAGCACGAGCGTGAGGGGCATTGTGGCTGTGTCCTTTGCTGTGTTCACACTGAGACCTCATCTTGGTGAGTCAGATACATGCTAACGTTAGCATTATGTTAATGCTAGTCACAAGTGGATTTTTTCCTGTTTAAAAGCAATGGAAAAGGCTGTCTTTGTGTCTGTATGGTTTTCCTAAATGTGATTTCAGTTCCCAACAGTATGCTGAAGTACTTTTAGTTCTTATGCACTATTTCTGTCAAAAGAAATGTGTAGGTTGATGCTAAAAGCACATGGTGTTGGTTCCCTATGTAAAAGCATAGGTTATGCTAAACCCAGTAGCTCAGACCCGGGTTTTTTAAAAGGGAATATTGGAAGTGATGGGACAGTATATTCCCTGGTTATGTGATAACTTAATTGTATTTCATTTCATGATTTACAGAGACAAGGTTAGAGAGGATTAATCATAATTTCATGGTTAAATGATGTAGAGAAGAACAGAGGAATTCATTTAATTGGTTACATGAAAAAAAGGGTATTTCATGTGCTACCAGAGAGATTGTGAGAAAAAGAACACATGCATGTAAGATGTAAGATGTGAAATGTAAGATATTACTATATTGCTGGATTGTGATAATAGTAATATGAGAGAAGAATTTAAACACTAGGCTATGGTGGTTTATAAGAAAGGACTGGAAGACGAATTACTCTAGCTGTAAACAATAATACCATTATTGTCATGCAGGCTAGGTTTTTTTGGTTGCCGATCAAGAACCTTCTGGATCCTGGATTCTCTCCGAATGGAGATGGCGAGCCTGACCCGAGACTGAACCGAGATTGACCTGAGATCTAACCAGGATCTCGATTGAAGAGCACCCTTCCTCTCTCCAGTGCCCAGGATTTAAAGTGGTAACAACCCAAGTTGCCGCTTTAAAAGAGGAAAAGCAACCTGAGTCTGGAGATACAAGATATCTTGACTGGTCAAACGACTAACCCAAAAGGACAAACAAACACTGAGCTCAGTAGGACATCTTTGGGGTTTTATTTCATATCTGCCGTTGTATATTTGTATAGTGGTAAATTGTCTGTATATATTGCTCACTTTTTTCCCTATAAATAACAACCATTATTGTTCATTTCTTGCCTCCAGCTATTTCATTCAACACTCACTTTAATTCCCTATTGTAACCCTTACGAACCTAGCAACTGGTCTACACTTAATTATTCCCCTTACCTAATTAACATAAGGCAAGGGTTACAATAAAAAGTGGCGAGCCAGCCAAGGGCCTTTTTCTTCTTTCCCTTACGTTATTTCAAGCCTATACGTACCCAAAATGGATATTGTTGAACTTGAATCTGTGAAAATTCCAAATGCAGTGATAGTGAGTGAAATCGCTGGAGATGAGCAACTTGATGAAGTGACTGAGTTTTTGAAACGGTATGGATCGATTTTAAGAGTCATAATAGTAACAGATAGTAAGTCTGAGTTTTTTCCAGAGTGCTATTTTTGAGTATCACTCGGGTATTGCTTTTGAAACTCTTGACCCATTGCCATGTACTCATGTATCTGATAGTGGAGCCAGCTATATGATGCAATCTCTTGCCAGTGTTTACATGCACCGTGTAGGGAGCGAAATGACCAAGTCATTTCTCACTAAAATTAAAAACCTAGCAAAGATGAGGTGCAGAGATTTTGCAGATGTCCTGAAATACGTGATGTTACGGATGTCTGAGGCAATCAAAGAATCTGAAAATGATCAATCAGAGTAAGTTAAGTTACCTGATAACTTACCTGAAGCTTTCTTAGATGAATCTCAACCTCAGCCTTCTGCAGCTGAGCCCAGTATTCAAGGTGCACAGCCAACTAACCAGTCGAATCACACGGTGAGCACCCCAGCTCAAAGTATGCCCACCATTTCTGCACATGATTTAAATCCCCCAGAAGTGCAACGTGTGGTAGAGCACATTGTAAAAAGGGAAGATTTTTCTGTGCAGCCGTTTTCACAAAAGCTCGGAGCTTTTTCTGGCAAAGACCTCCGACCAACTTATGAGCTAGATTATGATACTTGGCGCTCCAATGTAGAATTAATCTTGACTGATCCTGCTATGTCCAAACTGCAACAATCCCGAAAGATCATTGAGTCTCTTTTACCCCCAGCATCTGATGCAGTCAAGCACTTGAACCCCAACAGCTCACCATCAGAATACCTTCAGCTGTTAGATTCTGCTTATGGTACAGTTCAAGATGGCGGAGAGCTTTACGCCAGGTTTATTGACACCTTCCAAAACACAGGTGAGAAACCCTCGTCATATCTACAACGTCTTCACGTAGCTTTGACTCACACTGTGAAGCGTGGTGGCGCTTCAAGCCAGGATTTTGACAGGCTGCTTGTCACACAGTTTTGTCGAGGTTGTTGGGATGATTCCTTTTTAACTGCACTCCAGTTAAAACAAAAACCCCAAAGAAACCCCCAAAAAAACCCAAACCCCAAAGACATCTTTGGGGTTTTATTTCATACCGGCCGTTGTATATTTGTATAGTGGTAAATTGTCTGTATATATTGCTCACTTTTTCCCCTATAAATAACAACCATTATTGCTCATTTCTTGCCTCCAGCTATTTCATTCCACACTCACTTTAATTCCCTATTGTAACCCTTACGAACCTAGCAACTGGTCTACACTTAATTATTCCCCTTACCTAATTAACATAAGGCAAGGGTTACACGAGCCTTTTCATAGATCACTGAAAGCAGCACTCAGGGCTTCACTGACTGATGCAAATCGGGTAGACAGATTGCCATGGGTTTTATTGGGGTTGCGCTCCGCTCCAAAAGAGGATTTGGAAGCTTCCCGGGCAGAGCTTGTTTTTGCGGAGCCCCTACGGCTGCCCAGGGAATTTCTGCCAGATAATCCCGCGCCGGACAGCTGCCCGTCTCAGCTTTTGCAGCGTAGTGCAAACACAGGCACGCTGCCGGGCCTGGCCCACCACTGTGTTCCACGTGCTTTCGTGCCTAAAACTTTGAAGAACGCGGAGTTTGTGTTTGTCAGACACGACGCCCACCGCTCTCCATTGCGCCCACCCTATGATGGACCGTTCAGAGTGCTGGAAACAGGGGATAAGCATTTTTTGCTAGACTTGGGGGGTTGGCGGGAGAAAATTGGCATAGACAGAATCAAACCCGCCTTTGTAGTGGCAGACGAGCAAGTGCTGTTGGCTAGGGCCCCTCGGCGTGGAAGACCCCCAAGGAGAGCTCCCCAGGGAAACAATTCACCAAGGCAGCCACACGGACAGACCGAAGTTCCCCCCCTTTCGCCACGGCCCACCCGCAGTCAGACACACTCCCAGCAGCCCCCCACCGGCACAGCAGTGCCACGGAGGCGGTAAACCCCAGTTACAGCAGATATGGGAGGAGACTGAAGCCAAAACAACGTGTGGACTAATGTTCTATCTAAGATGCTGGGGGGGGGGGCGATGTGGGGAGTCAGGTTATGTAGCATCTCAGACAGAGACAGTGAAAAAACATGGGAGGGGTTCCTGGGGATATAGCAGGAAGGAGTCAGGGACATAGGGGGTTGAAAGCAGTGTAATGTAAATGTCATGCTGTGTGATGAGAAATGCCATGTAAAGGTGTGAAGAGTGAGTGGGGTAAAAGTGGAGATCGTGCTGTAATGATTCAGTCTCTTCTGTGCTTGAGAGATGTGTGTGTGGAATAAATCGTCTGTCCATAAACCTGCCTCTTTATTCACACACTCCACTATATTATATATATATATATATTTCATTGAGAGTGAAGAAAGGAGTGAAGCCCAGTGCATTATTATTGAAGGTCCCCCGGCTGTCTAAACCTATTAGCAACATAACTAAGGGAGGTTTCAGAGACACATGATCCCTCCCTAATTGTAGGCTATATCAAAAAGGAAGGTTTTAACCTTATTCTTAAAAACAGAGATTGAGTCTGACTCCCGAATCCAGATTGGCAGCTGGTTCCACAGGAGAGGAGCCTGATCACTGAAGGATGTGCCTCCCATTGTTCTTTTGGAGATTCTAGGTATTACAAGTAATCCAGCATTTTGGGAGCGTAGTGCTCTGTTAGGATAATAGGGTAGTATCAGATCTTTTAAATAAAAGGGGCCTGATTGTTTAGAGCTTTGGAAGAAAGAAGAAGGATTTTAAACTTAATTCTAAACTCTATGGGAAGCCAATGAAGGGAGGCCAGAACCGGAGATATATGAGTGTTGCTATCCCTGTGCTGTTGCAATCCTAGAATTTTCCCATTGTGGGACTAATAAAGGCATATCTTATCTTATCTTATATGATCTCTCTTTCTAGTACCTGTTAAAACTCTTGCTGCAGTATTTTGGATCAACTGAAGACTTTTTAAAGATGTTTTAGGACAACCTGATAATAAAGAGTTACAGTAATCTAATCTAGAGCTAACAAAAAGCGTGGATCAGTTCCTCAGCATTGCTCTGAGACAAGATGCTACTAATCTTGGCAATATTATGCAAATGATAGAAGGCAGTCTTCAAAACAAATTTAATATGTGAAATGAAAAACAGATCTTGATCAAAAATAACTCTGAGGTTCCTCACAGGGCTATTAAGCGAAAGAGTAACTGCATTCAAACTAAAATGTTTGATTTGGAATGGTATTTCTCAGGTTTTCTGGATCAACAAGAATGACTTCAGTCTTATCTGAATTTAATAGCAGGAAATTACAAGTCATCCAAGCTTTGATTTCCTTAAGACAGGCTTCTAACTTTGCTAATTGATTACTATCATCTGGCTTCACTGACAGGTATAATTGTGTGTCATCTGCATAACAATGAAAATGTATACAGTGCTTTCTAATAATGTTGCCTGACGGGAGCATATATAAACTAAAAAGAGTAGGGCCTAGCACAGATCCCTGTGGAACTCCATGACTGAGCTTTGAGTTGGAAGAAAACTCATTACTGACACGAAAAAACTGGAACCTATCAGATAAATAAGATCTAAACCACTGCAACGAAATTCCATTAAGTCCAACATAGTGTTCTAATCTATCAAGTAGAATATTATGATCGATAGTATCAAAAGCTGCACTAAGGTCTAAAAGGACAAGTACAGAAACAAGTCCATTATCAGATGTGATCAGAAGGTCATTAGTGACCTTCACGAAGGCTGTTTTGTTACTATGATGGATTCTAAACCCAGATTGAAAGTCTTCAAATAAACCATTTCCCTGCAAGTGGTCAAATAATTGCATAGCAACATCTGTTTCTAAGATTTTTGAAATGAAAGGGAGATTAGAGATTGGTCTATAGTTAGCTAAAACTCCTGGATCCAGCGTTGGCTTTTGAGTAAGGGTTTAATTACAGCAGTTTTAAAAGCCTGTGGTACATGGCCTAAAGTTAATGAAGAATTGATTATTTGAATAATAAATCTACCAATAAATGGGAAGATTTCTTTAAATAACCTGGTAGAAATAAAGTCTAAAAGACAAGTTGAAGGCTTGGATGAGGAAATTATTTTGTCACACTCTAAAAGGTCAGTTGAAGTAAACTCATCCAAACAGATATCAATTGAAGGAGTTGTAGTAGTTACTGTATTTAAGTTAACGGTGGGAAGAATCTGAATATTATTGAAAAAGTTCATAAAGTCCTGACTGGTAAGCTCTAAGGGAATGCTAGGATTGACAGAGTCCTGACTCTTTGTCAGCCTGGCTACAGTGCTGAAAAGAAACCTGGGATTATTTTTGTTCTCTTCTATTAATGCAGAATAATAACTCATTCTAGCTTTTCTCAGATATTTTTTTTATAAATTAAAAGATGATTTCTCCAAGCTAAATAGATTTCAGGGCAGCATGGTGGCGCAGTGGTTAGCACTGCGGCACCACAGCAACTCACCCTTGGCCGGGGAATCCTGGGTTCAATCCTAGCCCCCGACCAACAGTGATCTGTGTGGAGTTTGCATGTTGTCTGCGTGGGTTTACGCCGGCATTTCTCCGGTTTTCTACCAACTGAGCCACCACTCCGGTACCGACTGAGCCACCACTCCGGTGGCTCAGTTCTGGGATTTTGACAGTTTAAATAACCAGAGGGAGTTGATTCATTTAAACCAACATAATCCTCTTGCCCTAACCAAGTCTCTGTAAGAGATATTAAATCAATCTGATGATCAATTAACAGATCATGGACTAGCAGAGACTTGGAAGTTAGAGACCTAATATTTAACAAACCATATTTAATTTTTAAATTATGAGGAGGAACAGAGGCCAAATCAATCAATTTAGAGGCTTCAAGTTTAATTTGAGTTTTACCAGCTTTTTGTTTAATCACTTTGGGATGCTTATACATTATATTTTTATTTACTTTGGAGGGAGCAGACAATGATTCTCTGTTGGGGAAGACAGGGACTAGTTAAAGGGTACCTGTGGTGATCGTCTAAACGCATTCAACTTGAAAACATTAGGCAAAGTATTTGTTTTTTGGTTAAATAATTATTGCCAGCAATATACCACCAGAGAAATATGCAAATACGACCGCAGGCATGGCCAGCCAATGAAAACTCTGCGCACAGCCATGACACATGCGGATGTGATGTCATTACGTTGCTACTGAACAGTCAATGCTCCGCCTGTATGAGCGACTAGGGTGCTTTTGTGAGTGTTTTTATTCTATTATGGCTGAATTGTCGGACTCTGAGGAAGAATTCGTCCAACATGGCTACAGGTTTGAGCCAGAAAGGTCTTCTGAGGGTGAAAGTGACGAAGTGGTCCTCACACACAACGCAATTTCGTCTGAAAGGATTCGTCTGTGCCCTGTTCCGAGATTGCGCAATCACTTTTCCGCTACGATCTTCTGACAAGGTGAGCTGGGTTTGGGTACACAAAAGAAGTGTTTATCTTTGTTTTTTCACTTATTATTGAGACATCCAAAGGCTTTACATTCCGCCATGTTGCGATAGCCATATCGCATTGTATGTTTTTGTTGTTACAAGAGCGCCGAGTGTCTGCTACTCTGTATATAGCAACATCGGCCGTCTGGCGGCCGTTACGACCTCAGATCAGACAAGACGACCCGCTGAATTTAAGCATTTATTTATTTATTTTCTACTCGTTTTAGTTCTGCATTTAATATGAACCCTGAGTTTGAAATAAACGTTTGAATTTGAATTTGAATATCCTGAAAGCCACTGCTCATCCGGGCACTCCAGGCTCAGCCAATATTGATCCAGATCGCGGTAGCCACGATACTACGTCACAGGAAGCATCCTGGCAGGCCATGTAGCTGCTAGTATGGCTGCTCGCATGTTTTGCAGACATAGCTGAACCAGCACATCAGCAATGGATTTATATCACATTGCTTTGAATTTGAACTTGAACTTAAACTTGAACTAGAACGTGAGACAGGGGCTCAATATAATATCTTTTTTTTTTCACGACCACCACAGGTACGCTTTAAGGGGTGGCAGATGAAGGGAAGCTGCAGAGAGGCGTGTAAGACTGCGACTCTGCTTCCTGGTCCCAACTCTGAGTTGTCAAGGTTTTGGAAATTTGGATAAAAAAGATGCCAGATTGTTAGATAAATGGGACACCCCATCCAAAGTGGGATGGACGCTGTCTCGTCTAATAAGACCAGGTTTTCCCCAAAGTGAGTTCCATTTGTCGATGTAGCCCACGTCGTTTGCAGGACACCACACAGACAGCCAGCGGTTGAAGGATGACAAGTGGCTAAACATGTCATCACTGGTCAGATTGGGGAGGGGCCCCAGAGAATACTACAGAGGCAGACATTGTTTTGGCAAAGTCACACACCGATTTCATGTTAAGTTTTGTGACTTCCGACTGCCGGAGTCTGATGTCATGGCCGGAGTGGTGGCTCAGTTGGTAGAGCATCCGCCCCACGCCCGGGAGGCAGGGGTTCAAATCCCGGCCGGGTCATGCCGAAGACCATTTAAAAGCGGAACTTCCTGCCGTCCAGCTTGGTGCTCAGCAATAATGGAATGGAGTAGGGAAATCTGTGGTGGTGCCTTGCATGGCTGCGGCCCCTCTCATTCTATATATGGTGTGTGTGATTAACACTGTAAATAGGAGAAACACAATTTTGTTCTACTATACATGATTGGTTGAATGACAATAAAGGGTGATTTTAATTTTTAATAATTTAATGCCGACGTGGATAACAATTGTGGAGTATTTACAGTTACTTTTAGCCAGCATTTTCAAATTTGACTTGATGTCGCCTGCTCTGGCCCCAGGAATGCATTTGACTATGGCCACTGGAGTCTCTAGGTTCATGTTTCTAACTACAGAGTCGCCAATGATCAGAGTTTTTTTCCTCAGCGGGTGTGTCACTGAGCGGGAAAAGCGATTAGAAACATGAACAGGTTGGTGGTGAACCGGGGCCTTGCGATTAGGCTTCCTTCTCACCATCACCCACCCAGTCTCCTCGCTACTGAGGAGGACCAGAGGACCGCTAGCAGGCCGCCCTATGCTAGGGAGCTCCGCTGCAGCTAAGGGGCATCTGTCATTATTAACTGGCGCAGACGGTGTTTCAATGCAGCAGAGCCAGGATTCCAAATCAGACAACCTCGCCTTGAGCGCCTCAAACAGACAACTTTTATTACATTTACTGTTATCACTAAAAGAGGCAGAGGTGTAGCTAAACATCTGATAGAGAGAGCACACCAGAAGAGAAGGGGAAGGAGAGCTAGTAGCCATAGCCAGTTGCTAACCCGAAGCTAACACAATCACCAATGAAAGGTGAACAGAAGGCTAAAGAGGGTGATTAGATGACACTGCGTGTGCACACATGTGCAAGAGGCTTGATAAACAGAAGTGAGAGCTAACGGTAGAAGGAAAAAAGTGATTAAAATACAATTAAAGGCAAAATCCTCAGTAGAATGAGGAAAGCTAACTACAGAGCAAGCCACACAGACAGCCAGCAACACAGGAAGTGACGATATGTTACCACAGGAAGCCACAGGAAAGCCTTTAAAGGTCTGATGACACGTTTTTGACCTTTTTTCGCATGTTGTGTAAACCCAAAAGTCATTGTCAGTGATCAATATAATGTTTACAACTGCTCCTGCATAAACTAGTTATCATCAAAAAACAGCAGCCGCTGACTGGACTGTGGAGCTGCCCACCGAATTAAGGGCGGCACCCCCATGACGTAATCGACAGAACGGACTCTGTTCTTGTTGACTGGAATGACAGCAGCTTTGTGGCTCAGTTTCTCTGGTTTCTTGTTTTAATTTTACGGCTATGCCTTCGTGTTGTGTCGCAGGCTTAGAAAAAGCGTGTGATGTGTGAAAGACCACATCACAAGCTTCAGCTCCAACTATCTGAGCCCGCTCTCCCCCTGCGCTTTTATGCAGGAAGAGCGCGAGGAGGGGAAGGATTAATGGATTTACGCGCAGCTTTGACCTACTTTCTCTGATCGCACGCCGGTCCGGGCACATCCCCTCTCTCATTATCAACAGGTGATTCTGATCCTGCTGATCATGTTTCCCAGTCCTCGCCCAGGTGCTTGTCATCACACCATCACCAGCAGTGTGTTAATGGCAAACGGCCACCAAAATGTACACACACTGCTGGTCAATAGTATTGTCATCTGTGCTGTTAGTCTGCCAGTATTTTCAGCACTCTCACCACGTGTTTGCCACTCCACACAGCCGTGGTTCTCGTGCATCCTTGAAGCGATGTCGGCTCTAGTGCACAACCGTGGTTAATACGTCTCCTTTCCATGTTCGTTGAGCGATGTCAGCCCCGAATGCCTACTGTTTGTGTTTCTGTATATTATTTGTAAGTCTTCACCTTTTTGGGAATTGTCTGTCGTTTTATATTAAATGTGTTGTGGTGAATCCTGCGCTTAAATCCTCGTTATTTCATGCGCCCTCTCCCTGCCCTGCATAAGAGCGCATGGAGAGGGATGATTTACGCACAAATAACAAGGATTTACACGCAGGATTCACCACAGCACATTTAATATAGAACGACAGACAATTCCCAAAAAGGTGAAGAGTTACAAATAACATACAGAAACACAAACAGTTGGTGTTTGGGGTCGACATCGCTCAGCGAACATGGAGAGGAGACGTATTAACCACGGTTGCACACCAGAGCTGACATCGCTACAACGGGCGCAACAGAACCACGGCTGTGTGGAGTGGTTAACACGTCATCATGATAATGTTGGCAACATTGGCTGGCTGACAACACGGCAGATGATGCACACAAAACATGAACAGCTGATTGTCACTGAGTCTGACTCGCTAGGCACAATGCCCGCTTGGCACGACTCAAACCTATACGGTTTGATGCCCCTAGATTTCCCCTAGATTTTTTTTTTTCACTTCCAGCGCCACACGAGTTGGCTGCCTTTTGCAACAGCGGCTCAATTCTGAGTCTTTTTATCTTCCTTCTTCTTTCTGATCCGGTGATAACTTTCTGATCCGGCACACCTTTCACTCTATATATATCACGGACACACAGATCGCCCCAAAGGTCTCCCGAGTCGGCGGACGGAGCCTCTGTTTACAGCAGGAGATGATACAGCAGGGAAGAGCTAGCTAGCACTCAACCGCCACCCGGTGCTAACGGAGAAACTCGACATACCGGGAGAACTGAAGCGAAAACGACGCGGATGCCGGGCTGGAGTTTAGGCGGCGTGCAAGAAATATAAGATAGAATAATAAAGAGCGATGGCAAGAACCAAGCAGACCGCCCGTAAATCTACTGGAGGAAAAGTCCCCAGGAAGCAGCTGGCCACCAAGGCTGCTCGGAAAAGCGCTCCGGCCACCCCACCGGCGGAGTGAAGAAGCCTCACCATTACAGGCCCGGTACCGTGGCTCTGAGAGAGATCCGTCGCTACCAGAAATCCACGGAGCTGCTCATCCGTAAGCTGCCCTTCCAGCGCCTGGTGAGGGAGATCGCTCAGGACTTCAAGACCGACCTGCGCTTCCAGAGCTCCGCCGTCATGGCTCTGCAGGAGGCCAGCGAGGCCCACCTGGTGGGTCTCTTCGAGGACACCAGCCTGTGCGCCATCCACGCCAAGAGGGTCACCATCATGCCCAAAGACATCCAGCTGGGCCGCCGCATCCGCGGAGAGAGAGCTTAGACTTTCTGCTGCACATCCACCAACCACAATGCTCCGCACTGTGTGTCTATATATATATATATATATATATATATATATATATATTTATATGTACATATGTATACTAGCTGCTCTTGTTTTTTTCTTGCCTTCTGATTGTTTTCTCTGAGTGTTGCTATCCCTGTGCTGTTGCAATCCTGGAATTTCCCCATTATGGGACTAATAAAGGCTTATCTTATCTTATCTTATTCTTCATTGTCATCCCATTCTTCGGAACTATAATCATCTGAAGATTGAACAACACAAACCAATTCCAGACTACATGTGCTGGAACCATGCTCGATGTTTTCAACCGCTTCCATCCTGTGTGTTAAACCCACTCACAGGAGTATGTTGTGCGTATTTATTGCAGGGAGTGCCAAACAGTTCAAAATAACAGATGAATGTACAGGATGAGATTCAACAGTTCAACATAACAGGTGAGTAGTACGGGATACACAAGGATGTCCTCCAGGATGCTCTACAGAACAGGTGAGTAAGACATAGGGAAAAAATGTTACGTGGCAGACGGGACTGCAGAGGAGGAAAGGGAAAGTGCCCCGGGGAAAGGAGCCCGCCAGGCAGAGCTGGACGGCAGGGGCGAAACAGTCAGTACTCACATAAGGCTGGAACAGTCCGAGTAGATCCAAGTGATTATCCAGACGAACACAAACAACCAGTTACAGATAAACAATGCCACCCAGTGCGATGTGGTGCCGAAGAGCTGGCAGGGCATCTAGACGTGAGTGGCAGAGTACTAACACTGAGGGAAACTACACAGTGTAGGACTAGTGTTAGACTACAATGATCCGGCAATCTCTTCCAGCAGAGGCAGGGCTAAATAATGCCAACCCTAATGAGGAAAGAGATTGCCGGTGTGTGTAATGAGAGTGAGTGTGAAGACTGAGTGGGCAGCACCAATGGAAACAGCTGCGTGACAGGATGTCAGTAAACATGTGGTTGAGGATGAGTGGGTGTGTGTATGTGTGTAAGAGTGTGCATGGGAGAAAATGTATGTATGCGTGTGAGTGAGTGCGTGAACAAGGGAGTGACAGTGATAATGAAGTACAGCTGGTCAAACTGGCAGGAGAGGGAGGCGTGGCCGAGCTGTCAGGGAGCTGAGCAGACCCCAGAGGCTCCCTGAGAGCACCTGATGGAAATAAGACAAAATACACAAAAGAGTGAACAGCCACCGCATCACAGAACTGGGCCTGAACATCAAGCCCAGTTCATGACAAATTAATGCATTTGTGTCAGTGTTTCTTCAATCATAGCTGCAACTCAAGAGCTAACACAGACTAACCAAATGCAATGAAATAGGCACTGCATGGCTAAAGCTATCATGAGTGGGAATAAAGGGATGGAGTTAAAATGTAAATTTTGCCAAAACTGAACTCCCAGTAATTTGAGGGTTACAGCTCTGGGTCTGGATAGGACATTGTCTGAGTCTAGATTTCGGATTACTGACCCCTTGTGAGGAACCGAGCTGGTTAGACACGAGGACACAGTAGTAATTTTAGAAAATAAAGGGGGTGTGGAGCGTGTAAATAACGAGGCGGATTTGGCTCAGACGATTTATTACACATCTCACACAAAGAAGCATAGACAGAATGACATCTCAGCAGAGACTCTTCTCTTAAATAACATGGCATTCCTCTAGAAGTTTCTAACACACAAAAGGTCACACTGCATTCACTTCATTCATCCTTCACACCTCCCTGTTATCTCACTAGGGAACCTCTGCTCTTTGTTCTTGTCTAAGATGTTACACAATTATGCTCTCCCATGCACTGCCATACCCCCCCCCCCCCCCACGAGCATCTTGGATAGAACAATAGAATAACAGTCCGTATGCTGTGATAGAACCATTAAACATCAATCCACATGCTGCTTGGGCTTCAGTCTTCTCCCGTATCTGCTGTAACCAGGATTCCCCGCCTCCGCGGCGCTGTCATGCTGGGGAGTTGATGTTTGGGGGGTAAAACTTTTTGTCTGTCCGTGTGGGTGCTCTGGGGAATCTTTTCTCTGGGGAGCTCCCCGTGTGGGGTCTTCCACGCCGAGGGGCCCTCGCCAACAGCACTTGCCTCGTCTGCCACAACGAAAGCGGGTTTGAGTCTGTCTATGCCAATCTTTTCCCTCCTACCCCCAAATTTAGCAAAAAATGCTTGTCCCCCTGTTTCCAGCACTCTGACCGGTTCCATTCATAGGGTGGGTGCAGTGGAGGGCGATGGGCGTCGTGTCTGACAAACACGAACTCCGCGTTTTTCAAAGTTTTTAGGCACAAAAATCGAACGGAAAACTGTGGTGGGCAGGGCCCGGCAGCGTGCTTGTGTCTATGCAACGCTGCAAACAGCTGAGACGGGGGAGCTGCTCGGCGAGGGATTATCTGGCAGAAACTCCCCGGGCAGCCAAAGTGGGTTGCGCAAAAACGAGTTCTGCCGGGAAGCTTCCAGATCCTCTTTAGGCGCAGAACGTAACCCCAATAAAACCCACGGTAGCTTGTCTACCCAATTTGCATCCGTCAGTGAAGCCCTGAGAGCCGCTTTCAATGATCTATGAAAACGTTCGCAATAACCCATTAGCCTGTGGATTGTATGCGGTTGTGCGGTGAATTGTGACACCCAGGCTGCGGGCCATTGTTGACCAGGAGTTCGGAAACAAATTGAGGGCCCTCTGTCGGACGTAATGTCCGACGGGACTCAAAAACGTGCTACCCAAGCTGTTAAAAAACGCGCGTGCCACCTCCTTGGCTGTGGTTGCCGGCCAGCGGAACCGCTTCTGGCCAGCGTGTGGTGCGGTCCACCATTGTCAGGAGGTGCGTGTACCCCTGTGATGGCGGGAGGGGGGCCCACGAGGTCCACGTGGACATGGTCAAACCTCTTAGCCGGAATGCGAAACGGCTCCAAGGGAGCCTTCGTGTGTCTGTGTACTTTGGCTTGTTGGCACGCCACGCAGGTTGCCGCCCACTCTTTCACTTGTTTGCGAAGGCTTGGCCACATGAATTTCTCCCCTGCCATTTTGACCGACGCGCGCACTCCTGGGTGCGCCAAAGAGTGAACCGACTCAAACACGCGACGGCGCCACGCGGCCGGGACCACGGGACGTGGGCGACCCGTGGAGACATCGCAGATTGGGGGGGGGCATGCCATCCTGCAGCACCCTGCTCTCCAGCCTTAACCCTGTTGGTCCAGACTGGAGTGCACGCATGTCCGCGTCACTAACCTGCTCCGCAGCCATGGCTGCGTAATCTATCCCCACGCAGACCGGGGCCACCGCAGCGTGCGAGGGGCAGTCTGCCACTACATTCAGTTTGCCCGACACATGCTGAATATCGGTGGTAAACTCCGAGATCGCGGCCAGCTGTCTCTGCTGCCGGCCCAACCATGGCTCTGAAACCTTGGCCATCGCAAACGTTAGCGGCTTGTGGTCAACGAACGCGGTGAAACTGCGCCCTTCCAGCCAGAACTGGAAGTGGCAAATGACTAGGTGGAGAGCCAGCAACTCTCTGTCGAACGCGCTGTATTTACGTTCACTGTCATGCAAAGTCCTGTTGAAAAAGGCGAGCGGTTGCCAAACCCCGGCAACGCGCTGCTCCACGACTGCCCCTATGGCCACATCTGACGCGTCAGTGGTGAGCGCTATATGGGCCGTTGGGTCTGGATGTGCCAGCAATGCGGCATTTGCCAGGGCTGCTTTGACTTCCGAGAACGCCCGCTCTCGCTCCGGGGTCCATTCGACCCTATCCGCAGGTTTCTGTTTTTTGAGCGCAGTGTACAGTGGTTGCATGAGCTGCACTGCGCGGGGAAGGAAACGGTTTTAAAAGTTCACCATTCCCAAAAATTCTTGTAGCGCCCTGACCGTCTGCGGCAGGGGAAAATCTGCTACTTGCGCGCACTTTTGTCAAGCAGCGGGACCGCTCCTTCGGGAGAGACCGCGGTGCCCCAAAAAATCAATCCCCGTCACCCTGAACTGACATTTCGCTGGGTTGATTATTAACCCGTGCTCTTCCAACCTCCGGAAAACTGTCGTGAGGTGGGTTTCGTGTTCGTCTTCGGACGCACTGGCTACTAAGATATCGTCCAGGTAGACGAACACGAAAGGGAGATCGCGCAGCACTGCATCCATCATGCGTTGAAACGTCTGTGCAGCCCCTTTAAGCCCAAATGGCATGCGCAAAAACTCGAATAAACCGAACGGAGTTATTACCGCTGTTTTGGGTATGTTCTCAGCGCGCACTGGGACTTGGTGGTAACCGCGGACCAGGTCTATTTTAGAAAAAACGCGCACTCCTGCAAGGTGAACGGAAAAATCCTGAATGTGAAGAATTGGGTAGCGGTCGTGCGCTGTGGCGTTGTTCAACCTGCGGAAATCCCCGCAAAGTCGCCACGAACCCTCAGCTTTAGGGACCATGTGTAGCGGGGAAGCCCATGGGCTGTTTGAGCGCCTGATGATGCCCAACCTCTCCAGGTTGGTGAACTCCTAGCGCGCTATGGCCAGTTTAGCTGCGTCCAAGCGCCGAGGTCTTGCAAAAACCGGCGGCCCGGTGGTGGTGATAAAATGCTCCACCCCGTGTTTAGCGATTGCTGCCGAAAACGTCGGGACCGTGAGTGCTGGGAACTGAGTGAGCAGTGTGTGGAACTTATCTCATGTAGCCGTGATGTTGGCTTGTGCTGTTGGCCGGGTCACTCGAGCTATACAGGGGAGAGAGTCAAAAGACAGTGCATTAACTAGGTGTCTGTTAGCGACATCTACCAACAAACCATGTGCACACAGGAAATCAGCCCCCAGTATATGGAAATTCAATGCTGCTGTGACAAAAGTCCACTCAAAAGTCCACGTGTCCACTGTTACGCAAGATGGCGGCGCGTGCACAACGCGAGGCTCAGCGTCCTACCAGATTCTGGGGACTAGCGGTGTTATTTCTGCTCATTTCGGGTATGTTCGTTCAGAACAGCTCTGCTTTTACATCTTACACCCAAGATGAGCTTTTGAATATTGGATTACAAAGCAACGATAACGACCTTTTTATCAGCAACCTACGTCTGAATCTACGTCTCATCCCGGAGCTCTGGAGAACTCCCGATGCTCGGCAGGCTTCCCGGCCGACCGGAAGTGCTTGCAGGCGACGTAAAGATCGTAAACAAAGGAGGGGTAAGCGCGGTGGGCTAAGAGCAAAGCTAAAGCTAACACCGCACCGGCTATCGCTACCCAGTATTTTCCTTGCTAATGTACGGTCTCTGGCGAGCAAAATGAGTGAACTACGGCTTCGGATCACCAACAATGAGAGACTTATGAACTGCAATATCATGATTTTTACGGAAAACATGGCTTCACAGTGGAATACCCGACAATGCTATCAAGCTAGCCGGCCTACACACGCTCGGGCAGACAGAGCAGGCAGTTGAGGACTCCGGTAAGACAAGAGGGGGGGGGGGAAGTGTGCATTTATATTAACAAGGCTTGGTGCACGAACTCTGTCACTGTTGAGAGACACTGCTCAGCTAACCTGGAGTTTCTCATGGTTAAATGTAGACCTTTCTATCTGCCACGCAAGTTCACTTGTACCATCATAACAGCCGCTTACATTTCTCCGGATGCTAATGCTAAGCTTGCTATGAAAGAACTGCATGCAGCTATTAGCAAACAACAAACTGCACACCCAGAGGCAGCATTTATTGTGGCGGGTGATTTTAACCACTCTAACCTCAAGACAGTGCTTCCTAAATTCTACCAGCATGTCTCCTGTCACACAAGAGGGGACAAAACATTGGACCATGTCTACACCAATATTGTGGGAGCCTACACAGCAACTCCTTCCCCACCTAGGTCAGTCTGATCACTTATCTTGTTCCTTACCCCCAAGTATGTACCGCTCATCAACCGGGTGAAGCCATCAGTGAGGACCATCAAAGTGTGGCCCAGAGGGGGTTGACTCTGTACTCCAGGAGAAGTTTAGGAACACAGACTGGAGTATGTTCACCTCTCAGGCTACCTGTGGCTCCCACATAAACATCAACTCTTACACCCACTCAGTCCTGGACCATATCAACACCACTATTGACAGTGTCACCACGGAAAGACAGATCACCACGTACCAAATCAGAAGCCGTGGATGAACAGAGAAGTGCGGCTTCTGCTAAAAGCACGTAACAATGCCTTTAGATCTGGTGATGCACAGGCCTACAGTTCATCCAGGGCAGATCTGAAGAGGGTCATCAAGAAGGCCAAGCACAGCTACAAGCTGAAGGTGGAGGAACATTTTGGGGACTCTGACCCCCGACGTATGTGGCAGGGCATTCAAGCTATCTCTAATTATAAGCCCAGCAACTCCATACCTATAGCCATGACTGTGCCCTTTCTCAATGAGCTAAATGACTTCTATGCTCGTTTTGACAAGGACAACAACGAAAAGAACATCAATTTCCCACCCTCTGATGACCTCCACCACCTCACATTCACCCACACCGACGTCCGTAACGCACTGAGTCATGTCAACGTACGTAAGGCTGCTGGCCCTGATGGCATTCCTGGGCGTGTGCTGAGGGCATGCGCTGAGCAGCTGGCAGGGGTCTTCACAGACATCTTCAATCTGTCCCTGGCCCAGGCCGTGGTATCAGCGTGCTTCAAGACCACTTCAATAGTACCAGTGCCGAAACATTCAACACCATAGTGCCTAAATGACTATCGCCCTGTGGCACTGACGCCCATAGTCATGAAGTGCTTTGAGCGACTGGTCTTGGCACAGCTCAAAAAAGGCCTGCCCCCTACACTGGACCCTCATCAGTTCGCCTACCGGAGCAACAGGAGTACAGAGGATGCGGTTTCTACAGCGCTGCACTATGTACTCTCACACCTGGATGACAAGAACACCTACGCAAGAATGCTGTTTGTTGACTTCAGCTCAGCATTCAACACAGTTATCCCCTCCAAGTTGCTCTCTAAACTTGGGGACCTGGGAATCAGTACCTCCACCTGCAACTGGATCATGGATTTTCTGACTATCAGACCCCAGCATGTTACGTCAGGCCCCAACCGTTCTTCCGTCATCACACTCAACACTGGTGTACCACAGGGCTGTGTGCTCAGCCCATTCCTCTACTCCCTCTACACCCATGACTGCAGGCCTATGTATGGATCCAATTCCATCATAAAGTTCGCAGATGACACCACGGTGATTGGACTCATCAGGGACAACGACGAGTCAGATTACAGGGCAGAGGTTGAGCACTTGGCTACTTGGTGCGCTGACAATAACCTGCTCCTTAACACCAGCAAAAACAAGGAGCTCATAGTGGACTACAGGAAGGAGAGGGAAGAGACACATGACCCCATCCATATCAATGGCATAGCTGTTGAACGTGTCCCCAGCTTCAAATTCCTGGGGACCCACATCTCGGAGGACCTGTCCTGGTCAGTTAACACCACCGGCCTGATCAAGAAGGCCCATCAGCGCCTCTTCTTCTTGAGGACACTGAAGAAGAACCATCTGTCAACTGACATCCTGGGCAACTTCTACCGCTGCGTGATAGAGAGCACCCTGACCAACTGTATCACAGTCTGGTATGGGAGCTGCTCTGTCGCTGACCGCAAGGCGCTGCAGCGGGTGGTGAAAACCGCCCAACGCATCACAGGGACTCCACTTCCAGTTATAGAGGACGTCTACAGGAAAAGATGTCTGCGCCGGGCACGCAGCATTCTTAGGGACTCCAACCATCCTGCTCATGGACTGTTCCAGCTTCTCCCCTCCAGAAGATGTTTGAGAAGCCTTCGGACTAGAACCAGCAGGTTTAGGAACAGTTTCTTTCCAACAGCTGTCACGTTATTGAACTTAGTTCCCCGCTGACTCTCTTACCATCATCTCTTACCATCCTCACCTGTACATAACTGCATAACTACATAACTACATCTAACTTATTGCACATTATTTGCACATAACAGTACTCTTAACTTTCTGCACTGCTGCATATATTTGCATATATTTGCTTAAATTGCACATACTGTTAATTACCGTATATACTGCACTGCTGTCCTTTGCACTTCTGATTGGATGCTAAACTGTGTTTCGTTACCTTGTATTCATACATGTGTAATGACAATAAAGTTGAATCTAATCTAATCTAAAAAAAATGTACTGTCGTGTAGAGACAAGAGTAGAGTCCTCTCACCAAAGGTCTTAATCCCCGAGTCGTTTGCTGCTGCCATCTCGGGGCCGCTAGATCCTGCCAGCCGGTCAGCGTAGGTCGGCCGGATGAAACTCTTCTGGGCGCCGATGTCCATGAGGAAATGCCTCCCCGAGTGTGCGTCGGTCAAGTAGAGCAGCTTGTTCTCCTCCCTGAGGGTCGCGGCTGCTACCGACCCCCAGTCTTGGCGTTTCCCGAGCACTTGAATTGGCACGGTGGTATACATTTGCGTGCCCTCTCTGCGAAGCGGCGGTGGTAGAAACAAAGCGTGTCTTCCCGGCGTTCCTTGGCCCCCGCTGCTGCTGCCGTCGGTGGCTCTGCTGCTGCCGTCGATGGCTCCTCGCCTCCTCCGGTCGTCGCGTCGGGCTCCGTCGCTGCCGCAATGGTCGTGCACCCCCTGGTGGCGACGGTGATCCAGTTTGCTTCCCGGGCTAGCGCACGATAGTCCCGCTTGGCCAGCAATGGCGAATTGGCCAGGGTTGCTCTCGCCGCTGACGGAAGGTTCCGGAGGAAGAGGTTGGTAAAAATAAAATGGTCATCATCTGTGCCCTTTAACCTCAGCATCTTCTCCATCAGGTCTATGGCCGACCCGTCTCCCAACCCAGTCTGCGTCAGGAGTCTCTCTGCTCTCTCACCATCCGAGAGTGTGTAGTGCTGGATTAGCGCAGCCTTCAGCGTGCCGTACTTGTCGTCGGTTGGTGGCTGATCAAGCAGGCTCTCTACGTGCTGAGCCGTGCGGGCGTCGAGCGCTGCAACCACATAGTGAAACTTTGTGTCATCCGCCGATATCCCCTGGAGGGCAAACTGCGCCTCGACTAGGTGGAACCAGGAGCGCAGGTTGTGCTGCCAAAAATCCGGTAGCTTGATCGCAACAGCACATGCGTGGCTGGGGGTTCCCATCGAGGTTGGCTCCGGGGATCTTTCACCATGTTCCATTATTCGTCTTGGGTCACCAGTGTGGAGCGTGTAAATAACGAGGCGGATTTGGCTCAGACGATTTATTACACATCTCACACAAAGAAGCGTAGACAGAATGACATCTCAGCAGAGACTCTTCTCTTAAATAACATGGCATTCCTCTAGAAGCTTCTAACACACAAAAGGTCACATTGCATTCACTTCCTTAATCCTTTACCATTCCTCTAGAAGTTTCTAACACACAAAAGGTCACACTGCATTCACTTCATTCATCCTTCACACCTCCCTGTTATCTCACCAGGGAACCTCTGCTCTTTGTTCTTGTCTAAGATGTTACACAATTATGCTCTCCCATGCACCGCCATAGGGGTTTATTTACCGAAAAGGCAAAGAGATATTACACAAAAATCAGCTGGTTAAACTGGGCCCATAAAAGAGGTCAGAAGAACAAAACTAAACTTAAGTCTTAATGGCAACATAAGGTAACATCAGACTAACTGCTTAATGGAAGAAAATCTGACCTAACAAACAAAAGAGAGAGGGGTTTAAATACTGGCCAATCAAACCAGCCAGACACACTGGAGAACAAACACTAACAAACTGTCTAACAACAAAATACAGAAAGGGCAGTCAGTTTAATAATTACTTCAAAATAATAGTAATCAAACTCAAAACTAACTAAATACCTAACTCAGAAATGAAAGACAAATAAACATGTATTTAAAATGATAAGCTGAGTAATCCCCCCCATGATGGAGCAGTTCTTGATTTGTTCCAATGAGCACTTCCTCTATAAAGCAGTGCTGCATCCTATGGCACATCTTTTGCTCCTGTTGCCAGCAGACCTCAGCTGACATATGGACCTCCCCCAGTACTGGTAAGATAAGAAAAAGAAATTAACAAATAATTTAACAAAGCTGAACATACAAACGTTACTAAATGTGTGCGCTACAAATAGAACTGATGCATTTCAACGTATGCCAAATAAAATAAACATGAACTCAAATTATGTGTCATTATGTGTGTCCATGTATAAATCATATATAATGAACCTAAAGATAACTCAAATGTGTGACAAAGTGTTGGTGCATGAGGTTACCGACTTTATAGTTGCGTGGCTGCAGGTGCGGCCATCACATCACTGCACTACATAATCTGTCACTTCGACTAGTTCTCTGGTCTCCATAACGATGCTGACAAGATACGTAAAAGGCACATGGAAAATGAAGCACAGGGAATACCAGACAAAAACAAGCATTGCAACTTGTTTGCACTATTATTAGTTACGGAAAACCACCCTCAAATAAGACACAATTAAAGACCCCATCCTGCCACCCTATCTCCTAAGATGAGGTCACAGCCTCTTCCTCCCCTGTCCTGTCTGAATGCGGCTGGCCCCACATATTCAACATGCTAGCTAGTTGGCCAGAGCCTGCAACTGGTTAGGTAGCAAGCCAGTGATTCCCACTAAGGTGACAAGGGGCCATGGATTTCCCGTTGACTGGGTGACCTCTACAAACTAGTTGCTAACCTAATTATTGAGCTTGAAATAGTGTAGTATGAACTGTGATAAAGTGGTAGTAACAGTGAACAGGCTGGCCAATCAAAAGACTGATTTAACCCCTTGCACTCTGGTCAATTTCCCTAAAAATGCCAAAAAATAACGTACCCAAAGTAAATCAAAAGCTGTTCTTCAACCCTTTGCAGCATCTTCATGGGGTTGGTCTCATTTAAAAGAAAACACATTGAATTTTTTGGCAAAACAGTCATAATCTCTCTAAGTGCTCCGGCCACTGAGTAACAGTCATCTAAACATACAGAACTTGAAGAAAATAAATTTCGGCTGGGTGTTTTTTTTGGATACAAATGCTTGCAAATAAGACACAGCTTCAGATCCGGGCTGGGAAATGCAACAGAAATGTAGAACCAAGTGTTATCCAGCTGAGGTCAAAATTTTGTGGCAATACCACAAAAAATGAATATATTACACAGCTTTTTTTCTTAGGTTGTTCCCAGGCGTTTTTGAACTGTGCCAAATTGTGCCAAATGGCACAGTTTGGATAAACGTCTGTAACTTTTGAATGATTCAATATAGAAGCTTGATGTTGGGCTCTAATGAAAGGTGACACTCAGGGCTGTGTGTGTGTGTGTGGGGGACAACCCCCCCCCCCCCCCGCTACAGAGGACGGACATCGCCCGGTGCGACGCGGTCACGGTGCGCCGCGGTCACGGTGCGCCGCGGTCTACTACGCACAGTTATAATTTACCGATCGGTCAAAAGTCATTTTTGATTACAATTTTCAGGGATAAAGAATAATTTGGCTTATAACACTTACCTGTTCACAACAGCAGCGTAGCTGGCGAACTTCTCTTCCTCATTGTCAGACGAACATGAAGCTGGTCCACTTGTTACGACTCGTGGTTCTGGTCATGCGACCCGGTCAAAACATAATTCCATTATTGCGGTTTTGCGCTTCCATGATTGCGGTTTTAGCAAATGATTTTTCAAAACAAATAAGAACAGTAGTAATAAAAAAAGACTGGCGAACGCGTGTGTGCCACCCAGCCTTCGTCGTCGGCCTCCGTCGGTCTATGATGACCATGGAAGAGAATCCTAAACGTCTACTCTGCTGGGACAGCACCGCCTGTGGCTGAACAGGCTGATGCGCAAATGGCAGTCCCTGTCACACAGGTCGCACTTGTGGGTGGTCTCCGTGCTGCTGGGTCTGTGGCGGTTCTTCCTGCGGGTCCTTTTTTCATCTGCTGCAGCAGTCAGTCTCTCTTCACCCAGCCTTACACAAAACAGCTTTCGAACTTCTGTGCTTCAATTGGCTGGCTGTATTCGCAGCCGTTGGTAGGCGGGTCCTTCTTGCTAGGTTTTCAGTCATTGGTTCTTCAAGGTTTCAGAAACCCAATTCAAGGCTCTTGTTAGTTGAATGAGAGGTCAATCACATCTAAACCAATCAAAGCACTCCTTTGGCTTTCTGTTCGCGGCTGTGTCTGTAGTGGAAGAACGGAAATGCAGGGTTTTTTTTTTCTTCAGTGTGCCCTAGGACGCACAGTGTGCGTACTAGGGCGCCCTCGTGCGCTCTAGGATGCAGAGACGTGCCCGCCCGCAGTACACCAGAGTGCAAGAGGTTAACCACCTTAAAGATAAATGCACACACTGCCAGCACAGCAAAATCAAGCATCAATGTCAGTGGATTTACTCCTTAAAACTGTTTTCAATTTTATAAAAGCAACACCTGTAAACTCTCTTTTCACCATTCCTGATTTATGCACAAATACATTTAATTGGCATCATGCACCTCTTTTATTTATGTCTCCGCTCGAATCCAATAATTGAATTCCCTCCCCGCTAATGTGAAACCAAAAATTGCCTCAAAATGAAGTTCCTTCTCTAAAATTAAACCACTGCTCCTGAAATAAACATTAAAGAGTGAGAGTGGGATACTAACTTCTATAGATGTTTAAAATATTATCACTGTTATTGTTTCTTATGATGCAGCTCCTTCCAAGAGATTTCAAACAAAATGCATTGCATGAAGAATAAATCCCTAAGCATGTGCATGTGAAGTAATTATGCCTGGAATTTGATGTGTGGGAAAGGCTATTGAAATTGTTAAGCTGTATTATCAGTAGGATTACTTATCTATAAGCGAATCAGGAGGAGATGTGGGTGATAGCTTGAGCTCTTATATACTGTATAAAAATCACTCATGCTTTTTGTACAAGCAGAAATGATCAAAACAAGCTCCTGACCCCCCCCCCCCCCCATCCCCATCCAGGGAATAAAAATGTTATGTTGCTAGGAAGGTTGCCCCTCTAAATATTATTGCTCACACCTGGAGGTCACAGGTTCTGCTGTCTCGTCAGCACACATCAAAACGAGCGATGGTTGCTCAAAATACCATTAGTATTTCATCATCAGGTCTATTATATGCACCAAAATGTCAATTTGCATAGCATGTCAAGCCCTGCCAGAGGGTGGTGGAGTGTCTGTCTGTCTCCCTGAGTATCTGTCTAAACACAGAGTGGTTGACATACTCAGGAGGTGTGAATTCCCTTACTTGGGATTAATTTGGACCTTCCTGTGGTGGCAGCCTGCCATGGACGTTTACCGGGCCCAATTTAACTCCGATCTGCAAGTTCACACTTAATGCCATGTGATGAGTCGACTGTGACAAATCACCTCTGAGTTGTATTTGGTAATGCCTCAAAATCGGCGTGTTTATTTTCTTTGGCAGTATATCATTATGCAAGTGGGGGGAATACGTATATTGATTTGACATTCCACAAAGCAGATGTTAAAGTAGAGCTGGGCAAATATGTTCTTCCTCCCTCACTACAGGGGTTTGGATTTGATTTGTTTTGCTGATGGTGTGGAAACTGGCTATGTCGCTCCTCTCAGAAAGTTTTTTTGTGTACCATAGAAACTCTGGCTGGACTGAAAAAGTGCAATGATGACTAACCACCACCATCAGAATTCCCTGCTTCTCATGTTTTTGAGCCCTCAGAAAAACTTTTACTTCCCAGAGAGGGGAAAAAAAAAACAGACCAGTGGATGCTTGTGTGGCAAGACAGTTGCTGCTATACTGTGGAAAACAAATTGTGAAAACAGATGCAGATGACAGTCCTTTAAAGTAAAAAATACACAGAACGTCATGGCCCGTTTTGTTTATGATTTAACCACTGACCCTGTTTTACCTTGGTTCTGGTTTTAGTTATGTACGGTATTGGTGAGTTTCAGTTTAACATTGTACGTTTTTCTTTTGTTCTTTTGTCTGTTGTGAATATCTGTTGTTTGTTTCTCACTTGTCTCTGATTCTCAAATCACCCCCCATGTATTTAGCTCACCTTCTTTCCTTCAAACCTTTTTCAGGTTGTTGTCGTATTCATGTTGCCGTCACCTGTTGTTCCTCCACGATTCCCAGTATAACTGGTTGGTATTTATTTAGTTTTAGAAATGTTTTCTGCTACTGTGCTTTATTCCTGTCATCTCCATTTGTCAGTGTTTTGAAGTGGTTTTCAAGCTCCTGTACCAGATTTTTTTCCCCACTTATAAATAAACCTTTTTCTCAGTACTCCTCACTCCCTCCATCTGCACTCCGGTCTTCATTTTTTCAACTCCTCCAACTAACACAGACTGTAGTTGACTTGTCATGTGTCCTTTGTGGCAATGTGCAATATATCATTGTAGCCTGGTGAAATTAAACCAGCACAGGACACAATAAACTTCTTGGGTTCTTTATTGTAAATTAAATTGGGGTTCAGTTCAATAGAAAAATAGAATAAAATAAAATAAAATAAAAGGCTTTCAGCACAGCGTACAGTATCTGACAATTAGTGCTGGGAGTAACGTGTTACTGTAATGCCACTACTTTTGCAGTAACGTGCTGTGTAACACAATTACTGTTTAAAAATTCAGTAATGCATTCCAGTTTCATAAATGCTCTGAGAAGATTTTTCTCTATTCGGGGACGCACACAGCTTCTGCGATCTGATAGGGGCACAAACTTTATTGGGGCATGCAAAGAACTGAAAATTGATCACAGTGATGCAGCATTAACAAGTTACTTTGGGACATGATTTGAAGTTGGATAAGGTGAAAAAAGTTGAAATATATGGGATTGTGATACTTGATTATCGCGATATCGTGATTATCATTGAATCGTGATAGGATAGATTCGTGACTCAAGTATTGCGATCTGAATCGAATCGCGAGATCCATCGCAATTCCCACCCCTAGAATACTGCTGACTTGACATCTGTCCAGAAAACTGAAATATACACTCTTCACTAGGAGGGTAAGCCACAAAAGGTCATCGCTAAAGAAGCTGACTGTTCACACGGTGCTGTATCCAACTATATTAATGGAAAGTTGAGTTTAGTTTAACCTCTTGCACTCCGTTGTTCCGCGGGCGGGCAAGTCTCTGCATCCTAGGGCGCACGAGGGCGCACGAGAGCGCACTCGTGCGCGCTCGGACGCATGACGCATGATAGAGATACTGAAAAAAAAAAGCTGCAGACACAGCCGCGAACAGATTAGTTCATCTGATTGACCTCTCATTCGACTAATAAGAGCCTTGAATTGGGTTTCTGAAACTTTGAAGAACCAATGAATGAAAACCTAGGAAGGAGGACCCGCCTACTGTGAATGCAGGTAAAATTTAGACCCAGTTTTTGTACCAATTTGATAAAATAGTCATTAAAATTGCTGGTTATATCTAAGCTATCTGAGTGAAGTTTTCCATTTAAACTGAGTTATATGACTTCACTTTCTTTGCATTTTTTTTACTGTGAGTTTATCAATACATTTCCAGAGTCATTCCCTGTTGTATTTTTGATTATGTTTAAGAAGAAATTTGCTTTTGCTTTATGGAGTTGCATGGTGACTTCATTTCTGAGACTTTTAAAAATCAGACTATCTGTACTTAATGGTGTGAAAAAGTATTTGCCCCTTTTCCTGATTTCTCAAACACTTAAATGTTTCACATCCATCCATCCATCCATCCATCCATCTTCTACCGCTTTTCCGGAGGTCCGGGTCGCGGAGGCAGCAGTTCAAGCAGAGAAGCCAAGACTTCCCTCTCCCCAGCCACCTGCTCCAGCTCTTCAGAGGGGATACCAAGGCGTTCCCAGACCAGCTGGGAGACATAGTCTCTCCACCGAGTCCTGGGTCTGCCCCGGGGTCTCCTCCCAGTAGGACGTGCCTGAAACACCTCAAGTGGGAGGCGTCCAGGAGGCATCCTAATCAGATGCCCATACCACCTCAACTGACTCCTTTCAATGTGGAGGAGCAGCGGTTCTACTCTGAGCCTCTCCCGGATGACTGAGCTCCTCACCCTATCTCTGAGGGTGAGTCCAGCAATCCTACGGAGAAAGCTCATTTCAGCCGCTTGTATCCGCGATCTCGTTCTTTCGGTCATTACCCAAAGCTCGTGACCATAGGTGAGAGTAGGAACATAGATTGACTGGTAAATCAACAGCTTTGCCTTAGAACTAAGCTCCCTCTTCACCACAACAGACCGGTACAACGTCCGCATCACTGCAGATGCTGCTCCAATCCGTCTGTCGATCTCTCGCTCCATTTTCCCCTCACTCGTGAACAAGACCCCAAGATACTTAAACTCCTCCACTTGGGGCAGTAGCCTGTCCCCAGCCCGGAGAGGACAATCCACCTTTTTCCGGCTGAGGACCATGGACTCGGACTTGGAGGTGCTGATTCTCATTCCAGCCGCTTCACACTCAGCGGCAAACCGTCCCAGCAAGAGCTGTAGGTCATTGCTGGATGAAGCCAACAGGACAACATCATCTGCAAACAACAGAGATGAGATCTTGTGGTCACCAAGCATGACACCCTCCATTCCCTGGCTGCGCCTAGAAATCCTGTCCATAAAATTTATGAACAGGATCGGTGACAAAGGGCAGCCCTGGCGGAGTCCAACTCTCACTGGGAATGACTCCGACCGAGAGTTGGCAATATGAACCAAACTCTCACAACGGTCGTACAGAGACCGAATAGCTCGTAACAACAAGCCCGATACCCCATACTCCCGAAGCACCCCCCACAAAAATCCATGAGGGACGCGGTCAAACGCCTTCTCCAAGTCCACAAAACACATGTAAACTGGTTGGGCAAACTCCCACGAACCCTCAAGAATTCTCGAGAGGGTAAAGAGCTGGTCCGATGTGCCACGGCCAGGACGAAAACCACATTGCTCCTCCTGAATCCGAGGTTCGACCAACGGCCGGACTCTCCTCTCCAGTACCTTGGCATAGACCTTCCCAGGGAGGCTGAGGAGTGTGATCCCTCGAAAGTTGGAGCACACCCTCTGGTCCCCTTTTTTGAAGAGAGGAACCACCACCCCGGTTTGCCATGCCAAAGGCACTGCCCCCGACCTCCACGCAATGTTGCAGAGGCGTGTCAACCATGACAACCCAACAACATCCAGGGCCTTGAGGTACTCAGGGCGAATCTCGTCCACCCCCGGGGCCCGGCCACCAAGGAGATTTTTAACCACCTTGGCGACCTCAGCCCCTGTGATAGGCGAGTCATCCCCCTCATCCCCAAACCCTGCTTCCTCTGTGGAAGGCGTATCAGTGGGATTGAGGAGATCCTCAAAGTATTCCTTCCACCGCCCAACGATATCCCCAGTTGAAGTCAACAGTGTCCCATCCGCACCATACACAGTGTGGACGGGGAGCTGCTTTCCCCTCCTGAGCCGCCGAACAGTTTGCCAGAATCGCTTTGAAGCCGACCGAAAGTCTTGTTCCATGGCCTCACCGAACTCCTCCCATACCCGGGTTTTTGCTTCAGCAACCACCCGAGCTGCACTCCGCTTGGCCTGCCGGTACACCTCAGCTGCTTCGGGAGTCCCACAAGCCAACCAAGCTTGATAGGACTCCTTCTTCAGCTTAATGGCCCCCCTCACCACTGGTGTCCACCACTTGGTTCGGGGGTTGCCACCACGAGATGCACCGACCACCTTGCGGCCGCAGCTCTGGGCCGCCGCTTCAACAATAGAGGTGGAGAACATGGCCCATTCAGACTCCATGTCTCCAGACTCCCTCGGAATGTGATTGAAGTTCTTCCGGAGGTGGGAGTTGAAGACCTCCCGGACAGGGGCCTCAGCCAGACGCTCCCAGCACACCCTCACTATACGTTTGGGTCTACCAGGTCTGAATGGCTTCCTCCCCTGCCATCGGATCCAACTCACCACCAGGTGGTGATCAGTTGACAGCTCCGCACCTCTCTTTACTCGGGTGTCCAAGACATACGGTCGCAGGTCTGATGATACGATAACAAAATCGATCATCGACCTGTGACCTAGGGTGTCCTGGTGCCAAGTGCACATATGGACACCCTTATGCTTGAACATGGTGTTCGTTATGGACAGACTGTGGTTAGCACAGAAGTCCAATAACTGAACACCACTCGGGTTCAGATCGGGCAGGCCGTTCCTCCCAATCACCCCCCTCCAGGTTTCACTGTCGTTGCCCACGTGCGCATTGAAGTCCCCCAGTAGGACAATGGAGTCTCCAGGAGGAGCACCCTCCAGCACCCCAGTCACAGACTCCAAAAAGGGTGGGTACTCTGAAACATCATTTGGTGCATAGGCACAAATGATGGTCAGGACCCGTTTCCCAACCCGAAGGCGCAGGGAAGCAACCCTTTCGTCCACCGGGGGAAAACTCCAATATAGAGGCAGCATGGTGGGGCGATACAAGAATACCCACCCCTGCTCGTCGCCTCTCGCCCGGGGCAACTCCAGAAAAGGCCAAGCTCCAGCCCCTCTCCAGGAGACTGGTTCCGGAACCGGAGCTGTGTGTTGAGGTGAGGCCGACTATATCTAGCCGGTATCGCTCAACCTCGTACACCAGCTCAGGCTCCTTCCCCACCAGAGAGGTGACATTCCACGTACCAAAAGCCAGTTTAGAAAGCTTGGGATCAGTCCGCCAAGGTCTCCGCCTTTGACCGCCACCTAATCCACATAGCACCGGACCCCCATGATCCCTCCTGCAGGTGGTGAACCCACTGGAGGGCGGACCCATGTAACTCCTTCGGGCTGAGCCCGGCCGAGTCCCATGGGTGGAAACCCGGCCACCAGATGCTAGCCTTCGAGCCCCTCCCCCAGGCCTGGCTCCAGGGTGGGGCCCCGGTAACCCCATACCGGGCGGGGTACACTGAATCCTTGATATACAATTTATCATGAGAGTCTGTTGGATCGTTCTTAGTCTGGCCCTTCACCCAGGACCAGTTTGTCTTGGGAGACCCTATCAGAGGCAAATTGCCCCGGACAACATAGCTCCTGGGATCACTGGGGCACGCAAACCCCCCCACCACAATAAGGTGATGATCCATGAGGGAGATGTTTCAGATCATCAAACAAATTTAAATATTAGACAAAGATAACACAAGTAAACACAAAATGCAGCTTTTAAATGAAGGTATTTATTATTAAGGGTAAAAAAAAAAAAAAAATCCAAACCTGCATGGCCCTGTGTGAAAAAAGTGACCCCCCCCCCCCCATTAAAATACAAATAAACTGTGGTTTATCACATCTTTGGAAAGCTCAGTTCAATTTCTCTAGCAAGACCCAGGCCTGATTACTGCCACTCTTGTTCTCAATCAAGAAATCACTTAAATAGGACCTTCCTGACAAAATGAAGTAGAACAAAAGATCCTCAAAAGCTAGACATCATGCTGTAATCCAAAGAAATTCAGGAACAAATGAGAAACAAAGTAACTGAGCTCTATCAGTCTGGAAAAGGTTATAAAGCTATTTCTAAAACTTTGGGACTCCAGTGAACCACAGTGAGAGCTATAATCCACAAATGGCGAAAACATGGAACAGTGGTGAACATTCCCAGGAGTGGCCGGCCTACCAAAATTACCCTTAGAGCGCAGCGATGACTCATCCAAGAAGTCACAAAAGACCCCACAACAACATCCAAAGAACTGCAGGCTTCACTTGCCTCAGTTAAGGTCAGTGTTCATGACTCCACCATAAGAAAGCGACTTGGCAAAAATGGCCTGCATGGCAGAGTTCCAAGACAAAAACCAATGCTGAGCAAAAAGAACATAAAGGCTCATCTCAGTTTTGAAAGAATACATCTTGATGACTCCCATGACTTTGGGGAAAATTCTCTGTAGACTGACAAGACAAAAGTTGAACTTTTTGAAAGCTGTGTGTCCCATTACATCTGGCGTAAAAGTGACACAGCATTTCAGAACAGGAACATCATACCAACAGTAAAATATGGTGGTGGTTGTGTGATGGTCTGTGGCTGTTTTGCTGCTTCAGAACCTGGAAGACTTGCTGTGGTAAATGGAACTATGAATTCTGCTGTCTACCAAAAAATCCTGAAGGAGAATGTCTAGCCATCTGTTCTTGACCTCAAGCTGAAGCGCACTTGGGTTCTGCAGCAGAACATTGATCCAAAACACATCAGCAAGTCCACCTCTGAATAGCTTATCAAAAAAAATGGTGGCATAGTGAGCAGTCGGCTTTGCTGAGCTGTGCACCACTTCATTAACTTTTAACCAGAATTTTATCTTTTATTGCCACCCGTAGGCTACTTATTGTAATTCAATTCAATTCAATTCAACTTTATTTATACAGTGCCATTTCACAACAACAGTCATTTCATAGCACTTTCAACTGTAGGGGAAACCCCTACAATTGCAGAAAGACCCCAGCAATCAGGCGAGCCCCTGTGAGCAAGCGCTTGGCAACGGTGGAGAGGAAAAACTCCCTTTAAACAGGAAGAAACCTCCAGCAGAACAAGGCTCAGGAAGGGGCAGTCATCTGCTGCGACTGGCTGGGGGATGAGGGGATAGAGAAGACAAACAGAACAGTCATGTAGAGAGCAAACAGCAAGACGGGGACTCAATCTATGGGAGAGAACAAATAGATGTTAATGACCAGCAAAAATATTTAATTGAGAGTAAAGAAAGGAGTGAAGCCCAGTCCATTAGAGGTCCCCAGGCTGTCTAAACCTATGAGCAGCATAACTAAGGGAGGGTTCAGGGGCACATGATCCCTCCCTAATTATAGGCTATATCAAAAAGGAAGGTTTTAACCCTATTCTTAAAAACAAACATTGAGTCTGACTCCCAAATCCAGATTGGCAGCTGGTTCCACAGAAGAGGAGCTTGATAACTGAAGGCTCTGCCGCCCAAAGGCATTATTACCTGGGCAGTTTCCTTGCCCCTGCTGCAGCTGTGTCTGCCGATCGAGGATCAGCCTAAACAGCCATCTCTGTGCTCACACAAGAAGAGGACTTAACACATGAGGGACGGTCATCATCGGATCGATGGACAACCAAGGAGGAGTAATTACAGCAGTTTTAAAAGCCTGCTGTACATGGCCAAATGTTAATGAAGAATTGATTATTTGAAGAATAGAGATACCAATAAATGGGAAGACTTCTTTAAATAACCTGGTAGGAATAGGGTCTAAAAGACAAGTTGAAGGCTTGGATGAGGAAATTATTTTATCTAATTCTAAAAGGTCAATTGGAGTAAACTCATCCAAACATATCAATTGAAGGAGCTGTAGTAGTTACTGTATTTAAGTTAATGGTAGGAAGAATCTGATTGATTTTATCTCTGACAGATGACATTTTATTCTTGAAAAAGTTCATAAAGTCCTGACTAGTAAGCTCTAAGGGAATGCTAGGATTGACAGAGTCCTGACTCTTTGTCAGACTGGCTACAGTGCTGAAGAGAAACCTGAGATTATTCTTGTTCTCTTTTATTTTTTTTTTAATAATAATCCTTTATTAGTCCCACAATAGGGAAATTACAGGGCATCCACCTGGATGGATGAGGCAGCTACGGTGCAGTGCCAATCCCTTCATCATTCACACCTAGGGCCACTTTAGAGTCTCCAATTAACCTAACCTGCATGTTTTTGGCCTGTGAGAAGAAACTGGAGTACTGGAGTAAACCCACGCAGACACGAGGAGAACATGCAAACTCCACACAGAAGGGTCACTGATGGTCAGGGGGTGGGATCAATCCCGTTACCTTCTTCCTGTGCTGCCACTGCACCACCGAGCTGCCCTTGTTCTCTTCTATTAATGCAGAAAAATAACTTGTTCTAGCTTTTCTAAGATATTTTTTTTATAAATTAGAAGATGATTTCTCCAAGTTAAATAGATTTCATCTAATTTAGAGGAGCGCCATTTTCTTTCTAATTGACGAGACTTCTGTTTTAAGCTACAAGTTTCTGTATTGAACCAAGGAGTTAGAAATCTCTGAATAGACTTTTTCTTTTTTAAAGGGGCCAACATGTCTAGAGTCTGATGCAGAGAAGCTGTAACACTATCTACCATGCTATCAATTACAGAAAGAGCAAGCTCTCCATAGCTTATTTCCATTTTGTTGACACATGGCATAGAGGAAACAATATGCATAAATTTGGTAACATCATCTGAGGCTTCTACTGTAGTAATATTTTTTTCTTTAGGAGCCAAATAGTCAGAAATAGTAAAATCAAAGGTTAACAGACAATGGTCTGACAGTACAGGGTTATGAGGAGACACAACCAGATTTTCTATTTCTATGCCATATGTCAGAACAAGGTCCAACGTATGGTGGAGATAATGGGTAGAATTTCCTACTTTCTGAGAAAACCTCATCGAGTCTAATATTGAATTAAATGTCATATTAAGGCAATCACCATCTACATCTACATGTATATTAAAGTCCCCTACTATAATTATTCTATCTGATTTCAGCATTAAATCAGCTAAGAATTCGGCAAATCTGGATCAAAACTCTGAGTAGGCTGAGGGAGGACGATAAACTATGGCAAATAAAATTGGGTTTATCCTAAAATTGATAAAATGCCCAATACTGAGGACCAGGCCCTCAAAGGAATTATAACATATTTTTTGCTTTACATTAACTAATAATTTGGAATGGTAAATTGTTGCTACTCCTCCTCCACGACCAGAACTTCTGGGATTTTGACAGTTTAAATAACCAGAGGGAGTTGATTCATTTAAACCAACATAATCCTCTTGCCCTAACCAAGTCTCTGTAAGAGATATGAAATCAATCTGATGATCAATTAACAGATCATGGACTAGCAGAGACTTGGGAGTTAGAGACCTAATATTTAACAAACCGCATTTAATTATTAAATTATGAGGAAGAAGAGAGACCAAGTCATTAAATTTGGAGGCTTTGGGATGCTTATATATTATGATGGGGAAGACAGGGGCTAAGTTGAGGGGTGGCGGATGAAGAGGAGCTGCAGAGGGGCGTGTAAGACTGTGACTCCAGATCGTTGCCAGATGCCAGATCGTTAGATAAAAGAGACGCACCATCCAAAGTGGGATGGACGCCATCTCGTCTAATAAGACCAGGTTTTCCCCAAAATGAGTTTCAATTGTCTATGTAGCCCACATCGTTTGCAGGACACCACACAGACAGACAGCAGCTTAAGGATGACACGCGGCTAAACATGTCATCACTGGTCAGATTGGGAAGGGGCCCAGAGAATACTACAGAGGCAGACATTGTTTTGGCAAAGTCACACACCGATTCCACACTAAGTTTTGGGACTTCCTACTGCCGGAGTCGGATGTCGTTAATGCCGGCGTGGATAACAGTTGTGGAGTATTTACAGTTACTTTTAGCCAGCGCGTTCAAATTTGACTCAATGTTGCCTGCTTTGGCCCCAGGAATGCATTTGACTATGGCCCCTGGAGTCTCTAGGTTCATGTTTCTGACTATAGAGTAGCCAATGATCAGAGTTTTTCCTCAGCAGGTGTGTCACTGAGCAGGGAAAAGTGATTAGAAACATGAACAGGTTGATGTGAACCAGGGGCTTGCATCACCCATCTGTTCTCTCCTGGCTGCTCAGGAGAGGTGGAATCTGGGGGACAGCTAGCAGGCCGCCCTATGCTAGGGTGCGCTGCTGCAGCTAAGGGGCGTCCGTCATTATTAACTGGCACAGACGGTGTTTCAATGCAGCGGAGCCGGGATTCCAAATCACACAACTTCGCCTCAAGCGCCTCAAAAAGGCAACATTTATTATATTTACCATTATCACTAAAAGAGGCAGAGGTGTAGCTAAACATCTGGCACAGCGAGCACACCAGAGGAGAAGAGGAAGGACAGCTAGTAGCCATAGCTAGTGGCTAACCCGAAGCTAACACAAACACTGATGAAAGGTGAACAGAAGGCTAAAGAGGGTGATTAGATGACACTGAGTGTGTACACAGGTGCAACAGGCTTGATAAAAAGAAGAGAGAGGTGACAGTAGATGGAAAAAAGGGATTAAAATAATTTAAAGGCAATAATGCTCAGGAGACTGAGGAGAGCTAACCACAGAGCAACTACACGACAGCCAGCAACACAGGAAGTGACGATACGTTACCACAGGAAGTGATGAACCACCCTCAGTGTGGTTTGTAATATGAGTATTGATGCCTACGTTCGGACCCGCTCCAGCAAAATGCCACCCAAAAACACTAAAAAAAAGCAGCAAGACTTGCGATGCTGATTACTCAGCTAGCGCGGCTGGCACAGCTAGCACGGCTAAGGCAGCTATCATGGCTAACACGGAAAGTTTGGTTGATACGGACAGCTTGGCTAACACGGAGCTAGCTGAACTACCAACAGCTAGCAAAACTACCACACTTGACCCTGCTCTTCACCAGGTTATTGAAGAAATCATGGGGAACATCACAAAAGTCATCAACCAGAAAGTTGACTCACTGTCACAACTCTCTCTCGCCTGTCTCCCGCTCCAGCTGCGCGCACACCTGTGCCTCATCAAGCTCAGGCTATTTAGCCCGCTCTGCCTGGAGCCTCAGTCTGGAGGCGTCTGCGTCTCCAACGCTCGTCATCCCAGCACTCGCCTATTCTCTGACCGCCAGTGCTTCTCTGAACCATTCCTCGCCAAGCACGTAAGCAACATCCTCTCACCTTTCCTCCAGTCTCTCTCCCCTGTGCACAGGTGGATCCTCTGGTGGCGGATTCCTCCCTCATCCACGCCTTCTTCCTCACCGCGCCGAGCGCGCAACACGACGCTGTCTTCCAGGCTGGAGACCTGCGGCTAAGCCAACGCCAGCCACCATTCCACCTGCAAGTAAGCACCAATCAGAGTATTAATACCGCTGGGTGTACACCTGCGATTAATCCTTGTGTTTGCTCTGCCCTTAGGGTTGCCTGGCTGTACAGCGCGCTGCTTCGCCCTAGACGCATCCCGTCCTCCTACAATACGTCACATCCCGCACACATGCACTCACACACTCACACACTCATATCTTCTTCATAAAACTGTTGAATTTCACTCGAGCCTGTGTGCATGTTCCCTGGGTCTGAACTTATGTCACTCACTAGCTGAAATGCTTCAGGCTCAGGACTCACAGGTAAAGGATCTGGCCAAACGCACTACAGAGGCTGAAGACAGAATTGCGGTGCAAGAACAGGGTATGGAGGAGGCTACGGGAAGCATACAGGTACTGGAGAAACAGGTCGAGTCGATGGCACAACACATTGATGATCTCGAAAACAGAGGCTGGGGGAAGAATATACGTGTCATCGGCCTTCCAGAGGATGCAGAGGGCACTCATGCCCTTAAGTTTTTTGAAAAGTGGCTGCCTGAGTTCCTGTGCATTGAGACTAAAGACGGTCACATTAAGCTTGAGAGAGCGCACCGTGCACTCACTCCGCGGCCGGGACCCACCCAGCACCCGAGACCCGTGGTGATTAGATTCCACAACTTCAGAGACCAGCAACAGGCGCTGGAGGCTTCACGGTGGAATGGCAGCGGTGACGAGCCCAACTCCTAGATGTACCAGGGCTCCAGGATTATGTTTTTTCAAGATTTCTCGACGGATACCATGCACAAACAGAAAGGATTTGACGGAGTGAGATGGCATCTACGTGAGGCTGGCATCCCTTACTCCCTTTTGTATACAGCCAGGTTGAGGATTACGCATGATGGAACTACCAGGATTTTCGACTCACCTGACAAAGCGACCGGGTTTGTGGACAAGTTGGGATGAAGGCACTGCATTTAAAGTTCCATGGGATTATTTGATTTGGACCATACTGCAAATAGCAGGCGTGTAGTACTTCCTTTTTTTATGCTTTAGGATAAATGGACAGACAATGTGAGTAATTATGGTCAATTTAATATTTTATTGGCTTAATTTTCTTTCTCTTTAGATTGGTACAGTGGTGTGCAGTGGCAAGGAGAGATAAGATGTGCCTTATGTTGTGTTTTTTAAATTTTATTGCCTACCTTGGTGGGGTAAAAAGTCACAAGACTGTGGCTAGAAATGTGGTAGTCCTCTGTTTGGTTAAAGAAGAAGCACATTTGGAAAGCACTGTTTTTGTTTTTGTTATTGTTTATTTGGTTAGATTGTATTTTCTGTCGGTTTTGTTTTTGTTTTGTTTTTTTGCTCAGCTGATTGTGGTTTAATCACGTTTTCAGCCCCATGGTGGCAATGTTTAACTTGTACCAATGCTGACAAAGAATATGCTAAGGCTATGTACAGTATCTCACAAAAGTGAGTACACCCCTCACATTTTTGTAAATATTTTATTATATCTTTTCATGGTACAACACTGAAGATATGACACTTTGATACAATGTAAAGTAGTCAGTGTACAGCTTGTATAATAGTGTTAATTTGTTGTCCCCTCAAAATAGCTCAACACACAGCCATTAATGTCTAAACTGCTGGCAACAAAAGTGAGTACATCCCTAAATGAAAGTGTCCAAATTGTGCCCAAAGTGTCAATATTTTGTGTGGCCACCATTACTTTCCAGCACTGCCTTAACTCTTTTGGGCATGGAGTTCACTAGAGCTTCACAGGTTGCCACTGGAATCCTCTTCCACTCCTCCCTGATGACATCACAGAGCTGGTGAATGTTAGAGAGCTTGCACTCCTCCACCTTCCATTTGAGGATGCCCCACAGATGCTCAATAGGGTTTAAGTCTGGAGACATGCTTGGCCAGTCCATCACCTTTACCCTCAGTTTCTTTAGCAAGGCAGTGGTCGTCTTGCAGGTGTGTTTGGGGTCATTATCATATTGGAATACTGCCCTGTGGCCGTTTCCGAAGGGAGGGGATCATGCTATGCTTCAGTATGTTATAGTACATGGTTCCCTCAATGAACTGTAGCTCCCCTGTGCCGGCAGCACTCATGCAGCCCCAAACCATGACACTCCCACCACCATGCTTGACTGTAGGCAAGACACACTTGTCTTTGTACTCCTCACCTGGTTGCCGCCACACACGTTTGACACCATCTGAACCCAGTAAATTTATCTTGGTCTCATCAGACCACAGGACATGGTTCCAGTAATCCATGTCCTTAGTCTGCTTGTCTTCTGCAAACTGTTTGCAGGCTTTCTTATGCATCATCTTTAAAAGGGGCTTCCTTCTGGGATGACAGCCAGGCAAATCAATTTGATGCAGTGTGCGGCGTATGGTCTGAGCACTGACAGGCTGAATCCCCACCCTTTCAAACTCTGCAGCAATGCTGGCAGCACTCATACATCTATTTTCAAAAGACAACCTTTGGATATGACGCTGAGCATGTGCACTCAACTTCTTTGGTCAACCATGGCAAGGCCTATTCTAAGTGGAATCTGTCCTATCAAACCACTGTATGGTCTTGGCCACCGTGCTGCAGCTCACTTTCAGGGTGTTGGCAATCTTCTTATAGCCTAGACCATCTTTATGTAGAGCAATAATTCTTTTTTTCAGATCCTCAGAGAGTTCTTTGCCATGAGGTGCCATGTTGAACTTCCAGTGACCAGTATAAGAGCGTGTGAGAGCGATAACACCAAAGTTGACACACCTGCTCCCCATTCATACCTGAGACCTTGTAACACTAATGAGTCACATGACACTGGGGAGGGAAAATGGCTAATTGGGCACAATTTGGACATTTTCACTTAGTGGTGTACTCACTTTTTTTGCCAGAAGTTTAGACATTAATGGCTGTGTGTTGAGTTATTCTGAGGGGACAGCAAATTTACACTGTTATACAAGCTGTACACTGACTACTTTGCATTGTATCAAAGTGTCATATCTTCAGAACAGGTGTGGCAGTAATCAGGCCTGGGTGTGGCTAGAGAAACTGAACTCAGCTTTCCAAAGATGTGCTAAACCACAGTTAATTTATGTTTTAACGGGGGTGGGAGGAGCAATTACTTTTTCACACAGGGCCATGTAGGTTTGGATTTTTTTTTACCCTTAATATTAAACACCATTTAAAAACTGCATTTTGTGTTTACTTGTGTTATTTTTGTCTCATATTTAAAATTATTTGATGATCTGAAACATTTAAGTGTGACAAACATACAAAAAATCAGAAATCAGGAAGGGGGCAAGCACTTTTTCATTCCACTGTAAATGCAGTCTTCAGCACATATGCTTAACTCACCTGTGATCATTTTGTCATTGGGAGCAGTCCTCCCAGGCTGCTGGAGCATCCCATCAGCTGACTTTGCTTTCACCGGCTTCCACCGCAATTTCCCCTGAGCAAGGGAAGGCAAGCTGGGGCAGGGAAAAGTCCTCCCAGGCTGCTGAAACATTCCATCAGCTGGCTTCAACCGGGCCCCGGCTTCCACCGCGATCTCCTCCATGTAAGGTAAGGCAAAGCTTGGGCAGGTTGCTGACAGACGCTCCATCACTGGCTCAACCGTTTCTCTTTCATCCTTCCACAGCCAGATGAACCACTGGATTGCCCACCAAAGCCGGGACACTGTAAGCACCAGCTGGTGGCACCAGTCTGGAGGACAGTGAAAGCCAGGGGCGTTCGGTGTGGTTTTGTGTTTTGGATCAGTTTGCTTGCAGTCGTGCTCAGTGCCAGGCCGGAAATGGTGTGTATTACACCATAAACTGTCAGATGCTACAGTTTTGCATTTCTGGGTTCTGCTTTTTTTTTTTCAGTCAAAATTAATTACATTTTAAATTAATATTTAAGAATCAGAGTCTTGACATTTGTGCATAGATTCAGAATTGTTTACACCTACTTTGAGATGCATCAGAAAAATGGATTATTTCCACCCCCCATACTGAGAGGCAGGGAAGTCTGAGAATCTCTGTTTAAACTGTTGCCTATGTGACATGAACACCATAAGTGGTAGAGGATGGATGGATGGAGTTTCTAAGTGCTGAGAGCATAGCGTATATCTTTCTATGAAATAAAAATCAACTATGCATTAATATTTGCTGATAATATTAGTATTTTTCCATATTTTATAAATGTTTCTTATATCTTTTCAGTTAAACTATGCAAATGTACTTGACCATCTCATGGCTGGCTTCTTGCAATCCTTCACACAAGCTAAAACCTGTGCTTAATTTCCATTCTCCTGTTCTCCTGCAGCACTGGCTGTCCTGTAAATTAATAATGTCCATTGGTTGCAGTGGCAGGTCATTTTCCCAGCTCTGTATGTGTGTCAAAAAATAAATAAATAAATGACTGAGAAAGTAGAGTGAAAGAGAAAAGGAGTGTTTCTGCACTAAATGAAAAGAGGTGCATGTCGTTTGTTGTGTGTAATGAAATAACACCTTGTCCTTTTGACACAAGTTGGCAGCAGAATTTGGAGCGGGAAAAATAAATGAGCGGGAAAAACAAGAAGTGAAAAGGTGAGACCCATGGAGGAGAACTCAGGCCGATCAAAGAAGAATGAAGACCCTGACCGCTGTAGTAAATGCCACACCCAGCTTCAGGTGGTTTCTTACAGGTCAACGCCATACCAGAAAAAATAAATGTCCCCATCTACCAGAGGTGTAAAAGTATATGGACAGTACATTTCATTATTGTGTACCAGAAGAGTACAAGTGACACAACTCAGTCTCAAAAAATTGTTTACAAGCGGTAATTTTCCCCAGTCTTAGAAACATGGCTTTTCCTGGTATATTAGATGTTTTGCATGCAAGTAGTTTTGTAAGTAGCACAAACAGTGCCTTCCAGAGGTTGTAAATTACAGTCAAGTAAAGCTCCCGATCAGCCCTTGCCCACCTCCGCCATCTCACTAATGTTGACAAAAGCTGAGGCAGGACATGCCCCGTGTAATGAGGGTGCACTGAAGGGAGAAACTGTGACAGTTACACAATGTGTTATAGGGACCACCATAATAATCACATGAGATGAGATGAGATTCAACTTTATTGTCATTACACATGTATGAATACAAGGTAACGAAACGTGACATGCATGGCCATACTAAAATAGTTGGCTGACAGTGCAGGTGCATCTCAATAAATTAGAATGTCTGTACATAAGGGATACTCTTTTAACAAATGGAACCAAAATTACAGTTCCACACAGCCACATTTAATATGTATGGCACAGCCTCTCTCTCTTCCAACAATACAGCGTTTTCTTTTTTTGTTGTTATTGTGAAAGTTTGTCATGTTCACTGTTTCTTCTTCTCGCAGACATAAGTACAGTCAACAGTTTTTAATTACACAGTGATAGAACTACACAGTGGATATACTTTGCTGGTTTACCCTAAAACCAGGATTGACTGCTGCTTCCTCCAGAGGAGGTGATGTCTCAAGCAGAGAGGCTGGCATGGAGAAATTGGACCTAAGCTTGCCGCTAACCCAACTCAGCCACCTGTCCCAACCATTTTCCTTGCTTTTAGCTTCCAACAATTTCTAGATAATAAAATTGAACACATTTGACTGTTCAAAACAGGGTTATTTCCCTGCGCCTTCAGGTTAGGAAACTGGTCCTGACAATCATTTGTGCCTATGCACCAAATGATTGTTTAGAGTACCCACCCTTTTTGGAGTCTCTGACTGGGGTGCTGGAGGGTGCTCCTCTTGGAGACTCCATTGTCCTACTGGGGGACTTCAATGTGCACATGGGAAACGACAGTGAAACCTGGAGGGGGGTGACTGGGAGGAACGGCCTGCCCGATCTGAACCCGAGTGGTGTTCAGTTATTGGACTTCTGTGCTAACCCCAGTTTTTCCATAACAAACACCATGTTCAAGCATAAGGGTGTCCACATGTGCACCTGGCACCAGTACACCCTAGGCCGCAGGTCGATGATTGATTTTGTTATCGGGTCATCAGACCTGCGACCATATGTATTGGACACTCGGGTAAAGAGAGGTGCAGAGCTGTCAACTGATCACCACCTGGTGGTGAGTTGGATCTGATGGCAGGGGAGGACGCCATTCAGACCTGGTAGACCAAATCGTATAGTGAGGGTGTGCTGGGAATGTCTGGCTGAGGCCCCTGTCCCGGGATGTTTTCATCTCCCACCTCCGGAAGAACTTCGACCACATTCCGAGGGAATCTGGAGACATGGAGTCTGAATGGGCCATGTTCTCCACCTCTATTGTTGAAGTGGCTGCCCAGAGCTGTGGCTGCAAGGTTGTCACTGCATCTCGTGGTGGCAACCCCTGAACCAAGTGGTGGACACCAGTGGTGAGGGGGGCCATTAAGCTGAAGAAGGAGTCCTATCAAGCTTGGCTGGCTTGTGGGACTCCCAAAGCAGCTGAGGTGTTCCGGCAGACCAAGCGGAGTGTGGTTAAGGTGGTTACTGAAGCAAAAACTCTGATGTGGAAGGAGTTCGGTGAGGCCATGGAACAAGACTTTCAGTTGGTGTCGAAGAGATTCTGGCAAACTGTCCGGCAGCTCAGGAGGGGGAATCAGCTCCCTGTCAATACTGTGTATGGTGCGAATGTGGTGCTGCTGACTTCGACTATCATCGGGTGGTGGAAGGAATACTTCGAGGATCTCCACAATCCCACTAACACGCCTTCCACAGAGGAAGAGGGGCTTATGAACAAGGTGAACGACTCACCCATCACAGGGGCTGAAGTCACCAAGGTGGTTAAAAATCTGTTTGGCGGCCAAGCCCTGGGAGTGGACCAGATTCACCCTGAGTACCTCAAGGCCCTGGATGTTGTAGGGCTGTCATGGTTGACACGCCTCTGCAACATTGCGTGGAGGTCGGGGCCAGTGCCTTTGGCATGGCAAACCGAGGAGGTGGATCCCCTCTTTAAAAAGGGAGACGGGAGGGTGTGCTCCAATTATAGAGGGATCACACTCCTCAGCCTTCCTGGGAAGGTCTATGCCAAGGTACTGGAGAGGAGAGTCTGGCCGTTGGTCAAACCTCGGATTCAGGAAGAGCAATGTGGTTTTCATCCTGTGGCACATCGGGCCAGCTCTTTACCTTCTCGAGAATCCTCGGGTTCATGAGAGTTTGCCCAACCAGTTAACATATGTTTTGTGGACTTGGAGAAGGCATTCAACTGCGTCCCTCATAGTTTTTTGTGGGGGGTGCTTCAGGAGTATGGGGTATCGGGCTTGTTAATGTTGTTGGTATTACAAGCTATCCGGTCTCTGTACGACCATTGTGAGAGTTTGGTTCGTATTGCCAACACTTGGCCAGTCTCATTCCCAGTGAGAGTTGGGCTCTGCCAGGGCTACCCTTTGTCATCGATCCTGTTCATAATTTTTATGGACAGGATTTCTAGGCGCAGCCAGAGAATGAAGGTTATCATGCTCGGTGACCACAGGATCTCATCTCTGTTATTTGCAGACGATGCTGTCCTGTTGGCTTCATCCAGCAATGACCTACAGGTCTGAATGGAATAGTTTGCCGCTGAGTGTGAAGCCTCTGGGATGAGAATCAGAACCTCTAAGTCCGAATTCATGGTCCTCAGCCGGAAAAAGGTGAATTGTCCTCTCCGGGTTGGGGACAAGCTCCTGCCCCAAGTGGAGGAGTTTAAGTATCTCAGGGTCTTATTCACGAGTGAGGGGAGACTGGAGCGAGAGATTGACAGATGGATCAGAGCAGCATCTGCAGTGATGTGGACATTGTACCAGTCTGTTGTGGTGAAGCAAGAGCTAAGCTTTAAGGCAAAGCTGTCGATTTACCGGTCAATTTAAGTTCCTACCCTCACCTATGGTCATGAGCTTTGGGTAATGACCGAAAGAATGAGATTGCAGATACAAGTGGCTGAAATTAGCTTCCTTCGTAGGATTGCTGGACTCACCCTTAGAGATAGGGTGAGGAGCTCAGTCATCCGAGAGAGGCTCAGAGTAGAACCGGTGCGCCTCCACATTGAAAGGAGCCAGTTGAGGTGGTATGGGCATCTGATCAGGATGCCTCATGGATGCCTCCCACTTGAGGTGTTTCGGGCACATCCCACTAGGAGGAGACCCTGGGGCAGACCTTGGACTCGCTGGAGAGACTATGTCTCCCAGCTGGTCAGGGAATGCCTTGGTATCCGTAGTATCTGAATAGCTGGAGCAGGTGGCCAGGGAGAGGGAAGTCTGGCTTCTCTGCTTGAACTGCTGCCTCTGCGACCCGGACCTCCGGAAAAGCGGTAGAAAATGGATGGATGGATGGACATTTGACTGTTGAGATCTGTGATGTGAGGGACTGCTGTGTTTTTATTGTCACTGAAAAACTGCTAAATGGTAAAATTCCATCCAGGCAGATGTATGGGTCCTGAACAACAAAATGGACCACATTCAACAGGGGTCAGCCCAGTGCCACATGAAGAACTGCTATGTTTTTATTTTTGCTGAAAAATGAATATTAAATATGACTAAATGACATTGTTCTTGGTATACAATGGTGTGAAAAAGTATTTACCCCTTCCTGTTTTCTCTTTTGTTATGTTTGTCACACTTAAATGTTTCAGATAATCGAACAGATTTAAATATTAGACAAAGATAACACAAGTAAACACAGAATGCAGTTTTTAAATGAAAGTGTTTATTATTAAGAGTAAAAAAAAATCCAAACCTACATGGCCCTGTGTGAAGAAGTAACCCCCCCCCCCCCCCCAAAAAACCCCCCAACACATTAATTAACTGTGGTTTATCACATCTTTGGAAAGCTCAGTTCAATTTCTCTAGCCTCACCCAGGCCTGATTACTACCACACCTGTTCTCAATCAAGAAATCACTTAAATAGGACCTGCCTGACAAAGTGAAGTAGAACAAAAGATCCTCAAAAGCTAGACATCATACTCCGATCCAAAGAAATTCAGGAACAAATGGGAAACAAAGTAATTGAGCTCTACCAGTCTGGAAAAGGTTATAAAGCCATTTCTGAAGCTTTGGGACTCCAGCACACCACAGTGGGCGCTATTATCCACAAATGGTGAAAACATGGAACAGTGGTGAACCTTCCCAGGAGTAGCCATCTGACCAACATTACAAGCGCACAAAGACGACTCATCCAAGAGGTCACAAAAGACCCCACAACAACATCCAAAGAACTGCAGGCCTCACTTGCCTCAGTTAAGGTCAGTGTTCATGACTCCACCATAAGAAAGAGACTGGGCAAAAATGGCCTGCGTGGCACAGTTCCAAGACGAAAACCACTGCTGAGCAAAAAAAACATAAAGGCTTGTCTCAGTTTTGCCAGAAAACAACTTGATGATCTCCAAGACTGTTGGGAAAATACTCTGTGTACTGACAAGACAAAAGCTGAACGTTTTGGAAGGTGTGTGTCCCATTACATCTGGCTTCAAAGTAACACAGCATTTCAGAAAAGGAACATCATACCAACAGTAAAATCAGGAGGTGGTAGTGTGATGGTCTGTGGCTGTTTTGCTGCTTCAGGACCTGGAAGAATTACTGTGGTAAATGGAACCATGAATTCTGCTGTCTACCAAAAAATCCTGAAGGAGAATGTCCGGCCATCTGTTCGTGATCTCAAACTGAAGCACACTTGGGTTCTGCAGCAGGACAATGATCCAAAACACACCAAGTCCGCCTCTGAATGGCTCAAGAAAAACAAAATGAAGACTTTGGAGTGGCCTGGTCAAAGTCCTGACCTGAATCCGACTGAGATGCTGTGGCATGACCTTAAAAAGGCAGCTCATGCTTGAAAACCCTCCAATGTGGCTGAATTACAACAATTCTGCAAAGATGAGTGGGCCAAAATTTCTCCACAGCGCTGTAAAAGACTCATTGCCAGTTATTGCAAATGCTTGATTGCAGTTGCTGCTGCTAAGGGTGGCACAACCAATTATTAGGTTTAGGGGGCAATCATTTTTTCACACAGGGCCATTTAGGTTTGAATTTTTTCTTCCCTTAATAATAAACACTTTCATTTAACAACTGCATTTTGTGTTTATGTGTGTTATCTTTGTCTAATATTTAAATTTGTTTGATGATCTGAAACATTTAAGTGTGACATAAAAAAAAATTAGAAATCAGGAAGGGGTCAAACACTTTTTCACACCACTGTATTTAAGATAAGATAAGATAAGCCTTTATTAGTCCCACAATGGGGAAATTCCAGGATTGCAACAGCACAGGGATAGCAACACTCAGAGCAACAATCAGAAGGCAAGAAAAAACAAGAGCAGCGAGTATACATATGTACATATAAACATAAATATATAGACACACGGTGTGGAGCATTGTAGCTAGATGGAATAAATATGTGAATATATAAACACACAGTGTGGAACATTGTAGCTAGATGGAATAGATATGTAAATATATAAACACACACAGTGCGGAGCATTGTAGCTAGATGGTTTGCTAGATTGTAGCTAGATTTGCTGCATAGCATAGCGAGTCTGTTTGCATCAGTGATGCTGTGGTATTAAACCCTGTTCATCACTCATAGAGGTTTATGATCATTGAGCATGATGTGATTTTTTTTTTTTTTTGTAATTTATCTAAGAATGTCAAACTACTGGAGAATGTATTTTACAGCAATATTCTATATTCTATTAATTTGATTTGTTTAACCTGCAATTTTCAAGGAAAATATGCAATTGGTGTATTTATAGATTTTAGAAAAGCATTTGATACAATAAATCATTCAATACTTCTTGATTAACTGCAAATGTATGGTATTAGGGGAATGGCACTAAATTGGGTTACAGGTATTTATCTGAAAGACAGCAGTTTGTGAAGATGGGAGAATATATGTCTGGATGTATGGGAATTGCCTGTGGGGGTCCCCCAGGGGTCAGTATTGGGGCCCAAATTATTTAACAGACATATATATGTATATATATATAAATGATATATTCCAAGTTTCTAAATTATTAAAAATAATATTATTTGCTGATGATACTAATATTTTTTATTCTGGAAATAATTATAATCAACTAATCCATACTCTAAATAATGAATTAAATAAGCTTCAAAAATGGATGGATAGTAATAAATTATCACTAAATATAGATAAAACTAAGGTAATGATATCTGGTAATTGTAAAAATAAAGAAGATATACATATTCATATAGATAATGTAATTATTGAAAATATTAAGGAGATCAAATTTTGGGGTGTAATGCTAGATGATAAAATTAGTTGGAAACCACACATCAGATACATACAAAACAAAGTGACAAAAAATATTGCAATTATAAATAAAATTAAGCAAGTCCTAGATTACAAATCGCTTCATATCTTGTATTGCTCATTAGTACTTCCATACTTGACCTATTGTATAGAGGTCTGGGGTAACAATTATAAAAGTACACTTAATTCATTGCTAATATTACAACAAAAAGGGCAGTCCGTGTTATACACAAAGTCGGGTATCTTGAACATACTAATTTATTGTTTTTACATTCAAAGTTATTGAAATTACGGGATCTGGTTCATTATTATACAGCACAGTTAATGTTTAAAGTCAGTAAAAACCTTTTGCCACACAATATACAAAATCCTTTCAGTGAGAGAGAAAGGGAATACAATTTACAGGGGAATACAAAATTTAAAATGCACCTAGTAAGATCTACTAGGAAGGGTTTTTGTGTGTCTGTGTGTGGGGTAAAATTGTGGAATGGGTTGAGGGAGAAACACAGGTAATGTCCAAACATCCATATATTTAAATCAACATATAAAGAAATGATTTTTGAGCAATATAAAAATAAAGGACAGTAATATTACATTGTGTCTTCAATGAAGAAAGGTTGTTATTGTTGAATATACTGTATATGCTGAGTACTATTTTTTTTTTTTTTTAGATTTAGTATACTTTATTGATCCCCAGAGGGGAAATTGAGGGTCATCCACCACCTGGATGGATGAAGCAGCCACGATACGGTGCTATCCCTTAACCATTCACACACACATTCACACCTAGGGCCACTTTAGAGTCTCCAATTAACCTAACTTGCATGTTTTTGGCATGTGGGAGGAAACTGGAGAAATCCTGGAGTAAACCCACGCAACACGGGGAGAACATGCAAACTCCACACAGATCACTGTTGGTCGGGGGCTGGGATCGAACCCACGATCCCACGATCCCCACGATCCCCCAGCCAAGGGTAAACTGTGCTGCTGCAGTGCTAACCACTGTGCCACCGTGCAGCCCTTATTATTATTATTATTATTATTGATATCATTATTACTAGAATATTACAACAGTATTGTAGTTATTATATTATTATATTTATATAATGTGTGTCTATATATTTTTTTTTTTTTCCGGTTCCGGTTCCGCCGGACCGGCGGCACCACACGAGTTGGCTGCCTTTTGCAACTGCCTTTTTTAAATCTTCCTTCTTCTTCTTTCTACACCTTTCACTCTATATATATATCACGGACACACAGATCGCCCCAAAGGTCTCCCGAGTCGGCGGACGGAGCCTCTGTTTACAGCAGGAGACGATACAGCAGGGAAGAGCTAGCTAGCACTCAACCGCCACCCAGTGCTAACGGAGAAACTCGACATACCGAGGAACTGTAGCGGAAACGACGCGGGTGCCGGGCTGGAGTTTAGGCGGCGTGCAAGAAATATAAGACAGAATAATAAAGAGCAATGGCAAGAACCAAGCAGACCGCTCGTAATATCTACTGGAGGAAAAAGCCCCCCAGGAAGCAGCTAGCCACCAAGGTTGCTCGGAAAAAGCGCTCCGGCCACCAGCGGAGTGAAGAAGCCTCACCGTTACAGGCCCGGTACCGTGGCTCTGAGAGAGATCCGTTGCTACCAGAAATCCACGGAGCTGCTCATCCGTAAGCTGCCCTTCCAGCACCTGGTGAGGGAGATCGCTCAGGACTTCAAGACTGACCTGCGCTTCCAGAGCTCCGCCGTCATGGCTCTGCAGGAGGCCAGCGAGGCCTACCTGGTGGGTCTTTTCGTGGACACCAACCTGTGCGCCATCCACGCCAAGAAGGTCACCATCATGCCCAAAGACATCCAGCTGGCCCGCCGCATCCGCGAAGAGAGAGCTTAGACTTTCTGCTGCACATTCACCAACCACAATGCTCCGCACTGTGTGTCTATATATATATATATATATATATATATATATATATATATATATATATATATATATATATATATATATATATTTATAGTAATATGTACATATGTATACTAGCTGTTCTTGTTTTTTCTTGCCTTCTGATTATTGCTCTGAGTGTTGCTATCCCTGTGCTGTTGCAATCCTGGAATTTTCCCATTGTGGGACTAATAAAGGCTTATCTTATCTTATCTTATCTTAGTATTAGGATTGTTGTTAGGATGGAATTATTTGAAGTATTATATAGGCCAGGTGGTATTATTATTATTATTATTATTATTGTTGTTGTTGTTGTTGTTGTTGTAACTACTATATGGCTACCTATTATTATGGTTATTATTATTATATGGTTACTTTTTGCACCTAGGTATTGTAAGCCATGTGGGGGTATATGGTGGTATATATGGTGATTATGATGATGATAATATTGTCTACAATTATATTAAACATACCAGAAGTATTTATTTATTATTATTGCAATTATTATTAGATGGTATTATTGTCAATATAAATTGTCCTTGTTGTATCATTTCTATTGCATAATTTAATTATAAGATGTATTATATATTATGGTATTGCATAATGAATGTAATTGTGGGATGAATAATTACTAGAATGATATTATAATTTATTGGATATGGAGAAGGGGTGGGACTATATAAGCGTTGGCTTCTTCCCACTCCTTATGAACAAGGCATTTTTTTTAATTTTATTTTACTGTATTTGGTTTTGATTTTTGATTTATTTATTTATTTTTTGTCTGGATGTTCAAATAAATAAAATCAATCAATCAGTTAAACCTGAAAATAAATTTACATGTTAAATGGGTAAAGTTTACAAAAGTTCTTAATAAAAGCCAATCTTTTTTTTCAGTATTTTTCATTACTTTTTTCCGGTTCCGGTTCCACCGGACCGGCGGCGCCACGCGAGTTGGCTGCCGTTTGCAACTGCCCTTTTCTTATCTTCCTTCTTCTTTCTACACCTTTCACTCTATATATATATCACGGACACACATATCGCCCCAAGGGTCTCCCGAGTCGGCGGACGGAGCCACTGTTTGCAGCGGGGGACGAATACAGCAGGGAAGAGCTAGCTGGCTAGCTAGCTCCAACCGCCACCCGGTGCTAATGGAGAAGCTCAACATGCCGAGGAACTGTGGCGAAAACGACGCGGGTGCCGGGCTGGAGTTTAGGCGGCGTGCAAGAAATATAAGACAGAATAATAAAGAGCGATGGCAAGAACCAAGCAGACCACCCGTAAATCTACTGGAGGAAAAAGCCCCCCAGGAAGCAACTAGCCACCAAGGCTGCTCGAAAAAAAAGCGCTCCGGCCACCGGCGGAGTGAAGAAGCCTCACCGTTACAGGCCCGGTACCGTGGCTCTGAGAGAGATCCGTCGCTACCAGAAATCCACGGAGCTGCTCATCCGTAAGCTGCCCTTCCAGCGCCTGGTGAGGGAGATCGCTCAGGACTTCAAGACCGACCTGCGCTTCCAGAGCTCCGCCGTCATGGCTCTGCAGGAGGCCAGCGAGGCCTACCTGGTGGGTCTCTTCAAGGACACCAACCTGTGTGCCATCCATGCCAAGAGGGTCACCATCATGCCCAAAGACATCCAGCTGGCCCGCCGCATCCCCGGAGGGAGAGACAGCTTAGACTTTCTGCTGCACATCCACCAACCACAATGCTCTGCACTGTCTCTCTCTCTCGCTCTCTCTCTCTCTCTCTCTCTCTCTCTCTCTCTCTCTCTCTCTCTATATATATATATATATATATATATATATATATATATATATATTTATAGTAATATGTACATATGTATACTAGCTGTTCTTGTTTTTTTTCTTGTCTTCTGATTGTTGCTCTGAGTGTTGCTATCCCTGTGCTGTTGCAATCCTGGAATTTCCCCATTGTGGGACTAATAAAGGCTTATCTTATCTTATCTTATCTTATTACTGTACCAAAAATTAACCAAACCATGCCTTCTGTATTGTGATATGTATGCAACTGAAATTTCTGTGTAAGAGTAAGAGTAACAAGCTTTATTGTCATTGCACACCAAGATACAACAAAATTCTGTTTAGCAGCAATTACTCTGTAGCAGCTACAATATAAAGTATGTATTAAAATAAATATGTATATAAAGTATGTAATATGTTAAAATCAATGGCTGGATAGATAGGTAGATAGATAGATATGCATTAAAACCAACTAACAATGTAATGTCAAGTGCAACTAAAATGCTGTGCATTTCATCAGCGTGCAAAGAGACCAGTTATTACAATAGTCCCAATTATTGCACAGATGGACTGGGAATACTGAGGTAGTAAGGGTGGTGGTGGTGTTGTTCATAGTTCTTTCAGCAGTCTCTAACACAACCCTTCCACATACTTTTTTCCGACCTTCATCACTTCTATGAATTCTTGTGCAGGAGTCCAGCATTTTGTTTGTCCACTGAAAGAGACACTGTCCTTGGAAAGCAGCCAGAACAATGCAGCACGGGTCCCTTCTGCCTCCACCTCTCTATTCTGTCCTTCTACGAGTCTCCTCTTCATCCCTCTGCTTTGCTCCCTGTGTCAACCCCTCCTCGCTCATCTCCAAATCCCTAAACTCTTTTTTTTTTTTTCCTGATGCGACCACAGCTCATGGTACAGCATGACAAGTCTAGGGTGATCCCAAACATGCTGCAAAACAATCTTCTTCTGCAGCAACCATGAGGACATGGTGACATTTATTGTGACACTGCTTGGAAATGTTGCCAAGAAAATGTCATATTTCTTTTTCTCAGACGGAGTGAAGAAGAAATGTAAAACTTAATAAGCCTGTTTGTCTTTTTAGTTTTGTGATAGATACACAACATTATGCCGCTTTCACTTCGCTGTGTTTTGAAAAACTTAACTACAGAATTAACTAAAGCTTTTTTTCTTCCCTGTGCTGAAGAGTTATTTGCTGTTCATGTTTTCCCAATTTTTTTCTAATCTTTCTCTGATTCATCACCCTGGCAACAAAGTGGTCGTGATGGGAGAGTGGGAGTTGTAATTTGGAGCGCTTGGTTAAAAAGATCAACATTATAAAAGAGCGCAAATGTGTTACTGACCTATATTCTCAGCCTGCATCCAGAAACCCATCCAATGAACCAGATCTCTGTTGCATCGGCCCATCCATCCTTCTCCCCAGAGTCTGGTGGGAGGTAATGCTGTGTGCCGTTTCTATGCAGTGACAGGTGGAGCCACACTGTAATGTTATTCATGGATAAATTGACACAGTGTAATTCTTTGTCTCTGCTCACATCTGTTTGTCATGGGAATGCTCATATGTGTGTCTGTGTGTGCATAAATTATCAATGGAATTACATTCAAACCAATTCCTTGAAATAGTGTCATTCTAATTAGCGAAATAGCTGTGATTCACCATGAGATTTTAAAGATACACTCCAGTGGATATAAATCCCCTATAAAAACAAATCTACATTGTCTAAAATGGTATCTTATGCCCTGTTTTCTGCAAAAAACTTTCATTTTCTTACAGTTTCATGTCAAAATCTTTTCACTTTTCCTCCTCCTTCAAACACCAGGCTCTGTGAATAATCCCACCCACATCCCACAAGGCTAATAGTGGCTAGCACTTCAGAATAAATCGTGATAAACAGACTTGACATGCCCATTTGATAGATATGGACGTGCCCACTGAGAGATATTGTAAATAAATGTAAATGCAATATATCTAGATATATGAAATGTAATATAGCTACTGATTACAATGAAATTGATATGAATATTGTGGAAAAAGGTTATTCAGGGAATTTCAAAAGCATTAACATTCATCTCTAATTTATCATTTCAAAGTGGGACATTTCCAAACAAAATGAAAACAGCTAAAGTTGTGCCGCTGTATAAAACTGGGGGTAGACACAAATTCACAAATTTCAGGCCTGTTTCTCTACTCCCACAATTTTCAAAAATTCTAGAAAAACTGTTCAGTAACAGATTGGGTAAATTTTTAGATAAACATAAATTGCTTTCTGATAGTCAGTACGGATTCAGATCAAATTGTTCAACATCACTGGCATTAATAGATTCCATTGATGAAATAACAGATGCTATAGATCACAAACAATACGCACTTGGAGTATTCATAGATCTTAAAAAAGCATTCAACACAATCATAGCACATTAATCAATAAACAGGAACAGTATGGGATCAGGGGAGTAGTATTGCACAGGGTGAAAAGTTATCAAAGACACAGGACACAGTTTGTGAAGAGGGGAGAATATTCAATGTCATGCTTGGACATAGCATGTGGTGTCCCCCAGGGGTCAGTATTAGGTCCAAAATTGCTCACGCTGCATAAATGATATGTGCAAGGTATCAAAATTATTTAAATCTGGATTATTTGCAGACAACACAAATGTTTTCTCTTCTGGGGAGAATTTAAAAAAGCTTCTGGATACAGTCACTTCAGAAATGTGGAAACTGAAAAAGTGGTTTGATGGGAACAAATTATCATTTAGCGAAAGTGAAACTAAAATTATGTTGTTTGGTAACTGCAAAATGAGTTCTCAAGAACACATATGGGTAGGTGGTGTAGATATATCAGTGGCGTAGCCGGGTTGGGGGCTGAACCCCAACCACCACCACTATTCTGAACGCCCAGGGCATTCGCCCGGGGCAAAACTTTAGCTTCAGCCCCCTGTCAACTACAAATTTCTTACCATTTACCCCTCAGACCCCCCCCCCCCCCGTCCTGTTACGTATTGAAAGAGTTCATGAAAGTAACTTTCTTGGTGTGTTAATAGATGACTAGTGCATGCCCAAAGTCCGAAAACAGGTAGCCCAATTAGGCTTTACAGGCCCAAATGTAGGCTGTGTTTGAAAGTGGATTACAAAGAGGTGTAGCCTATATATCATACATGTTGGACTTTGACAAGTATAAAAGGGATTGAAAACTAAGATTTATTTGATTGTGTGAATATTAATTTCAGAATTATTGAAAATGAATGGGACATCCAATAGTTTTTGGTATGCTTTATTAATCCCAGAGGGAAATTATAGGGCATCCATCTGGATGGATGAGGCAGCTAAGGTGTGGTGCCAAACCCTTCACACACATTCACACCTAGGGCCACTTTAGACACTTTGTGTCTGTGTGTGTGTGTGTATATATATATTTTATAGTAATATGTACATATGTATATTAGCTGCTCTTGCTTGCTTGTTTTTTCTTGCCTTCTGATTGTTGCTCTGAGTGTTGCTATCCCTGTGCTGTTGCAATCCTGGAATTTCCCCGTTGTGGGACTAATAAAGGCTTATCTTATCTTATCTTATCTTATCTTATCTTTAGAGTCTCCAATTAACCTAACTTGCATGTTTTTGGCCTGTGGGAGGAAACCAGAGTACCCGGGGTAAACCTACGCAGACACAGGGAGAACATGCAAACTCCACACAGAAGGGTCGCCGATGTTCAGAGGGTGGGATCAAACCCACAATGATCAGGGGTGGAATCAATCCCGTGACCTTACTGTGCTGCCACAGTGCTAACCACTGCACCACCGTGCTGCCCAAATATTAGCAACTGTTTAAGAACCCTTGTTTGTTTGTCAGACTTATTTGTGTGATCTTTTATGACTTATATTCATAAGTGTTGTATCTTGCACTTCGGGGAATAGGAGTTGTTCAGTCATCATTATAATTTTTTTAGTTTATATGTGTACTTTATAGTCTATCATCAATAAACTCATGCAGTCCTATAACAGGACATGTTTACAAATATTTGAGACCCACTGTAGTGCATCCTTTTATATTTAACAATATTTTAAGTACAAAACACCCAACATGACTTCCGGTTTCGGCGGCCACGTAGGAAGACGTGTTTCGCACTGCTCTGCTTCTAAAAATAAAAAGTTTACTAATACTCTCTTAATTGGAACAAAAACCCATCCCAGCGTCTTGGCTTGGATATGGTAAAGACTAAGGTTGGGAAATTAGGTGGAGGAAAAAGCAATTTGACAAAACAATCCAAACTAACGGACTTCCATGCTCGAGGCGAGGCAGGGAAAACTCCAGAGACGATGGCGGAGGATGGAGCCAGCGGCGGAGCGGGAACTGCTGAAGAGGGGACAAATGCAGTGCTCACTGCCATCAACTCCATGAGAACAGACTTTTCCTCTAAATTTGATGGGATTATAGCAGCGATAGAAGGAATGAGAAAGGAAATAAGCAACTGTTTGGAGCGAGTATCGCAGGCGGAGCTCCGAATATCAAGCGCTGAAGATGATGTCACCAACCTACAAACTAATCTGCAAACACTGGAATTAAAATGGAAACGTCTGGAAGATAACGTCCTGGACTTGGAATCCCGCTCGCGATGGAATAATTTGAGGCTGGTGGGCTTCTCGGAGGGAACGGAGGGACGGGACCCATGTTCCTTTTTGGAAAAGTGGATTCCAGAAGCGCTGAACAACGCGGATCTGCAATCATCGATTGTTTTGGAGAGCGCTCACCGAATCGGCCCACCGAGAGATAATAAGACACCACCGAGGATGCTGATTATGAAGTTCCTCAACTACAGAGACAAGATGACGGTCACCAATGCTGTGCAAGCTAAAGGGGAAATTAAATATCAGGATCAACAGGTACGGTTCTACCCAGACTTCGCCACAGGAATTTAACAATTAAGGAGGCAGTTCGACCCCGCCCGCAAAGAGCTGCGCAACCTCGGGACTCATCACGGAGTGATTCATCCGGCAAGACTGCTGGTCACATATAAAGGGAGAACCCACACCTTCAAGACCCCTCAAGAGGCGCAGGAGCTCATCAAGCTGATCCAAAAGGAAACTGGTGGGAGCTAAGCATGAACATGACAAAGGTAGAACTTTTAAGCATATGTACAGACATCTGATTGATCTGAAACATATAATAAGTCTACAAAATACAGACTGTATTTAAAAAAAAAGAAAAAGCTATGATGTACAACGTTGCTATAAAACTTTGAAGTTATGCTGAAAAAACTACAGAAGAGAGTTAATGTTATAATGTTATAAGAATAGAAGTAGAGTCAGGGTGATTGAGAGGAGAAAGAGAGAGTGGTTTGACTGATCCCCGCAGGTGTGGAACAGTCACTAGCTATAACGGGAGAAGGATTTTTTTTGATTTTGGGGGGATTACCACGAATGTGGGGAAAGGGAATTTGTTTTTGTTCAGTTTGTAGGATGAATGTTCCATCATCCATGTTTTTGCTTCTCTGTAAGAGTATGTTCATATTGCAAGGTAATCTCAAACTCTTTACTGATCATAGATCAAAGCATTAATCTTAATTTAACTTCATGGAATTGCAGAGGTCTACAAAATCTTAAAAAACTTAAACAAGTTATGAATAAAATAAAAGACATAGATTCAAAAATTGTATTTTTACAAGAAACTCATCTATTAGAGGAGGATGGGCTGCACGGTGGCGCAGTGGTTAGCACTGCGGCAGCACAGTTTACCCTTGGCCCGGGGATTGTGGGATCGATCCCAGCCCCCGACCAACAGTGATCTGTGTGGAGTTTGCATGTTCTCCCCGTGTTTGCGTGGGTTTATTCCGGGATTTCTCCGGTTTCCTCCCACATGCCAAAAACATGCAGGTTAGGTTAATTGGAGACTCTAAAGTGGCCCTAGGTGTGAATGTGTGTGTGAATGCTTAAGGGATAGCGCCGTATCGTGGCTGCTCATCCATCCAGGTAGTGGATACCCTCAATTTCCCCTCTGGGGATCAATAAAGTATACTAAATCCAAAAAAATCTAAAAGGATGTAAAAAGAGTTAGGAGAAGATGGCAAGGTAATGTGTTCACCTCATCATTTTCATCCCGAGAAAGGGGAGTTATGACTCTCATACATAAAACAGTCCCATTTCAAATGAAAAATGTAATTAGAGACAAATTTGGAAGATATGTAATTATCCAAGGATCTTTGTTGTTAGAAAATATAAATCTGTTGAACTTATACGGCCCTAATATTGATGATCAAAACTTCTTTGTTAATTTATTCCTCACTTTATCATCACTTACAGGGCAACATATAACAGCAGGGGATTTTAATTGTACATTGAATGACATGGTTAGGGACCCAGGAGACAGACGCTGACATGAGTAGATATAAGACAATTATTCTTTATTAATATAATGTGTGTTGGGTGAGTGAGTCAGTGAGTGCGTGGCTGTCTGGTCACTGGAGCTGAGCGTTTCCTGCGGTGACCTGGCAACCCTGGAACACACAAGCACAAACAATTACTACTGTTCGCTGGGATGAGAAACCTGAAGCTTGTGATGCTTACTTGCAGGAGCCTGCTGGCTCTGAGTGCCCGTGCGGCGTGGTGCTCGTGCTGCTCGACGTAGAGGAGGTGAGGAGGAACTCCGAGGTGGAGGAGATGGCGTCCCGTCAGCTGGGGAGGTTAGTCCGCCGCCAGGGAGGTCCACCTGTGCACAGGGGAAAAGGCTAGGAGAGGATGAGTGCTGAGGTTGCTTACTTGACGTGGCTTGACGCGATGACTTGGCTTTGGCTCTGGCTTGAGGTCGTATCCTCGACGCATTGCTGGGCAAAGGCGACAGATGACTCCGTGCAGAGCAGTCTGAGATTCTGGCTTTTAAAGCCCGTGGATTACCACCTGCCGGTGTGTGCGCAGCTGAGGATGATGATGACGGCCCAGCGGCCGCCATGACAGTACTCCCCCCTCTAGAGATGCCTCCAGGCACCTGCCCAATCCTACCTGAATGCGTCCGATGAAAATCGCGGATCAGCTGCTTGTCGAGGATCAATGCTGGGCGAATCCAGGAGCGATGCTCAGGACCAAACCCCTCCCAGTCCACTAAATACTGAAGGCCCCGACCCCGCCGGTGGACATCCAAGGTGGCAGTCACCCCCCAAGCTGGATGGCCATCAATCATCCTCGGGGGGGCAGGAGCATCGGGGGGCGGGCACAGAGGGTCGGCGATGTACAGCTTGACCTGGGAGACGTGAAAGGTAGGGCAGATGCGCATGGAAGAGGGGAGAGGAAGGTGCACAGACACAGGGTTGATAACATGGGAAATGACATAAGGACCGATGAAGCGCTTGGTCAGCTTGCACTTCTCGGCCGGCACACTGATGTTCCTAGTGGACAACCAAACTTTCTGACCCACCTTATAGTCCGGGTCGGGCCTCCTGTGGCGGTTGGCCACCTGGATGTTACGTTCCGTAGTCTTTAGGAGGGCTCTGCGGGTGATGGACCAGATCCGCCGACAACGCCTGGCGTGGACCTGCACTGAAGGAACCGCTACCTCCTTCTCCTCCTCAGGGAACAGTGGTGGATCAAACCCCAGGGACGCCTTGAAAGGGGACATCCTCGTAGCAGAGGACACCGTGGTGTTATGGGCGTACTCGATCCAAGGTAGAAACGTGCTCCAAGAAGAGGAGCAGGAGGAGATGGCACAGCGCAGCGCAGCCTCCAGCTCCTGATTGGCTCGCTCGCACTGACCGTTGCTCTCCGGTTGGTACCCTGAGGAGAGACTAGCCGTGGCCCCCAGCACCGTGCAGAACGCCTTCCAGACTTGGGATACAAACTGTGGTCCTCGATCCGATCCGATGTCAGCGGGGATTCCGTGAAGATGGACCACATGTTGAACGAGAAGGTCCGCCGTCTCCCGCGCCGAAGGCAGCCCTCGGAGAGGCACAAAGTGAGCTGCCTTGGAAAAACAGTCCACTATCGTCAGAACTGTCGTGAAATGACCAGAGGGGGGCAGGCCGGTTACAAAGTCCATGGCCACGTGGGACCAGGGGCGAGAAGGAACAGGCAAAGGGTGCAGAAGACCCACCGGGGGGATGATGATGATTTCCCAGTGGTGCACTGGGCGCAGGCCCGGACATAATTGTTGACATCCTTCCTCAACCCTGGCCACCAAAAGGCCCTCTGGAGAAGGTTGGTGGTTTGGCCCACTCCCGGATGGCACGCCAGCTTGGACGCGTGGCCCCATTCGATTACCTGACTCCTGACAGAAAGAGGGACGAACAGACGGCCCGGGGGACCCCCACCCGGATCAGGCTCCATTGCCTGCGCTCTCCTGACCTTATCGCGGATCTCCCAAGACAATGCACCCACCACACAAGATGACGGCAGGATGGGCCCCTACTGCTCCTCGGTGGACGGTGCGTCGAACTGCCTCAAGAGGGTGTCAGGCTTGCCATTCTTACTCCCCGGCCGGTAGGTGATGGTGAAATTAAACCGGCTGAAGAAGAGAGACCAGCGGGCCTGGCGTGCGTTCAATCGCTTGGCCGTCCTGAGGTACTCAAGGTTATGATGGTCAGTCCAAATGACGAACGGCTGGGCAGCCCCCTCCAGCCAGTGTCTCCACTCCTCCAGGGCGAGTTTCACGGCCAGCAGCTCCCTGTCTCCAATGCAGTAGTTTCTCTCTGCAGGAGTCAGGCGGTGGGAGAAGTATGCACATGGTTGGATCCTGCCATCCACCGGAGAACGCTGGGAGAGAACAGTCCCAACTCCCGAATCCGAGGTGTCCACCTCCACAAGGCACTGCAGCTCTGGGTCCACCTGGGTCAGTACGCGGGCCGAAGCGAACTCCTCCTTCAGTCTCCCGAACGCCATGGCAGCCTCCTCACTCCAACGAAAAGGCACCTTAGGGGACGTGAGAGCGGTCAGGGGGCAGGCGATGTTCCCAAAATTCGGCACAAACTGACGGTAGAAATTGGCGAAACCCAGGAACCCCTGTAGCTGTTTCCTGGACGTGGGCGTGGGCCAATCCACCACCGCCTTGTACTTGGCCGGGTCGGGGAGCACCTGATTTCGGGCGATAATAAACCCAATAAAGGAGGTCTTATCTGTGTGAAATTTGCACTTTTCAGCCTTGACGAACAGCTGGTTCTCCAGGAGGCACTGCAGGACCCGTCGCACATGCACCTGGTGCCCCTCCAATGTGCGTGAGAAGATGAGGATGTCATCGAGGTAGACGAACACGAAGGGGTTGAGGAAATCCCGGAGGACGTCATTTATCAGGTGATGGAACACGGCCGGAGCGTTGGTTCACCCAAATGGCATCACCAGATACTCGAAGTGGCCACTTGGGGTCCGGAAAGCCGTCTTCCATTCATCACCTTCCCTGATGCGCACCAGGTGGTAGGCGTTCCGCATTGCTGGGCAAAGGCGACAGACGACTCCGTGCAGAGCAGTCTGAGGTTCTTGGCATTTAAAGCCCGTTGATTACCACCTGCGCAGCTGAGGATGATGATGACGGCCCAGTGGCAGCCATGTCATTGAATCCCAGAATAGACAGATCAACAGGACTGGACTGTACGCACAATGGATGTAGGATGACCATTAATCATTTTATGAAAGAATTGAGATTGCTAGATGTATGGAGAGAAATGAAACCACAAGTCAAAGCCTATTCTTGTTATTCTAATACCTATAAGACATTCTCACGTATTGACTATATTTTGATCTCTACAGAATTAAGGTCCAAGATTCAAAACTGTTTCTATGATAATATTGTGATCTCTGATCATGCACCCTGCTGTCTAATATACTGTATGTAGATAAGAAATTGACAAAGGACCTAGTTAGGTGGCATTTTCAACATAAATGGCTTCAGGATGAAGAATTTGTTAAGTACATAGAAAAACAGATGAGTTCTTTGATATCAATACTACACAAACAATGGCATGTATAAAGTGGGAGGCTTTCAAAGCTTTTATTGGGGGCATATTATTAGTTATACAGGTTCAAAATCTAAGAAGACCCGAGAGGAGAGAGTCCAACTGGAACGTAAAATAAAAATTCTTCAAGAAAAGGTGTATGCAGGAAGTAACTCACAGTTAGAGAATGAATTACTGATTCTGAGAGCTGAATATGACAAAAAATCAGTGAATAGAGCTGCCTCGAGTCTTCTAAGATTGAAGCAAAGTTTTTATGAACAAGGTGAAAAATCAGGAAAATTATTGGCATGGCAGATTAAACAATTAGAATCTAAAACACCAATTATCAGTATTATAAGTAACAGACAGGTAGGTATAGATCCTTTAGAAATTAATAGTGCCTTTAGAGATTATTATGGAAAACTATATGATACAAAAAATGAAACTGACTTAACAAAACTAAATGGGTTTTTGGGTGGTTTATCTATACCATGTATTCCAAATAAAAACAGAGAGATACTGGAGTCTAAAATTAGTCAAGAAGAAGTTGGGCAAGCCATTGATAATATGAAATCAGGGACAAGAGCAGGACCAGATGGTCTTCCAGTTGACCTCTATAAAAAGTTTGAGACTAAATTAATAAAACCACTGTTGGAAATGGTTTTAGAAGCATTTCAAAATGGTAATTTACCACCATACATGAATAATGTCTTAATTATACTGTTGCCAAAACCAGGTAAACCCCGTAATAAATGTGAAAACATGAGACCAATAAGCCTATTAAATGCTGATCTTAAAATAATCTGTAAAATTTTAGCAAAACGACTACAAGAAATATTACCAAATATTATTAACCAAGATCAGAATGGCTTTATAATGGGAAGACAAGGCTTCCATAATGTAAGAAGACTATTTAATATTATTTATTCCAATAAAGAAGCACCGGATACAGCTCTCCTATCATTGGACACCAAAAAGGCCTTTGATAGGGTCAAATGGCCCTATCTTTTTGAAGTCCTACAAAGGTTTGGACTTGGAAATAATTTCATAAAATGGGTCCAGATAATATACAATAATGCTACAGCAGAAATCCTAACAAACAGCAATATCTCAAAATCAATAAAAATCAATAGAGGATGTCGACAAGGCTGTCCACTTTCACCCTTATTGTTTACTATGGCAATTGAACCTTTAGCGATGGCAGTACGTTTACATCCACAAATATATGGAATTAAAGTAGGACCAACAGAGCATAAAATCTCCCTGTATGCCAATGATATAATTTTGTTTATGTCAAATTTTAAAAAATCAATTCCGACCTTATTAAATTTAATAAAGAACTTTGGGGATATATTAATTTGTTATTATAATATTTAATTTAATAAAGAACTTTGGGGATATATCAGGATATAAAATAAACAAAACAAAATCTTCAATATTAATGCTAAATGAGACCCAGAGAAATCATCCAGCTCCTGAGGTAAACCAATTCAATGTTGTAAATCAGTTTAAATATTTAGGAATTCAAATTTTGCCTAAGCTAGAATCAGTCGTCAGTGTCAACTATGAAGCCTTAATGACAGATATTAATGAATTACTTCAGAGATGGATGTCACTACCAATGTTGATGATCGGGAGAATTAATATACTAAAAAGTAATATCTTATCAATAATACTTTATTTATTTCAAAACATTCCTTTACCACCACCTTCAGATCTATTCTCAAGAATTAAAAAAAGTTAGTGGAATTTATATGGAACAATAGGAAGGCTAGATTATGTTTGTCCTTACTATATTTACCATTTGATCGTGGAGGTCTGAAATGTTCAAACTTTATAAAAGCTACAAGCGGAGCTACAATGCTCCGCACTGTGTTTTTATATATCTATATATTTATTCCATCTAGCTACAATGCTCCGCACTGTGTGTGTTTATATACTTACATATTTATTCCACCTAGCTGCAATGCTCCGTACTGTGGGTGTTTATATATTTACATATTTATTCCATCTAGCTACAATGCTCTGCACTGTGTGTTTATATATTCATATATTTATTCCATCCAGCTACAATGCTCTGCACTGTGTGTCTGTGTGTGTGTATATATATATTTTATAGTAATATGTACATATGTATATTAGCTGCTCTTGCTTGCTTGTTTTGTTTTTTTTTTCTTGCCTTCTGATTGTTGCTCTGAGTGTTGCTATCCCTGTGCTGTTGCAATCCTGGAATTTCCCCGTTGTGGGACTAATAAAGGCTTATCTTATCTTATCTTTATGTTGTATTACTGGTCAGCACAACTGAGGTCTATGACATATTATTTTTCATCAAATGATCTCCCTAACTGGAATGAAATGGAATCATACAATTTACCTTTACCTCTTCCCTTATTCATATACTCAGACTCGGCTAAAAAATTACAGAAACAAGTTAAAAATCTAATTGTAAAGCACATGATCAAAATATGGTGTGAAACAAAAAAATATTTAAAAGAATCACACTCACTGTCACAATTTAGCCCAATATGGGGTAATCAATATTTTATACCAGGGAGAGCGGATACTGTATTTAAAATATGGAATTTAAAAGGGATTCATAAGATTCAAGACTTATATTTGTCACGCTCAGATAACATAATGTCTTTTGAAGAACTGAGGATTAAATTCAATCTTAATAGAACACACTTTTTTAAATATCTTCAGCTTAGAAATTTTATTCGATCAAATCAAAAATAACGCTCTCACCCGACCTACTTATTCATTTTTGGAAAAAAATTTGATGAAAGATAATAAGAGAAAGGGTATTATTTCAGAGTTTTACAACTCATTGACACTATTCTCAAGTGAAAACTCACAGAAAAGACTGAATTACTGGAAAGAGGACCTGCAAATTGAAATTTCAGAGGAACAATGGGAAATGGCTTGTGCAGGAGCTCATACCAAATCAATAAATGTACGTCTTAAACTGATACACTTTAAATGGTTAATGCGGATGTATGTTACACCAGTGGAATTAAATAGATATAACAAAAACATACCAGATACATGCACAAAATGGATGGAAAGTAAAGGAACCCTATTTCACTGTTTATGGGAATGTAGAAAAATCAGAATGTTTTGGGAAGAGGTGAGGGCAACAATTGAAAAAATAATTTCAAAACAAATCACATTGAACCCTAAACTGCTTTTGTTGGGTCTGTATCCAGAAAAACATAACTTTAATAAGAGTGAAAGAGCATTCATAGACCTCAGTTTGCTTAATGCCAAAAAATGTATTGCACTACTGTGGAAAAAGACTCATAGACCAGATGTGACTCAGTGGTTAAGACAGATGTTAACAAACCTTCCACTAGAAAGAATAACATATATACTGAAATCAAAGGAAAATGTGTTTGAAAATATATGGAGACCTTTCATTGATTATGTAAAGAATTTAAACACAACGTCTGAAGAAGAAGGTGAATGATATGTGTGGACCTTGCATATTCCAAGCTGTTGAATGTTTATTATGTATTCTTATGTAATAGATTACCTAGACTAGACAGAGGAGCATTGTTGTTGACTTGTTTTTGTTAATGGTTGTTGTGTGGGTATCATGAGTGGAAGAAATTCTCCCGAGCCAGATTCGTCAGGAGCCAGCCAAATGAATGCAGCCACAGTTCAGCTACCAGACTTCTGGCAGAACAATCCGCGCTCCTGGTTTAACGCGGTCGAGGCGCAGTTCAACCTCCGGAGGATTTCGGTAGACGACACAAAGTTCTACCATGTGGTTGCAAAGCTGGACAACCACACAGCCCAGCGGGTGGAGAGCCTGATCAACCAGCCGCCGGACAGCGACAAGTACAGCGCGTTGAAGGCTGCACTCGTCCGTTACTTCACCCCCTCGGTGGAGGAGCGAGCAGAGGGACTCCTGGCGCTGACTGAATTTGAAAGGGACAGGCCTGCGGACCTGATGGAGAAGCTGTTGAGGTTGAAAGACTCTGACGATGACCACTTCATCTTCACCCACCTTTTCCTCAGGACCCTACCGTCAGCGGTGAGAGTGACCCTGGCCAGTTCACCACTGTTGGCCCGACGAGACTACCGCGAGCCGAGCTAGGAGGCGCAGCGACTCGTCAACGCCAATAAACAGCGCGCGGCCATGGCCGCGGCAGCAGAGCTCGGCGCAACGTCCGGAGATGGCAGGGGGCCAGAGGCTGCAGTACCAGACTCACCGACGACAGCGGCGGCAGGGGCCAGGAAACACGGAGCAGACGACGTCCTTTGTTTCTACCATCGCCGCTTCGTAGAGAGGACATGCAAATGTATACCACCATGCCATTTCAAGCGCTCGGGAAACACCAAGACCGGGGGTCGGTAGCAGCTGCGGCCCTCGGAGAGGAGAACAAGCTGCTCTACTTGAGGGATGCCCGCTCGGGGAGGCATTTCCTCATGGACACAGGCTCCTAGCTGAGTTTCATCACACCTTCCTCCGCTGACCGACTGGTGCCTTCCAGTGGTCCCGGGGTGTCAGCAGCAAACGGCTCGGCGATTAAGACCTTCGGTGAGAGGACGTTGCTTCTGTCCCTACACGGCCGTACATTCGAGTGGACATTCGTCATAGCTGCAGTCAATTTCAACATGTTAGGGGCTGATTTTTTGTGCTCACATGGTTTGTTGGTTGATCTTGCTAACAGACGCCTGGTTAATGCACTCTCTTTTTATTCTATTCCCTGTACAGCTCGAGTGGCCCCGCCAACATCACAAGCCAACGTCACAGCTGCAAGTGGTAAGTTCCACACACTCCTCACTCAGTTCCCAGCACTCACGGTCCCAACATTTTCAGCGACCGTGGCTAAACACGGGTGGAACATTTTATTACTACCACCGGACCGCCTGTTTTTGCAAAAACTCGGCGCTTGGATTCAGCTAAACTGACCATAGCGCGCGAGGAGTTTGCCAACCTGGAAAAGTTGGGCATCATCAGGTGTTCGAAAAGCCCATGGGCTTCCCCGCTTCACATGGTCCCGAAAGCTGATGGCTCGTGGCGACCTTGCGGTGATTTCCGCAGGTTGAACAATGCTACAGCGCACGACCGCTACCCGATCCCGCACATCCAAGATTTTTCAGTTCATTTGGCGGGGGCACGCGTTTTTTCTAAGATAGACTTGGTACGCGGTTACCACCAGGTCCCAGTGCGCGCTGAGGACATACCCAAAACAGTGGTAATAACTCCATTCGGGCTATTCGAGTTTTTGCGCATGCCGTTTGGGCTTAAAGGTGCGGCGCAGACGTTCCAACGCATGATGGATGTGGTGTTGCGCAATCTCCCCTTCGTGTTCGTCTACCTGGACGACATATTGGTAGCCAGCGTGTCCGAAGACGAACACGAAAACCACCTCACGGCAGTTTTCCGGAGGTTGGCAGAGCACGGGTTAATAATCAACCCAGCGAAGTGTCAGTTCGGGGTGACGCAGATTGATTTTTTGGGGCATCGCGTCTCTCCAGAAGGAGCGGTTCCTCTGCCTGACGAAGTGCGGGCAGTAACAAATTTTCCCCAGCCACAAACGGTCAAAGCGTTACAGGAGTTTTTGGGAATGGTGAATTTTTATAACCGTTTCCTCCCCCGCGCAGCGCAGCTCATGCAACCATTGTATGCTGCACTAAAAAAACAAAAACCCACAAATAAAATCGAATGGTCTCCGAAGCAAGAGCGCGCATTCTCTGAAGTCAAAACAGCCCTGGCAAACGCTGCGTTGTTAGCACATCCAGTCTCAACGGCCCGCATGGCGCTCACTACTGATGCGTCAGATGTGGCCATAGGGCGGTCGTAGAAACAGTATGTAGCCGGTAACTGGCAACCGCTCGCCTTTTTCAGCAGGACCTTGCGCGATAGTGAACGAAAATACAGTGCATTCGACAGGGAGTTGTTAGCCCTCCACTTGGCCATTCGCCACTTCCAGTTCTGGCTGGAGGGATGCCGTTTCACCGCATTCGTTGACCACAAGCCGCTGACTTTCGTGATGGCCAAGATTTCAGAACCTTGGTCGGGCCAGCAGCAGAGGCAGCTGGCCGCGATCTCGGAGTTTACTACCGATATCCAGCATGTGGCGGGTAAACTTAATGTGTGGCAGACTGCCTCTCGCGCGCCGTGGCGGCTCCAACCCGCGTAGGGGTAGATTTTGCAGCCATGGCCGCGGATCGGGTTAGCGACGCAGAAGTGCGCGCGGCCCCAGTCCGCGTAGGGATAGATTATGCAGCCATGGCCACGGATCGGGTTAGCGACGCGGACGTGCGCGTGCTCCAGTCTGGACCAACAGGATTAAGGCTGGAGAACAGGGTGCTGCAAGACGGTATGCCCCCCCTAATCTGCGATGTCTCCACTGGGCGACCGCGTCCTGTGGTACCCGCCGCGTGGCGCCGCCGCGTTTTTGACTCGATCCATTCTCTGGCGCACCCGGGAGTGCGCACGTCGGTCAAAATGGTGGGAGAGAAATGTGTATGGCCGAGCCTGCGCAAACAAGTTAGAGAGTGGGCGGCAGCCTGCATGGCTTGTCAACGAGCCAAGGTACATAGACACACGAGAGCTCCCTTGGAGCCATTTCACATTCCGGCTAAGAGGTTTGATCATGTTCACGTGGACCTCGTAGGCCCCCTCCCGCCCTCACAGGGGTGCACACATCTTCTGACAATGGTTGACCGCACCACGCGCTGGCCGGAAGTGGTCCCACTTGAGTCAACCACAGCCGAGGAGGTGGCGTGCGCGTTTTTAACAGCATGGGTAGCGCGTTTTGGAGTCCCATCGGACATTACGTCTGACAGAGGCCCTCAATTTGTTTCCGAACTTTGGTCAGCAATGGCCCGCAGCCTGGGGGCAACGATCCACCGCACGACCGTGTACAATCCGCAGGCTAACGGGTTATGCGAACGTTTTCACAGGTCATTGAAGGCGGCCCTCAGAGCGTCGCTTACGGATGCAAATTGGGTGGACAGGCTACCATGGGTTTTATTGGGGTTGCGTTCTGCACCTAAAGAGGATTTAGAAGCCTCCCCAGCTGAGCTAGTTTTCGCACAGCCACTTCGGCTGCCCGGGGAATTTCTCCCAGATAATCTGGCGCCAGAGTGCTCCCCAGCTCAGCGGTTACAGAGTAGCATGGACTCGAGCACGGTACCTGGCCCCCTTCACCACAGTTTTCCGCGCGTTTTTGTGCCTAAGGCTTTAAAAAATGCGGAGTTTGTTTTTTGTCAGACATGATGCCCATCGCCCACCGTTGCAACCACCTTATGATGGACCATATAGAGTGCTGGAAACAGGGGATAAGCATTTTTTGCTAGATTTGGGGGGCAGAAAAGAAATGATTGGCATAAACAGGCTCAAACCCGCTTTTGTGGTGGCTGATGAAGGTGTGCAGTTGGCTAAGGCTCCTCGGCGTGGCAGACCCCCTAGAGAGCATTCCCCAGAGCACCCACAGAGATTGACTAACAGTTCTCATCCTCAGACAGCAGCTCCCCAGCAGGAGGGCACCGCGGAGGTGGTAAAGCCTGCTTACAGCAAATACGGGAGAAGACTGAGGCCCAAGCAGCATGTGGACTGATGTGTAGTGATTTTATTATGACATGCAAACTGTTATTACGTTGTTCCATCTTAGACGTTTTGGGGGGGGGGGGGGTCATGTGGGACACATATGTGGGTTTCATATGCTTCACATGTATATTACTGTATGCTTATTGTATGCGTCACGTCTCAGAGGAACAAAAGGACTGGACCTCCTAGGAGATAACAGGAGGATGTGAAATGTGGAAATGTGGCCTTTTGTATGCAAAGAGATGACCTTGAGGGATTTCCTGACCACCAGTGATTTTAGGTGGAGGTGAGAAGACCTGGAAGAAGACGCATTGTTACTTGGGATTAAAAGACAATGTGACTGTGTGCTTTGATGTCCTGGGGTATAAAAGGGACAGATGTTGGGGGATTCTTTCTCTTTCTGTTTTTGATGATGTTGGATAATGTGAATAAACCTGACTTGTGAAATAAACTCAGCCTCGTCTTTCCACATTCTCCACAGTTGTTGTTTTTTATTACACAATTTTTTTTTATTATTGTTCTTTTTAATTTTTAAATTACTTTTGTGTTAGTGTCTGATTGTTTGTGCCATGTTTGTAAAAAAAAAAAAAAAAGGTTCAATAAAAAATATTGTGGAAAAAAACAAACAAAAAAACACCCAACATTACTATACTCAGCAGAATGACCCGTTTGGCTGCAACTCTTGAATCAGTGTTGCCCATTTGTCAGTAAATTAAAAAAAAAATGATTTATTTCGTTATTTGGGCGTTTTTTGTCACAGTCGGGATTTAGTCAACGCATGTATATGTGCCCGCATATGATATGCAATTGATCTAGCCATTCTGCTCCACAATTTTTTTTTTTTTTTTTGATTTTGTGTACTTTATTGATTCCCAGAGGGAAAATTGAGGGCATCCACCTGGATGGATGAAGCAGCCACGGTACAGCGCTATCCCTTAACCATTCACACACACATTCACACCTAGGGCCACTTTAGAGTCTCCAATTAACCTAACTTGCAATAATCAACAATCATGGTGGTATTATTAACTTTTAATTTTTTTTTTTGATAGCCGTGCACTGGGAGGAGCGCCATGTTGAACCTGTGGTGCCACAAAGGACAGCAGTGGCACACAGGTTCTAGGCGCTGTATTCTTTATTCCTTATTTCACATATTTCCAAATTTATGTTAAGTTCATGTTTAGATAATAATGATTGGATAAAGAGTTGAAATAATATAGACATAAATATTGGTATTCTAAATATTTCATAACTGGCCGGTTCTGGCCTCCCTTCATTGGCTTCCCATAGAGTTTAGAATTAAGTTTAAAATCCTTCTTCTCACTTTCAAAGCTCTAAACAATCAGGCCCCTTTTTATTTAAAAGATCTGATACTACCCTATTATCCTAACAGAGCACTACGCTCCCAAAATGCTGAATTACTTGTAATACCTAGAATCTCCAAAAGTACATGGGGGGCAGAGCCTTCAGTTATCAAGCTCCTCTCTTGTGGAACCAGCTGCCAATCTGGATTTGGGAGTCACACTCGATCTCTGTTTTTAAGAATAGGGTTAAAACCTTCCTTTTTGATATAGCCTACAATTAGGGAGGGATCATGTGTTTCTAGATTCAACTTTATTGTCATTACACATGTATGAATACAAGGTAACGAAACACAGTTTAGCATCCAATCAGAAGTGCAAAGGACAGCAGTGCAGTATATACAGTAATTGACAGTATGTGCAATTTAAGCAAATATATGCAAATATATGCAGCAGTGCAGAAAGTTAAGAGTGCTGTTATGTGCAAATAATGTACAATAAGTTAGATGGGCAGTTATGTACAGGTGAGGATGGTAAGAGATGATGGTAAGAGAGTCAGCGGGGAACTAAGTTCAATAACGTGACAGCTGTTGGAAAGAAACTGTTCCTAAACCTGCTGGTTCTAGTCCAAAGGCTTCTGAAACGCCTTCTGGAGGGGAAAAGCTGGAACAGTCTATGAGCAGGATGGTTGGAGTCCCTAAGAATGCTGCGTGCCCGGCGCAGACATCTTTTCCTGTAGACGTCCTCTATAACTGGAAGTGGAGTCCCTGTGATGCGTTGGGCAGTTTTCACCACCCGCTGCAGCGGCTTACGGTCAGCGACAGAGCAGCTACTATACCAGACTGTGACACAGTTGGTCAGGGTGCTCTCTATCACGCAGCGGTAGAAGTTGCCCAGGATGTCAGTTGACAGATGGTTCTTCTTCAGTGTCTTCAAGAAGAAGAGGCGCTGATGGGCCTTCTTGATCAGGCTGGTGGTGTTAACTGACCAGGATAGGTCTTCCGAGATGTGGGTCCCCAGGAATTTGAAGCTGGGGACACGTTCAACAGCTATGCCATTGATATGGATGGGGTCATGTGTCTCTCCCCTCTCCTTCCTGTAGTCCACTATGAGCTTCTTGGTTTTGCTGGTGTTAAGGAGCAGGTTATTGTCAGCGCACCAAGTAGCCAAGTGCTCAACCTCTGCCCTGTAATCTGACTCATCGTTGTCCCTGATGAGTCCGATTACCGTGGTGTCATCTGCAAACTTTATGATGGAAGTGGATCCATACATAGGCCTGCAGTCACGGGTGAAGAGGGAGTAGAGGAATGGGCTGAGCACACAGCCCTGTGGTACACCAGTATTGAGTGTGATGACGGAAGAATGGTTGGGGCCTGACCTAACATGCTGGGGTCTGTTGGTCAGAAAATCCATGATCCAGTTGCAGGTGGAGGTACTGATTCCCAGGTCCCCAAGTTTAGTGATCAACTTGGAGGGGATAACTGTGTTGAATGCTGAGCTGAAGTCAACAAACAACATTCTTGCGTAGGTGTTCTTGTCATCCAGGTGTGAGAGTACATAGTGCAGCGCTGTAGAAACCGCATCCTCTGTACTCTTGTTGCTCCGGTAGGCAAACTGGTGAGGGTCCAGTGTACGGGGCAGGCATTTTTTGAGCTGTGCCAAGACCAGTCGCTCAAAGCACTTCATGACTATGGGCGTCATTGCCACAGGGCGATAGCCATTCAGGCACGATGGTGTTGAATGTTTCGGCACTGGTACTATATATACTGGTACTATATATCTATATAAATAAAGTTGAATTGAATTGAATTGAATCGAATACCCCCGTGACCTGAAAAGGATTAAGCGGAAGAAGATGAATGAATGAATGAATGAATGAACTGACTTTTGTTTATGTCTGAAACTGCCATTGCACTCTTTTGTTTGTTCTTAAATAGGTCCCTGTAGCTTTAAGAGCTGGCCTAATAATGGCATGAGAGGTGGTGCAGAAGTCAGTGGAATTTTGGCTTAGAGAGAAAGAAGTCTCATGGTTTTCTGAACATGTAACGTGCATCAGTTGGGAAAAGTGTTCAGTTTAGATGTTTTTTGTTTGTTTTTGGCAACAAGGTCTCTAAAGCAGTTATGGTTCCGTCAAATTTTTTGTTTGCTTGCTTTCTCAAATAAATCTTAAAAACAAAACAAACAGAAAGTTCTTCCTACCCTTTTTTGTGTATGTGTGGGTGGAACAAGCATCAGCCAAGCACCTCATCTGGAAAATAACCTACATGTTTAAAATAACCTACACCCATCAGGAGGAGACATTAAACCCCCTGTGCTCCCGCCGGAGGAGGGAGGAGAGTTGGGTACCTGGAGGGACGCGGCGCGACGGCCGGGGCGAGGAAGAGCGCCGCGCTTAGGTCGGAGTTCCGCGGCGGCGGGCGCACCAGACCGCCGGCCCGCAGCGAGCTCCACAACGGGCACCCGTCAGCCCTACAATCCAAATCAGCGATCATCGGCCGGGATAATGGGTCCCAAGAGAGCTCTGCAGAATGATGAGGTGGATGAAATAAAAAAAGCGCTGGATTTCTTGGGGGAAGAGATTTCCGCTGTAAAGACGCAGCAAAGAAGCATCCTGGACCTAGTAGAGGAAATAAAAGCGCTGCGGAGCCAGAACGCTGAGAAAGACAAGAGGCTGGCTTATCTGGAAAGCAGAATGGTGGAAATGGAGCAGAACACTCGGGTGAACGACGTGATCATCACGGGGCTCCACATTAAACCCCGATCATACGCGAGAGCAGTTGCCGCAGACAGCAGTGGAAGTGAGCTGGAAGAGGAATCCGCTGAGCAACAAGTGTCGGCCTTCATGCAGTCGAAAGGAATTCAGCTGGACTGCAACAACATTGAGTTCTGCCACCCTCTGCCCAGGAAAAACGGAGAAAAACCGGCTGTGATCATGAGGTTTGTGAACAAAAAACACAAGACTGCGCTACTGAAACAAGGTAGGAAGCTGAAAGGAACAAACATTTACATAAACGAGCACCTCACAAAAGAAAACGCAGAAATAGCCAGGAAGCAAGATACATGAAAAAGCAGAAAAAGATTCAAAACACCTGGACATCAAACTGTAAAATATACATCAAATAAAACGGATAACCCGAAGAAGCCAAGGTCATTAACATCCGTAATATTATGGAACTGGACAAATATCAATGAATATTATGAACTGGAGTCACAGCAACAATTCAGACAACTGTAGGACACTGAAGGATTTTACTCATCTGCAACAAAACATTCAACAACATGAATCAAAAAATCAACAAACAGGAACAACAGGAACTGAAAGTTTTTGAATACACAGATCACAACCCACAGGACGTAGAACATAACATCGACCCTGATAATAATTTATTTAGCTCCATCAATAATGACTGTAATTACTACACAGATGAACAGTTTAACACAATGGTTACATCTGATTTCAATATTTCTATGATCCACTTCAACAGCAGGAGTCTCTATGCCAACTTTAATAACATTAAAGATTATTTACATCAGTTTAAAGAGCCCTTCAATATTGTGGCAATATCAGAGACGTGGCTCAGTGAAGAGAAAGGAGTGGATTTTACCATGGATGGCTATGAATTAAATTATATAAATAGAAAAGTGAAAAAAGGAGGAGGAGTTGCAATTTATGTTGACAAGAGCTTGAAATACAAGGTTGTTGAAAATCTGACAGTAACTGTGGATGATTTATTTGAATGTATTACAATAGAAATCTGTCTGGACAATGTGAAGAATGTAGTAGTGAGCTGTGTATATAGAACACCTGGATCAAACATTGACTTATTTAAGGACTGGATGGAAAAAATATATGCAAAACTAACTCATAAAGTTATGTTCATCTGTGGGAATTTCAATATAGATCTGATGAACTCAAAACAACATAGTTTGACAGAAGAATTTATCAACACAATGTACAGTATGGGCTTACATCCAACAATTACCGGACCTAGCAGAATCACGTCACACAGTGCCACACTAATAGATAACATATTCACAAACATTATGGAAAATAATATCAGGAGTGGGTTTTTATTGAATGATATCAGTGACCACCTGCCGATTTTTGTTGTCTATCAATGTGATTATAGGAAGAAAAAGTATACCAAAAATATTAAATAAAAAAGAATAAGATTTATTTACTGACAAAGGAATTGTTAATACAAGATTGGAAGATAGTTTATGATGAAAATGACATAAATAGAGCATATGATAAATTTTTACAAATATTTCATTGTACAATAAATACTGTCCTATAAAACGATACAGTGACAGACAACAACAACAAAAAAAATTCCTTGGGTCACCAAGGGGTTAATAAATGCATGTAAAAAGAAGAATACATTATATAAACAATTCATTAAATGCAGAATGGTGGAAGCTGAGATCAAATATAAAAGATACAAAAATAAGCTTACTACTATAATGAGGACCTGTAAGAAAGAATATTACAACAGAATACTAGAGGATAACAAAAATAACATAAGAGGAATATGGCAAGTACTCAATGAGATTATTAGTAATCGTCCTAAGAGTGCAAATTATCCACAATATTTTATCGAAAATGGCAATTTGACAAATAATATGGAAGATGTGGTCAGTGGTTTCAATAATTTTTTTGTAAACGTTACTGAACGTTTTTTGAAACAGTCCTGAATTAGCAAAATCAATAGTGACACCAGAAACAAACTACAGTGGTTCTGTGAATGAAATAGAAGATAGAAATCCAAACACAATCTTTTTGGGTGCAGTTACTGAAAAGGAAATTATCGAGACTGTGAGTAAATTTAAGAACAAAAAATCAACGGACTGGAATGAAATTGACATGACAATAGTGAAAAAAGTAATTGAGGGAATTGTTAAGCCACTCACCCACATCTGTAACCTGTCATTTCAAACTGGTACATTTCCAGACAAAATGAAAATAGCAAAAGTAATACCTCTATACAAAACAGGAGACAGTCATCGCTTCACAAATTACAGGCCAGTCTCTTTACTCTCACAATTCTCCAAAATACTTGAAAAAATCTTCACTAAGAGATTGGATGATTTCACTGAAAAACACATCCTCCTTACAGATAGCCAGTATGGTTTTAGAGCAGATAAATCTACATCTTTGGCACTGATCGAACTTATAGAAGAAATTACTAGTTGTATAGATAAAAAAAAGGGTTGCTGTAGGAGTATTTATAGATTTAAAGAAAGCTTTTGACACCATTGACCACAGAATACTACTAAGGAAACTGGAAAGGTATGGGATAAGAGGGGTAGGACTGAGTTGGGTGGAAAGTTATTTAAGTAACAGACAACAATTTGTACAAATTGGAGAGCACAAATCACCCTTCATGGACATCACTTGTGGTGTGCCCCAGGGGTCAGTTTTGGGACCCAAACTCTTCATTTTGTATATAAATGACATATGCCAAGTATCAAAAATTTTGAAATTTATTTTGTTTGCGGATGACACAAATATCCTTTGCACTGGTGAGAATTTGCAGCAGGTTTTAGAGGTGGTCACAACTGAAATGGAAAAATTAGCGCAGTGGTTCAACAAAAATAAATTATCTCTAAATCTAAAAAAAAACAAAGATTATGTTGTTTGGAAATTATAAAATAAATCATGAAATAATGGTAACGATAGATGATACCAGAATAGAAACAGTACAGGAAAATAAGTTTCTGGGGGTGACGCTTGACAATAAAATATGCTGGAAACCTCACATCAGTCACATCCGGGCCAAGTTAGCAAAATGTATAGGCATACTGGGGAAGACAAGACACATCTTGGACTATAAATCATTGGTCTTATTGTACAATTCACTGTTTTTACCTTATCTTAACTACTGTGTAGAAGTCTGGGGAAACACCTACAAGACCAACCTACAGTCAATATGCACATTACAAAAAAGAGCTATAAGGATAATAAACAATGCAGGATATAGAGACCATACCAATTCGTTGTTCTTAAAGTCACATGTCATAAAGTTCATCGATTTAGTTAAATTTAAGACAGCACAAGTAATGTACAGGGCAATTAATAATCAACTCCCAACTAATATACAAAAAATATTTAAAAAAAGAGACAATGATCATAATTTGAAAGGAGACTTAAACTTTACAAAACCCAAGATACGTACAACCAAGAAAAGTATGTGCATATCTGTCTGTGGGGTGGATTTGTGGAACAGTCTGGAGCCGGAACTGAAACTATGTACAAACAGAAATCAATTCAAAAAGAGGTATAAGCACCATTTGCTGAAAGGATATATGTTAGAAGGGTAGTATTTATATGTACGATTCATTATGTTCACTCTGGGACATTATGGGACACTATGGAATGGTGGGTGGGACAGCACTGTGTATATCTGTGTTGTTTGAGGCTGGTTTTGATGTATGGACATCATTGTATGTTAGAATGGATGAATGTTAATGTTGATTTGTAAAAAAATACAGTAAATTGTTTACTTGGGGTCTTAAAGGTGGTAATTTGTATAAAATTCACATGGGTGTATCTATGGAAAAGAGGAGATGGCATTAATAAGTGTTCACTTCTCCCTTCTCCCTTTTGAACAGTGTATACTGTTACTTTATTGCATTTGCCATTTGCTTGTTTTTGTTATATTTTTGTGTTCGAAATAAACTATCCACCTATCTGTCTATCTATCTATCAATCAATCTATCTATCTGAATGAATGAATGAATGAATTTATTTTTATTTCGGATAGTACATTACAGGTTAAAAGAAACTGTATAATATAACAACAAGGTCAAATTAGACAAAGACTCCTTCTACTATACAATTCCACGTGAGTTATCCGAAATGGGTGATGGCTGAAGCCGCAGCTTATATTGCCCACCCATATTCCATCCAAGAATTCAAAGGAGAAAAAAGAGAAAACAAGACAAGAGCGATTACAATTTAAAACAAGGCTAAGACAAAATGTGACTGAGAGAAAAAGAAAAACTGAGCTAGTCTAAGTTAAGCGGTTACTATTCAAAACAAATCTAAGACATAGTGTCACAAAGAAAAAAAGAAAAAAACTAAGCTACAACACAACACAGGCTGGAAATGTCAATCCTTATGTGAGTTTACATGTCGTCTTGTAAATATGTTTGGAGTATTTCTTCCTTTAGTTTTTGTTTAAATTGTCCAAGCGTTGTACATGATTTTAATTCAGGTCCAAAATCGTTCCATAATCTGACTCCTTGCACTGAAATACAGTGTTGCTTGGTGGTTGTTCTCACTGTAGGCTTTTGAAATATACATGTTCCTCTGAAGTGATATCGTTTCTCCCTTGTTTGGAACAACTTTTGGATATTTGCGGGCAGTGATAGATTCTTCACTTTGAACATTATTATTGCGGTTTTAAAGTCAATCAGATCTTTCAACTTGAGAGTTTTTTGTTTAAGAAAAAGTGGGTTTGTTGGTTCCCTGTAAGCTGCTTTGTTGATTATTCTAATAGCTCTCTTTTGAAGCATAAAGAGTGGATATATGTTTGTTTTATATGTATTTCCCCATACTTCATTACAATATGTCATGTATGGGAGTATTAATGAATGATACAAGGTGTATAGTGTGGGTTGATTCAGCAAATTTTTCACTCTGTGTAATATTGCAATTGATTTGGATACTTTACCTTTTATATAATTAATATGTGGCTTCCAACACAGTTTGTTATCAATTATTACTCCAAGGAATTTAGTTTCGGATACCCTTTCAATCTCTACACCATTTACACTGAGTTTGGGTACTGGGTAGTTGTGATGGTTGTTAAAGACTATAAATTTTGTCTTGCTTAAATTGAGTGTTAATTTGTTTGAATCAAACCACAGTTTCAGCTTTCCTAATTCCTTTCCGAGTGTATCCAGAAGTTGTTCCAAATAGTTTCCACTGCATAGCAGATTAGTGTCATCAGCAAACAATATTAAGTCCATTTTTTCTGAAACTTTACATATATCATTTATATACATATTGAATAATAATGGTCCCAAAACTTAACCCTGTGGGACTCCACAGGTGACCTTCAGTAACTCTGAGTTTTTGCTGTTAACACATGCAAACTGATATCTATTCTTTAAGTAACTACTTAACCAGGACAGTGCTACCCCTCTAATACCACAATTTTGTGGTTTCTTTAATAATAGATTGTGATCTACTGTATCAAATGCTTTTTTAAGATCCAGGAATACTCCAACTGAATACTCTTTATTTTCAATGGCTGTTGATATTTTTTCTGTAAATTCCATTAAGGCATATGCTGTTGTCCTTTTGTGTCTGAACCCATATTGCTGCTCACACAATAAATCTTTCTTCAGTATGAAGTTGTCAATTCTCTCATAGAATATTTTTTCAAGTATCTTGGAAAATTGCGGTAATAGTGAAATTGGTCTGTAGTTGGAGAGTTCCCCTCTGTTGCCTGTCTTGTAAATCGGAATTACTTTAGCTATTTTCATTGCATTGGGAAATATACCTGATTGGAGAGACAGGTTACAGATATACGTCAGTGGTTTCACTATGCATTCGATAACAGTTTTGACTAGTAGCATGTCAATACCATCGCAGTCAGTAGATGTTTTACTTTTGAATGATTTAACAATTTCCATGACCTCTCTTTCGTCTGTGTTCTTTATGAAGATGGTGTCTTTTACAGCAGTGTTATTGCATATTGTATCACCTGTAGGCGCCGTAGTGGGTATTTCTCGGGCCAGTTTAGGTCCAATGTTAACAAAAAAATTATTAAATTCATCTGCAGGTGAAGCTATATTCACATTCGGAGTCGATCTATTATTTTTTGGAATATTAGTTGGGTAGCTAGTATTTCTGCTTTTATTTCCAAGGATACTGTTGATTATTGTCCATGTATTTTTAATATTGTCTTTGTTTTTTTCCAGTTCTTTACTGTAATAGTCTCTTTTACTGCATCTTATTATATATGTTAACTTATTTTTGTATGTTTTATACCGTTGCTCTGCTTCTTTTGTCCTTTTCTTTATGAAAGCTTTATATAATAAATTTTTCTTTTTACACACCTTTTGTAGTCCTTTGGTTAACCATGGTTTGTCAGCAAATTTGTGTTTAAGCTTTTTTTTAACTAATGGGCAGTTTTTTTCATAAAGAGTGGTTACAATGTTTATAAATGTGTCATAGGCTTCATTTACATCTGTTACATAGACTTCTGTCCAGTCTTGCTTCAGCAAGTCCTCTTTAAAAGAACTGATTGCGTTTGGTGATTTGTGTCTGAACGATTTTGAGATTTTTTCTGGGTTGGGCCCCGTGTGGCCATGGATAAGTGCAAAGATTGGCAAGTGGTCGCTTATATCATTTATCAATAATCCACTTTCTATTTTCTTATCGAGAACATTGACAAACAGGTTGTCAATAAGTGTAGCAGAGTGAACTGTGATTCTACTGGGATGTGTTATTGTGGGATATAGACTCATGCTGTACACAGAGTTCATGAACTCTGTAACTACATTTTGTTGATGTGGATTAAGTAGGTCAATATTGAAATCTCCACAAATTGCTACCATTTTCTTACTAGTAATATTATTGTACAGCTCGACTAATTTATCTCTGAATGTCTCAATGCAAGTTCCCGGCGTTCTGTATATGCAGCTTATGATTAGATTTTTTGTTTTGTCTAGGTCAATCTCAACAGTAACACATTCCAAAATCCCTGGTAGTGCTGAGGACATTTCATTTACAAGCTTACATCTATATAGGTCATCAATATACAGTGCAACACCACCACCCTTTTTTTGAGATCTGTTAATGTTAAACATCTGATATCCCTCTATTGCCATCAGGGGAGCCTGGTCTTTATTAAGCCAGGTTTCCGAGACTGCAATGGCTGTGAATTTTCTGTTTAGCTGTTTTAAATAGTCCTGAATCTGTGAGAAGTTTTTGTTAAGACTTCTGCTATTGAAGTGTATTATTGACAGTTTACCATCTAATTGCACTTGACTTTTGAATTGCTTTTCAGTGTAATATTCACAGTGGTTATGAATATTATTGAAAAAGTGGTTATCAGGATCAATATCATTCTCCATCTCTTGTGGTTTATGTTCAGCATAGTGGCATATTTTTAGAGTTTGAGTTTCCTCACTCTGTGTTTCATAATCATTGTTCATTTGTATTTATCTAAGTCAGTAGCATCTCTGATCATTATACTTTAATGCTTGCTCAGGTGTTCCATTTAGTTTAATCCAAATTCTACAATTTCTTGTCCAGGTTGACTGTATCTTATTTTGTTTTTTTAGCATCCGTGCCTGCCGTGCTAATTCAGCGTTTTTTTTTTTGTCAGGTGTTCATTTAGGTAAACTTGAGTTTCCTTTAGTTTTTTGGCCTGCCTCAGTATGTCATTTTTCACCCTCCTGTTCACAAAGCGGATCACAATTGATTTCTTTGTTTTGTTATCTTTCTTCGGTAAAGCATAACAGGCTGAGATCGCATTGGCTTCTACCTTAATGTCTTTATCATTAAGGAACTGAAGCACTTGGTTTTCTAGGGACATTGATTCACTTATGGAAGCATGTTCACCACTCAGTCCTGTTGCGGCATGGGCGTAGGACTGATATCTGATGTCTAGTCCACTTATAACTAGGTCATCAATGCGAGAACCTTGTTCAAGATCCTCGACGCGTTGCTCCAAAAAACGCCCGTGTTGCTCCAGGTCCATAATTTTTTTGTCTTTTTCTTTTATTACTGAATGTAGGGCTTGTACCTCTTGTATTAGGTTTATTATTTTGGCCTGTTGGTTAGTCATTTTGGCCAATTCTTCTAACACAAAGTTCAGAGATTTTTTAATTTCTTCCAATTCCTCTTTTTTGGGTGGCATTTTACTGACCTGTGGATAGAAATAAACAGAGAATCCGGCTAGGCTATCGCCGGCGCCTGCCTCCGTCTACCTGGCCAGTTATGTCGCACACCGCCGGCGCAGCCGGAATCCACCGATCACAGCCACTCGTCGCCGTCTGGCTGGGTGGCTCCTCCGCTGGGCCCCGTCACCGCCAGTTATGTCGCACTCCGCCGGCGTAGCTCTAATCCACCGATCACCTCCGCCGATTGGTGGCCGATCACCGTCGCTCGCTGTCGTCTGGCTGGGTGGCTCTTCCGCTAGGCCCCGTCACCGACCGCCGTCAGTCTGGTAGTTCCTCGGCTGGGCCTCGCAAATTGGGCTCCGATTCAGGCCACTGTCCTGCTGAATCCAGGCGGCCCCCGTCTCTGACCAACGCCGCGCCCGAGCTCCCAATCGCCGCCTCGGTTGGTTCGTCCGGTAAGCCCTCACCAGGGACTGAGCCGCTTCGCGTCGGAGTTAGGTGACGCACAGGGGCTAGTGCTACCAGACAGAGCGCAGCGGTTCTACCCGATTAAAGGGGCATTCTGACGGGATTCTGACGGGGGTGGAAATTCAGCCCGTGGGGTCCGTCACGAGCGCCGATTGCCGCTGATTAGGTTCTTTTAATGGGAAGAAATCAGCGACTTTGTCTCAGCGCCGAAAAAGTGCGACCATCCCGGTCGCCATCTTGAAAAAAAAAAAAAAAATCTATCTATCTATCTATCTATCTATCTATCTATCTATCTATCTATCTATCTATCTATCTATCTATCTATCTATCTATCTATCTATCTATTTTAGTCAGAAAACTTTCGCCTCCGTGTGGAAAAGGATATAAGGCTGGTGGAAACAGTGGACTGCTTATGTGGATAGCGAGGGATTTTGCTGGAGATAACCCACGGATCTTGGATTGAAGGAAAGCAGTACGGTGAGCAGTGAAAACTAACATTGCTAAAGGTGGAGACCTGCCATAATGTATGAAGGTAATGGAGACTTGGCTTGTGGAAAAGGGAATTGAAAATGACTGAGAAGGCTGTAGAAGAAAAACTGCACATTTTAATTCAATCTAGAAAAGCCAAACTAGGACATCTAACAGGCCAAGCTAATCAGCTTGAACGGCTAATGGAAGATGATGCTAACGTAAATGCAGTAAAACTGAAATTGTGTTTGGATTATGAAGATACACTTGGAGAATTACACAAGATAAATGATGGTATAAAACAACTGATGTACAACGAAGAATTTAAGAAAGATCAAAGTTTATGGTATGAGCCTAAATTAGTATATTGTATTCGTGGATTTATGCAACAAGTGGAAACATGGATTATAGCCGCTAAGGAACGCATAAAGCCGGCTAGACAATGTGATGCAGATGTACAGCCTTCTGACAGTGTGTCTGTGGCATCGACGGCTCTGAGCAGTAAAAGCAGAATCTGTCAGTCAGCAAACGGTAGTAAAGCTTAATCTACTACTTCTTCGGCACACATCAAAGTGGAAGCAGAAAGGGCTGCATTACTAGCAAAGGCTGCAGGTTTAAAAGAAAAACAAGACCTTGAACGTTAGGAAACTGAATTAAAAGCGAGAAGAGAACAGCTAGAAATGCAAACTGCTATTGCTGTTTCTAATGCCAAACTTAAAATTTTAATAAATTTTGAAAATGAAAGCTCATCACAAGTGAGCCTTACATGTGGAATGACAATTGAGTCTGCTTACATACCATCGTCCTTAAGTCAAGAACGAGTCATGAATGTGAATAATGGACAGCATGAATTCATACCACTTCAGCCAGAGCCCCCTGACATACAGCAGTCCAGTACTAACTTTGTGAAAAATTATCATACAGTAGAAACCCTCTGCAAAATCATGACTCGTCAGAATAATATAACAGAGCTGATGATGAAACAACAAAAAATGATGACTTTGCCACCATTAAACCTTTAGCAATGACCCTCTTGATTAGAATGTTTTTGTAAGAGCCTTTGAGCATGGTGTAGAATCCCACACAGAGAGTTCTAAAGATTGTCTCTATGTTTTAGAGCCGTTCACGAGTGGAAAGCCTAAAGACCTAATAAAGAGCTGTCTTCATATGAAACCAGATGAGGGTTATCACAAAGCCAGACAGCTGCTCAAACAGCATTTTGGGAATGATTACAAAATTGCTGTGGCCTACATGAACAAAGTCTTGAGCTGGACACCTATTAAATCAGAGGATGCTGAAGCTTTAAATGCCTTTTCACTTTTTCTGACAGCTTGCTATAACATCATGGCTGAAGTGAGTTACATGGAAGAGCTGGATAATGTTGCAAACTTGAAGGCTATTATAGCAAAGCTTCCACACAAACTGCGAGAAAGATGGAGAACTGCTGTGTGCAGCGTGCAAGAGTAATGTAACAGAAGAGTCAGGTTTAAAGATTTGGTCGAGTTTATTAACAAACAAGCCAAAATCGTACTTCATCCAGTCTTTGGTGACATTAAAGACAGTCATGGTTCTAAAATATCCACCACCAAGCAAAATAACTACAGAGAGCAAAAAAAAAGGGGTATAATCAAGAAGTCCTTTACCACAAACGCCATACAGCTAACTAGTCAGGAGAAAGACACAGAGACAACAGAGTGCTCGAATCCTGGCACACCTGTGAGAAAAATATGCCTCTTCTGTATGGGTGAGCACCTCCTCGAGTCTTGTGGTAAGCTGAAAAGCAAGTCACACAAGGAGAAACTGGAATTCTTGCGAAGCAAAGGATTGTGTTTTAGTTACTTGAAGCAAGGTCACATGAGCAAGTTCTGTAAAGGAAAGATGAACTGTCAGGTTTGTTCTCTAACTCATCCTACACTGTAACACATTAAGAAAAATGGCACAGTTGCTAAATCAGAGGACAAGGATAATAATGGTGAAGGACAGACAGTTTTAAGTGCATATGTCCATGCAGAGTCTGAGGGTTATGAGCTGACTGGGGCCGGAGAAGATGACTGTACTCTCGCAATAGTCCCTGTTCAAGTCAAAGCCAAGAATGGAAGTATGGTGGTGCAGACATATTCCTTTTTAGACCTAGGAAGCTCTGCTACCTTCTGTATGGAGGAATTGATGAATAAATTGAAGCTCAGTGGAAAAAGACAGACATACTGCTAAGAACCATGAATGAAGAAAAACCTGTCACTACTTACAGTACCTGTTGTCAAGGCTGGAGGTTGGCAGTTTGTCAGGTGATGAATCCACTGATCTTTTGGACGTTTTCACACAGAAGTCAATACCTGTAGGTAAAGAAAATATACCGACACAGAAGGACCTTGAAAGGCGGTCTTACTTACCTTAAAGAGATTAATCTGACACAAATTAACAATGACATTGGATTGTGTATCAGAGCAAATGCACCTAAAGCTATGTAGCCATGGGAGGTGGTTAGCAGTGTCATTAATGGACGATGTAAGAACCAAATTAGGATGGACCATGAATGGACCTTTGAGAGAAGGTTGCAGTCTTCCAGATAAGAGAAACCCAACAAAGGCCATTGCAAACCGCATTTCAGTAACCCGTTTAGAGAATCTGTGGCTTCAACAGTTCAAAATGGATTTTCCAGGAAGAGGAAAACATGAGGAAGTTGAACTGTCTAGACAAGACCATCAGTTCATGGGCATGGTAATGGAATCAGCAAAACTAGTTGGTGGCCACAACAACATATGCTGGCCTTTGAAGAACAGACTGGTCAACATGCCGAGCAATGGCTGAGCAGTGAGCACATAACTTGAGGCACAAATTTATCAGGGATGATGGCTTTTGACAAGAATATGTAAACTTCATGGACAACCTTATGCAAAGGGGCTATGCAAGGCAGTTGTATGATGCCGAATTATTGCGCAAGGAAGGAAAAGTTTGGTATATACCATACCATGCAGGGTACCACTGTAAAAGGGAAGTTAAGAGTAATATTCCACTGTGCAGCATCCTATTAGGACACATCCCTGAATGATCAACTTTTACAGGGGCTAGATTTGACAAGCAGTCTAATTGGTGTCATTATACAATTCAGACAGGACCCTGTTGCAATCATGGCAGATGTGGAATCTATGTTCCACCAGGTTAAAGTGACTGATGAAGACACTGATTTACTCAGATTTCTCTGGTGGACGAGCGGTGACTATAATCAAGCTTTGACTGAACATAAAATGACTGTACATTTATTTGGAGCCACATCCTGACCCAGTTGTGCCAGTCAAGGCTGATGTTGTGCAGACAGTCTTACAAATTTTTTATGTTGATGACTTCCTTAAGTCTGTCACTACAGATAAAGCAGCAATATCAATGTGTCAGGATCTCATGAGCATTTGTGCCTAGGGAGGATTTCATCTCACCAAATGGGTGAGCAACTGGCGAAATATGTTTGACTCAATCCCAAAGTCTGAGCTGAGAAGTGAGATGAAAACCTTGGATCTCAATCAAAATGAACTGCCAATAGAGAGAGCCCTTGGTCTCAATTGGTGTGTTGAGTCGGACACTTTCAAGTTTAGGATCACCATCAGAGATTGCCCATTCACAAGGAGGGGACTTCTTTCTGTCATTGGTTCAGTGTCCGACCCGTTAGGCATTTTGGCACCCATGGTTTTGCCAGCAAAGATTATACTGCAAGACTTGTGCAGATCAAAGGTTGGGTGGGACGACAACTTACCTGATCTCATCACAAGGTAGTGGTTTACCTGGCTCACCAGTCTTCCTGCTTTGGAGAGTTTTTCAGTTCCAAGATGTTTGAAGCCTGAAGAATTTAGAGATTGTACATTTGCACAGTTACACCACTTTGAGGAGGCAAGTGAGAATGCATATAGATCTGTTAGTTATCTTTTGTTATGGAATGCAAACAACCACACACATTGTGCATTCATGATGTTCATGTCTAGGGTGGCACCTCTTAGGCCTCCTATCATTCCTCATGTGGAGTTGACCACTGCTACAGTGGCAGTGAAAATGGATGGTGTCCTGAGAACAGAGCTACAACTGGATTTTGCAAAGTCAGTTTTTTGGACTGATAGTACAGTGGTACTTAAGTATCTCCAGAATGAGTCAACACATTATTGTACATTTGTGGCAAACAGAGTTTCAGCTATTTTGAAAGGCTCTGATGTGGAACAGTGGAGACACATTGGCACTGATATGAATCCATCAGACTGTGCTTGTAGAGGACAAAGAGTGAATTTATGAAGAACACAAGTTGGCTGTCAGGCCCAGCATTCCTTTGCGGCCCAGCTGAAAGTTGGCCTTAGACTCCATCGAACAACGGAGAAATCATGCTAGATGATCCTGAGATCAAAAGAGTCACAGTCAATCCCATAAAGGTTGAGGAAAATGTAAATCCATTCAAAAGTCTGATCAATTGCATCTCATCATGGACAAAGTTGAAACGAAGTGAGGCATGGTTCTTGAAGTTTAAGGTTTTCCTCTGGGGTGTCTACCAAAGACATAAAGAGCTGTGTGCAACAATGAGGAAAGACAACTTAGACAGTGATCAGTGGCTGGTCCAAAGTCAAATTGAGATTTTCAAAGCAAAATTCAAGTGTACACGTTACAATGGAAGAGCTTGATCAGGTGGAGCTTGATATAATCAAATTCTGTCAAAAGGAGAAGGTCTCTGATGAGATCTCAGCTCTACTCAAAGAACAGAATGTGAAGCACAATAGGCACTTGTACAAGCTGAACAATGTACTTCAGGATGAATTATTGCGAGTTGGTGGAAGACTGAGTCTGGCAGCTATGCCAGAAAGCAGCAAGCAGCCTGTCATCTTGTCTGGAGATTTTCATATTACTGATCTCATCCTTCAGCAGATTCATGAGGAAACTGGACATGGAGAATGCAATCATATGCTTTCCGAATTGCATCAGAAGTTTTGGATCCTGAGTGCCAACATGGCTATCAGAAAATTCATTTCAAAGTGTGTGACATGTCACCGCTTACATGGAAAGATTGGAAAGCAACTAATGGCTGATCTTCCACGTGAGCAAGTGTTACCAGATGATCCACCTTTCACCAGGGTGGGGGTGGACTATTTCCGGCCATTCGAGATGAAGTGTGGACAAAACCTCGCAAATAGATATGAAGTTATTTTTACTTGTTTGGCTGTTCGTGCAGTGCACATTGAGCTCGCCTAATCACTAGACACGGATTTGTGCATAAATGCATTCAGGCACTTTGCAGCACGAAGAGGACAAGTGAAAGAGATTTGCTCTGATAATGGGATGAACTTTGTTCATGCCAATCGAGAGCTGAAGGCAGCCATTGCAGATTGGAAAACATAATTTCAGCATCTGTTTCAACAGCATGGGATTAAGTGGACTTTCAATCCTCCTACAGCTTCGCATCATGGAGGAGCGTGGGAGAGGTTGATAAGATCGGTAAGGAAGGTGCTGAATTCCACTGTGAGAGAACAAATACTTGATGAAGAGAGCCTTCACACACTCTTAGGTGAGACAGAGTCGATCATCAGTAGTCGACCAATCACAAGAGCATCAAATGACACAAATGATTTGGAAGCACTGATGCCTAACCATCTTCTTTTGCTAAAGACAAAGCCATCACTTCCCCCAGGATTGTTCGACAAGGATGACCTCTACTCATTCCGGAGATGGAGGCAGGTGCAATATATGTCCAGTCTATTTTGGAAGAGATGGATAAAAGAGTACCTACCTCAACTCCAAGAGCGTCAGCGATGGGCCACAGCATCAAGAAATTTTGCAGAAGGAGACTTGGTTCTCCTTGTGGACAAATGTGCACCAAGAAATTCATGGATTATAGGAAAAGTAATTGAGGCAATTCCAGACAAGAGGGGTCTTGTTTGCTGAGTTTGGATTAAGACAAAGACCAACATCTTTGTCAGGCATGTTACTAAGGTCTGTCTGCTTGTAGAATCTGAATGGGCAAGTGGTAAAGACTGAGCCACCATGATGAGCCATGTGCTAGCAACCTCTGGCTCTTCTTTTCTTTCTTTTCTCTCTCCTTTCCCTCTGTTTTATTCTCTCGTTTGCGTCACTCTTCCTTGGAAATGAACTGCAGATGGACTTTACATGCTTTAACAGGTTAACTGAGAAATAACCAGTCATTTATTGAGCTTAAAGACAGCATTATTTTTTGTGTTTGAACATTTGATGTATTGGCAATTCATGTGCCTATTTCTGTTATACATTGGGAAGCTTATAGAAATGTGATAATTGTTCTGGGGAATTACATTTGTAGAACAATTAGGGGCCGGAAAGCACAGGTGAAACAGCCACCGAGACTCCGTCCCGTTAATTAGGCTGGCTGGGCTTGGTTCCCTGCAAAGACTGCGATAAGCCGGTCCAGCTGACCCCCCCCCCCCCCGCAACCACCTTGTGTTCTCCACATATCGATGGCTGAAACGCAAAACCTCCTATATGAAAAATGCACTTTTTTGAGAAAATTAAAAAAAAAAAAAAACTGTTTTCTTGCAGAATGCTATGCTATTTTTTTCCCCATCAGAATAATTTTTTGTCACAATGAAGGGCAGGACTGTCTTGCAGACAGATATGAGCAGCCTTCCTTGTTCTCATCATCCAAAGTGAAATACACAAATCAGAAAATCCTGCAGATAAGAGATTTTGCATTTCAGCCATCAATATGCAGAATTATTCTTTAGAGCTACACAATCACGGCAACATTATAACATAATTTTTTAAGCATTAAATCATCAGTATTCTCTTTTTCTGGTAAAATTTGTCATTTTTCACTTCCATGTTTTGTTTGTGGAGCGCTCTGGTGACTGCCAGGTCGTGATAGCGCGTATTATCCAATCAGTACGGAGTCAATTCAAAGCCCCGCCCACACTTCTAGAAGCCAGGGCATGAAGAAACGGAGTGGTGACTAAACTTTTATAGATAAAAATTACATATTTTCAGTGAGCAGCGCCATACTCGGGGATGCACACCCTCGTAACCTGGCAAAGCACTTATAAAATCTGAGGTCAGTCTGACGAACAGTTTGAGAGATATCTGTGGAACACACGCACAGACACACAAATACACACACCAAACAGACAGAGATTTCTTGCATTTATAAATAAATAAACTAAGCTGGAAATCTAACATGAAATATGTACACAATAAACTTTCAAGAAGCATTTCAGTACTGAGTAAAGCAAAGCACATTCGGGACCAAAAATCACTTCACATGCTATACTGTTCACTGATTTTACCATATTTAAATGTTGAAGTATAGGACAATACTTACTGATAAGGTACAGGAGTTTAGACCCAAAAGCAACACAGAGGGACACGGTAGCTGAGTGAAACAATAATCTTTATTACAATAATGGTGCAAATATGTACAGTGCACAGAGATTCTGGCAACCCTGTGGGAGGAAACCTAGACAGGGATTGGTACAGTGGGGAAAAAAAGTATTTAGTCAGTCACCAATTGTGCAAGTTCTCCCACTTAAAAGATGAGAGAGGTCTCCAATTTTCATCATAGGTATACCTCAACTATGAGAGACAAAATGAGGGGAAAAAAATCCAGAAAATCACATTGAAGGATTTTTAATGAATTATGAATGAATGAATGAATTTTATTTATTTCGGATAGTACATTACAGGTTAAAAGAAACTGTATAATATAACAACAAGGTCAAATTAGACAAAGACTCCTTCTACTATACAATTCCACGTGAGTTATCCGAAATGGGTGATGGCTGAAGCCGCAGCTTATATTGCCCACCCATATTCCATCCAAGAATTCAAAGGAGAAAAAAGAGAAAACAAGACAAGAGCGATTACAATTTAAAACAAGGCTAAAACAAAATGTGACTGAGAGAAAAAGAAAACTGAGCTAGTCTAAGTTAAGCGGTTACTATTCAAAAACAAATCTAAGACATAGTGTCACAGAGAAAAAAAGAAAAAAGAAAAACTAAGCTACAACACAACACAGGCTGGAAATGTCAATCCTTGTGTGAGTTTACATGTCGTCTTGTAAATATGTTTGGAGTATTTCTTCCTTTAGTTTTTGTTTAAATTGTCCAAGCTTTGTACATGATTTTAATTCAGGTCCAAAATCGTTCCATAATCTGACTCCTTGCACTGAAATACAGTGTTGCTTGGTGGTTGTTCTCACTGTAGGCTTTTGAAATATACATGTTCCTCTGAAGCGATATCGTTTCTCCCTTGTTTGGAACAACTTTTGGATATTTGGATATTTACCAATGAATTAATTGGTAAATTCCTCGATAAAATAAGTATTTGGTCACCTACAAACAAGCAAACAAGCAGACCGGCTCAGTGGATCCGACAGATCTGCTGAGCTGGCCCCGCCTACGAAAATCAGCTGATAAATGTCACCTGGCAGCAATCAGTTGACTCTTCTGACGAAGGCTGCAGTGCAGTTGAAACATGTAAAGAAGGTAAAGACATCTTTCTATTTTATTTTTTTGTCTTTTATATGAACAAAAGATAAATAATTAAAAGAAGACAAAATGAACCTATTTGACGTATTGATGGCACCTGTTTGAATTCTTTATAGGTATAAAAGGCACCTGTCCACAACCTCAAACAGTCAGACTCCAAACTCCACTATGGCCAAGACCAAAGAGCTGTCAAAGGACACCAGAAGCAAAATTGTAGACCTGCACCAGGCTAGGAAGACTGAATCTGCAATAGGTAAGCAGCTTGGTGTGAAGAAATCAACTGTGGGAGCAATTATTAGAAAATGGAAGACATACAAGACCACTGATAATCTTCCTCGATCTGGGGCTACACGCAAGATCTCACCCCATGGGGTCAAAATGATCACGAGAACGGTCAGCAAAAATCCCAGAACCACACGGGGGGACCTAATGAATGACCTGCAGAGAGCTGGGACCAAAGTAACAAAGGCTACCATCAGTAACACACTACACTGCCAGGGACTCAAATCCTGCAGTGCCAGACGTATCCCACTGCTTAAGCCAGTACATGTCCAGGCCCGTCTGAAGTTTGCTAGAGAGCATTTGGATGATCCAGAAGAGGATTGGGAGAATGTCATATTGTCAGATGAAACCAAAACAGAACTTTATTGTAAAAACTCAACTTGTCGCGTTTGGAGGAGAAAGAACACCATACCTACTGTGAAGCATGGGGGTGGAAGCATCATGCTTTGGGGCTGTTTTTCTGCAAAGGGACAAGGACGACTGATCCTGTAAAGGAAAGAATGAATGGGGCCATGTATCGTGAGATTTTGAGTGAAAACCTCCTTCCATCAGCAAGGGCATTGAAGATGAAACGTGGCTGAGTCTTTCAGCATGACAATGATCCCAAACACACCGCCCGGGCAACGAAGGAGTGGCTTCGTAAGAAGCATTTCAAGGTCCTGGAGTGGCCTAGCCAGTCTCCAGATCTCAACCACATAGAAAATCTTTGGAGGGAGTTGAAAGTCCGTGTTGCCCAGCGACAGCCCCCAAACATCACTGCTCTAGAGGAGATCTGTATGGAGGAATACCAGCAACAGTGTGTGAAAACCTTGTGAAGACTTGCAGAAAACGTTTGACTTCTGTCATTGCCAACAAAGGGTATATAACAAAGTACTGAGATGAACTTTTGTTACTGACCAAATACTTATTTTACCGAGGAATTTACCAATTAATTCATTAAAAATCCTTCAATGTGATTTTCTGGATTTTTTTTTTTCTCATTTTGTCTCTCATAGTTGAGGTATACCTATGATGAAAATTGGAGACCTCTCTCATCTTTTAAGTGGGAGAACTTGCACAATTGGTGGCTGACTAAATACTTTTTTTCCCAACCGTATGAGCAAACAGGCTTGATGTAAACATAATGCTGCATTTAATGCTTACAGGGTCTTCTTGGTTAGCGGTGGAGAGCTTGGTAGAAGATTCCTCTGGGCCGGAGCGTTGGTGATTGGGGAGAGGGGACACCAGTGAAGAGGAGCTGGGGGAGCAAATAAGGAAAGGCTGGGAGCAAGCTGGCCAGGCCTGCATGAGGGGGAAGGTGGTGAGGAGGCAGAGGCAAGTAAACTTACTTGGGGTGGGGGGGTGAGGGAAGGAGCTGTGCACAGTCCTGGGAATTCCAAGTCCAATCCGTAAGGCTAAATCCAGAGTGCAAGAGCAGCAGGCAAGGGGTCAGGGCACAGCAAGCAAATACAGGGCAGGAGAAAATCCATATTGTCAGGCAGGTACAGGGTCTAGAGCAAGCAGAGGTCAAAGCACGGCAAAACAAGACAGATTCTTAATGATCTCAAGGCAAGAATATGCGGGTGGCAGAGTCGATGTGACCAGACAGACTGAAGGGAGAGCATCCTATTTAAAGGGCCTCTCTGATTAGGCACAAAGGGTGATCAAAGCTGCAGGGGAAGTGCTAATCAGGGGGCGTGACTGAGAGCAGGGGCACAAAACATCCCACACTCTTACACTTATAAGGGTACATTGACATCATTACCCATATTGCAAAAAGAGGAATAAGGATCATGCATAATGCTGGCTTCAGAGATCATACAAATGCACTATTCTTAAAATCTAAAATATTAAAGTTCATTGATCTGGTACATTTTCATACATCAAAAATAATGTATAAAGCAATAAATAACAAACTCCCTGGCAATATTCAGAAACTGTTTTTTTTAGTAGATATGGGGGATATAATTTTAGAGGGGAGTTAAACTTTAAACATCTTTGTGTTCGTACAACATTAAAAAGTTTTTGCATTTCTAGATGTGGAGTGAAGTTGTGGAACAGGCTGAGTGCAGAGCTAAAGCAATGTCCAAGCATGACCCAGTTCAAAGAGCAGTACAAAAATATGGTTTTCACAAGGTATAGGAAGGAAGAAGGGTTGTGATCAGGTGTTCTCAAAGATTACTTACTTATTCACATTAGTTTGTTCTATGGTTCATATACATCTGTGTGTGTATATGTGTGTATATGTACTGTATATATGTATGCATGTGTACATGTGTATATATTTATATATGCATATATAAAAATTTGTAAATAAGGAGCAAACAGGATGACAACTGACAATTATGTCTAAATAGTGGAGAAGGGCTATACGATTTTTTTTTTTTTTTTAAAAAAGATTATATTTCTTCCTATTCCTTTTCGGGCATTTTAAGAAAATATTGTTTTATGTTGCTTTGTTTTGATTGTATGTTATTTTTATTTATCCTTTTCTACTCTCACATGTTTAAAATAAAGTTTTATTCATTCATACATTCATTCATTCATTCATTCATTTATATGCATGGTGGCCCAGGATAATGACTGAAACTGCATTGGTCCTTAAAAGCAGTTTAATGGTAAAACCCATCTTAATTTGGGTGACATTCTCAAAGCAGCTGTCCAACAATGCTAACTGGCCTGGAGGCTAAGTTCAGTTAGGCCAGAGAGTCCTGATTGGCTCAACAGATCTGCTATAGTTACATCACCAGAAACGCTCCATCTAAACTCACCATTTTTCAAGGGACGGGGCTTAGCTGAAATTTCACAGCAAAAAAATGGAGACATGACACATTTGAGTGATTTTGCTCTTGATATGTTTTGTAAGTCATAAAACACCTGTTACAGACATGTTAACAAGAAAAAAAACCTTGATTTTTGGCGGAGTGCCACTTTAAGTAAAAACTGTCACCAGTCACCCCAAAAGAAGGGTAAGGAAACTTCAAAGTAAGCCAGAACATCAAATGCTAAAGTTCATAACCCCAAAGATTATTTGGAATACTTGAAGGTAACAGTTTGGTTTGAAAAACTAAAATTAAATTAAATATATTTTTCTGAAGCAAACCATGTGAGGTAAACACAGCAACACTGAAAACAAAAAGATTTTGAGGTGCAAGCCATCACAATAACTGAGCTACTCATACAAATGTATAACACTGAATGAATACATACGTAACTAACTGGAAGTCATTCAAAGCTTCTCTTCAATTGGCCTGTACAGCTCAGGAAGCAAGCTGCAGCTCCCAGTGTCATCAGTCGTTGAAGAATTCAAGGTGGCCAAAGCCCGGCAGATGACAATGCTGCGTGACAGCAGCGACCGACTTGTGTGTCAAACAGATATTACCATCTGCACTGGACGAAAGTGGGTAGTAAGTAAGGCTGTGGCAGATGCAGAGGAAAGGCTACGCCACAAGGACATTGTGGGGACAGTCAACCAAGGCCGGCTGGGCCTAGGAGTCATAACCAAGGCAAGGTGGAGGGAGGCAGACACCAAAGGCTGCCGTAGTCTAGTCCAAGAAGAGCTTCGCATGATGGAGGAGGAGGGCAGACAAGTCAGGGCTTCATCCATGAATAGCCAGGGGAGGTGGACGTCTTGAACAAGTGTTCAAGGAAGGTCATTGGGGTGGAGGGGTATGTGGAGCATGGAGGACCAGCGAATAAAGTTCCTCTTACGCGCCACATACGATGTCCTGCCAACACCGGCAAACCTCCACCATTAGGTGCTGGTTGAGAATACAGGTTGAATACTGTGTGGAAAGCCGGCAAGCCTTGAACATGTGTTATCATCATGCCAAGCTAGTCTGGTGGATGGCAAGTTCAGATGGAGGCATGATCAGATATTGTCTGAGCTTGCCGTAGGTCTAGAGGTGGAGAGGAGGAAGACTCACAAGGCCACCAGGACCACAGGGCCCCGCCTGATTAGGTTTGTTAGGACAGGGGAAACCTCTAGTGGGACACAAACAAGTGTAGGAATCCTGGAATCTGCTGCTGACTGAGACATGAGAGTCGACCTCAGGAGACAACTTAAGTTTCCAGAGGAGATTACATCATCAACCCTCAGACCAGACATAGTTTTGTGGTCCAGAGCATCAAAACAAGTGGACCTTCTTGAACTGACTGTGCCATGGGAGGAGACGATGGAGGAGGCCCATGAGAGGAAACCTGGGAAGTACCAACCCCTCACTTAGGAATGTCAGCAGAGGGGATGGCGGGCGTGGAACTTGCCAGTGGAAGTGGACTGCTGAGGATTTCCTGGGCAGTCACTCTGGAGTGGCTTGTCCAGACTCAGAATTAAAGGTTGCAATAGAAGAAGGCTAGTGGCTAATCTCACCAAGCGAGCCGAGGCAGCATCGAGATGGCTGTGACTGAAGCACTGCAAGCGCTGGAACAATCCATCGGGCACAAAGGAAACACCTTAGAGCAGTGGTAGTGGAACCCATGGGGCCGAGGGGGCTGCCTTAGGATGCTGGGGTCAGCAGTCAAGCCCCCTGGAGGTGTTGTGGGCTAATTGACAAAACACCGGTGAAGGAGGGTACCCACCTGATAACTCTAAGAAAGCACCATGGGCCCATGACACAAGGCTCAGTCATTCTACTTGCAAAGCACAAGTGCAGGCCATCATCCTCAAGAGCATGGCTGGGAGTCTACCCAGCCATTAAGATGAGAGTGATGGATTCATCGTATTATAGACTTTTCTTCTAAAGCAGACAGTACACTCCACCTGTGACCATCAAAACATCTGGTGGGGCACCACATTCCCTACTTTAGAATCATTCCATGATTTCCTAGATGTGTATTGACCAAATCTAAAGGGCTGCTCTAATTGGGTCTCATGCAAGAACTGTTCATACTAAGGGCCCCTTTACACAGCATGTAAATTGTGTCTTTTGGACTGAGTCAAAACTTTGAGACCGTAGCAACTGTGGAGATCACTGAAGAGCACTGATAGATCAAAAACTGGCCAGCTCTCTCAACAATCTCTCAATGATCGTCAAATGTGTATTTATTTATTTAGCGAATGCAAAGTCCTTAAGCCAAGCAGTTGCCTCCTGGTTTGCTGTATGGGGGGTGTGTAATCCTCCTTCCAGTCTTTGGAGCGGGCAAGCCTCTATGATGTGTTCCACTGTCTGCTCCTCTCCACATGCGCACAGTGGGCTGGGGCTACTGCCCCATCTGTGAAGGCTGGCCAAGCAGGGGCCATGTCCAGTCCTGAAGTGATTAAGTATAGACCACTGTCTCCTTGGGAGGTTGGTGCCCGGGACCTGTTGGTTGGGGTTTGTCACCAGGTGTTTGTTTGGGACCTCCTTGGTCTCCCACTCCACTTACCAAGCTGTCTGGATGGTAAAGTCAGCTGGGGGAGGGTTTTTCCAAATCGGCCGTCTGGCTGAAAGTCAGGCAATGGGTGGGGTATAGATATCTGCATGAATTGGTAAGTGAGGAGAATCTTTAACTTTTTGGAGCATCCTTTTAGTTAATGCTGCTTGCCGGATGTGTGGAGGGGCTATGTTTGACAGTACAGGGAGCCAGGGGAGTGGTGTTGAGCGGATTGTTCCAGTTATAGTTCTCATGGTTGTGTTGAGCTGGGTGTCTACGTGGTGTGTGTAAGATGACCTGGACCAGACAGGGGCACAATATTCTGCTACAGAGTATGAAAGGGCCAGTGCTGAGGTGCGCAGGGTGGAGGCTGCTGCCCCCCATTTTGCACCAGCGAGCTTGCAGAGCAGGTTGTTTCATACCTTCACCTTAGCAGCCGTCCCCTTTAGATGTTCCTTGAAGGATAGGGTCCTATCAAGGGTCACTCCAAGGTAGGTTGGATTTGGGGCATGCTTAAGCTTGAGTCCGCTCAGGTGGATGTTTAGTTCTCTGGCAGCTTTTACATTGTAGAGATGGAATACACTGGAGATGGTTTTTGCTGGGCTTGGTTTTAGGCACCAGATTTTGCAGAACTGGTCCAGTTTGGCAAGATCTTCCGTGAGCACCCGTTCCAGTGGCTCAAAATCTGGTGCTTGGAGTGCCAAACAGATGTCGTCTGCATAGATGAACTTGCGGGATTTTGTAGTGGGCAGGTCGTTTATATAGAGGTTTAACAGAGTTGGAGCTAGAACTGAGCCTTGTGGGAGTACGTTTTTCTGCGTTCTCCATGCACTTGTGTTCTGACCGAGGTGGACTCTGAACCTTCGGTTGGTCAGCAAGGTTTTAATAATTGCTGTTGCCCAAGCAGGGATCGCCTTTATAAGTTTCAGGAGGAGGCCTTTGTGCCAGACCATATCATAGGCGGCTGTAAGATCGAGAAACACAGCCCCTGTCTTCAGTCTGCTCTCGAAGCCATTTTCGATGAAGGTGGTTAGGGCCAGTACTTGTTCTCCTGTACTGCGGTCCTTGCGGAAACCTGCTTGATCCACACATAGAATTTCCTCTATTCCTGGGGAAATACGTTGCAGTATTAGGCGCTCCATGATTTTGTAAGGAACGCTGAGTAGGGAGATTGGGCGGTAGCTTGCCGGTAGTTTGTGGTCTTTGCCAGGTTTTAGAATGGCAATGACCTTTGCTGTCCGCCATTTCTTTGGGATCGAGTTTGTTTGTGTGATCCTTGTGTAGAATTGTGTCAACCAGGTTAGGGCTCGGGGGCCAAGATTTTTCATGAATTCTGGGAAGATGTTATCGTATCCTGCTGCCTTTCCACATTTCAGGCCCTGTAGGACTTTCTCCAGTTCAGCAGCCTCGAAGGGTTCAGGGTTCGCTTCCTCAAATGTGTCAAATGTCAAATGTGTAAAAGGGGTATAACAGATTTTTTCATAAACATGACATACAGTTGAGTTACATGAACTTGTGGGATTCACCAGTCTGTTAGTACATTGAAATTTAGAACAGGCACTAACAAAATTAAGCGTGGTCTAGATCAGTTGTAAAATTTTTATGTAAATAGTTTGTTGTTATTCTAACCTTAGTATTCACTAAATGGCTCTGTATTTTATCTGTCTAAATCGAGAGTGTAAACCCTAAAACTTTATAAGTAGTTGACAAAATTTCATACTTTGATTTGAGTTATAGCTAAAATTAAATAAATTAAAAGCAGTATCATTCCATCAACGTCCAAATCATATCAGATGCAAAATATAAGATTCTAAACATTGTTACCAGAGCAGCACATGACTGCAGAACAGCACGGTCAGGATCCATCTGACAAAAGGTCATGGCAATGGCTAGCTGGTCGGTAAGTGACTTTTCAACTATGACAATGCAGCGACATAGGATCACATGGACATAATTCTGATTTGTACAGCTTTCACATGAAGTGTGGCTTTCACTTCTGGGTTAGGGTGCAGAGCAGGGAAAAAGGGAAAGGTAGGCAGTATTTCCATATGAACTACCATTATACTGTAAAATTTAACAAAAGTCAATTTTTATCACATTTTTAAACACACATTTTAAGTCCAAATTGTAGAAATATGTCATACTTCTCAGCAAAGTGGAACAATTTCAATACAGTTCACACGGGTGGCACAGCTGTGTCTTCATGTTGCTTGGTGTTAAGAGGAACATCTACAGCAGCACACTGAAATACCTACTATAATCTGATGGATAATTTCATTTTTGACGGCTGACAATACTTAAATTATATTTATTTTGAATTTTTTTTATCTTTCAGACAAGAGAACTTTAGTTTGAGATTTTTTTATTTATTTTTTTTAGACTCTGAACCCATTTCTCATGAAACTCTCAGTCATACTCTAAGCATGGCCTTAGATGGAATGTTTAAAACATCACTTATCCAAATATTCAATATGTGAGCACATGCTCACTTGCACACGGGTATACAGTAATTCATCATTTTTACACGTGCTGTTTACACATCTGTAGGATGTGCAAGCGTTTGTTGAATCTGGAGTGACTTGTTTGTTGTAATGCAGCTTAATAACAATTATGTGGGATTTACACATACACTCCCCTCCAAAACAATTGGAACAGTGAGGCAAATTTCTTTATTTTTGCTGCAGACTGAAAACATTGGGTTTTGACATCAAAGGATGAATATGAGACAACAGATCAAAAATTCAGCTTTAATTTCCAAATATTTACATCTGGATCTGATACACAACTTAGAAGATAGCATTATTTTGAACAGAACACCAAAATTTTTAGGTGAGCAAAAGCACTGGAACAGACTTAAAACAGATTAAAGTGACTAATATTTAATATCTAACTGTAAATCCTTTGCTTGCAATAAATGCTTCAAGCCTGGGACCCACTGACATCACCAAACTTTTCCATTCTTCTGTTGTGATAATTTTGCAGGCTTTCACCACAGCCTCTTTCAGTTGTTTGCTTTGTCCCTTCAGTCTTCTCTTTAGCAGGTAAAGTTCTATAGCTCTATAGGGTTTAAGATTAATTTAGCCAGTCTAAAACCTTCCACTTCTTGCTCTTGATGAACTCCTTTGTTGCTTTGGCAGTGTGTTTGGGTCTTTATCTTTTGTACGATGAAGGATATTGTTGGATACTAATATTGTGTATATAGTTGGGGTGTACCAATATGGCAGTGCCCTGGGTGTAGTGGGAGGTGATGCCTCGTCTTTCCAGTGGTGGCATCACGGGGAGTATAATAGGACATAGCGGAAAGGGTTCTGTCTCTTTGCTGTGGACTCTCTATCTGTACGGAGTGACTCCTGTTTGTTCCTGTTCTTTGTTAATAAAACCAGTAAACTGTCACCTCGCCTCCTCCTCATTTAATTAAATTCACGCTTTATTGTCATTCAAGCCGTACAGCCAATCATGTACAGTAGAATGAAATTGTGTTTCTCTTATCTACAGTGTTAATCACACACACACACCCATATATAGAATCAGAGGGGCCACTGCCATGCAAGGCACCACCACAGATTTCCCTCCTCCATTCCATTATTGCTGAGCACCAAGCTGGACAGCAGGAAGTTCCGCTTTTATATGGTCTTCGGCATGACCCAGCTGGGATTTGAACCCCTGCCTCCCGGGTGTGGGGCAGAAGCTCTACCAACTGAGCCACTACTCCAGACGTAACAGATATCTTTCTTTAAACTGGCAGACAAAATGCTTCTGTAGACTTCTGAGTTTATTTTGCTGCTGCTATGATGTGGTACATCATCAATGAAGATTAATAGTTTACAGCTTAGCTCAATTAAATTAAATTCAATTCAACTTTATTTATATAGCGCCATTTCACAACAACAGTCATCTCATAGCTCTATCAACTGTAGGGGAAACCCCCACAGTTGCAGAAAGACCCCAGCAATCAAGCGATCCCCTGTGAGCAAGCACTTGGCGACGGTGGAGAGGAAAAACTCCCTTTTAACAGGAAGAAACCTCCAGCAGAACCAGGCTCAGGGAGGGGCAGTCATCTGCTGCGACTGGCTGGGGGGTGAGGGGATAGAGAAGATGAAAAGAACAGACATGTAGAGAGCAAACAGCACGATGGGGACTCAATCTATGGGAGAGAACAAACAAATGTTAATGACCAGCAAAAAAAATATTTCATTGAGAGTGAGGAAAGGAGTGAGGCCCAGTGCATTACTGGAGGTCCCCCGGCTGACTAAACCTATTAGCAGCATAACTAAGGGAGGGTTCAGAAACACATGATCCCTCCCTAATTGTAGGCTATATCAAAAAGGTAGGTTTTAGCCCTATTCTTAAAAACAGAGATTGAGTCTGACTCCCGAATCCAGATTGGCAGCTGGTTCCACAGGAGAGGAGCTTGATAACTGAAGGCTCTGCCTCCCATTGTACTTTTGGAGATTCTAGGTATTACAAGTAATCCTGCATTTTGGGAACGTAGTGCTCTGTTAGGATAATACGGTAGTATCAGATCTTTTAAATAAAAAGGAGCCTGATTGTTTAAAGCTTTGTAAGTAAGAAGAAGGATTTTAAACTTAATTCTAAACTCTATGGGAAGCCAATGACAGGAGGCCAGAATCGGAGCGATATGATCTCTCTTTCTAGTACCTGTTAAAACTCTTGCTGCAGCATTTTGGATCAGCTGGAGACTTTTTAAAGATGTTTTAGGACAGCCTGATAATAAAGAATTACAATAATCTAATCTCGAGCTAACAAAAGCGTGGATCAGTTTCTCAGCATCACTCTGAGACAAGATGCTCCTAATCTTGGCAATATTACGCAAATGATAGAAAGCAGTCTTAGAAACAAATTTAATATGTGAATTGAAGGACAGATCTTGATCAAAAATAATTCCAAGGTTCTTCACAGAGCTATTAAGAGAAAGAGTAACCGCATCCAAACTGAAAGTTTGATTTGGAAAGGAATTTCTAAGGTTTTTTGGACCAACAAGAATGACTTCAGTCTTATCTGAATTTAATAGCAGGAAATTACAAGTCATCCAAACTTTGATTTCCTGAAGACAGGCTTCTAACTTGGCTAATTGATTACTATCATCTGGCTTCATTGACAGGTATAATTGTGTGTCATCTGCATAACAATGAAAATGTATACAGTGCTTTCTAATAATGTTGCCTAACGGAAGCATATATAAACTAAAAAGAGTAGGGTCTAGCACTGATCCCTGTGGAACTCTATGACTAAGCTTTGAGTTGAAAGAAAACTCATTATTTACATGAACAAACTGGAACCTATCAGATAAATAAGATCTAAACCACTGCAACAAAGTTCCATTAAGTCCAGCATAGTGTTCTAATCTATCAAGTAGAATATTATGATCAATAGTATCAAAAGCTGCACTAAGGTCTAAAAGGACAAGTACAGAAACCAGTCCATTATCAGATGCAATGAGGAGGTTGTTAGTGACCTTCGCTAAGGCTATTTCAGTACTATGATGGATTCTAAACCCAGATTGAAACTCTTCAAGTAAACAATTTCCCTGCAGGCGGTCAAATAATTGCGTAGCAACAACTCTTTCTAAGATTTTTGAAATGAAAGGGAGATTAGAGATTGGTCTATAGTTAGCTAAAGCTCCTGGATCTAGCATTGGCTTTTTGAGTAAGGGTTTAATTATAGCCATTTTAAAAGCCTGCGGTACATGGCCTAAAGTTAATGAAGAATTGATTATATGAAGAATAAAGCTACCAATAAGTGGGAAGACTTCTTTAAATAACCTGGTAGGAATAGGGTCTAAAAGACAAGTTGAAGGTTTGGATGAGGAAACTATTTTGTCTAACTCACAAAGGTCGATTGGAGTAAACTCATCAAGACATACATCAATAGAAGGAGTTGTAGTGGTTACAGTATTTAAGTTAACTGTGGGAAGAATCTGATTGATTTTATCTCTGATGGATGAAATTTTATTATTGAAAAAGTTCATAAAGTCCTGACTAGTGAGCTCTAAGGAAACGCTTGGATTGACAAAGTCCTGACTCTTTGTCAACCTGGCTACAGTGCTGAAAAGAAACCTGGGATTATTCTTGTTCTCTTCTATTAATGCAGAGTAATAACTCGTTCTAGCTTTTCTAAGAGATTTTTTATAAATTAAAAGATGATTTCTCCAAGCTAAATAGATTTCATCTAAATTAGTGGAGCGCCATTTTCTTTCTAATTGACGAGTCTTCTGTTTTAAGCTACGAGTTTCTGTGTTGAACCAAGGAGTTAGAAATCTCTGATTAGACTTTTTCTTTTTTAAGGGGGCCACCAAGTCTAGAGTCTGATGCAGAGAAGCTGTAACACTATCCACCATGTTATCAATTACAGAAGGAGCAAGCTGTCTATAGCTTATTTCCATTGTGTTGACACATGGCATAGAGGAAACAATCTGCATAAATTTGGTAACAGCATCATCTGAGAGGCATCTACTGTAATAATATTTTTCTTTAGGAGCCAAATAGTCAGAAATAGTAAAATCAAAGGTTAACAGACAATGGTCTGACAGTACAGGGTTATGAGGAGACACTACAAGATTTTCTATTTCGATGCCATATGTCAGAACAAGGTCCAATGTATGGTGGAGGTAATGAGTAGAATTTCCTACTTTCTGAGAAAACCCAATCAAGTCTAATATTGAATTAAATGCCACATTAAGGCAGTCACTATCTACATCCACATGTATATTAAAGTCCCCTACTATAATTATTCTATCAGATTTCAGCATTAAATCAGCTAAAAAATCAGCAAATTCGGATAAAAATTCTGAGTAGGTTGATGGGGGACGATAAACTATGGAAAATAAAATTGGGTTTAACCTAAAATTGCTAAAGTGCCCAACACTGAGGACCAGGCCCTCAAAGGAATTATAACATGTTTTTTGCTTTACATTAAATAGTAATTTGGAATGGTAAATTGTTGCTACTCCTCCTCCACGACCAGAACTTCTGGAATTTTGACAGTTTAAATAACCAGAGGGAGTTGATTCATTTAAATCAACATAATCCTCTTGCCCTAACCAAGTCTCTGTAAGGGATATTAAATCAATCTGATGATCAATTAACAGATCATGGACTAACAGAGACTTGGGAGATAGAGACCTAATATTTAATAAACTACATTTAATTTTTAAATTATGAGGAGGAACAGAGGCCAAATCATTCAATTTAGAGGCTTTATGTTTAATTTGAGTTTTACCAATATTTTGCTTAATCACTTTGGGATGCTTATGTATTATATTTTTATGTACTTTGGAGGGAGCAGACAATGATTCTCTGATGGGGAAGACAGGGGCTAAGTTGAGGGGTGGCGGATGAAGAGGAGCTGCAGAGAGGCGTGTAAGACTGCGACTCTGCTTCCTGGTCCCAACTCTGAGTAGTCAAGGTTTTGGAAATTTGGATAAAAAAGATGCCAGATTGTTAGATAAATGAGAAGCACCATCCAAAGTGGGATGAATGCTGTCTCATCTCATAAGACCAGGTTTTCCCCAAAATGAGCTCCAATTGTCAATGTAGCCCACGTCATTTGCAGGACACCACACAGACAGCCAGCGGTTCAAGGATGACGAGCGGCTAAACATGTCATCACTGGTCAGATTGGGGACGGGCCCAGAGAATACTACAGTGGCAGACATCGTTTTTGCAAAGTCACACACTGATTCTACATTAAGTTTCGTGACTTCCGACTGCCGGAGACGGATGTCATTAATGCCAGCGTGAATAACAATTGTGGAGTATTTACAGTTACTTTTAGCCAGCATTTTCAAATTTGACTCGATATCGCCTGCTCTGGCCCCAGTAATGCATTTGACTATGGCCGCTGGAGTCTCTAGGTTCACGTTTCTGACTACAGAGTCGCCAATGATCAGAGTTTTTTCCTCAGCAGGTGTGTCGCTGAGCGGGGAAAAACGATTAGAAACGTGAACAGGTTGGTGGTGTACCGGGGCTTTGCGACTAGGCTTCCTTCTCACCGTCACCCACCCAGTCTCCTCGCTGCTGAGGAGAGCTGGAGGACCGCTAACAGGGGGGCCTAAGCTAGCTAGCTAGCTTAGGCTAGTTAGCTCAAGTAGGTTCATTTTGTCTTCTTTTAATTATCTACCTTTTGTTCTTATTAAAGACAAAAATAGAAAAGAGATGTCTTTACCTTTTTAACATGTTTCGACTGTGCACTGCAGCCTTCGTAAAGACATCTCCTTTCTATTTTTGTCTTTAATAAGAACAAAAGGTAAATAAAGTTTACAGCTTATTTTATTCAGACATAACACATTAGCATGCACACAGCATGAATTACAGTATAAAATATTTTTTTCACATTGACTAGGAGTGTGAAAGGGTCACCCCAAGGAAGCTGTTAAAAGCTTTTGATGGGGGTGGGGGCAGTTTCTATAAAGTGATAACAGCCTAGATAATGGCCAGATATCTTTTGTCTACAGCAACATACAAACAGACATTTAACATACATATAACACATAATTCCAGCATTTTGTTTAAATTAAATTAGTAGGTAAGGTCAAGATACATTAACAAATTATTCTACACTAATGGAGTGACATTAATAAAAAAAAAAGTACAAATAACAATCGGGTGTCAGCTCATTGATAAGCAAGTTTTATGATACAATTAGTAAATTAATTGTAAAATGATAGGAGTTGCATTTTCTGTTTTTTTCTGGGAGATAGAAGTAACATTTTTAGATTCTCTTCCAGCTCATTCCAAATCTGCGGTGCTCTGCACACAATACTAAAGCTGGTAGATTTTAATCTTTGTTTTTCCCAGTAATTTGGTTTTTATTCCTGGTTTGTATAGGAAGAAAGACTGGAATGAGTTCACATAGTTTTAGTTGAGTTTGTGGACAACCTGGTACATTATACAAGCATTCTGGAAGAAAGTATAATCAACAAGTCTTAGGAGACTGTAACAGTGGAAAAGGTGTATAGTAGGAGAATTATATTCAGACCATCATAAGGCACGCATAACTTTCTTTTAGAGAATTTCTAGCTTTTTTTGTTGAGTTGGAAATGTATTACACCATACAATATTGCAGTAATGCAAATGAGGCTCAAATAAAGTTTTATGTAGAGTCAGAAGTGCTGAAAGTGGAAGAAAATGTCTCAACTTAAAGAACAAAGCAGCATATTTAGCCAGTTTTTTGGTTAGATCATCGATATGATATTTGAAATTCAGAAATTCATCGATGAGGATCCCTGGGCTGAGCCCATTCCAGAAGAAGCCATGCAAGCCCAAGCCATGACATTACCTCCACCGTGTTTCACAGATGAGGTTGTATGTTTGGGATCATGAGCAGATCCTTTCTTTCACTAAACTTTAGTCTTCCATCACAAAGAGTGATTTGCATCTTTTGGTGTAGTTTTCTGTACTTTTGTTCATAAAGTCTTCTGCAAACAGTAGATTGTGAGACCTTCATTCCTGCCCTCTGGAGGTTGTTGCTGAGATTACTAACAGTTGTTCAAGGGTGTTTCTTTAATGCTCTCACAATGTTTCTGTCATCAATTGCGGATGTTTTCCTTGGTGTAGAAATTCAATGTCTGTTAGTGCACCAGTGGTTTCTTTCTTCTTCAGGACATTCCAAATGTTTGTACTGGCTATAGCCAATGTTTGTGCAATGGCTCTGATCTTTCATTTTCTCTAAGCTTCACAGCTGCTTGTTTTTCACCCATAGACAGTTCTCTGGTTTTCATGCTGGTTACACCTCTAACTATAAATGCAGTCTGCACAGGCAAAAACTGTCACCATGGGATGAGACGCCGTCTCGGCGCTCAGCCCATGTCTCCTCATCCCTGCCTCTCTTTAGGCAGCATCTCTGTCACCATGGGAGGAGACGCCATTTCGGCGCTCTGCCCATGTCTCCTCGTCTCCGCCTTTCATTAGACAGCGTCTCAGCTGGCTCCCAGCTGTCAGTATTACGGGACGGCTGGGGCCAATTAATCCTCATCAGCTGGGGCGCTGCTAATGAGAATAAAAAGGAGCAGCCTCGATCACTCGGGGCTGCGACTTAAAGCACTACAGGCTGAAACCCCTATGTCCGGTGTCAGCCCTTACTCCTCTTGCAGTAACCTTGTGAGTGTTCCCTGCTGTGAGTATTATGCCTTGGTATCCTATTCTCCGGTGCCAGCCCTTTACTCCTGTACCGTTCTACTCGTGAGTTTAACCTGTTTATGAGTAGCTGTGCTTTGGGTCTACAACGACCGTGTTCCTTACCCCGTGTCCTTATCCCTTGTTCCTAACCCTTCCTTATAATAAACATCTCAACTCACTGGCTCGCCCTCGGCTCTTATTGCGTGGCTCCCTAGAGCCGCGTGTAACAGTAAGTCGCAGCCAGACGAGTTGCCGGCGGCCGTGAGTTTGTGGAACTGTACCTTCCTTGTCCGGGTGTTAGCGCCATTAGCACGCCGTTTCCCAGGAGTCACTCCCGACGCCAGGGCGACGAGCTGAGGTCCATCTCGGGGGCTGTCGACAGGACGCTCTTCACCCTGCACGACGCCTCCAATTCGAGACGCTGGCATCCGGGCCGTGCTGAGGATCTCCTGGACTGTCACCCTCTTTCTTTTTTCCATCTTGAGGTCAGTGCCAGGATTTACGCCATGGTCACACAGCGAGAGAAGCTCCGTGGGTTGGATGGAAACCCCGGCAGGACGCCGAAGTGGATGACGTTGCCCCCCGCTTCGGGACCCCGTTCCTGCTGCTATTCCAGCCCGGGAGTTCGCGCCACCCAGAGGGCTTCCCCCGTTCTGCATTACGTCACTCGGGATTCCCCCCATGGAGCCGCAGCTGACAGCAGTTACGTCTGGCACCGAGCGGCTGACGTGATTCCCGCTGTGTATCTATTCACCATCTGCAGGCATGTGGCGGCGTCAGTGAGATTGGTGGAGAGGACTCCAGAGCAACGAAGCTTTCCCAAGCTCAATGCCTTCCTCGCCTCGGTCTCTGATCAGGAGCGGCGATTCCTGGGTTCCCCTCTCGCTTCGTCCCCTGGGAGAAGTCGTCGTCACATCGCCAAGTCACCTCAGCATGAACCCCGTCCGGACCCAGTTCTGGGCTGCTGCCAGGACCTCTCCTCCCATGCAGCTGTCACCTTCTCGCCTCGTCAGTGTGGAGATTTCACAGCCTCGCTCCCTGAGCCTCATTCCCTCGCTGTCATCCCAGGACATCCGGGCTGGCTCGCTGCGGCTGTCACCCCCTCCTCCTCGACTCGTCTCCTGACTACTGTGTGTGCCTGGAACCCCGGCCTGGAGAGCCCTCTCCTGGAGACAACGCGAGCGGTCCCCAGACGATTTCCCAGGGGGTCCTCCGTTATCGCCTGGCGGGGAGAGGAAGAAGCTATGTCCACGACAGCAGGCGCCATCGAACCTCCAGGAGGCAGGCAAGTCTTAGTTTATTTACATCAGTTTTATGATTTGCTCTGTCACACTCCTGGAGGTGAAGTTCGGGGTCCGCAGCTCCCTGAACTCCCACCACCTGCTGTAACCTGTGCCTTTAATCCTGCATCCTCTGTGTCTCTCTCCGCTGAGCGCCACCCGGCTCCGGGTCAACGTGGTGGGATAAGGAGAGGGCCTGCGGTTCCGCAGCTACGTTGTGGACGGAGGAGGAGGACTGACAGCTACGTGGAGTCTGCGCCGACGACCAAGCGTCCCCGGGTCTCCACGGAGGTGCGGTTCGGTCCAGCAGGACGAGGTTCTCCTGTCATCACGCCACGTGGACCGTCGGTGTGGTTACCAACGCGGGAGGAACCTCAAGCTGCGCTGACCATCGTGCTGGCTGCGGGGCCCGACGCAGCCGAGTGGGAGCCTGACAACGACCTCCGGACGACGGATCCTGGATCTTCACAGTCCTGGACAGTGTCGGAACCCGAGATCAGGTGAGTGCTCTCCTCTCTTTTCTCCCTCTATTTCTCTGAGCACTTTAGCCTGTCTCTAGGGGGGATGAGCCGGGTGCAGCCGCCCACTGCATCCAAGCTCGTTTTGCCGGGTTCTGGCGCTGCCGGTGATCCTGATCCCGGTTCTGTTTTTTCTCCCGAGCCTTCTTCCAGGGTCACCGGCGAGGAGTTGCTGTTCCTCGTGATGCTGGAGGGTCCAGGTTCAACGTTGGAGGTCGGTTCTGGGGCGGTGTCCGACGTGGGTTCGCCTAAGACCCAATCGGGGTCCGACGTGGGTGCTGCGCCAGCGTTGTCCAGGTCCGGTGAGGAGGTGGCTGTTTCCCAGCGGCCTGACGCTCGTTGCCCTCGTCATCGGCTCTCCCCTGTGCCTCGTCCACCTGGACCCGCTTTGACCCTTCGTCCGTCTCAACAGTCCTGGTGGTTGAGTGATGCGGGTTGACAGCCCGACCCACAAGACGTCCGGTTCGGCGATTTGGTCCAACTCCCTGACGAACTTTGTGCTTCTGGGTGGCCTGGCACGGCTACCGGCGGACTGGTTTCTCGGGATCTGGGTTTGGACTTAGCCGCCCGAACATTTTCCTCTTCCTCTTATATTTAGTGCTGTGTATTGTGTTTTTCCCTTGTTAACCGTACTCAGCATCTTATCCCACTGTTATCCTATGTACCTGTCACCGTTATTCCTCTAGGCGATCCCTCGTATATTTAGCACTGTGTATTGTTTTTTCCCGTATTAACCGTACTCAGCATCTTATCCCATTGTTATCCTATGTACCTGTCACCAGTATTTCCCTAGGTGACCCCCCCCCATATATTTAGCGCTGTGTATTGTGTTCTCTCCTTATCAACCATACTCAGCATCTTACCTCATTATCCTGTGAACCTGTCACCATTCTCCCTCTAGGGGACCTCCCGTATATTTAGCGCTGTGTATTGTGTTTTCCCCTTATTAACCATACTCAGCTTTTTACCTTATTGTTGTCCTGTTACCCTGTCACCGTTATTCTCCTAGGTGTCCTTCTTTGCATTTGGCGTCGTGTATTCTGTTATCTTTTTACTTACCGGTGCATGTCATTCCTATTATTCTTGTCCTGGTCTTAGCCCGCTTTTGTTTCATGGAGTAATGTGTTTTTGTTTCTTTATCAACCATGCTCTGTGATCACCTCTTCCTGTTCTATTTAGCGTTGTGTATTGTGTTTTTGCTATTTATCACTTGTACTCAGCGTTTTTGCTCTGTTACATTTTGGTGGGTTTTTTTCCTTGCCCTGGGCCACACATTGTTTGTATTCCGAGTAGTGTGTTACCAGTGTCTGACTCAGTTTTCTCCCCATCCGTGCCTTGGGTTAATTATTCCCTGTTTTGTAACGTATTGTATTTGGGCTTTTTCTTCTCTCTGCCCTGCTACCCTACATTGTCCATTGGGGTTTTTTTTGTCCTTCCCTTTGCATCTCCCCCTCCGGTCCTGCCCCCCTTCCACCCACCCTAGGTGGTGGGGGGAGCTGGAGTGTTCCTGGTCATTCGGGAGCCCGACCTTGAGGGGGGGGGGCTCTGTCACCATGGGATGAGACGCCGTCTAGGCGCTCAGCCCATGTCTCCTCATCCCTGCCTCTCTTTAGGCAGCATCTCTGTCACCATGGGAGGAGACGCCATTTCGGCGCTCTACCCATGTCTCCTCGTCTCCACCTCTCATTAGACAGCGTCTCAGCTGGCTCCCAGCTGTCAGTATTACGGGACGGCTGGGGCCAATTAATCCTCATCAGCTGGGGCGCTGCTAATGAGAATAAAAAGGAGCAGCCTCGATCACTCGGGGCTGCGACTTAAAGCACTACAGGCTGAAACCCCTATGTTCAGCGTCAGCCCTTACTCCTCTTGCAGTAACCTTGTGAGTGTTCCCTGCTGTGAGTATTATGCCTTGGTATCCTATTCTCCGGTGCCAGCCCTTTACTCCTGTACTGTTCTACTCGTGAGTTTAACCTGTTTATGAGTAGCTGTGCTTTGGGTCTACAACGACCGTGTTCCTTACCCCGTGTCCTTATCCCTTGTTCCTAACCCTTCCTTATAATAAACATCTCAACTCACTGGCTCGCCCTCGGCTCTTATTGCGTGGCTCCCTAGAGCCGCGTGTAACAAAAACCAAATCTGAAACTGAGAGTAGACATTCAGCAATATTTGTTTGAATAATAAGTGTAATTGGACACACCAAAGGCAATAGAAAAACACCTGTCAGTCACATATTCCAATAATTTTGCTCACATGAAAAATGGGTGGATTCAAACAAAATGTTGCATCTTTTAAGTTGTGAATAAGAAGTAAATACAAGGAAATAAAAAACTGAAATGTTGATCTCTCGTATCATATTCTTTTGATGTTGAGTCCAAATATTTTCAGTCTGCAGCAAATATAAAGAAATTGGCCTCATTGTTCGAATACCTTTGGAGGAGAGTGTATTAATACTAACATGTTCTTGCATAAGGCCCAGTGTGCCATATTTTCCTTGAAAAGATTTTTATCAAAACTGTTCTCTACTGCTAAGCTATGTATTATCCTAAGCCTTAAGTAACCATTTATCCATTGATCTTCTACCACTTATCCAGGTGTCCAGATCATGAGGCAACAGTCCAAGTGGAGTAGCCAAGTCTACCAAATGGTTCACATAGTACCATGACACCCATGCCTCCTGCAGGTGGTGAACTCCCTGAAGGACAGAGCCATGTAGCTGCTTAGATTACACTGGGTCCTTGTTGCAACTTTTTTCATTGGGATCCACTGGACTGTTTTTAGTCTGGCCCTTCATCCAGGTCTAAATTGTCTTAGGAGACCCTACCAGGGGAAACTTGTCTCTGACAACATAGCTCCTGGGATCATTAGGGCAGGAAAAACCCTCCACCTTGATAAGGTGGTGATCCACGGAGGGGGCCTTAAGTAACCTTCCACACATTTGTTTAATTCCTTTTTGTTAACCCCTCTTGCGGCAAGATTTCATGGACAGATAGCACCCCCACTGACACAGGTGCAGCACTGCACCTGTCATGTGATGTTACATGACATGGCCAAAAACTCCCCAGTTGATTTAAGTTGTACAAAGGATTCCACCTCACAAGGTGGCAGACACGTTTAACTTAGTGCTCTTACCTTGGAGGACTTATGGCAGACATAGAACCATCCTGAAACCTCACCACAGAAGAAGAGTTTGTGAAACAAATCTAGATCATACTCGACTGCAAGACTGAGGAAGCAGACTGAGGAAGGATTTGCTCCCGAATTTGCCAACTATGATTCAAAAAGAGATCGTTTAGCTTATGAAGGTAAATATATACATTTTGTTATAACAGAGCCATTATCTCTTACCACTTTCAAGTTATAGCCTTGGAAATCTCTGACATCTGAACTGAATATTTTTTTGAAAAACCTTGACCACTAGGGGCTTATGGTGGCACAGAGCACCTGTGGCAGCCCCAGGCTGTGTTACTGCTTATAACCTATCTATAAATGCAACAAATCTGTGTGTGTGTGTGTGTGTGTGTGTGTGTGTGTGTGTTTGTTCCTCAGATATCACCCAAACCATTCGTCAGACTGACCTCAGATTTTATAAGTGCTTTGCTGAGGTCACGGGGGTGTCCATCCCTGAGTATGGAGTTGCTCAGTGAAAATATGTAATTGTTATCAACAAAAGTTTAGTCACCGCTCCATTTCCTCATGCTCTGGCTTCTAGAGGTGTCGGCGGGGTTTCAGATTGACTCCATACTGATTGGATAATACCAGTCACCAGAGCGCTCTGTAAACAAAACAAGGATGTGAAAAGCGACACATTTCACCAGAAAAAGAGAATACTGAAGATTTAATGCTTAAAAAATTATACTATGATGTTGCTGTGATTGTGTAGTTCTAAAGGATAATTCGGCATATGTGGAGAACACGAGGTGTGCAGGTGCGCTGGGGGTGGGGGGTGGGGGCAGCAGCTAGACCGCAGTCCTTCGCAGTTAGCCAAGCCCAGCCTGCCCAGTTAACAGGAGTCTTCGGCTGCTGCTTCACCCATGTGCCACCGCTGTCCTTGCGGCACCGTGGGTTCAACATGGTGACTCTCCTGGTGCTGGTGTGCTTGCACGGCTATCTAAAAATTAAAGTTTAATAATAATACCACCATGATTGTGGAGCAGAATGGCCAGATCAATTGCATATCTTGTGCGGACACAAATGCATGGTTTGACTAAACAACGACCATGATCGAACACACAAAAACACCCAAATAACGAAATAAATCATTTTTTATTTACAGACAAATGGGCAACACTGATGCAGCAGTTTCAGCCAAACGGGTCATTCTGCTGTGTATAATAATGTTGGGTGTTTTGTACTTATAATATTGCTAAAATATAAAAGAATGCACTACAGTGGGTCTCAAATATTTGTAAATGTGTCCGTTATAGTACTGCATGAGTTTATTGATGATAGACTATAAACTACACATATAAATTAAAACAATTATAATGACGACTGAAAAATTCCTGTTCCCCAAAGTACAAGATACAACACTTAGGAATATCAGTCATAAAAGATCACACAAATAAGTGATCTAACAAAAAAAACAAGGGTTCTTAAACAGTCGCTAATATTGGATGTCCCATTCATTTTCAGTAATTCTGTAATTAATATTCACACAATCAAATAAATCTTAGTGTTCAGTCCCATTCATATTTGTCTAAGTCTAACATGTGGGATTGCCTACATATAGGCTACACCTCTCAGTATTCCACTTTCAAACACTGCCTACATTTGGGCCTGTAAAGCCTAATCAGGTTACCTGTTTTCATACAAAAAGTCTTGCTTTCTACGGGCATGCGCTAGTAAGACTAAATTGATGAAATGTTAATAAGTGTCCCATTATTGGCCCTTTTTTGTTGTTTTCAGTAGTTTCTGGGTGGGTGGGATGTAAGCTATATACTGTAGCTATGTGACATCCATCTTGTACATACTGTCTGGTGTTTGGTGGAGTGGGACATTAGCATCCATATTTATTATCCTTCCTGTTAATATGGAATTGGCTGCGTTACAGTTTTTGTTCTGCCAGAGACCAAAGCCACTGGCAAACCTGAAATGGTCTCCAGTTCTCAATTGCTGATCTACAGAGGTTTGCCCACCTGTGCTTCAATCAACTAAACATGGCCCCTCACCAGCACAGTTATAACCTCATAGTGCACCTTTGCCAACAAGTATGAGTTACAGTCATGTGAAAAAGTTAGGACATCCTATTGAAATATTATTATTATTATTATTATTATTATTATTATTATTATTATTATTATTATTATTATTGTAACCTTCCAGTTGTGTACACATGCAACTTTTTTATGCTGACAAACCTACTAAAAGGGGTCACAGCAGGATGATGTCTACTGGGTTCTGTCAGAGACGTTGGCTTGGAGTGTCTCCAGCCTTAGAGTTGATGATGATGACTTTGAAAATCAAAGCAAACAAAAGAAATATCCTCCATATGATTAATTCTGTTTTGGGTGATATACTCTAACTCAAGGGTGTCCAATCATGTGCCATGGAGGGCCAAGGCCCTGCAGGTTTTGTCTTCTATCCAGTCTCTTCAGCAGGTGTTTTCACTTATCAGCAATCAATGGGAAGAAATTAAGTGGAATCTGCTGTGGAAGACCCCTGGTTGAAGGTAAAGCCTGCAGGGTCTTGGCCCTCCATGGCACATAATTGGACACCCCTGCTGTAACTGCTAGTCTCTTGCAAAATCATAAGCGCATTACAACAGTAAATATGAACACAACCATGCCCACACATTGTATTTAACATAAGATTAGAGAAATGGATTCTAGAAGAAAAAAAAAAACATATTGTGTGCTACCACGGTCACTGATTCAGTACATTTTCTGAGCAGTTGGTAATTGAGTTTTGTAGAGTCATGGCCTGCAGTGCTTTCTCAATAGATGCTGTCCTTAACCATTACTCGGATTTTCTGGAAATGAACCATCTACTGTACGAAGTTTGATGCCAAGGGACAGAAAAAAAATGTACTGAAAGCTTTTAAGCAAATCCTCCCCTCCTCTCTTTTTCTTCTTTTCCTCATTTACTTTCCTTTTAGAAAAAAAGAAAGGTTTGCATCAACCTAAAGGCTGCAAGCTTTGTACTTCTGCAGCAGTATAATGCTGCAAACCCAACAGAATTCCACCATGTCACCCAAATGGTTTTTGTTCTGCTGAACCCTGCCCAAGTGTGTTGAATTATTCCCTCTCCTCAACCCCGGGGCACTGGCCAGCACTAAAGCAAATAGAAAGTCTAAAACTAGATGTGACTGAGATAGCATATCATTGCATGCATGAGCAAAGAAGAACACACTCACAGGTTTAAAACCTAATTCTACATAGTTTTCACTCAGTTTCTGTGTAAAGCTAAACAACAATTGTAATTTTTGCTACACTTTGCAAAACTGAATTTCGAGCTGAGTGTAAGATGGAAACTGGCATCGTTTGTTTGAACACGCTAGAGAAAACTGTCACATGAGTCAGCTTAGCATGCAAAAAGAAAAAAAAAAAACCAATAGATAAAAAAGTAACGGCAGACAAGCACTCAGTTGTAAACATTTTGGACTGTCTTTACTAGAATACATACACTTACATTGCGAAGACATTTTTGATCATTTATCAAAAATGCATAAAATTGGCCCACATCTGGGTGGAGATATTTATGAAATATGAATAACTGATTGTTAAAGGCGACGGACAGTGACATTTTTTTATTGAACCAATCAACTGATTGTATGAAAATATTCCATTCTTCCCATTCCCCTGATTTAATATGTGTCACCATCCTCCATAAATGACATTATTTGGTCATAGCCCATCTTTCACTCACTGATGCTGCAGTACCGCCATCTCCCGATAGGTGCGTGCAGCCTTGACGTCCTTTCGGTATGAAAAAAAATTGCAGAATGAGAGCAAAGTGATTCGGACAGCGATTATTTTCTCGAGTTTGACGACCTCAATCTAAATGATGACATTGACAATGAAGAAGTTTTGGGTGGTGTGTGGCCTGTCAGCCTTATTTGTTCGAGGCAGAGGGAGAGGAGGAAGACGCAACACAGACGGGAACAGACCACGTTTACGATCGGCTGGAAGATTTATCTTGGTAAAAGATGCTTAGAAATATTTTTCTTTGGCGACATGCATGGTCACACACTTAATTTTCAAACTAAAACTACCCATTGGTCACTCGCTGCCTGATGACATGTTGTTAATCATCATCTTCTGAATACTTTTAACAGCCGCTGATTAGCACCTGCTGGTCTGTGCGCAGCTGGAGCTGATGAGACAGATGACGTCGTCCACACGAGTGAGTTTATAAACAATATTTATTCATTTGATTTAATTTCCCAGATGAATTATGAAGAAATCATTCAATACATTCAATAATCAATGCAAACGGAATAATCAATGCCAACCCCATATTTTTCAGGCGATACAGATTCATAGTGTTGGGGATTTTTTTGGAGAAGAAGTGAGGGTTATGTTGCCTGCCTGTGCGGTGAGCCTCATCAGAGAAACATTCCCATCTCATCCCTACAAGGGATTTTGCCTACCAAGATTAGATTTTTTTTTTTTTTTTTTTTTTTTTTTTTTTTTTTACTTATTTGTACCCGTAGGTAGATTTGGTTTGCAATCTGGTGACAAGCCACCGGCTGCTGGTCGCTGCGTGCGCGAGCGCCCTAAACCTACATGTTTTTGGTATGCGGGAGGAAACCGGAGAAATCCCGGAGTAAACCCACGCAACACGGGGAGAACATGCAAACTCCACACAGCTCACTGTTGGTCGGGGGCTGGGATCGAACCCACGATCCCCGCGATCCCCCGGCCGAAGGTAAACTGTGCTGCCACAGTGCTAAACCACTGCGCCACCGTGCAGCCCCCTGATTTGTGAACAATGTTATTTAAATAAAGTTTTGTAAAATCATATATTGAGTTTCTTAATGTTCATGTCAATGTTATAATTCTCATAGTTCAGCATTCATCAAAGTCGCATGTCATATACATTTCAATAATTTTTCTACCATTTTATGGTATAAATTTGGATTTACATAAAAGTCCTGTTCATCAGCTTCCTCTGCTTGGTCAGAAACATCAACACTATTTTAAGGTTGAGTGACAGTTGATAAAATCTGCAAAAAAAGTAGATCATAATTTTATCCCAGAGGTCTCAAATTGGATTACATACATAGAAATATAAATTGATCAAACAGGCACAACCACCTCCCTATACAGCACTGAATATTTCATATTTGATGAGTATGAACACCCTAATATGCTAATATTTGATAAGTTGGTAAGGCAATGCAAACCATGGCTTGGAATTCATTTAAGATGTTTAGTAAACATTTGCAGTGAATATTAAAAATAAAAAAACTTACCCTGTTTACTTCTCGTGTTCTGACAGTTGATCGCATCGGTAGATCACCCGTGCTTTTCACGCCACTGTCACTGACCCCGTTCTCAGAGTCACACTTGGAAATCGAGGCATATATAGTTGGAATAGCCGTTTTCTTTATCAGCAGTCTTTTTGCAAATTTCATTTCAAATTGACATAATGTCTGGCCCAGGAAACATGCACGCAGGCTCAGGATAGATTTAACAGCTTTATTCAACAAGCAGGTGTGTGTGAATGGATGTATGCGGTATGGGGATGTGCTGACGAGGGGCAGGTGTGCGCGCAGCTGAAGCCGCTGATGAGCGGCGAGTCGTGACACAAATTGCATCTTATTCTCGAAATCGCTGTCAACGAAATGTCTACTGCACATGTTGGGTGTTTTACCAACATAAGTCCATTTTTTTTTTTGCATTTTCTGAAGGAATTTCACCCATGCCATTCTGATTTTCCCAGGGACGGGAAATTCAAAAACACTCACAGCATGCTCCTCTGGTATAACGTCGCACCCGTAGACAACACAACGACAAACCATAATTAATTCGATTCCTAAAATCCTAATGTTAATAAATAATCTATTTGTAATCCACAAGTATTCAGAGAAATATCAGTAATCGCCGATTTTAAAACGTAAACATCAAGTAAAACAAAGCAATGTCCGCCGACTGTGTGCCAAACCGAAATGACGTCACACAGTCAGTGGCCATCTTAGCCGCTGGTCGCTTGGCTGGGTCAGACAGCTCTCCACAACAGCGTACTTCAAGAGCGCATTGTCACCTTATGCGACATACGTTGACACCAAAACATGTGGGGTTCCAATTAGCTCGTCTCAGACAACAATTTGAGATATGATTTAGCGATTTTGAATTTTCGTCTGTCCGTCGCCTTTAATAAATCTGGGAGCTGAAAATTATTGTCATTTAAATACCGCACCCCTGTATTAGGTGACCTTACCCTCAGCAGTTACAACACATCAGAATGCCAGACAGCAAACCTGAGGGGTGGCCTAGTGGTAGAGCATCCGCCCCACAGTCAAGAGGTGGTGGAGTCACTCTCCAATTGGTTCATACCATAGACCATATAATAAAAATGGTACTTTCCACCTTCTAGCTTGGTGCTCAGTATAATAGAATAAGGTAAGGAAAGTTGGTTACCCAGTCACAGGAAGAACACAAGCCAGTATTACTCCTAGTCCCTATCCTAAACCTGGGTAAATGGGGAAGGTTGCATTAAGAAGGGCATCTGGTGTAAAATCCTTGCCAAATTAAATGTACGGACCATAATACCCCTAGTAAGGGTGCAGCCAACAGAAGAAGAATGTAAAACAGCAGAAATTCAGCCTTCTTGCATTTGTGTTATACTTTTGTATATTTTTGTTTAATTTTGCTTACTACCCACAACTTGTGGTCATAGGGTTGACTCACCACTAAATCAAAAGCATTACCTTCCTGGTTTCTCTTTGTGCAATAAGTCGGTTTCAGCTTTCACATCACTACAGGTGTTGCTTCACTCTGTCTCGTTCAATATCTCCCCACTCCAAGACACCTATAAACCTTGCTATTCAGTCAGTTGCACACAAATTCTTCTAAAAGGATATCAACGCCGCAAATAAGACGTCCAGTTCAATTGCTGAAATACCGTAAGTAGAAATAGCAAATCACAAAAGCCATGTGTGTTTGCAGCCAGTCAAAAATAGTCACACCCATATAGTAAAAATGTATTCATTCTTTTAAAAAAAAATGTCAAAAGATTGTTTAGAAAGCTTTTTTATACACTGCATGGGTCCAACAAAAGGACACAGTAAACTCCTAATGAGAAAGTCTGCCTCTAGGAGCAGGATATATTATATTATTTTTCTTGTTTTCAATAAAAAAAATCAACAGCAGAAACAGGAGCAAGAAAACCAGATGAGAAACTCAAATTAGTGGCCGTAAGGCCAAGGACAACTCAGTCAGCAGCTGCTATTGTTGGCCCAAAATCAGTCAAAGCAACACCTATAAATTTAAGGCATAAAATATCCAGGGATGATTCTGTGAAAAGTATTAGTGAACAAAAACACCTTTTATTAACAGACTGTGAATATGTCAGTTAGTAGACAGAAGGCCTGATTCACTAAAGGATTGTGTGATTTTTGCACTTGCTAAAGGGCTGTAAACCAAAGACTAGGCATCCATCTAATTCACAAAGCCCTCACAAAGGTTGTTTTGCCCCCCAAACTATGATGCCAATAAAATAGTGCCTGACTGCTCCAGTGCAGTTTGCCCACATTTAAATGAGGTTTTATGCATACATTTAGACATTTAGCCAGCCCATATTTATGTAAATTACTGCTATGGCAAAAAGCGTGCACCGCTGAAAACTCAGCTCAGTTTGCCACATGCAGCTAGTGTCAGAGAATTTGCATCTCATCAGAGCAGGTGGTAACGGGGTGACATTTAAAATTTGTCACCACAGACAAATCTGTTTGATATTACTACAAGTAATCCGTGTAATCAATAAAAAATGGCTAAAAACATGAGTAAAATTCCAATCCATAAGGATGTGCACACACATTATGCACTTAAAGTTAATTGAGAGACCACTGGTGCCGAATGTGGTGGGTGCTGCGCTCTGCTATCAAATCCTTTCCTCTTTATCTACAGTATGTGGCTCCATTTACATCTGGCATTAAAATGCTCAAAAAGTGTCTTTGTGAATCTAGAGAAATCATGCCATAAGGTACTAAGAGAGGAACTGTTGTACTCGGGGCTTGACATTAGCTTTTTTGCTCACCAGCCACTGTGGCTAGTGATTTTCCAAAACTACTAGCCACTCAGTCGTTTCACTAGCCACAATTTTGTGGTTGGAAAATTATGTTTAATATGATCATATTTGACTATTGCATGCTAAAGTTTACTTGAACTAAATTTACAACCTTTTTAAATGTAATGACCCTTAATATACACAAAAATAACAAGAGAAAGACTATTTATTTATGAACAGCAGTAAATACTGTAAAGAAAAATATTTGTAATGTGAAGTATAGGTAGATGTGGGATCTGTCCCAATTTTCTTTTGTACCCCTTCCCCTGTGAATTGGGACTCCCCTTCATGGGTGCACTACATCATTAAGATAAGCCTTTATCAGTCTCACAATGGGGAAACTCCAGGAACATTGTGCTGGCTGAGAATCAAACTCGGGTCAATTGCTTGGAAGGCAGCTATGCGAACCACTATACCACCAACGCTGACGTTAGTAGCTACTGATGGATTTAACCTAACCCGTTTTTACCAGATAAAGACAAGAAAGAAAAAAGAAAACTAATTAGAAAAAAGCCTCATCTTAAGGGGAAAAAGGTCTCAGATTTACATGAACTATTTTAATCAGTAGAAAAGGTCAGAAATTTACTAAGGAAGCTATAAATTCACCGAGAAAAATCTGGACCCCTGGGGGCCAGTTTTGGCCCATGGGTTATATGTTTGACACTCCTGGACCAACCCATTAAAAATACATATTTAGAGGGTAAAAATAATCATGTTTAACCACAGAGGTAGGAGCTGATGTGGGGGGTTGCACAGGGATTAGCTACTCAATGCTGGGACAATGGGGATCAGGAGACAGTTCTTCTGGTAATCTGATTGCTGGGAGGGGGACAGGTGTGTTCTGCCGGCTGCTTGTCACCATTTCTCCAGACTGGCTGCAAAATGAACTCGCCACGGGTGGAGTCTGGCACCACTCTGTTTTTGGTACAGGAGAAGCTACCACCCACCTCAGCATTTCTTCCCATCAGGCTGAACAGGAGCAGGTTGGGAGACCAACCCATGAAGTAGATCATCGATGGCTTCTCCAGACTCCATCCACAGTGACAGTGGACCAATGATCACACACTGTATGCAGATAGTACTTATGGGAGTTGTAGTTTCATAGTCTCACATTGCAATAGGTCTATAATTTTCAACCCAGTCTCAGTAAAAAAAACATATCTTGTGGAGCATGTAAAAAATGAGGCTGATTTGGTTCAAGCGGTTTATTACACGACTCACAAGGAGCATAGACAGAATGGCATACAAGTAGGAACTCTTCTCTTAAATAACATGACATCCTTCTAGACTTTTCTCACACACAAAAGATAATCTCCCCCGACTGCAGTCAGTCCATTCATCACACACAAAAGATAATCTCCCCCAGCTGCAGTCAGTCCATTCATCCTTGGCACCTCCCTGTTATCTTACTAGAGCATCTAGAAACTTCTCAAACACAAAAGGTTAACTTCACGTCCTTTGTTCCTGTCTAAGGTGGTAAACCATTATGCACTCCCCAGGTTGCCACAATCTAATAATATTTCCCCACCCCTCTAAAAAACGTACACTTGAACATTTAATAATAAAAAAAAAATGTGCCTAGGCACATTTTTACAACCTCACTGCACATGTGCAAAATACTCCTAGAGTCCTCACAGTGCATGCGCAGAACAACACATCTTTTACTTTGGTTTAGCAATGCTCATTCAGTTGGTGGGAGGGGGATGGCAGATGGTTAATTACACAGATATTCAAGCAACAGACACAAAAACACTTGAGTTCAACTCCCTCTCTTGTCTGTGGCTGACCTTTTTCTTCATTTTTTTCCCTTTGTTTTTCACTCCACTAATGAAAGGTTCCTGTGAGGTTAGGGTTAGGGATTGAAGTGTGGGGTAGTTCATCGATCGTGAAAGACAATAAAAGTGACAGGAACAGAAAATGACAAATGTTAAGCTGTTATTAGACACATTTCTTAAAGCTGTAAGCACCACATACCCACTGCATATCAAAAATTAAAAAAAAAACAAAACGTACAATTGCACATTTTCTGTGACAAAACTTGCAATTGTACGTTTGTTTGTTTGTTTTTTTTTTATTGAGACTAAGTTCATAATTTTTGATGCAATTTGAGAAAACTGCAACCTGCCAAAGTGGCTAGTGGGAGTGGCTGTCTCATCTGCCACTGCTGGCTGGTTGGCGATGGTGGCAAAGTCAAGCCCTGGTTGTACTGCATGAGGAAGTCAGGAGTGGCAGAGAAATGTGAGGGTGGTGCAGGACATGTATGAGGATAGCAAGATGGTGGTGAGGTGTGCTGTAGGAGTGAAATATGGATTCAAAGAAGTGGTTGGATTAGATCAGAGATCAGCTCTGAGCCCCTTCTTGTGTGCAATGGTGATGGACAGACTGACAGATAAGATCAGGCAAGAGTGGACCCTAATGTTTTCAGATGACATTGTGATCTATAGCACAGGAGCAGGTGGAAATGAACCTGGAGAAGTGGAGGTATGCTCTGGAGAGAAGAGGGATGAAAGTTGATTAAAAGAAGACAGAATACAGCAGATGAGTTTAAATACCTGCAGTCAACCATCCAAAGCAATGGAAAATGCACAAGAGAGGTGAAGAAGAGAGTGCAGATGGTGTGGAGTGTGTGGAGATGAGGGTCAGGGATGATTTGCAACAGAAGGATAGCAGCTAAAGGGAAGATTTACAAGACAATAGTGACACGTGCTATGATGCATGGTTTGGAGACGGTGGCACTAACAAAAAAAAAAGGAGGTGTAGCTGGAGGTGGCAGAGTTGAAGATGCTAAGATTCTCATTGGTAGTGAATAGAATGGACAGGATTAGAAATGAGTATATTATAGGACAGCTCAGGTTGAAATGTTTGGAGACAATGTAAGAGAGGCAATGTTGAGATGGTTTGGACATGTCCAGATGAGGGATAATGGTTATAGTGGACAAAGGATATTGAAGATGGTGTCATGTGGGGAAGTAGGCAAGGAAAGAAGGACCCATTCACAGACAGACATGCATGTGTGCAAGGATTTATTTTTGATAACAAAGGACCAGAAAACCTAACTAAACTGAAGTACTGAATGATTAAAAACAAAACCATGGCACAAGGATTGGTTTCAACATTAAACTCAGACAATGGGAAAATAAATAACTAAAGAACTGATGGTAAAGGATAACTGATATAAACAAAATGAAGTAAGACGAAGGGCCAGGGAAAATCTACAGGACACGGAAGAGTACAACTAAACATACAATGATGCTGCATCGGAAATAGGACAAGACACACATTTAAATGTAAGAGACAATCGAGGGATGTGAAACAGCTGAAAATAATGTGGTGGGTGTGGGTAACGACACCAATGAGGGAGACAGAAATAAGGAGCTGGCTACACTAACTAACTAACTAACTAACCTGCACTTATATAGCGCTTTTCTAGTCACAAAGACCACTCAAACAAAAACAAACAGGTGGGAACACAAACATGGTGGGACATAAACACTAGGAAACAAAAGCCGAACTAAGGCATAACTACAGGAAAAAATATAAAATCAGAAATAAGTATATAAGGACAATCATAATAAACTAACCTAAAGGTAAACTGTAAATCATAAGGCAGTGATGGCCTAATGGTTAGGGTTGTGCACTGGCGACTAGTCGCTGAGTCAGTCTCTGGACCGGCAGGATTAGATCTGGGGGGGTACAGATGACATAACAATGTTTCCCCCACCCTCATTAAACCCACAGTGGTGCTGCTGAGCAAGCCCCTTAACCCCACCTGCTCCAGTGGAGCTGCTCAGTGGCCACAGGTCAGTCTGTGGTTGTACTGGACTGCTTCCAGGTGTGAATGTGAACAGGGTGTCCTTGAAAAAGAGAGGTTGCCTCTCAATGGTCCTACCCTGTATAAATAAAGGTTAAAAAATTTTGCACCTTTCTAGAGGTGCTGTTGATTTTTTTTTAATACTGTCTAGTGCACCTTTAAGATCATTTTGAAGCTTCTTAGCCTCTGTCTAGTTGTTTCCTATTTTATGTTTATATGCCTCTGTCTATATGTCATTTTGGTCAGCTCTGTCCTTGTATAAGTGCTTATAAATAAATTTGACTTGACTTTAAATTTATGAGAAAAAAAATTAAAAATGTGTAAATGTTTGGAAATTTATGTGTTGTACATCTGCAAAAAAAATGTAAATTTTTAATAAGGGAAGGAGCTTTACAAGAAAAACTTGAAAATGCTTTACAGGACTGTACGTTAACTTTTTTTTGCTCATAGCACTGGTGCTACAGAGCTTCATAGTCATGTAGCACAAGATAAAAACTTGTAGCACAATAAAAACATCTGTTACATTTCTAAAATTGACTTTTCTAGTCTCAAAACCCCCTCAAAGCGCTTTACTAGTACTAAACCTCTAGTCTAAGAGAGAGACAGATACCTAGGGACCATTTAGAATCACCAATTAACCTAACATGCATGTCTTTGGATTGTGGGAGGAAACCAGCTCACCTGGAGTAAACCCACACATCACAGGGAGAACATGCAAATTCTACACAGAAAGGTTCCCACTCCTGCCAGCCTGGGGATTCAAACCTGAAACCTTCTAGCTGTTAGGCAACAGTGCTAACCAATGTACCACTGCAATTTAATCCTTCAAAATATAGTATTTCGTGTTGTGATGAAAAATAACTTGTCAAGATCTAGAAATTATTACCACCTAAACACACCACACAAATTAACAGGACAGTTTTGGCCCATGGGCCATATGTTTGATACCCTATAGCCCGTAGCCCCTGTTGCCCCATGGAGCTTCCTCTTTCTCTGTCGCACTCCAACTCCAGAGACCTGCATGAAGTGACCACTGTGGGACCAGGAGAAGCCGGAAGAAACGGAAAAAAACTCCCAGGGCTTGCAGCAGCTCTGACCATCTCACAGCGGCTGTGGAGAAGAGTCTATGCATCCCAGTTCAACACACATCTGCTCTTTTTCTTTCGTGACAGCTCCCTCTGAAATAAAACATGTCCCACTTTGTGCGCTGCTAAAGTCGACACACAAAAGTGCAGCCTGTGCCCACAAACACGCAATGTCTGTTCTTGAAATATGAAAGCTGTTCTACATGAAAAAGAATGTCGATTGCATTTTGCAGTCCTCTCCGCTGTAAGGACAAAGAGCAGGAACTATTGAACTCTGTATATCGTGTATTCCAGCACTGATCCACACTGAGTTTAACAGGGTTTTAACAAAATTAAAAGACTTCAAAAATGCCAGTGACGCCATAGTTGCCTGCATCACCAGCTTCTGGGATTACCCCGGTGCAATCAACGATATGAGGACATGAAACTTGATATCCAGGAGAAATATGTTATCTGCAGGAGATTGTTGAGGTGGAACTCACGACTGCAGCTCGCCAATTGTAGTTTTACTGGTGCAATGAGAAACGGGTCTGTTTCTCATCACACCAGTGCTACTTCATTCATTCTTCACACAGACCAATTTTCACGTCGCATGTGCAACATATGTTGCACTGTACACCTCTGCTTTAGTAAAAACTCAGTTGATCAATGCTTAGTTGAATGGATTACCAACAACAGTAGTACAGCATTTAACTCTGAATGTGCACTACACATCATATGAGGCCCTTTTCCCCTAGCCTCACTTAGCCCTACACCGCACCACTCAGCCCGCTTTAGGCGCTTTTCCATTAGCCCCAGCACCGGTTAGCAGGTACTTTTTTCGTACCTGATCCAGGGCAGGGTCTAACCGGGCTGAGTAGGGCTGAGTAGGGCTGTGATATGACTTTAAGAGACTGGTCGCCGCTGATTGGTCAGGTCGTAACGAAATGAAAGCGACTTTTTCTGCTGAATTTACTCCACGACAGCCATTTGTAATTGTTCAGCCAGTGAACACAGTGCGCCCCTTTAATACGGTATATTATATTAATGTACTGTATAATATACTTATATAATAATATACTCCTAATATTATATATTAGGAGGTGCGCAATTTTCTTTCTATATTAGGCGACGATCGCATCCAGCGCGAGTTGGACAGATCTACTTGAAATGCAGGTGTCCGAGCAGATGGCTTCCCAAGGGCACATCCGTACTGCCAAACAGTGTCGGGAGAAGCTGAAAAAGCTGAAAAGCGATTACCGAGCAGTGAAGGACCACATTGCTTGAAGTTCAGCGGATCGGAAGGAGTGGAAGTGGTTCGCTGAGAGACATTGGGCTCGACACGTCACTGTCACGGTCACGGCCTTGGAAACCGTGGATGGTGAGTGTTATTTTGATATTGCGCATCTTTTCGCCACTTGATCCTTTCTGTGCCAAGCTCACTGTTTTTAAGAAATAGGAAGGTTGTTAGATTGTGGGTAATGGTTGTTACTGAGGCTTGCGTATTGTTTTGCAGCCAACTGCAGATTCACGCTTGCTTTGTGTTAAGTATTAGCGCGAACAAAACGTTGAATTACGCTTATTGTATTCCGGTTAAAAACTTTAGAGTGTTGTGTACATGTTGCACTTTGGTGTTAAGTTTTAAATTGCATGCATTTTCTTTCTAGAATCGCAGTTCATATCACAGGGGTCCACCTCAGTGGACAGACACAGCGGACTCTCCTGGCGCTGTGTCTGCGTGTGCGTCTGGCTGAGCGCCAGTTGGATCGACTCCCATGTCAGCCACATCACCAGCTCCATCTGGGTCACGTTCAAGTGCCGGTAAGGCACAATAACCACGATTTTTTTTTTTGGTTGAAACAGCTCCAGCAGCGGAAACCAGGGTCGAAAATCCATCCATCCATCCATCCATCTTCTACCGCTTAATCCTTTACAGGTCGTGGGGGGGCTGGAGCCTATCAAGTTATGTACCAAATTGATTAATGCAATTTCCTGTAGCTGCATATTAATTAATTGAAAATGTCTTTTTAAATGTACAAAAAGGTTATTCTTTGGTCTTCACTTATCGGTGTTCCACAACCATTTTTAGGTGTGGTGATTGAAGTGCTGTTGTAACTCCTGTTTTAGACAAACAAAGTGCATGAACTGCCGTTGAAATCAACATGCTTCATTGAAATGCTTCGCGTCAGCTGACTGTATTAACCCATTCAGATTTCTGTGGCCACACTACAAGCAACTAGTTTAAACATTACCCATCCATCCATCCATATTCTTAATCTTAATCCTTTTTACTTTTGCAGGGGGGCTGCAGCCGAAGACAGCACCCTGCGTGTTGCAAAATCTGCTCTACTGAGGGGCAGCAACATGACAGTTCAGCTTATATACAGCAATGAAGCATAATATAATAGTAACATTCCACCACAGACTTTCACCTGTGTAATTCCATAATATATGTAGTGATCCAGCTTTAACGACCATGCCTTTCTGTCTTTCCATCTAGGCAAGACGAAAACAGACAACTCCATCGCTGACCTTACATTAGCAATGGTCAACATGCATGACGAAGAGATGCGGCTCTTGGAACGGCAACATGACCAGCGGCAAGAATCAGGAGTACATGCAGCATTTGCGACAGGTGGCCGCAGATGTGCGGGCAGATGCGCGTGAAGCCCTGGAGCAGGACGCTGCGTTACGAAGGGAAGAGCTCGCAGAGATGTCATCACCCAGTCTGTTTATTTGTTTGTAAATTTTGCTTCTGGAATAAAATTGTATTGTTTCATCAAAAGTCTGGTTTATCTGTTAAGACACCGTATGAGAAAAGCCAATAATTACACACACATTCCATTCTCTGTTCACTCCACAGGCTGCTGTTCATCAGGTCAGGTGTATAGCCTTCTAATGGTAATTTAATTTTTAACAACACAACGAAACGTAATGTCTTGGTAGGTTTTTTTTTATTTTAAACAAATTTGCAATGCTGAATCCATTTCTCTTGAACGGGTACATTTTTTAGGTTATAAGCAGTTGTACAGGTGTGCTTGAACTTGTAGACACTGCTAAAGGTAAGTACGTGTAAGTTGAATGTTGCATCACCAGTCAAAATTTAATAAATTAAGAAGGAATCTAGCAAAAAATTTGGCACTAATAACAGTACACAAATCGGACAAGGATACACAACTGTGTTTTTGTTGCACACAACTGTTGTTACCAACAAGTGCAAAATTTATATTCCCTTTTCCCAAAAATTAAAAATCAATTTGTAAGTAAAAGTGGGAGACCTTTACATGGGAAAATATGACATGTATCAGCACATGATTTATAGTTCAATTTGCATTTCCACCTAAGCAAAAGTGGCTTGTCGAGCTGGATTTTTGTGAAGATGGCCTGTGCGGTGTTTCTGCATGTAATTACATACCTGTCAAGTGATACGGTTTCGCCATATTTTAATACGGGGAAAATGCAATTTTAGCAAATACGGGCGTATTGCCATTTCTGTACGCCAAAGAGAAAAATATACGGGAAAAAAAATTGAGAGTGTGGGGAGGAACACGTCGTGTGTGACCCCCACAGCGTACGGGGCTGTCAGAGCGCTCAGCGCGAGCAATTACCACAACAGAAGTGTGGACTCATCATTAGGCTGATGGCTTCGCACCTTCTTAACAGATAAGTGTTATGAACAAGAGGACAGGTAGATGGACCATGCACAACATTTTATTTACAAAAAAACATTTTTGAAATATGTATGCACATAAATGTGGACAAAATAGACAAGTATTGCATCACAGCATCTTGTGTTAACGTGCAGCTCAACATGGCAACGTCCCACCGGAAGGTTTGAACTCATGCTTCGCGCTCCGGAGTCCTGCACTCTACCTGTATCACCAATAGGGTCAACCCACTTGTCAAGCCAAGTAGGGTGCTTATATTGAGTTCGCTACAATATCACCACCCTGCTCCTCTGCTCTCTGTGCCGCTGCCACCACTGGTTCATCTACTGCATCATCCAATGTAGTGTCAGACGTCTCTCCATGACTCTCACACAGATTGTGCAGAGCACAACAAGTCAGCACCATAGATTTAACCAGTTTCATGTCACAGTCATTCTTCTCTCCTTCCTCCTTCCTTCTCTCCTCGTCATCAGCCATTTTGTTTGTTGTGGAGGATTCCGTCGCATGTTTCACGTCACGAGGGTGTGGCGCCGCCTGCTGTTCAACAAATCCCACCCACAGCAGGTGTGCCAGCAGTAGTTGAAAAGCAACTGAGGCTGAACCGAACCGAAGTGAGTAGAGCCGGGTTTTCAAATCGGGGCTGAGCGGGGCTAGTGGAAAAGGGCCTATAGTTTCCAAAACACACAGAAGAGGTATATTGCACTTCTAAAGAACAACATGTTACCAAGAGGACTTGAACCCAGAGCTCTTGGATGTCTGATAAGAAGCTAACCCCCTACACCACACATCTACTTCAAACACATGCTGACTTCCTCACACACTAATAAAATGTTCCATTGACGAGAAAAATGGCTGATAGACATTTCATAAACATGATTTTTGGGACAATAATAGATTTGTATGAAATTTGGTGATTTGCTGAAAAATACAGTTGTGATTGTAAGTGCAACGTTTCATCAAACTTGAATCATTGCATCAGAAGTTAAACTTAAAAATATATGCCAAAGAGAAACTGGATTTGAAAATCAAAAAGATTGACATTTTTGGATAATTTTAACAACTTTTGAGATCATTGTCTGCAGATCTCATGTAATTTGGATGACTGGCCTAGGAGGAGTTCATTTTGAGTTCACTGGGACATTTTGAGAGCATAAGACCAGTAGTGGAAGATTTATAGAAAATAGAACGATGAAGAATTTTTAGTCAACCCAGCCATTCTTGAGATATTTGCAAAAATGTAAAACAGTTTATTATAGCGCCACTTACAGATGTGTATGCAGTGCCTTGATTTTTGGTCTCTTAGTAGTGGGGAGAATTTCGGATCAGACTGTAAAATTTCAAGTTTCCATGTATTACCGTTTTTGCTCCCGATGCACTTTTAACTGAGAAAATAAGAAGAAGAAGAAGAAGACAAAGAAGAAGAGGAAGAAGAAGAAGAAGAAGAAGAAGAAGAAGAAGAAGAAGAAGAAGAAGAATCAATGGGGAAAAAAGGAAAATGTCTTACTGGCAGCAGATGGGACCTGTTGTGTAAGGTTGAGGAATGGTTAAATTTTAAAAATCTGAAGGTCGTCTTATTTATAAGGCCGCATCTATCTTTGAAAAAAATGTTAGCTGAGAGAGTTGTAGGCCAAATAACCAAATCAGTATTGTTTTTTTAACTATAAACACATCAAACTTAAAGCTAAAACAGATGTGGGCTTTGAGTTGGAGTTGTGTGCTAACTGGAAACAGAACTACATTTACATGGTGCAAATGTTGCACAATGCAAGAATGGGTATGATGACCTGAAGCACACACAGCATCCTATAACTAGTGCAACAAGGACTGCAAATTCCTCCATCCATCCATCCATCCATCTTCTACTGCTTCTCCGGAGGACCGGGTCGCGGAGGCAGCAGTTCAAGCAGAGAAGCCCAGACTTCCCTCTCCACAGCCACCTGCTCCAGCTCTTCAGAGAGGATACCAGGGTGTTTCCAGACCAGCTGGGAGACGTAGGTTCTCCAGCGAGTCTGCCCCAGTGCTGCTCCAGTGGGTCTGCCCCAGGGTCTCCTCCCAGTGGCACGTGCCTGAAACACCTCAAGTGGGAGGCGTCCAGGAGGCATCCTGATCAGATGCCCATACCACCTCAACTGGCTCCTTTCAGTGTAGAGGAGCAGTGGTTCTACTCTGAGCCTCTTCCAGATGACTGAGCTCCTCATCCTATCTCTGAGGGTGAGTCCAGCTATCCTATGGAGAAAGCTCATTTCAGCTGCTTGTATCTGCGATCTCGTTCTTTCAGTCATTACCCAAAGCTTGTGACCATAGGTGAGAGTAGGAATGTAGATTGACTGGTAAATCGACAGCTTTGCCTTAGAACTCAGCTCCCTCTTCACCACAACAGACTGGTACAACGTCCACATCACTGCAGATGCTGCTCCGATCCATCTGTCAATCTCTCGCTCCATTTTCCCCTCACTCGTGAATAAGACCCCAAGACACTACTCCTCCACTTGGGGCAGGAGCCTGTCCCCAACCCAGAGAGGACAATCCACCTTTTTCCGGCTGAGGACCATGGACTCGGACTTGGAGGTGTTGATTCTCATCTCAGCCGCTTCACACTCAGCGGCAAACCGTCCTAGTAAGACCTGTAGGTCATTGCTGGATGAAGCCAACAGGACAACATCATCTGCAAACAACAGAGATGAGATCCTGTGGTCACCAAGCAAGACACCCTCCGTTCCCTGGCTGCACCTAGAAATCCTGTCCATAAAAATTATGAACAGGATCGGTGACACAGGGCAGCCCTGGCGGAGTCCAATTCTCACTGGGAATGAGTCCGATCCAGTGCTGGCAATACAAACCAAACTCTCACAACGAGCCGTACAGAGACCGAATAGCTCGTAACAACAAGCCCAATACCCCATACTCCCGAAGCATTCCCCACAAAAAACCACGAGGGACGCGGTTGAATCCCTCCTCCAAGTCCACAAAACACATGTAAACTGGTTGGGCAAACTCCCACGAACCCTCGAGAATTCTCGAGAGGATAAAGAGCTGGTCCAATGTGCCACGGCCAGGACGAAAACCACATTGCTTCTCCTGAATCCGAGGTTCTACCAGCGGCTGGACTCTCCTCTCCAGAGCCTTGGCATAGACCTTCCCAGGGATGCTGAAGAGTGTGATCCCTCTAAAGTTGGAGCACATCCTCCGGTCCCTTTTTTTGAAGAGAGGAACCACCACCCCGGTTTGCCTTGCCAAAGGCACTGCCCCAGACCTCCACGCAATGTTGCAGAGGCGTGTCAACCATGACAGCCCTACAACATCCAGGGCCTTGAGGTACTCAGGGCGAATCTTGTCCACCCCCAGGGCCCGGCCACCAAAGAGATTTTTAACCACCTTGGCGACCTCGGCCCCTGTGATAGGCGAGTCGTCCCCCTCGTTCACAAGCCCTGCTTCCTCTGTGGAAAGCATATCAGTGGGATTGATGAGATCCTCAAAGTATTCCTTCCACAGCCCAAAGATATCCCCAGTCGAAGTCAACAGTGCCCCATCCACACCATACACAGTGTGGACAGGGAGCTGCTTCCCCCTCCTGAGCCGCCGGATAGTTTGCCAGAATCTCTTCGAGGCCGACTGAAAGTCTTGTTCCATGGCCTCACCGAACTCCTCCCATACCCGAGTTTTTGCTTCAGCGACCACCCGAGCTGCACTCCGCTTGGCCTGCCGGTACACCTCAGCTGCTTTGGGAGTCCCACAAGCCAGCCAAGCCTGATAGGACTCCTTCTTCAGCTTAATGGCCCCCCTCACCACTGGTGTCCACCACTTGGTTCAGTGGTTGCCACCACGAGATGCCCCGACAACCTTGCGGCCGCAGCTCTGTGCCACTGCTTCAACAATAGAGGTGGAGAACATGGCCCATTCAGACTCCATGTCTCCAGACTCCCTCAGAATGTGGTTGAAGTTCTTCCGGAGGTGGGAGTTGAAGACCTCCCGGACAGGGGCCTCAGCCAGACGTTCCCAGCACACCCTCACTATATGTTTGGGTCAACGTATAGTGGACCCTATCAGAGGCAGATTGTCTGGGGCAATTTGCCTCTGATAGTGTCACCCAAGGCAAACTGGTCCTGGGTGAAGGGCCAGACTAAGAACGATCCAACAGACTCTCATGATAAATACTAGAACAATGATTCAGTGTACCCCGCCTGGTATGGGATTACTGGGGCCCCACCCTGGAGCCAGGCCTGGGGGAGGGGCTCGATGGCTAGCGTCTGGTGTCCGGGTTTCCACCCATGGGACACGGCCGGGCTCAGCCCGAAGGAGTTACATGGGTCCGTCCTCCAGTGGGCTCACCACCTGCAGGAGGGATCAAGGGGGTCCGGTGCTATGTGGATTAGGTGGTGGTCAAAGGAGGAGACCTTGGCAGACTGATCCCAAGCTTTCTAAACTGGCTTTTGGGACGTGGAATGTCACCTCTCTGGTGGGGAAGGAGCCTGAGCTGGTGCATGAGGTTGAGAGATACCGGCTAGATATAGTCGGCCTCACCTCAACACACAGCTCCGGTTCTGGTACCAGTCTCCTGGAGAGGGGCTGGAGCTTGGCCTTCTCTGGAGTTGCCCCAGGTGAGAGGTGATGAGCAGGGGTGGGTATTCTTGTATCCCCCCACCTTGCTGCCTCTATATTGGAGTTTTCCACAGTGGACGAAAGGGTTGCTTCCCTGCGCCTTCAGGTTGGGAAAAGGGTCCTGACCATCATTTGGGCCTATGCACCAAATGATGTTTTAGAGTACCCATCCTTTTTGGAGTCTGTGACTGGGGTGCTGGAGGGTGCTCCTCTTGGAGACTCCATTGTCCTACTGGGGGACTTCAATGCGCACGTGGGCAACGATAGTGAGACCTGGAAAGGGGTGATTGGGAGGAATGGCCTGCCCGATGTTCAAGCATAAAGGTGTCAATATGTGCAACTGGCACCAGGACAACCTAGGTCACAGGTCGATGATCGATTTCGTTATTGTGTCATCAGACCTGCGACCGTATGTCTTGGACACTCGGGTAAAGAGAAGTGCAGAGCTGTCAACTGATCACCACCTGGTGGTGAGTTGGATCCAATGGCAGGGGAGGATGCAAATCCGTCACTTCTACTAAATTTCTTGGGCATGCCTGTGCCAGCATGTCATTAGCACTATGCGGTGGGAAATGATGAGCAATATTTGGGGCTAAAACCAACTGCAGTTAATGAATCAGGTCTAAACTATTTTATTTTAACATGAGAATTTAAAGGGCCTATATCATGCTATTTTAAGCCTTTCAGAGTAAACTATATGCATGTATGTGATAGTATATTACCTTTGGTACACTGGAGAATGAATTTCTTATGAAATATGAGTTATTTTCTCGAGCCCGGAAGTAAGATGCCTCGATTTCTGAGGCTCTGCCTCTCCTTCTTGTGGCTGCCACCCATTTCATGACGTAACCCCTGAGCCGGCTGCTGCAGCGTGTCGTTGGGTTCCACCCACGAAAACAAGGAAGGCTGAACAAACTCCTAAATCTCTCACAGCCAAAGACACATTTACGCCACTTAGAAGACATTGTCTTACGTAAAAAAGCAAACAGTTGCTGTCACTGAGCAGATTAGGTGCGAGAGGAACTACTTCTTCACAGCGTCAATGCTAAAGTGAAAGAGTTTTGCCGATCACCGCTCCGTTAGCTGCGCGGAGAAAGTGGGTGTGTACGTTAGCCTGGGGGCGGTGCTGGCAGCACAGGCACTTCCTGGAGTGGGCGGCTCACCCACGTTCATGCGTATGAACGTGGGGACCCAGTCATTATCAGGGACAGGGCGGAGCAGCAGCTCAGAGAGCAGGGTTGAGGAGGAATACTCAGAGATGCGTGAATGGAGAAAAATACCACTTTGGGGGTGTTTTTGGTGAGGAATTAACATTATTACATGCTTAAAAGCTCAAAAAAGTCGATTTTGCACGATATACGCCCTTTAAGGGGACTGATTCACTTTTGGAGCTACCCCAAGTGGCCATTCAAGAAAATGCAACACAGAGAAGTCAGATTTTTGTATTATTCACAGATTTATACAAAACAGGACTGGCAGTGATACAGCAGAGAAGAACAAAGCGGCTGGATCCTTTACATCCAGGCTCCTTTATGCTGCCTCTGAGGTCTTCCACCCAAACATGCTTATCGCAGCATACAGACAGAAAAAGACTGACACATACTTTTGTCTCAGCCCACATTCATGACTTCTACCACCCTCTCCCCCTCTTTCCATTTTCCCACTCTTTTTTTAACACATTTCAACTGCCGCCGACAATTCCATAACAAATAAACTAGTATCCACTAATTAGTGTTGTCAGCCGATGCCCCCTCTGAACCTTTCCGTTTGCTGGAAAATATTTCAGCTTTAACAATGTGCTGCCATTCTGAAGCTGTGCTTACTGCAAATGCTTAGAGTGTTGATGTGATTTTGTAGCCTGGGAGAACTTTCAGCGATAAAGCTCTGCATCGTTTTTTGGAGCTGAACGAGAGCTTCACAGCTACGAAGCGGGAATTTCAGGCTGTCGAGCTAAGAGGCCTGGCTTACAAATTCAGGGAGAATTTGTTAATTTGCTTGCTACATTCTGGTCTAGCTTCATAACTGCAGAGTGCTTGCCACAAGCGCAGCTTAATTCAGCCTTCTGCAGTCTGTGGCATGCTGCAAAACCTCACTGGCATTATTTCTTCGCTCGCTCTCAGTTCATTGCACATACACAGCTTTGAGGGTAATAAGCATTACTTGATGTAAATCATCCACAAATTGAGCTATGTAAATCCAAGGATCTGTGAGAATGGGGTTTATTTAACTTCCCTTGTACATTTAGAAGAAAACAATAATGTGGAGGCCCAATATCTCTACAAAACTGATAAATGGGCTCGATATGACTTCCTACTGCTGATTTACATACATGAGATAATGTATTGCACTGCCATCATTAACAAAGTCTAAATGAGCAGCCCTCCTAGTAAATGAAGATGCATCATTGCATATGGAAATTAAACAACAGTTCAAACTCTTCTCTGGGAGCTTCTCTCTAACACATTTATCAGATAAGCTGTTTTGCTGTCTTTCAGCTATTCTGTTTGGAATGCTCTCTTAGATAAAACAAAGTACTGTGGAAAAAGGAGGCAGGAGAGGCAACGAACAAGATGACATAGAAACTTCATTCCTTCTCCAACATAATTTATAGCAAAAGAGAGTCCCAGGTTTCTGTGCATTCCTCTTTTATATCTTTATTCCCATGCATCGAGACCCTGAACTTCCAACCATACACATTGTTGTATGAGCAAAGAATTGTGTGGCACATTTACATAACATAATGCCAGCACCGCACCAACACCTTTCTTCTCTCTGCGGGTCTGGCATCTCTTACTCTCCCCGGGGGGCGCATAGAACCAACAGTCCCGTCTGATACCCCCCGGTGATACCTCCTCCTTCGGTCCATTGTCCTCCTCTTCCCTCTGCCCTCTCTGGGTGGAGAAACCCCCACCCCATGCCCCCATGCACCCCCCCCCCCGAACACCCAGAAGGGGCACTAACTCCCCCATCCTTTGGGCTTGAGCCGGCACCCATAGTAGCAGTAGTGGGGGGTTGCTGATCCAGTCGAACCACCCTGCTGGTGAGGTGTACCAGCAGGCATGTCAGCCTGTGGAAGGAAAGAGGGAGAGGGGGGACACAATAACTTCGTGAGTGCAGGTCCCTGCCGAGGGATTGCCACTTTGCGGAGCCACCAACGGTGGTCGTTCGTGCCGGGGAGCTTGGGTCAACACCACCTGCTCGTCTACCAACACAAAAGCGGGCTTCAGCCTGTCGATGCAGACGGTCTCCCTATGTCCCCCCAAGTCTAACACAAAATGCTTCTCCCCAGGTTCCAACACCCTGAACGGTCCATCGTACAGTGGGCGCAGCGGGGTCCAATGAACATCGTGCCTGACAAAAACAAAACTGGTGTTCTGCAAGCTTTTGGGTACGAATGTGCGTGGAAAACAATGGTGGGCCGGGCTTGGTATGCTCACAGCCTCCATCCTGTGTAAAAATTGCGAGGGTAGACCAGCCTTGGGCACAGAGTTTTCTGGTAAAAACTCTCCGGGGATCCGCAGTGGCTGAGAAAATCGAGTTCTGCCAGGGAGGCTGCCAAATCCTCCTTAGGTGCGGAGTGCAACCCTAAAAGAACCCAGGGCAGGTGGTCGACCCAATGTGTGTCTGTGAGCAAAGCTCTGAGCGCTGCTTTAAGTGACCTATGAAAACGCTCTCCTAACCCATTAGCCTGGGGGTTGTATGTGGTAGTGCGGTGAATTTTGACAACCAGGCTCTGGGCCATTATGGACCAGAGCTCTAAAACGAATTGTGGACCCCTGTCGGATGTGATGTCCGAAGCATGCAACCCAAGCTGACAAAAAAGTGTGCCACTTCAACGGACTTGGTAGAAACCAGTGGGACCACTTCAGGCCAGCGTGTGGTGAGGTCCACGACTGTCAATAGGTGCATGAAACCTTGCGGCGGCAGGAGGGGTCCCACCAAATCCAAATGGACGTAGTTGAACCTCCTAACCGGGATTTGGAACGGCTCGAGGGGAGCTCTAGTGTGCTTGTGCACTTTGTCCCACTGGCACGCGATGCAAGCTGCAGCCAATTCTTTCACATCCTTGCGCAAGCACGGCCAGATGAATTTCGCCCCCACTAGCTTCACAGAAGCGCGCACTCCCAGATGCGAAAGGGAGTGGACAGGCTCGAAAACACAACGGCACCAAGAGTTCGGAACCACCGGGCGCGGGCGACCAGTGGAGACATTGCAGAGCAAGGGAGGGCACCCTTCTTGCACCACCCTGCTCTCCAGCCTTAACCCAGTTGGCGCAGACTGGAGCGCACAAATGTCCGCGTCCCCAGCTTGCTCCACAGCCACGGCGGATAAATCTATTCCCATGTAGACTGGGGCAATTAACGTGTGCAACAGGCAATTGGCCATGACATTAAGCTTACCGGTAACATGTTGAATCTTGGTAGTAAACTTCGAAATTGCAGCAAGCTGCCATTGCTGCTGGGCCAACCACGGTTCCGATACTTTGGACATGGTGTACGAATGCGGGGAACTCGCGCCCCTCCAGCCAGAACTGGAAATGATGCATCGCCAGGTGGAGAGCCAGCAATTCTGTATCAAATGTGCTGTATTTGTGTTCATTGTCACACAAAGCTCTGCTGAAAAATGTGAGTGGCTGCCACAAACCTAAGACACACTGCTCCACCACTGCCCCTATGGCAACATCAGATGCATCTGTAGTGAGCACTATCCGTGCAGACGGATCCAGGTGGGATAGCAGCGCAGCATCCGCCAGTGCTGTTGTGGTGTTCGTAAAAGCCTGGTCACGCTCGGGAGTCCAATTGATGTTTTCCACAGGCTTCTTTTTTTTAAGCGCGGCATACAACAGCTGCATCAGCTGGGCTGCCCAGGGAAGGAAATGGTTATAAAAATTTATCATTCCCAAAAACTCCTGTAGTGCCCTCATGGTCTGCAGGCGTGGAAAGTCCGACACAGCACGCACTTTGTCTGGTAACGGGATTGCACCCTCTGGCAAAATGCAGTGGCCCAAAAAGTCAATTACTGGCACACCAAACTGGCACTTCGCCAGGTTAACTATCAGCCCATGCGCTTTCAACCTCTGGAAAACTGTCTTGAGATGGGTGATGTGCTCCTCCTCAGATGCGCTGGCTACCAGAATGTCATCTAAGTAGACAAAAACAAAGGACAAGTCGTGAAGCACTGCATCCATCATCCTCTGGAAGGTCTGTGCCGCGCCTTTTAATCCAAATGGCATGCGTAAAAACTCGAAAAGGCCAAAAGGAGTTATTACAGCTGTTTTTGGAATGTCTTCCGCTCACACAGGGACCTGGTGGTAACCGCGGACCAGATCCACTTTGAAAAAAACACGCATCCCAGCCAGGTTTACAGAAGAATCCTGGAGGCGTGGAGTAGGATAGCGATCGTGTTCCATAGCATTGTTCAAGTGCCAGAAATCGCAGCATGGTCGCCACGACCCGTCGGCTTTCGTTACCATGTGTAGCGGGGATGCCCATGGGCTGTTGGAGCACCTGACAGTGCCCAACTGTTCTAAGTTGGCAAATTCCTCGAGCGTGCTGGCCAGTTTAGCTGTGTCCAGGCGCCGAGGTCGCGTGAATACCAACAGCCCTTTTGTAGTTATGAAATGTTCGACCCCGTGCTTTGTTTTCATAGCCGAAAATGTCAGGACCGTGAGTGCTAGGAACTGTGCAAGTAACTGTTGGTACTTACCCCCTGGGGCTATAACGTTAGCCAGTGTTGTCGACCCAGTTCCCCGAGCTGTATAGGGCAAAGAGGCAAAAGAGACAGTATCCACTAATCTCCTATTAGCAACATCAACTAATAACCCATAAGCACATAAAAAACCTGTGCCTAAAATGGGGCCGGAACATGCAGCTATCACAAAGTCCCACTGAAAGTTGCGTCCGTGTAAGCAAATCGTCAGTGTCCGTTCACCAAATGTCCTGATGGTGGATCTGTTGGTGGCCGTGAGCTCAGGACCACTGCGTCCTGCCTCCCTGTCTGCATTGACCGGCAGGATGAGGCTCTTCTTGGAGCAGGAGTCCACCAAAAACTGTCTCCCAGAACGTGTGTCCGTGACATAAAGCAGTCTGTTCCTGTCACCATCGGTTGCAGCTCGACCTCACTGGAGTCCGTCATGGATGCCGGTGCCACTGTTTGCGCGCTGGGAGCTCTGGTCACCAAGATGATGTAGTCCGCTTCCTGCACCATGGTGCGGTAGTCCTTAGCAACCAGCCGCAGCGAGTTGGCCAGGATCACCCTCGCTGTTGTCGGTAGGTTCCTGAGGAACAAGAGGTCAAACAGGAAAGATTTGTTGTCCTTCCCCCTCAGCGCCAACATGCTCTCCATAAGCTCCACTGCTGACTTGTCCCCTAACTCCGAACGTGTTAGGAGCCTCTCTGCCCTGTCACTGTCAAAAAGGGTATAGCGCTGGAGAAGCATCCTCTTGAGCGCTTCACATTTTCCCTGGGCCGGCAGCTCCTGGAGCAGGCTCGTCACCTGTTGCATGGTGTGCGCATCCAGCGCAGTGGCCACATAATAATATCTGGTATCGTCCGTTGTTATCCCGCGGAGTGCGACCTGGGCTTCTATGTGCAAGAACCATGCAGTCGGGTTGTGAAGCCAGAAGTCTGGGAGCTCCACTGAGACCCCGTAAGTTCCGCTGGTGATCTCCCTCCAGGCAGTCTCCGGGGCAGTGCTCGGCTCACTTTCCATGGCACGTCTTTGGATCACCAATGTGGAGAAAGGAGGCAGGCGAGGCAATGAGCTGGACAACACAGAAACTTTATTCCTTCTCCAGCATAATTTATAGCAAAAGAGAGTCCCGGGTCTCCGTGCATTCCTCTTTTATATCTTTATTCCCATGCATCGAGACCCTGAACTTCCGACCATACACATTGTTGTATGAACAAAGAATTGTGTGGCACATTAACATAAGATAATGCCGGCGCTGCACCAACACCTTTCTTCTCTTTGTGGCTCCGGCATCTCTTACTATCCCCGGGGGGCATATAGAACCAACAGCCCCATCTGATACCCCCCCGGTGACACCTCCTCTTTCGGTCCATTGTCCTCCTCTTCCCTCTGTCCTCTCTGGGTGGAGAAACCCCCACCCCATGCCCCTGCAGTACCTTACTTTATGATTAGTTTTAGTCTTCCACAATTTCTAATTTGCATTGTAAGTGACACTGAATGTACAGAACATGTTTGATTTTTTCCAGTGGTAGGCCATCAGGGCAAGCAAGGCCTTCTCTGCTGGCCTAAATACTATCAGAATCACTTACCTACCTTTACACCCTACATTCTTATATTAGTTCCATGGGGATGCATTAAATTATTCCAAATAGTCTTTTCTCTTCATTTTGTAGCTTTTCTCTTGGTTGCACTACTTCCAGTAGTGTATGTGTATGTTTTTGTCCAATCATACTTTAGCCACCATATGTTGCCAGGTTCAAGGAAATCTGCCTTGAGGGCTTCAGAATCAAGAGTGCAGATGTCTGTAGCTTAAAATAAATCATAAAGAGACTGTTGTTTGAACCAATCAGATTTTGAGCTTGCCACACGGGGGCAAGCTAGCTGGCATATGATGATGTTGGCATTTTCATGGAAAAAAGGTGGAAAACCAATAGTCAAAGACTGGGGGAAAGATTCTCATTGGTCCTGTTGCTGAGAAAACAAAGGCTGTACCTGACTGGCTGATGCATCCAGCCATGAGCAGTCTTTTACTGGAGTTCAGTTCCTGGAAAACATGACAGATTATGAGTAAACTGATGTTTTTAAACCAACCAGGGAAAAATGTTTCTAACAGCATTTGAGGTGAGAAGTAGTGCAGTTAACGAATTCGCTGTTGCTTTGCATTCTGGTAGCATCACATCTCGAATCTCGAGCCGTCATGCGGAGTTGCTTGCTCCTCGTTAGCATAAATTTGAGGATCTCTCTACTTTATGCAAATGAGGAGTGGGCATGTAGAGGTGATTGCTTCAGAGACCTCATGCTGAACTTTTAAAATAGCAGTTGTTAGTTAAACACATATTCAGCACTACACCATTTATTTCTCGCCTTGTTTGTTTTCAGAAACATGTTTCACCGTTTACTTTTGAGGATATAGGAGAAAGTTTACCACCCCAGCACCATCTTGGATGTGAGTGAACAGACTTGAAAAGACTGCCCACCGGAGGATGCATGGAGCAGTGAGATGCAGCTTGTATGTTTTGCCAAGCAGCGCATACATGCGTATGCCAGTCATTTATCGTGGCTTCTGTAGTTATGCCCCATTCACGCTCAAGTGGAGGAGATCTAGTATCAGAAGATACCTAGGTGAACACATACCGTAAGTCAGGTAGGACACCACTGAAGACCTAGGTGCCAAATACATGGACCACCACTGATTTTTCCCATATCTAATGCTATGACGGATGACTCCTGAGCCTAAACCTCCATTCTATCTGACATGCAGCATTGCCTTGCATGCTGTAGCAGTGCAGTAGTGACAGTTGTGCATTACTGCCAGCTGGTCTGTGTGCTTCAAGGCAGGTATTTATCATAATGTGTAAACACACAGCACAGGAAGGAAGTGGTTAATTGTAAGAAAATAAAATGTATAATGTGGAAATCTTCAGGTCTTTACAGAAAAACTTATGAGGACATAAAAATGCTGAAGATAGTGGCAGCAGCAGCCTATTAGTGATAATAGCAGCTTCAATTGTTCCAGGGTAGTCACATAAATTCTTTGCTGTGTTTTGTTAAATTCCTAATGAATGGTCCCACCCACGGGCAGTAAACATTGTGAGACATTATAATACTATTAGTATCACAACAATCTACTGTGAAGTCGTTGAGCTGATGCATTGGAAGTGAAAAGGAAAAGATAGCTATCAGTATTTATCGGTTCTAATGCAGAAAAGATGCCTTAAGTGTTACGATGGGTACTACAATAGGTTCAACCAAAAATGTGCATTTTCAGTCTCACAAGTGCATTTCTCTTTATTTGGCTAGATCACCATGGCAACATGGTGCTGAACTCATAACCTCTTGTGTGTTTGGAGCTTCTGTCTAAACAGCATTATTGTTGTACAGTTGTGCAGTGTTGTAGTATAGACCAGAGACCCCAAAGACCAAGACCAAGTCAAGACCAAGATCACTGTGTATGTAGGTCTTGGTCTTGGGAGAGTCTGGTGTTGATGAGGCCTTGACTACAGCACTACAATAGTGCTGCTATGATTAGTCAATCAACAGAACATTTTTAACAAATAGTTTGATCATCGACAAAAGGCAGAAGGCGGAGCTGGAGGTGGCAGTGTGGAAGATGCTTAGATTGTCATTAGGAATGAATAGAATAGAATAGAATAGAATAGAATAGAATAGGCTTTATTGTCATTGTACAGTTGTACAATACAACAAAATTGCAGGTGCTCCATCAGGCTACTGTGCAATAAAGTAAGAGAGAAGGATTAGATAAAACACTGTTACAGAACACACGATTAAACACACGGCTGAAATAAAAATAAAAATAGCCCAGGATTATAGAAATATACACAGGTATGGTAGTGGCTTCGCAGATGGAACTATATACATAAGAGTGCGGAGCGCAGAATACACAATTGAACACCCAATTGAACAAAATGGCCCAAGGATTATGGAAAATATACATACATTAGGTATGGTAGTGGCTTCAAGGATGGGTCAATATAAATGAAAGTGCGGAGTGCAAAGACAGCTAGAAAGGACAGGATTAGAAATTAGTATGTCTACCAGAGAAACATCTCAGGTTGAGCAGTTTGGAGACAAAGTAAGAGAGGCCAGGCTGAGATTGTTTGGACATGTGCAGAGGAGGAATAGTGGATATTTTGGAGAAAGATGACATGATTGTTGAACCCAGGAGACAGACGCTGACACGAGTAGATTAGTTTGACAATTATTTATTAACTCAGTGAAGAATGATGAGTTTGTGAATGATGAGTGAGTGCGTAGTAGTCTGGCCACTGGAGCTGAGCGGGTCTTGCTGCGACCTGGCAACCCTGGAACACACAAGCACAGGATGTTACTACAGTTCGTGAGAACGAGAAGCTGAGACTTGTGCTGCTTACTTGCAGGTGCCGCTGCGAGAGTCCTGCTGGCTCCGTGCCTTGATGTAGCATGGTGCGCGTGGTGTTTGGTGCTGAAGAGGTGAGGAGGAGATCCGAGGAGGAGGAGATGACGTCCCGTTATCTGGGGAGGTGAGTCCGCCACCAGGGAGGTCCACCTGTGCACAGGGGATAACACTTTGACAAGGTGAGTGTTGCTGTTGCTTATGTGTCGTGACTTGACGAGAAGACTTGGTTCCAACTCTGGCTTGAGGTCGTGTCCTTGACGCGATGCGTGGCGAAGACGACAGATGACTCCGTGCAGAGCAGTCCGAGACACTGGCTTTTAAAGCCTGCTGATTACCGATGGCAGGTGTGTGCGCAGCTGAAGTTAATGACGGCCCAGCGGCCGCCATGACAGTATTCCCCCCACTAGAGGTGCCTCCAGGCACCTGCCCTATCCTACCTGGATGCGCCCGATGGAAATCACGGATGAGCTGCTTGTCAAGGATCAACGCTGGGCGAATCCAGGAGCGATGCTCAGGGCCAAACCCCTCCCAGTCCACCAAATACTGAAGACCCCGGCCCCGCCGGCGGACATCCAAGATGGCAGTTACCCCCCAAGCCGGGTGGCCGTCGATCATCCTCGGGGGGGAAGGAGCCGCGGGGGGCGGGCACAGTGGATCGGAGATGTAGGGCTTGACCTGGGAGAAGTGAAAGGTCGGGCAAATGCACATAGAAGGGGGAAGAACTAGGCGCACAGACACAGGATTAATAATGCGAGAAATCACAAAGGGATCAATGAAGCGCTTCATCAACTTGCGCTTCTCGGCCGGCACATTGATATTTTTGGTAGACAACCAAACCTTTTGACCCACCTTGTAGTCCAGGGTGGGCATCCTGTGGCAGTTGGCCACCTGGATATTGCGTTCCGTGGTCCTGAGGAGGGCTTTGCAGGTGATGGTCCAGATCCGCCTGCAACGCTTAGCATGGGCCTGAACCGAAGGGACAGCCACCTCCTTCTCCTCCTCTAGGAACAGTGGTGGATCATACCCCAGAGATGCTTTAAACGGGGACATCCCAGTTGCTGAGGACACCATGGTATTGTGCGCGTACTCAATCCAGGGCAGGAACGTACTCCAGGAAGAGTAGCAAGAGGAGATGACACAGCGGAGCGCAGCCTCCAGCTCCTGATTGGCCCGTTCACACTGGCCGTTGCTCTGCGGGTGGTACCCAGACGAGAGGCTTGCCGTGGCCCCCAACATCGTGCAGAATGCCTTCCATACCTGATACACAAATTGTGGACCTTGATCCGAGACAATATCAGCCGGGATACCATGAAGACGAACCACATGCTGCACCAGAAGGTCCGCCGTCTCCCGCGCTGAAGGCAACCCCCGGAAAGGCACAAAATGTGCTGCCTTGGAGAAGCGGTCCACTATCGTCAGGACCGAGGTGAAGTGGTCAGAGGAGGGCAGGCCAGTCACGAAGTCCAAAGCCACATGGGACCAGGGGCGGGAAGGAACTGGTAGAGGATGAAGAAGACCAGCCAAGGGGGAAGATGACGATTTCCCGGTGGCACACTGGGCGCAGGCCCGGACATAGCTGGTAACGTCCTTCCTCAACCCTGGCCACCAGAAGGCTCCCTAAAGCAGGTCAATCGTGCGGGCAATTCCTGGATGACACGCCAACTTAGACGCGTGACCCCATTGAATGACCTCACTCCTGATCGAAGGGGGAACGAACAAACGGTCCGGGGGGCCCCCACCCGGATCAGGCTCAGTCTCCTGTGCTTTCCTGATCCTGTCCTGGATCTCCCACGAGAGGGCGCCCACCACACAGGATGATGGCAGGATAGTCTCCTCCTGATCCCCGGTGGTCTTAGCCTCGAACTGTCTTGAGAGGGCGTCAGACTTGCCGTTCTTGCTCCCCGGCCGGTAGGTAATCGTAAAATTAAACCGGCCGAAAAAAAGAGACCAGCGGGCCTGGCGAGCGTTCAACCGTTTGGCAATCCGGAGATACTCCAGGTTTTTATGATCCGTCCAGACGACGAACGGCTGGGCAGCCCCCTCCAGCCAGTGCCTCCATTCCTCCAAGGCGAGCTTCACGGCCAGCAGCTCCCTATCACCGATGCAGTAGTTCTTCTCCACGGGCGTCAGGCGGTGGGAGAAGAAGGCGCACGGCCGGATCCTACCATCCACCGGAGAGCGTTGGGAGAGGACCACCCCAACTCCAGAATCCGAGGCGTCCACCTCCACTAGGCACTGTAGAGCCGGGTCCACCTGGGTCAGGATGCGGGCCGAAGCAAACTCCTCCTTTAACCTTCCTAACACCGTAGCAGCTTCCTTGCTCCAACGAAAGGGGGTCTTGGGGGACGTGAGGTCGGTCAGGGGCCGGGCGATGATCCCAAAGTTCGGCACAAACCAGCGATAGAAGTTGGCAAAACCCAAGAAACCCTGCAACTGTTTTCTGGATGTGGGCGTGGGCCAATCCACCACCGCCTTGACCTTGGCCGGGTCGGGAAGCACCTGATTGCGAGCAATAATAAAGCCCAAAAAGGAAGTCTTGTCGGTGTGAAACTCACGCTTCTCGGCTTTGACAAACAGCTGGTTCTCCAGGAGGCGCTGCAGGACCCGTCGCACATGCACCTGGTGCTCCTCCAATGTGCGTGAAAAGATGAGGATGTCATCCAGGTAGACAAACACGAAGGAGTTCAGGAAATCCCGGAGGACGTTGTTAATTAGGCGCTGGAAGACGGTCGGAGCGTTGGTTAACCCAAACGGCATCACCAGGTATTCAAAATGGCCTCTTGGGGTCCGGAACGCCGTCTTCCACTCATTGCCCTCCTTGATGCGCACCAGGTGGTATGCGTTACCCAGGTCCAGCTTCGTGAACCAAGATGCCCCCTGGAGGGAGTCAAAAGCCGGGTTCATCAGTGGCAGCGTGTACTTATCCTTGATGGTGATCTCATTAAGCCCCCGGAAGTCGATGCAGGGACGCAACGAGCCATCTTTCTTTCCAACAAAGAAGAAACCTGCCCCCACCGCCGAGGAAGACGGCCGAATAATCTCAGAGCTGAGGGACTCCTTAATATACGTGTCCACGGCCTCACGTTCCGGGGCAGACAGGCTATACAGACGACTTGCCGGGAGAGGGGCCCCTGCCCTGAGGTTGATCGCATAATCGTAGGGGTGGTGGGGGGGAAGGGACAGCGCCCGTGACTTGCTGAAAACTGCTCCCAGATGGTGGTAGACTTCTGGTACCATGGACAGGTCCGGGGGCGGTGTCGAAGGCGGGACCACCGATACTGAGGGGGCACACGCTGCAGACTGGAGGCAGGCGCTGAGACAAAAAGAGCTCCACGCGGTGATACTTCCGGCTTGCCAATCGAACAAGGGATTGTGGAGACGTAGCCATGGGTACCCCAGGATCACGGGCGAAGAGGAGATGGGCAACACCAAGAAACAGATCTCCTCCCAATGGTTTCCAGAGACTATCACCGACACAGGGGCCGTCTGGTGGGAAACAGAGGTCAGTGACGCCTTTGACAGCGTGACGAGGTTGACAGGTGGGCGAAGGGGTTGACAGCTGAGGCCCAGCTGGGTTGCCAGGTCTCCGGAGATGAAACTTTGCTCAGCTCCAGAATCAATAAGGGCATGTGTTGTGTGTTCCCTGTGTTTATAAATTAGCCTAATGGGGACACGGCAGCTAGTGAGGGTTTTTTTCTGCTTAACGTCCGTGAATCCCCCTAATGTAATCCACGGACCTCCCCCTTTTAACCGATTGGGACACTCAGCTACTCCATGAGACTCATTGCCACAGTAAAAACACAGGCCCAGATCCCTCTGGCGCTGTCTCTCAGCCGCCGAAACCCTTGATTGCCCGATAACCATTTCCTCTTGTTCCGGAAGTTCCTCTGGCGGGGGCAGAGCCAGGAGAGGCGACCTAGTGGAATGGGGGCGTGGTTTACTCAAACGGCTAGCTGCCCTCCGTTCGGCCGCCCGCTCCTTCAGCCTACTGTCCAAACTAATAGTGAGGGAAATTAGTTCACCTAACTTGTCTGGCTTATCCCGTGCTGCTAGTTCATCCCTGAGTTCCGAACTAAAGCTGCAGAGGAAAATGCTGCAAAGCGCTGACTCCCCCCACCCGACCTCTGCGGCTAGCACCCGGAAGTCTACAGCGTAATCGGCGGCAGATCTACTGCCCTGCCGAAGGCTAAGCAACCGGTCAGTTAGCACCACGCCCCGGTCAGTATGGTCAAACACCTCTAAAAACTCTGCCACGAACTGCTGGTAAGTTAAGAGGGAATAGTTGGGTTTAGCCATAACAGTGTATGCCCAAGCTAACGCCCTTCCTTCGAGAAGGTTAGAGATATACCCAATCTTGCTGTGGTCCGTGGGAAAATCTCCCGGGACACGGTGAAACACTGTTTCGCATTGTAGCAGAAAACCCCGTGCTTCTCCGAGTTTTCCGCTAAAACGGGCGGGGGTAGGCATGGGAGTGAGGCAAGGAGAAGATGGCTGGTGTGTTAGACTAGCAGGTGAAGCTACAGGGGCTGATGAACCCCCAGCGGCCGGGGGGAACGCCTGGCGTCCTTTCAGGTGATCCAGCCGGCTGTTAACCTGAGTTAATTGATTAAGTATAACTGTCTGCTGATGGGCAATTAAGTCTACTCGAGCGCTAAGGGTGTTAATGCGACACGCCAATGCGCTGTCTGCTGGGTCGTCTTGACGGAGTCATACTGACGTGATTGTTGAACCCAGGAGACAGACGCTGGCACGAGTAGATTAGTGTGACAATTATTTATTAACTCAGTGAAGAATGATGAGTATGTGAATGAGTGAATGAGTGCGTAGTAGTCTGGCCACTGGAGCTGAGCGGGTCTTGCTGCGACCTGGCAACCCTGGAACACACAAGCACAGGATGTTACTACAGTTCGTGAGAATGGGAATCTAAGACTTGTGCTGCTTACTTGCAGGTGCCGCTGCGAGAGTCCTGCTGGCTCCGTGCCTTGGTGTAGCATGGTGCGCGTGGTGTTTGGTGCTGAGGAGGTGAGGAGGAGATCCGAGGAGGAGGAGATGACGTCCCGTTATCTGGGGAGGTGAGTCCGCTGCCAGGGAGGTCCACCTGTGCACAGGGGATAACACTTTGACAAGGTGAGTGTTGCTGTTGCTTACGTGTCGTGACTTGACGAGAAGACTTGGTTCTAACTCTGGCTTGAGGTCGTGTCCTTGACGCGATGCGTGGCGAAGATGACAGACGACTCCGTGCAGAGCAGTCAGAGACACTGGCTTTTAAAGCCTGCTGATTACTGATGGCAGGTGTGTGCGCAGCTGAAGTTAATGACGGCCCAGCGGCCGCCATGACAAAAGAATGTCGAAGATGGAGCTGCCAGGCAGGAGAACAAGAGAAAGACCACAAAGAAGATTCATGGATGTAGTGAAGGAGGACATGGAGAGGGTTAGTGTTACAGAGAAAATGGAAGGGACGAGGTGAGATGGAAGCAGATGACCCACTGTGGCGACCCCTAAAGGAGCAACCAAAAGAAGTAGCTTGATAATCGACTAATCACCTATGCATCCTCTTCCAGTAAAAATTCTAAAAAATATGATTGTTTCAGGTCTCAAACATGAACATATTCCTTTTTGGGTTTGCATTATAATACAACTAAGTTGTTTGTACCATTTGTTTTGTAATGGCCAAAAGAATGAGATGACGATACAAGCAGACAAAATGAGCTTTCTCTGTTGGGTGGCAGGACTCACCCTTAAAAATAGGGCGAGGAGCTCAATTATCCAGGAGGGGCTCAGAATAATGCTGCTGTTCATCCACATCAAAATGAGCTAGATGAAGTGGTTTGGGCATCTGAACAGGATGCCTACTGGACTCTTCCCACATGAGATGTTTCGGGCATGTCCCACTGGGAGGAGACCCTGGAGCACACTGGAGACACTGTTTCCCAGCTGGCCTGGGAACACCTTAGTATCCTCCCTGAGGAGCTGGTGGAGGTTCTGGGGAGAGAGAAGTCTGAGCTTCTCTGCTTGGACTGCTGCCTTTGTGACCCAGAACCCCAGATAAGCAGTAGATGATGGATGGATGGATGGATGGATGGATGGATGGATGGATGGATATTGTTTGACAAACCAAAACATTTGATAAAATCACCTTGAGCTCTGGCTTACTGTGATGGACTTTTTTTTTTTTTTTTTAACCTCCGCAAAGGAGGTAATGTAATCAGGTCAGTTTGTCTGTCCATTTGTCTCTTTACCCGTTAGCAGGATAACACAAAAACTTCTAGATGGATCTTCTCAATCTTCTGTCAAGCTGCCAACCTTTTGGCCAGCAGTAGGCGTCGAGGGCGGACACGGATGAGGGGGCCTCTCCTGTGTTGATCTCATGGAGGACCATGTTGGTGTGGGTGCCGTCCTTGTCCCTGGCAGCAAAGACATCAACAAAGGCCTGCAACAGTCTCTTCAGTTGGACCTGTTGTTCCTCATCCAAGCTTTTACAGCTCCTGTTGAAGAGGTCCTCGATGGCCTGTTGGGTCTCTGGAGAGAATGGCTGAGGTGACACTGCAGACATCGGTGTAGCTGGCCCTGTTGGCTTTGCTTGTTGCTCTGCAGAAGTTGGTGGCAGCGCTGATGCTTGGCGGGCCCCTGAGCCACTGGACTTATGAAGAGCTATGGCCTCCGAGCCTAGGTAGAGGATGGTCCTGGGTACATCCACCACAGCTCTCCACTCATTCAGCAGGTCGAGGCCAAAGATGCAAAGGTCCCAGATGTCAACCAAGAAGAACTGGTGTTGTGATGGGTGGCCGGTAACGGTAACCTGTAGGGCCTTCATTCCCAGGATCTGCGCTCGTTTGCCGGTGACTGTGGTGATGTGATGCCTGGTGGGGCCCCACCCTTGGAGCTAATGTCTGGTGGAACCCAGCACATTCCCTGGGCAGATGACTGAAATGGTGGACCCTGTGTTGACCAGGGCTCGGCAGGAAATTCCTTCAAGGGTGCAGTCCACATAGAGTCCATGTACATGGCCAAGGCAGCCCAGGCGCTGAGTTGGCTGGTTGGGATTTAAAAGGTCCCAGGTGGAAGCCTCCCCTCAATGCCTCCCTCTTTTAGTTTAAGGGAGATGCTGGCGATCGAACCCTGGATGCTGGAGCTGGGCCGTTGTGGGCGACGTGGCCAGGAACCAGTCATACCTATCAGCATCTCTTCTCCTGGGGCAGCGGTGTGGTGATGCAGCCAGGAGTGCCTGGCGAGCTACTTCATGCTGCTTACCTTCATCATAGTCAGTCTGGTTCACCCGGTGCCCATGGTGATGGCGAAGTCCCTCAGGGCATAACACATGTCATCCATTCATGTGGATGCCCTGTAATTTCCCCATTGTGGGACTAATAAAGGAATCTAAATCTAAAATGTTCAATCCTCTCTGCTTCTTTCAAGGCTACTGCCAAGGTGGTGGGAGCCAGGAGGCGTAGGTGTTCACAGAGGCATTTAGGCTGAAGCCCTAGAATGAAAGCCTGGACGGCGAACTCTTCCTGGACCTCTTTAGTGAACCCAGGGTGTACGTACGCAGGTGAGCAGCATATGCCCCGAGGCTCTCTCCAGCCTGTCTCCGCCACTTAGCGAGTTGGTCTCTGGCATCGTCAGCATGGACCGGGTGACCAAAACGCTGCTGGATGGCTGCCTGGAGTTCAGACAGCTGCAGATCTGTGAGTACTTGTCGAGCTCCACCCTCGAGGGAGAGGGCGACATTGCATGCTATCTCTTCAGGGGACCAAGCATTAAGCTGTGCTGCCAGATGGAGCTGCGTCAGGTAGGTGTCTGCTGGCTCTTCTCCATCGTAGCGAGGCAGCTTCAAGATTCAAGATTCAAAGATTCAAAGGCTTTATTATCATGTGCACAGTTAAGAAATGCAATACTTCCTGAGCAATGAAATTCTTAGCTCTACGAATGAATGCCAAGGTAACAGATACACATCAATACTAATAAACACATCTTAATACTAAATACTAATACTAATAAATACACATTAGGCAATTAGGACAGTTAAAGCAGTTAAACTAGAGGAAACAAGAAGAATGAAAATTGAAAATTCACTGGATGACTATAATGGACAATGGTATTTTAATATCAGAGATGATATGAACCTGAGATGGCATGAGACAATGTACAATGTGCAAATGAGCAATGTACAAATTAGCACCCAGTGTGAGAATATCTCTGTGTAAAGCCGTGTGCCCTGATAATACCCAGTAGACTGTACAATGATAATTTAGCAGCAGAGATGATATGGACATGAGATGGGGTGAGACTATGTACAATGTGCAAATGAGCAATGTGCAAATTTCGCAACCACTGTGTGAATTCCTATTTGCAAAGCGGTGTCCGGAGTTTGTTATCTATTCATGAGTCGGATGGCAGTGGGAACGAAGGAGTTTTTTAGTCTGGACGTCCTGCATTTGACACTTCTGTACCTCCAGCCTGAGGGTAGAAGTGTGAACATTCTGTGCTGGGGGTGGGTAGGGTCCTGGAGGATGGAGGCAGCTCTCCTTTAGTCTCTGCAGTGCTAGATGCTCTGCAGAGAGGAGAGTGGAGTCCTGATGATCTTCTCCACTGTGTTTACCACTCTCTGCAGGCGTTTGCAGTCCAAAGCAGTAGTGCTGCTGTACCATGCAGTGATGCAGTTGGTCAAGATGCTCTCAATGATGCTGCTGTAGAAGTTGTTGAGGATCTTGAGGGCAATGCCAAACTTCCTCAGCCTCCTCAGAAAGTACAGACTCTGTTGAGCTCTCTTAATCAGCTCTGTGGTGTTGGGTGCCCATGTAAGGTCCTCGCTGATGTGGATGCCTAGGTATTTAAAGCTGCTCACCCTTTCCACCTCAAGCTCCCGGATGAACAGCGGCCGATGAGGTCTCCTCCCATTCCTCATGTCCACTATCATCTCTTTCGTCTTGTCCATGTTGAGGGTGAGGTTGTTGTCCTCACACCATGACACCAGTTTGGCCATCTCCCTCCTGTAGGAAGTTTCATCACCACCAGTGATGCGTCTTATCACTGCTGTGTCATCCGCAAACTTTAAAATGACATTGTCTTTGTGGGAGGCAACACAGTCATGGGTGAAGAGGCTGTAGAGGATGGGGCTGAGAACACAACCCTTTGGGACACCTGTGTTCGTGATGATGCTGGCTGAGGTCCTGTTACCCATCCTGACAGACTGAGGCCTGCCAATCACAAAGTCCAGTAGCCAGTCACAGAGGGTGGGGTGCAGGCCAAGTAAAGACAGTTTGTAGGTGAGTTTGTGGGGGATGACTGTAGGTTTCTATGGGTTCTCATAGAGCTGATCAAGGCTCTCTCTCGCCACATCTCTGTCTGCATTGAGCAGGCCAGTGGCCAGTGCTGGAGAGGGGTCTCGGTGCCAAGGCTCCGCCTGCCGCTCCATGTGCCCCACCAGCTGTTCTGGCCACCGTTCTGCATGCCACTCACATAGCTCAGGATGGGTTGCACTTCTTCCATCTGGTAGGTCGCTCTTGTTGCATCTCTGGTATTCACCATGGAGCCATGCTGCAGTGATTTTATCTATGGCAGCTTCCATGCTGGCAATGAGCCATCTTTCAAATCCCACTTCTGACACCAATGTAACGAGCAGTGGGTTTCAGGCAATAAAGAGGTGTCTATTGCTCACTCAGCTTTTTATTTTTGAACACATTCAAACACACCACAATGGCTGAAGTCATTAATTCAACCCCCACTTTCAGTGATAGTTTCCCCAACATTATTTCCCACAATCCTCCAGTCCCGGCCTCATTAAGACACTCCCCTTCTATTCGGCCAATCACGTCCCAGAGGGTGGCCAGATGCCACAATGTGTCATAAGCCGAGTGCTGGAGATCCCCACCAGACTCAGTCTCATGGCTTTTTCTGCTTATTTACTTATCTGTTGCAATTTATGCCTTTTTGGGTTTACGTTTTAATGTTCTGCTTGCCATTCTTCTGTCTGTGTTAGTGTCATATTTTTTATTTTTTGTACTTATTTATAATTATACTTTGGTATGCTATTTTATTCTTTATGTCCTTAGTATGGTCCTTTTTACTGTTGACAGCTGTCAGGGGCGTGAAGCTTTGTGTGGGCGTGCCCTGTCAGTTGTCAGTGTTGGCTGCCTCCCTCTTACTACCTCAGCTGATCCCAATTACGTATCATCGCTTTCTCCTGCCCGTTCCGGTACCCACACCTGTTGTTAATTATGTTAATGGTTCTGATCCCTATATAAGGGCTTTATTGTCATTCCGTCTTTGTCACTGTATTGTTTATCTTCTCCTCATCTCCACCAGAGCCCTGCTTTGCTCTGGTGTGAATTGCTGACATAAGTTTGTCTCATTTGTTTGTATTTTGTGTTCTGAACACTTGGTTGAACTTTATGTTTGTTGTTTTTGTAATAAACTTCACAAGCTCACAGTACAGCGTGTGGGTCTCACCTATCTGCCCTGAGGGGCATTTATGACACAATGTGTGTTTGTTAAACTTTAAGCAGTCAATATAGACGAATGAACAGGAAAACACACTGCTTGTCTGCATCCACTTCTTTCCTCACCATTTCCCTTCTTTTAAGGGGCATGACAGTAGCCATTTTGCAATGGATGAACTCATTAAATTTTGAAGGTGAGCCGAGTGCATATATCTCCACCAAGGCCCTATACAATGTGCTAGCAGGATTATACAAAAAATATTGAATGGATTCGGATGAAATTTTCACCAGAAGTAGCCCTTGGGCTATGGATGAACCACATAGATTTTGGGAGATGATCCATGGGTGCATACCTCCACCAAGGCCCTATCTCACAATGTATGAATGGAAGGGAGGACAGCGGTATGGAGGGATGGTCATGGTCAGACAGACAAAGGTAGTATGAAGACGGATAGACGAAGGGCGGGAGTGAGGGAGGGAGGGACAGAGCCTTGGCAGAGGTGTGTGCTCATTGAGTGCCCTCTAATTGACTGTTTATGTTTTACTGACCAAATGATTATTCAACTAATTGAAGAAATAATCTGTCGCAAAAATAATTACTAGTTGCAGCCTTATTGTACAGGTGTACTTGGGCTGGTCTTGTAGGATACAAGCTGTACAAAAACTACAGTATATGATTGTTTTAAAATTTTCATGGTTCCTAATCTATTTAACTTCTGCAAATTCCAATGTTCCGTCCACAGGACGTTTCAAATTTTCTACTGCAACTCAGTAAAAAAAGAATTTGATTTGCTTTGCACATGCCATTGTTGTGGTGCAGAGATCCCCCAAAATAAGGGATGATATACAAAGTACTAACTTTAATGTTACACAATGGAAACCCAACAATGCCACTCTGGGAATTTCACCCAGAGAATTATTCCCCAAACCTTTACTTTAGGCATACAGGTTTGTTATACTCAGGAGGCAAGAGACGTGCTCCAAAATTTACAGAAACTTTTATTAGCAAAATAGTCAGATATAAAACCTTGATTAGTCAGCCAAGTAATAACATCAACAGAAGGAACTGAGGCCCTACCAGTAATGAGTAGGTGTCAAAAGGGAAGTGGCATCAGATAAGGCACCCTGAATCACGTGACACACACATGCCCAAGGTGCAACAGACAGCACACAAAGGGATGCGACCACCAGAGGCAACCAGTTCCCACCACCATAGGCCTTCAGCTCTAAAAAGAAAATCACTCTATATATAATTCAAGAAATCTCTGTCTGTCTGTCTGTCATGACCAGAGGACTCGCTAAAAGCTCATAGGATTGCCTATGATGTGCCTGTGATATCTACATGATGTCTATATGATGTCATATAGACACCATAGTGATTCAAGAAAATCTGTGTGTGTGTGTGTGTGTGTGTGTGTGTGTGTATGTGTGTGATTTCCACATCACCATTTGAAGAAAATTGCTTTTGAGATAAACAATTTTTCGGGATATTATATTAAAAAAAAGTCAAACCTCTAAAAGCACCAAGAAAGGCAATGAGCCCCCACACAATAACTCCTCCAAACCAGTCCCAAAATAAGAATAACCTTAATCAAGGATGTAGGGCCTCTAGATCAGGTGAGAAACCACAGACATAAAGGTTAGTCTCAAACAGATAAGTCTCAAAGGTGTAAATCTTCAAGAGGTAAAGCAACAGCTTTAATAATGCAAGTCTCCGGTGAATGTGCACGAAGCACAGGATAGTGCAACACATGACGACCCGCAGCCCCGATCAGTGGTGGAATCACTGCACCAGCAAGACCTTGGCATGAGTCCATCAGCGGTTTGTTACCGTGCTGACCCAGCAGTAAGTCACGATGAGCAGCAATAGAAGACAACGGCCTAGAAAGAGACCAAATAGTCTTAACAACCAGCAACAAATGGCTAAATTGGCAAGATAATAAGGACCCCACCGACACTATTACCTGCAGCAGTAGTGGTAGCAATGTTTAACCAGGAAATGCAATGCACGCTGAGCCTCAGAGATAGCAGACCAGGGGGCAACAGCCTAAAGAGAGACCAGACAATCTAAACAACTAGCAACAAACTGCTAAATTAACAAGAGAATCAGAACCTCGCTGACATGCTTACTTGCAGCAGTAATGACAGCAATGCCTGACCAGGAAGCACAGTGCACGCCGAGTATCAGAGAGGACGAACCAGATACACCCACCTGCTTTTAGTAAATCGCTCATTCATGAGTGTCTGCCAATTAAAGACACAAGGACCCTTCTGAAATTTTATTCTACTACACTATCTTTAGGCATTTTGGGGGAAATTGGCTGGAATGCTAAGGGGTTAAGTATGTCATTTTCAAATCTTTTAGTTTCTATGCAAATTTTTGCTACTCAGCCTTGTTTCAGTCACTTCAGTCCAGCTATTTCCTTATCTTTGCATCCACTGTATAGTATGGTGGTACAATGTGCATATTAATAATTCATTTAAACAGATGCGCCAAGCATACTACATACCCCCTGGCTATGGCAAATTGAATTAAGTCTTATGATTGAAGAGAATGGCATTGCCAGTAGTCAAATGTTAAAAACAAATGATAGTTGCTGACATTTCCGTGTGTAAATAATTTCAATATAAAGTCAAACTGTCATGGTCTGTGTTTGCTCTGTCTCCCTGCCTCTCTTTCCCTCTCAGACTCATTCCCTGAAGCCTCGTGCATCATCTGTGGTTAATCAGTGGAGGCCTTTAAATGCGATGCTCTCCCTTCACTGTGCCTGGTGATGTTGACCTACACACAGCCTGAGCTGAGTTCCATTTCATTTTGCTTTACCGTGTTTTGTGACTTTTTCTTGCTCTAGACCCTGAGACTGCCTGCCCATTTGGAACTGCCTGCCTGCCTGAGTTCTTGCCTAACGTGCCTTGACCCCAGCCTGCTTCTGGACACTGGAAATAACCTCTTGGACTGGACTTGGAATATCTTGGACTGTACACTTCCCCAATTTCCACTTAAGTTGACTTTTCACCGCTATCCCTTCTACTCTTCACTCTCACTCCCCAGGACGCAGGCCTGGTCAGCGTGTCCACAGCATCCCCTGGTGACTCCCCCGCAGCACCTCAGCACCCTTCTCTCTGGCAGCCTGTTTCACCAGTGTGGAGGACCTTCCTCTTCTCCCAGCTGCTCACCCCTGCTGAAGCATAAGCATAACAAATAAACTTTTACAAATCCACTAAACTGCTTCAGTTAAACTAACCTGTCCCTCTGCTCTCCCCCCAGGATTGCCAGACTCTTGCATCGCCACTTTGCGCATTTACCTGCACAATCCTTGTGATAAAGATCACTGTTCACATCTATTATCGCTTTCTCCCGAGTCTGCTTTTGGGTCACACACACCTCACCATAACACAAGCAAAGTAAATAAGTATTACATTCCTATAAACATTTTATATAATTTCACTTCTGATATAAACTGGATTTACTGCATGCCAACAAGAAGTCGAACTCATTCCATATTTGTACATTTTTTTTTCCTTGACATTACTTTTTTACCCTATCTGAAACCCCATATTTTGAATTATAACCGATATTGCCAGTAACTCAAGCACCTGGCTCCACAGAATCTAAATTACCTAATTTCACTATCGCTGTCCAAGGAAGCATACAGTTTGACAGCCTTGCACAGTTCTTTATTGGTAACTGGGGCACTGCAGGATAAAAAAAAAAAGTATTTCTTCAAGCCATCTGTGGATGAGTCATGACCGGAGCATATTACAGATTGATATGTTATTATCAAACAGTAGCCTTCTGGCTGTGGTGAAGAAGAAGAAGAGAGGGATGGACAAGTGGGTACAGGGATGGAGAGTACAAACTAGGATGAAGGATGATGGTGGGGACGAGTGAAGAGAGAAAGATAAAACAGCATAGCAGAGGAGGGAAACAGAAAAAAGATGGAGTCATTATGCCCCCGTTTCTAGGAATAAAGATAGGTTATGTTAATATGACAATCTTCTGCCAAGGAGGTCATCTTTTCAAAGGTGTTTGTTTGTCTCTTTCTTTCTTTCTCTTTGTTAACCAGGATTTAAAAAAAAAAAAATATTACTGGCCTGATTTCAATGAACTTTTGGTGGACCTTGAAACACAGAAAAGCCTTGGCCCGGATTATCAAGAGGGCTTACCGGGGCAGAAGCCCAGGGGCCCCAGCTTGTTTGGGGCCCCCAAAAAAACAACACTTTTTTTTGCTAATTCTGCCATGCCCAACATTTACTGGAGGGTTTGTTTTGGGATATCAACTTTTTATTTGTTGAGGTATACGTCTGTCCCGCCTACTCAGTTTAATTGGTTAAGAGTTTAGGCCGGTAGTGAATCCGTGTACGAATGAATGTATGATAGCAGCATCCAGAAGAGAAAAAAGAAAAAAGAAAAACAGGAACGTGAGAAAGATGTTTTAAAAAAGACTCCTATTCTTGATAGAGCCGGACAGTGTCAACTTTACAGTCACAAGATGTTTGTCAAACTGTTAGCATTACAAATGCTAACACTGGACGCACCGGTCAGGGCCGCTGTCTGAAGATCCATCAGTCACAGTGGGCAGAAGCTCCAGGTCATCAAAGTTGTAAAACACTCGTGGAAGTGTTAAAGATTTGTATACACTGAGAATGCTGATCCAGAAAAGGACCAAAGAGCTGCCAGAATAAGGATGCTGATATCAGAGCATCTGAATGTTACAAACGGCAGAAACATTTTTTCCTCCAAGTGCTATTTCAATCGCAAACTTCCAAATGGTGAGTACTTTTCAAGACAATGGCTTCTGTTTTCTCCTTCCATGGCTGTTTGCTGGCGCATATACAGTGATTTTTTTTTCTACTAAGATGGGTTCACACTATAGCATTTGGACCGACTTTTACAGACATTTCGAAAAATCAGAGAAATTCGTCCAAATGTCGTGAAATTATGTTAGTGAGCAGTTTTATTTTTCCAGCACGCAACAACTTTTATGACCTTTAAAGGAGCTTTTCAACTCCACAGCCTTGCTTGGCCATGGATGAGAGCTGTCCGCTACAATTCAGAGATGATGCCAGTCTTTCTCTTTGTTCAGGAGTTGCAAAATTTCCTTATGTTATATTACACTGGTCAACGCCAAATTTATTGTCTAAGATTTTTTTAGCTGATTTAGAACAATTTTGATGTGCTGAATCCAAAAATCACATTGGTTTTGCTCAATCAGGACAACTTTTTGAATTATGGCCACATGTTGTTTTATACGTTTTTGTTTACATGGACGGGTATTTTCGCTTTATATGATGCAAAATTCGTTTTTATGTCTTGAAATTCTCTGAATTTTGAACAATGATGACATAACATTCAATTTACATGTACTTACCTTTATATAAAGGTAAGTACATGCACAGTACTAAGTAAGTATTAAGTAAGTACAGGTTTTTGCTTAGCACCTGATCAAGAAAAACGGATGTCATTTTTGGATTCAACGGTGCAGGGTTACAAAAAAATTATTTTTGTAACCCTGTGTTATAGTCCATCTCGGCCAGTTATATTAATCTGCTTTGGTGAATGCAAAATTGTAAATTTAATTCAAAACAATTGTTAGGATATTTTAATTTTGAATCAATTATTTTAAAAGAATGACAGTGCATGAGGTTAAAATTGGTAAAAATTGTCATTAGATCATGGATATCGGGTTTGTGTGCATATAACCTGATCTTCTCCTGGGTCATGGAGAAGAGCAGCTGTTTTCCCAGTAGGCCAGACTGGCCTGGCAACATTTTTTTTTTTTTTTCCACTGCATAGTGCAAAATCCTGTTCTGGTTTCAAATAGATAATATTTAACCCATGAACAGAAATTCATCAGCTGAGTGTGTTTTTTCATTGTCATAATTAAAGTTGTTGGTTGATACAAGATATTTGTCGGTTGTTGGTCCTGATGGCACTATATTTTTCTGCTATTCAAGCTAAACCTAGAACTTTTTGGTCATTTACTTTATTTAGTAATTGGCAGTGGCTAAGAATACGGAAGCTGTATCCCTATCCACCTTATTCTTAGGCCCCATGATGCCTTGCGTGAACTGTGGTAGCAACTTCCTGTACTAGTTTAGAACATATGGTTGTCACTGAAACGGGACACTTTTCCATGTTAAAAAACAATGACTTCGGCATCAGAAATGTGGGAACACGGCCTCTTGCACCTCAGAACAGAAACATGATCACACCACTTCCTACGACTATCGAGGGATGGAAAGATGATCTTAAAAAGTGGCCTCGTACATCGGAGCTCCGTTTGGTAGTGCCGCTGCTAAGATGCTAACAATGTAAACAATATTTTAGCTAGGATGAAAACCCCTGTTCAATCGGTCAGTGTGTTTTTGTCTTCCGCAAAAACATAGGTATTTTTAGAAAGTACAATTTCTAAGCTTTAAAATGATACTAGACACTCTGGGGTTTCCTGGGACTTTGCTGTTAGCAAAGAAAGTAAGTCATGATTAATGACTACTCATTGCCTGAAGTTCGTAATGGCATGGCGCACATTCAACACCGTGCTTGGGTGTTTTAAATTTGGGGTAAAACATCAGATCTGTGACATTCATACAAGTGAAAACATACCTGGCTCTTGTCTTGGTGTCTGTCCTGTGTCTGTCCCACCGATCTCACGAACAATCCTTTAGTTTTCAGTGCATGATTGCTGTTGAAGCCACAGATTCAGCTGTGCTTATCTCTGAGGAGCGTCACACAACTAAACATTCAAAAATATAAAAACTCCAAGTGCTTAAATTAGCTGCCACTTGAGTGGAAAACGCGTATGTGGACTATACATTAAAATGAATTTGAAAAACTTTTAAAAATGCTATTTTAAATGCCCCTGCTACTCTACTGAAACTGACTGATTTCACACTGGGTCAAACAAAACCCAAAGTTCCGTCCACAATCGCTCCTCCAGTGGCACCCCCAAGAATAAGGTGGATCCGAAATGTCTATTGGTACGGAAGAGTTGACAATCTGACAAAACCTTTTCAGATCAGCTCCAAGCCAACTGCTGCTGTGCTTAGGTAGATAGTACATTGGGTCTGTGATTAGAAGGTTGCTGGTTTGCATCCTGCTATTGGCACCTTGTCCAAATCATTTTACTATGAGATGAAATTCAGACTTAAGATTAAGAGGTTAGCCTTCAGATTTAGGAGTGGGTAAGGTTAAAAAGGTAGTAAATATGTTGATATTGATTAAAATTTTGAAACAAATAAATGCCTCAGATTTCCATACCTGTAGCCTGCTGCTTTTAAGATACGCATTAATAGAACGTACTGACCAATCAGATTCCAGACGTATTTGTAACAAGAGTTCTATGGGTACGGTTCTGTAGCCATAACCACTGCCTTAGTAATTTAGGACCTTGAAGGTCAAATTGATCCATCAGTAACCCCAGCTACATAGCCAGAATAATCCAATAACTAGGAATAATCAGATAATGGTAATTGGATTTGTAACGTGTACATGCACTGAATAAATGGATTATTGGGCAATAAACTACAGTATGTGTGTTAATGTAATTTCACTTTATGTAACAATAATTGTCTTTTATCTGATTATTGTTTTGACATGACTACTTTAATAATCAGATCACGCCAGAAATCTGATTATAAACAGTTTATTACCGTGCATGTAAAATGGCCATTTTGCATATCATACTCCCATAAATATGTGGGAGGGCCAAAAAAATTGCTCTAGCCCAGGGGCTCACAATCTCCTTAATCCAGCCCTGGAAGAACCAATTAGATTTTGGAATTTGAAGCAATATACTGACTCAGGAAATGGTTTGTCATGTGCTATTGTAAGATGTGGTTTATTTTAACATTCTCTTAATTTGAGTGGTCTTTGTGACTAGAAAAGCGCTATATAAGTGCAGGTTAGTTAGTTAGTTAGTTAGTTAATTTTCTCTGAGATTTATGTGTGGAACTCGATCAAAGAAATTCAAGCATATATGGACGTAAATATCTGAGTGTGAACAATATAGTGTTACAATATAGCTTTGAAACCTACATGGTCTCTGAACACAGAGGAGTGTTCCACTGATTTTGTAAGACTCTATTATGCTCAACTTTAGATACACCTACAGAGACAAACTAAGCCTTCTATCTGTACTCTGCATTCACTTTGTATATATTTCTTCATGTTCTCTGAAAGCCTGAAGATACAGACCAATCCTAATGGTACTGTTGGAAATCCTGGGGACAGTGTTAAGCAAAGTAGCCAACATTTCAGTGGTTTGATGAGAAAGTGTGTCATCTGGTTGCTTTCTTTGGGTAAAGTCTTTTAATGGATTTATTGCTTAACACACATGTCAGCGTAAACTACATGTGGAAGTAAGAGGGCATTATTGTTATAATGTTTAACACATATGTATCCGTTTTAGTACTTAACAGTCCCATTCACTCAAACATGGTGTGTTTGGGGGTTTTAGCCTTCTAAAAGTGTTACTTGGGTCATATGACTACAGTAAAAATATTAACATTTGTCTTCACTTATATTTTAGTATTTCAGCAGAATGTTCAGAACCCAGTTTTGCTCTTCAGGGATCTTTTTCTCTACATCACTGACAAATGATTCTGTCTTTAGTTACAGCCCATTGCTATTAGCTGTGAAGATTCAGTCCCCACACACAATGTGAGCCCAAGGCATTATTTTCAGACCTAACAGTGTTACAGTGAAATTAGCTGACCAAGCAAAGTTTATATTGTTATTTACTTTAACTTTCAGTCACCCTAATAGACATCCCTCTTCCCGCTCATGGATCGTCACTTTATCACGGTGGGGGCTTTGCGTGCCCTAGTGATCCCAGAAGCTATGTTGTCTGAGGCAATTTGCCTTTGGTAGGGTTACCCAAGATAAACTGGTCCTGGGTTAAGGGCCAGACTAAGAATGATCCAACAGACTCTCATGAATGTTAGAGCAAGGATTTAGTGTGCCCCACCCAGCAAGGGGTTGCCGGGGCCCCGCCCCAGAGCCTGTCCTGGGGGAGGGGCTTGATGGCGAATGTCTGGGGACCAGGTTTCTGCCTATGGGATCCAACCAGACTCGGACCGAAGGAGCTTCATGGGTCCGCCCTCCAGTGGGCTTACCACCTGCAGGAGGGACCATAAATTTGATTTATTTGAATATCAAGACAAAAAAAATTAAAACAAGAAATCAAAACGAAAAAAATTTACATAAAAAATGTCCTTTTTTCAAAAGGAGTGGGAAGAAGCCAGTGCTTATATAGTCCCACCCCTTCTCCATACCCAATAAATTATATCATTCTAGTCATTATCCATCCCATAATTACATTCATTATACAATACCATAATATATAATGCATCTTATAATTAAATTACGCAATATAAATAATACAACAATGATAGTTTATAGTGACAATAATACCAACATCTAATAATAATTGTGAAAATAATAGTAAGTAAATACTTCTGGTATGTTTAATATAATTGTAGACAATATCATCATCATCATAATCACCATATATACCCCCACATGGCTTACAATACTTAGGCACAATAAGTAACTGTTCGATTATTTTTCAGTATAATCATTCTGAGTCAAAAAAAATCAGGCAGAATATTTAAATGTAAATAAATTTATTCCATCATGGCCAATGAGCGAGGAGTACAGACACAGCCCCAGTCTGACCACCCATACTCCTGAATCAAACATTCCACGCTCAAGGTTTATAAAGCTGTTTTATCAATGGGAAGACGGAAGATGGAGATTAATGTCCTGCAAGACATACAGTCTTGTCCTTGAGAGTCCATGAAGTATTGTCCTTATCTTCTTTACTCACAAGAAATGGAGATAAATACTCTCAGTCACACAGAACTGAGCATGACTAAATGAAAAGATCTGCAGTCATTTAGAAAAATATCTGAACATTCTCACCACAGTCACTCACTAACTGGGCATTCTTATTACAACTATGTAATTGCTAACTCATGCATTGTTGCACACAGAATGAAGCTGCCCAAAGGCCATACATAAAAAGCACATTTGAAAATATAAAAGACATGGAATAATATAAGAATAATATGGAATTTTTCTATCAGTAACCATATAGTAATAATAACCATAATAATAGGTAGCCATATAGTAGTTACAACAACAACAACAACAACAATGATAATAATAATAATAATAATAATAATAATAATACCACCTGGCCTATATATCAAATAATTCCATCCTAAACAACAATCATAATACTATAATATCGTTGTAATATTCTAGTAATGAATGAATGAATGAATGAATGAATTTATTTCGGATAGTACATTACAGGTTAAAAGAAACTGTATAATATAACAACAAGGTCAAATTAGACAAAGACTCCTTCTACTATACAATTCCACGTGAGTTATCCGAAATGGGTGATGGCTGAAGCCGCAGCTTATATTGCCCACCCATATTCCATCCAAGAATTCAAAGGAGAAAAAAGAGAAAACAAGACAAGAGCGATTACAATTTAAAACAAGGCTAAGACAAAATATGACTGAGAGAAAAAGAAAACTGAGCTAGTCTAAGTTAAGCGGTTACTATTCAAAAACAAATCTAAGACATAGTGTCACAGAGAAAAAAGAAAAACTAAGCTATAACACAACACAGGCTGGAAATGTCAATCCTTATGTGAGTTTACATGTCGTCTTGTAAATATGTTTGGAGTATTTCTTCCTTTAGTTTTTGTTTAAATTGTCCAAGCTTTGTACATGATTTTAATTCAGGTCCAAAATCGTTCCATAATCTGACACCTTGCACTGAAATACAGTGTTGCTTGGTAGTTGTTCTCACTGTAGGCTTTTGAAATATACATGTTCCTCTGAAGTGATATCGTTTCTCCCTTGTTTGGAACAACTTTTGGATATTTGCGGGCAGTGATAGATTCTTCACTTTGAACATTATTATTGCGGTTTTAAAGTCGATCAGATCTTTCAACTTGAGAGTTTTTTGTTTAAGAAAAAGTGGGTTTGTTGGTTCCCTGTAAGCTGCTTTGTTGATTATTCTAATAGCTCTCTTTTGAAGCATAAAGAGTGGATATATGTTTGTTTTATATGTATTTCCCCATACTTCATTACAATATGTCATGTATGGGAGTATTAATGAATGATACAAGGTGTATAGTGTGGGTTGATTCAGCAAATTTTTCACTCTGTGTAATATTGCAATTGATTTGGATACTTTACCTTTTATATAATTAATATGTGGCTTCCAACACAGTTTGTTATCAATTATTACTCCAAGGAATTTAGTTTCGGATACCCTTTCAATCTCTACACCATTTACACTGAGTTTGGGTACTGGGTAGTTGTGATGGTTGTTAAAGACTATAAATTTTGTCTTGCTTAAATTGAGCGTTAATTTGTTTGAATCAAACCACAGTTTCAGCTTTCCTAATTCCTTTCCGAGTGTATCCAGAAGTTGTTCCAAGTTGTTTCCACTACATAGCAGGTTAGTGTCATCAGCAAACAATATTAAGTCCATTTTTTCTGAAACTTTACATATATCATTTATATACATATTGAATAATAATGGTCCCAAAACTGAACCCTGTGGGACTCCACAATAATAATGATATTGATAATAATAGTACTCAACATATATATTCAACAATAACTCAGCATATATATATTCAACAATAACAACCTTTCTTCATTGAAGACACATTGTAATATTACTGTCCTTTATTTTTATATTGTTCAAAAATCATTTCTTTATATTGTGGCCACACATATGTGACCTACTTTGTGACTGATGTAAGGCCTCACATTTTAGATAAGAACAAAGACAGAGTTTCCTTGGAGATAACAGGAAGCTGTGAAGGTGTTAGCTTTGGTATGCAGGGCCTGAGACTGTGGGGGTGATATTAGAGGATTAAAGAGGAGATGCATTGCTACTGGCAATTATAATGCAATGTGACTTGTGATGCAATGTGACTGGTGAACTGTGAGAGTCCTGGTATTTAAGGACGAGAGTTTCCTGTGATGTCCTCTTTCTTCTTTGAGATGTTGGCGAATGTGAATAAAGCTGCCTTGACAGAAATCTGTCTCATCATTTCCACATTCCCACACTGGTGACCCAAGACGTAGCATGCAGAGGAGAATTCCCCGGGGCCAGCCTCGTCAGGAGCCCCCAGCCAAGCGAATGCCGCTATGGTCCAGCTACTGGACTTTTGGCAGAACAATCCGCGCCCCTTGTTCCACGAGGTTGAGGCACAGTTCAACCTCCGGGGGATATCGGTAGACGACACAAAATTCTACCATGTGGTCGCAAAACTGGACAACCACATGGCCCAGCATGTGGAAAGCCTTATCGAGCAGCCGCCAGACAGCGACAAATATGGTGCATTGAAGGCTGCACTCATCCAGCACTTCACCCTCTCGGTTGAGGAGCGAGCAGAGAGACTCCTGGCGCTGACTGAGTTGGGAGATGACACGCCCGTTAACCTGATGGAGAAGATGTTGAGGTTGAAAGGCTCGGACGACAACCACTTCATCTTCACCCACCTCTTCCTCAGGACCCTATCGTCAGCGACGAGAGCGACCCTGGCCAGTTCGCCGTTGTTGGCCCAGCGAGACTACCGCGCACTGCCCCGGGAGGCGCAGCGAATTGTCAATGCCAGCAGACAGCGTGCGGCCATGGCTGCAGCAGCAGAACTCGGCACGACGACCGAAGATGGCAGGGGGCCAGGGGCAGCAGTAGCAGACCCACCGACGATGGCGGCGGCGGGGGCCAGGGAACACAGATCAGACACCCTTTGTTTCTACCATCGCCGCTTTGCAGAGAGGGCACGCAAATGTGTACCACCGTGCCAGTTCAAGCGTTCAGGAAACGCCAAGACCGGGGGTCGGTAGCAGCCGCGGCCTTCGCGGAGGAGAACAAGCTGCTCTACTTGTTAGACGCACCCTCGGGGAGGCATTTCCTCGTGGACACAGGCTCCCAGTTCAGTTTCATCACACCTTACTACGCGGAAAGACTAGCAGGTTCCAGAGGTCCCGGGGTGGCAGCAGTGAACGGCTCGGAGATTAAGACCTTTGGTGAGAGGACTCTGCTTCTGTCTCTACACGGCTGTACATTTGAGTGGACTTTTGTTATAGCAGCAGTGAATTTCAATATGTTGGGGGCTGATTTTTTGTGCTCACATGGTTTGTTGGTTGATCTCGCTAACAGGCGCCTGGTTAATGCATTTTCTTTTGATTCTATTCCCTGTACAGCGCGAGTGGCCCCGCCAACAGCACAAGCCAATGTCACAGCTGCAAGCAGTAAGTTTCACACACTGCTCACTCAGTTCCCTGCACTCACGGTCCCCACATTTTCGGCAACCGTCGCTAAACACGGGGTGGAACATTTTATTACCACTACCGGACCACCCGTTTTTGCAAAAGCTCGGCACTTGGACGCAGCTAAACTGGCCATAGCAAGCGAGGAGTTCGCCAACCATGAGAGGTTGGGCATAATCAGGTGTTCAAACAGCCCGTGGGCTTCCCCGCTACACATGGTCCCGAAGGCTGACGGCTCGTGGCGGCCTTGCGGGGATTTCCGCAAGTTAAACAATGCTACAGCGCACGACCGCTACCCAATCCCGCATATCCAAGATTTTTCCGTTCATTTGGCATGGGCGCGTGTTTTTTTTAAGATAGATTTGGTCCGCGGTTACCACCAAGTCCCAGTGCGCGCTGAGGACATACCCAAAACAGCGGTAATAACTCCATTTGACCTATTCGAGTTTTTGCGCATGCCATTCGGGCTTAAAGGGGCTGCACAGACGTTCCAACGCATGATGGACGCGGTGCTGCGCGATCTCCCTTTCGTGTTCATCTACTTGGACGATATTTTAGTAGCCAGCGCGTCCGAAGAAGAACATGAAAACCACCTAGCCGCAGTTTTCCGGAGGTTGGGAGATCACGGGCTAATAATCAACCCAGCGAAGTGTCAGTTCGGGGTGGCGCAGATCGATTTTTTAGGGCACCGCGTCTCCCCTGGAGGAGCGGTTCCGCTTCCTGACAAAGTGCCCGCGGTAGCAAATTTTCCCCGGCCGCAGACGGTCAGGGCATTACAGGAGTTTTTGGGAATGGTGAATTTTTATAACCGTTTTCTCCCCCACATGGTGCAACTCATGCAACCACTGTATGCCGCGCTCAAAAAACAGAAACCCGCGAATAAGGTCGAGTGGTCCCTGGATCGGGAGCAAGCGTTCTCGGAGGTAAAAGCGGCCTTGGCAAATGGTGCATTGTTGGCACACCCAGACCCAATGGCCCGCATAGCGCTCACTACTGACGCGTCAGATGTGGTCATAGGGGCGGTCGTGGAGCAGCATGTAGCCGGGTTTGGCAGCCCCTCGCCTTTTTCAGCCGGGCCTTGCGCGATAGTGAACGTAAATACAGCGCGTTCGACAGGGAGCTGCTGGCTCTCCATTTGGCCATCCGCCACTTTCAGTTCTGGCTGGAAGGACGCTGTTTCACCGCATTCATTGACCACAAGCCGCTAACATTCACAATGGCTAAGGTTTCCGAACAGTTGTCAGGCCGGCAACAGAGACAGCTGGCCACGATCTCAGAGTTTACCACTGATATTCAGCATGTGGCGGGCAAACTGAATATAGTGGCAGATTGCCTCTCGTGCGCCGTGGCGGCCCCAGTCAGCGTAGGAATAGATTACGCAGCCATGGCCGCGGAACAACTTAGTGACGCGGATGTACGCGCGCTCCAGTCTGGACCAACAGGGTTAAGGCTGGAGAACAGGGTGCTGCAAGACGGTATGCCCCCCTAATCTGCGATGTCTCCACTGGATGGCTGCATCCAGTAGTACCGGCCGCGTGGCGCCGTCGCGTTTTTGACTCGATTCATTCTTTGGCGCACCCGGGAGTGCGTGCGTCGGTCAAAATGGTAGGAGAGAAATTCGTGTGGCTGAGTCTTCGCAAACAAGTTAAAGAGTGGGCAGCAGCCTGCACGGCGTGTAAACGAGCCAAAGTACACAGGCACACGAGGGCTCCTTTGGAGCCGTTTCACATCCCGGCCAAGAGGTTCGATCACATTCATGTGGACCTCGTGGACCCCTCCCGCCGTCACAGGGGTGCACACACCTTCTGACAATGGTGGACCGCACCACACGCTGGCCTGAAGTGGTTCCGCTGGCATCAACCACGGCCAAGGAGGTGGCGCGCGCATTTTTAACAGCTTGGGTGGCGTGTTTCGGAGTTCCGTCGGACATTACGTCTGACAGAGGCCCTCAATTTGTGTCCGAACTTTGGTCGACAATGGTCCGCAACCTGGGTGTCACAGTTCACCGCACCACCGCATACAATCCGCAGGCTAATGGGTTATGCGAACGTTTTCATAGGTCATTGAAAGCGGCTCTCAGAGCGTCACTGATGGATGCAAATTGGGTAGACAAGTTACCGTGGATTTTATTGGGGATGCGTTCTGCGCCTAAAGAGGACTTAGAAGCCTCCCCAGCGGAGCTCGTGTTTGCGCAGCCACTTCGGCTACCTGGGGAGTTTCTCCCAGATAACCCTGCGCCAGACACCTCCCCGTCTCAGCTGTTGCGGAGTAACATAGAATCAAGCACGCTGCTCGGCCCCGTGCACCACAGTTTTCCGCGCGTTTTTGTGCCTAAAGCTTTGAAGAACGCAGAGTTTGTTTTTGTCAGACACGATGCACATCCACCCCCACTGCGACCACCTTATGACGGACCGTTCAGAGTGTTGGAAACAGGGGACAAGCAGTTTTTGCTAGATTTGGGGGGTAGGAAAGAAAAAGTTGTCATAAACAGACTCAAACCCGCTTTTGTGGTGGCGGATGAGCAAGTGCTGTTGGCAAGGGCCCCGCGGCGAGGTAGAACCCCACGGGGAGCTTCACAGAGTAATGTTTCCCCAGAACACCCGCAGGGGCTGACAAAAAGTTTTCACCCCCAGACGGCAACCCCCCAGTGTGACAGCGCCGCGGAGACGTGGAATCCGGGCTACAGCAGATACGGGAGGAGACTGAAGCCTAGACGTCACGCGGACTGATGTGTATTGATTCTATCACGGCATGCATACTGTTATTCTCTTGTCCGTTCTAAAATGTTTGGGGGGGGGGGGTGTGGCCACACATATGTGACCTACTTTGTGACTGATGTAAGGCCTCACATTTTAGATAAGAACAAAGACAGAGTTTCCTTGGAGATAACAGGAAGCTATGAAGGTGTTAGCTTTGGTATGCAAGGCCTGAGACTGTGGGGGTGATATTAAAGGATTAAAGAGGAGATGCATTGCTACTGGCGATTATAATGCAATGTGACTTGTGATGCAATGTGACTGGTGAACTGTGAGAGTCCTGGTATTTAAGGACAAGAGTTTCCTGTGATGTCCTCTTTCTTCTTTGAGATGTTGGCGAATGTGAATAAAGCTGCCTTGAGAGAAATCTGTCTCATCATTTCCACATTCCCACACTATGTTGATATAAATACATGGATGTTTGGACATTTGTCGTCCACGTCGCCTGGGATATCAGGCTGGAGGTGAGCTTTAAGTTTCCTCTGAAGGCTGTCAGCAAAGGTCTGAGCCTTGATCAGATTGGAAGTTCTGCAAGTGTTGATGCGGGGGCGACCCTTAGTCTTGGCATGGTAGATCTTCCTTGGCTTCAGTCTGATCTTACTGGCAACAAGGGAATGATCTGTATCACAGTCAGCACTGTGATAGCTTCTCATGTGAAGAACACTGTTGAGGTCCGCTCTTCCTGGTGATGACAAGATCTAGCTGGCGCCAGTGAAGGGACCGAGGGTGTCTCCAAGACACTTTCCGCAACTCTTTACACTTGAAGTAGGAGTTTGTAATGCAGAGGCCGTGATGACAGCAGAATTCCAACAGCCTCTGTCCACTCTTGTTCATCTTGCCTATGCCAAAGTGGCCAAGAAAGGATGGCCACACTGGCCAGTCTGCTCGGATGCAAGCGTTGAAGTCGCCTAGCAAAAATAAGCCTTCAGAGCGGGGGATTATAGATAGCACTTCCTCTAGAACCTCGTTGAACTGATCTTTGGCTTCTGTGGTAGACATGAGGGTCGGGGCATATACAGAAAGGATGTTCACAAAGCCCAACAATGTCCATGCGGAGGGCAAGGATTCTTTCGGACCCTCCTGTAGGGGTTTCTGTGGTGGTGATCAGTGAGTTCCTCACTGCAAAACCTACACCATGCTGCCTGGACTCATCCTGAGACAGGCCCTGCCAATAAAAGGTGTAGTCTGATTCTCTAAGAGAGCCGCTGTCGGCCAGGTGGCTTTCCTGAAAGTAGGCAACATCGATGTTAAGTCGTGCCCGTTCCTTATTGATGATGGTGGTCTTGCAAGAGTCGTCCATTTGTTGGAGATCAGCGGTAGGTCCGGGGCACGTGGTGCAAACGTTCCAGCTTGTAAATCGAAGAGCTGAAGTCTTTGTATGTTTCTCCATTTGACTGCCTGCTGCAGATTGACGCTATTTCCGAATTAAAATTTATTAGTATAATCAGCAAATAATATTATTTTTTAATAATTTAGAAACTTGGAATAAATCATTTATATGTATGTTAAATAATTTGGGGCCTAATACTGACCCCTGGGGGACCCCACAGCCAATTCCCATACATCCAGACAGATATTTTCCCATCTTCACAAACTGTTGTCTCTCGGATAAATAACTTGTAACCCAATTCAGTGCCACTCCCCTAATACCATACAATTGCAGTTTATTAAGAGGTATTGGAATGATTTATTGTATCAAATGCTTTTCTAAAATCTATAAATATACCAGTTGCATATTTTCCTTGATCTAATGCTTTTATTATTTCCTCTATTGCTTCCATTATTGCCAATGATGTTGTACTCTTTGCTCTAAATCCATATGATTCTGATAAAGCAGATCATGTTTATTTAAAAAGTTTTCTAATCTGTTGTTGAAAAGTTTTTCCAGAATCTTTGAAAATTGTGGGAGGAGCGATATTGCTCTGTAGTTTGTGTAGTGGTGTTTGTTTCCTTGCTTGAATAATGGTATTATTTTTGTTATTTTCATTTTCTGTGGGAATGAGCCAGTTTGAAATGATAGATTACAAATACATATAAATGGTTTTAATATGCCATCAACAGTTCTTTTTACTAGTGCCATATCAATACCATCACAATCAGTTGATAATTTATTTTTACACTTTTCAACAACAGATTTTACCTCTAGTTCATCCACCGCTGAGAGAAAGATTGACCAAGGGTTATTTCCAATCAATGTTTCACTCACGGTGTCTCTTCCTTGGTTTGTAATTTTTGTTGCCAACTCTGGTCCAACAATTACAAAAAATTTGTTCATTCTGTTTACTACCATGTTTTTAACATAATTATCACCACAATTATCAGTAAAATACTCTGGATATATTGCTTTCTTAGTTCCATTTTTCCTTAATTTATTTATAATTTTTTACTAGTTCGTATTGTTTCAGTTAATTTATTTTTATATGTTTTAAATCTTTTTTCAGATTCTTTAGTTCTTTAATTTAATGAAATTTTTATAGAGAAAATTTTTCTTTTTACAAGCATTTTGTAGCCCCCTGGTAAACCACGGGCAATTTTTGTATTTATATTTTTTATTAATTTCTTTAATTGGACAGTTTTTATCATATAATGATTTAAATATATCAATAAATTTATCATATGCCAGGTCCACTTCTTTCTCTCTATAGACAACATCCCAATTCTGTAACATTGTCATCTTTTAAAGCATTGACTGTATCTTCTGTTTGTATTCTTTTATAAATAACCTTTTAACATGGTTTATTATTATTATTACTCTCATTAACCCCATAATTAACATCTAAAGAAACAAATACAGGCAAGTGGTCACTAATGTCCTTTATTGGTAATTGCCACTCACCATATTATATTCAATAACATTGGTAAAAATGTTGTCTATTTAAGATAGCACAGTGTGTCATTATTCTCTTAGGCTTTGTAATCTTTGGAAATAAGGTTAAGCTATACATTGTATCTAAGAAATCAGTTGGTTTATGTTATTTTGTTTTCATTAAATCTATATTAAAGTCACCACAAATAAAGATATTTTTTGTATTATTTTTGTATATATCTTTTCCATACCATTTCTAAATTTTTCCATATCAGATCCTGGTGCTCTCTATATACAACTTACTACTAATAATTCTTCTATTTTCCATCATAATTTCAATTGTTAAATATTCCATAATTTCACTCACTGTTGATGTCATGCTGACCACTTTTTTACTTTTTAAATTTCTATCGACATACAGTGCTACCCCACCCTCACTTTTACATTTCCTATTTTGTGTATACATCTCATATCCATGTAGTTCAAATTTTACATCTTTTTCTTTATTAATCCATGTTTCAGTTATTATTATAATCTTAAATGGGGTGTTAAATTGATTTAAAAACTCCTTAATGCTATCAAAGTTGGCACAGAGACTCGTAGTATTAATATGCATTATTGTCAATGTCTGACACAAGTTCATAATTCCATTTAATTGTTGTTCATCATAATAAGTACACTTATTGTTAAAATGATTAAAGTAGTTGTTATCTGGGTCAATCGTCGGCCTCCGTCGGTCCATGGTGACCATGGAAGAGAATCCTAAATGTCTACTCTGCTGGAACAGCACCGCCTGTGGCTGAACAGGCCGATGCGCGAATGGCAGTCCCTGTCACACAGGTCGCACTTGTGGGTGGTCTCCGTGCTGCTGGGTCTGTGGCGGTTCTTCCTGCGGGTCCTTTTTTCATCTGCTGCAGCAGTCAGTCTCTCTTCACCCGCCTTGAGCTGTCTGGTCAGGGTGCCTCTCCATTTGGAGTGGTCCGTTGCAAGGTCCTCCCAGCGCTCTGTGTTGATCTCCAGGGCCTTCATGTCTCTCTTGCAGACGTCTCTAAAGCGCAGCTGTGGGCGGCCAACGTCTCTCCTGCCAGTCGCCAGTTCTCCGTAGAGGACGTCTTTGGGGATTCTGCCATCCTCCATACGGTGAACGTGGCCTAGCCAGTGGAGCCTGTGCTGCCTGAGCAGAGTGAACATGGAGGGAAGGCCGGCGCGGGACAGAACTTCTGTGTTGGGCACTTTGTCCTGCCAGGATATGTCCAAGATGTGGCAAATGCAGTGCAAGTGGAAGGAGTGCAGTCTCTTTTCCTGCCGGGCGTATGTTGTCCACGTCTCACTCCCATAGAGCAGTGTGCTGATGACGCAGGCATTGTACACTGCCATCTTCGTCTTGACAGAGAATTTGGGATTCTCCCACACTCGTGTGGTGAGGCGAGTGAATGTGAAGGCTGATTTTCAAATCCTCTTGTCGATCTCTGTATCAAGGGAGAGGTTGTTGCTGATCGTGGACCCCAGGTACGTGAACTGATTCACGACCTCCAGCTTGTAGTTATCGATGGTGATGGTTGGTGGTGCTTCCTTGCCTTGCACCAAGACGTTAGTCTTCTTCAGGCTGATGGTAAGCCCGAAGTCCTTGCATGCCTGGGAGAAGCGGTCCATCAGGGTCTGAAGCTCCTGCTGTGTGTAGGTTGCAACTGCAGCGTCATCTGCGAACAGCATGTCTCTGATTAGAGCCTCGCGTACTTTGGTTATGGCTTTCAGGAGGGCGAGGTTGAAAAGCCTGCCGTCAGATCTTGTGTGCAGGTAGATTCCCTCTGTTGCTGTGCTGAAGGCATGCCTCAGGAACATAGCAAAGAAAATCCCAAAGAGGGTTGGCGCAAGTACACAGCCCTGTTTCACTCCGCTGCGTATGTTGAATGGCTCTGAGACGTTGCCATCGTGCTGCACTATCCCCTGCATGTTGGTGTGAAACGATTCGATGAGGCTTTGCAACTTTGGTGGGCATCCTATCTTTGGCAGGATCTTGAAAAGGCCCTCTCTGCTGACTAGATCGAACGCTCTGGTGAGGTCGATGAAGGCGACGTACAGGGGCATGTTCTGTTCTCTGCATTTCTCCTGGAGTTGGTGGATGGAGAATATCATGTCTACCGTCGATCGCTCAGCGCGGAAGCCACACTGAGACTCGGGGTAGACACGTTCGGCAAGCTTCTGTAGACGAACAAGAACAACTCGTGCGTAGATTTTGCCAACAACGCTGAGGAGGGAGATGCCCCTGTAGTTGTTGCAGTCGCTTCTCTCCCCTTTGTTTTTGTAGAGGGTGATGATCTTGGCGTCCCTCATGTCCTGTGGTACGGCACCTTCCTTCCAGCACTGGCAGAGGACGTCATGCAATGACAGCAGTAGGGCGGTCTTGCAGTGTTTGATCAGATCGGGGGGTATGCCGTCGTTGCCGGGTGCCTTGCCAGCGGCCAGCTATCAATGGCCTTGCTGAGTTCGTCGATGGTTGGCTCGGCGTCAAGTTCATCCATGGATGGCAGGCAGTCGATGGCATCAAGGGCTGACGGTGTCACGGTGTTCTGTCGGGAGTAGAGGTCGGAGTAGTGTCCCACCCATCTCTCCATTTGCTTGTTCTTTTCTGTGATCATCTCCCCAGTGGAGGATTTGAGGGGGGCCGTCTTGCTCTGAGCCGGACCAAGTGCTTTCTTGATGCCATCGTACATACCACGGATGTTCCCTGTTATGGCAGCGGTTTGAATGTCTTGGCTGAGCTGAGTCCAGTACTCGTTGGCACAGCGCCGAGCAGTCTGCTGAACTTTGCTTCTCGCAGCCCTGAGAATCTGGAGATTCTTCTCGTTTGGGTACTTCTTGTACTCAGCAAGTGCTGAGCGCTTGGCTTCAATGATGGGGGTCATCTCAGTCAACTTGGCATCAAACCAGTCCTGTGACTTCGAGGTCTTCCTCCCAAAGGTAGCCAAGGCTGTACGGTGGATGGTGTTTCGCAGCTCTTCCCACTTCTGCTTTGCAGATTCTCCTTCTTGTGGTACACCAAGTTCCTTCTCAAAGGTGGAGGCAAACTGCTCAACAAGTTCTGGTTGGGCCATCTTGCTGGTGTCAATCCGTGCCTTTCCAGGCTGTCTAGCATGATGGAATTTCTTCAGCTGCCGCTTGACCTTGCAACACACCAATGAATGGTCTGTGTCGCAATCTGCACTCTGGAACGAACGGGTGATTAGCACGTTCTTCAGTGAGGTGTGCCTGGTCAGGATCAAGTCCAGCTGGTGCCAGTGCTTTGAGCGCGGATGTCGCCAGGAAACCTTGTGTTGGGGCTTGGTCTTGAAAAACGAGTTTGTGATGCACAGATCGTGATATGTGCAGAACTCGAGCAGCCGCTTTCCGTTGTCGTTCATTCTGCCCACGCCAAATGGTCCAAGACAGGAGGGCCAGGAATCGTAGTCAGCACCCACTCTGGCATTGAAGTCTCCAAGGAGAATGAGTTGTTCAGAGTTGGGGATGATCCTGACAGTTGTTGCGAGATTCTCGTTGAACTCGTCTTTTGCCTCTGGTGTGGCTGTCAGTGTTGGGGCATACACACTGACGAGGGTGACTGGGCCTTGATTGGTGTTGAGACGGAGGGTGAGGAGTCATGCAGAGCCATTGCTGCCCGGTTCCACCATCTTCAGCAAGGTGTTCTTCACTGCGAAGCCCACTCCGTGTTCCCTGTGTTCGTCACTGCCCTTTCCCTGCCAGTAGAACGTGTAGTCCTTCTCTCTCAGTGTGCCTGCGTCAGCCAACCGTGTTTCCTGGAGAGTGGCGATATCCACTCCCAGTCTCTTCAGCTCATTATTGATGATGGCAGTCTTCCTGGTGTTGTTGATGTTCTTGAGGTTAGCAGTGAGTCCTGTCATCATAGTGCAGACGTTCCAAGTTCCCAGTTTTAGAGTTGGTCTCTTTTGTTTTTTTGTCTTGCCTGGTGCGAAGGTTCTCAGCCTGCTGTTCGGACTTCTCCTCATCTCCATGCACCCAATGAGGAAAGCAAGCTGTGGCGGGACAACACCTTATTGGCTGGGGGCTGCCCAGCTTGAGGTGGGCGGTAGCTGTCCAGTGAGAGCCGATAATCCCTCCCACCATCGGGAACAACCCCTGGCACCATGCTGTACACCAATTGAGCAGTGGCTTATAACCAGTAACTGTCATTCCCCGTGTTTTGCCTACGCCAAAGGCGAAGCTGGAGTGTCCTCTCCAGTGATCCGGTGTTCTACCTTCCAGCGTTGGGCGTTGGTAGGAATCAAGCCTGGGCAGGAAGATATGGAGGACAAGATGTTGCCCATGCAGCATGTCCCCCCTCTCCATGTCACTGATGAATCCAAAGGAACAGCAGGGCTGCTACAGTTTGGCACCAGCGCCGTCGCAGAAGCTGCCAGAATGATGTTGAGCACAACAGAGAACTGCCTTAGGGGCTCCGACTCCGGATTTTTCCTCAGGGTTGACTCTCGAAGCCTTTCCCGTGACCGGGTGTGCCGCAAGGCAGCGGAGGTTTGAAATTAGGGTTTACCTTCCCCTAGATGGGCTACCTTCCAGGTTGACAAGCCACCATCTACCCGAAGCATCTGGTTTTAAGGCGCCAGAGATCCGCCCTCGCCCCTTCTTCTATTAGTAAAAGCAGTTCCGCCGGGCTTAGAGACTAAACCACACGGGCAGGCTAGGAGTTGGACTTAGTTGTCAGAGGCTTTTCGAGACGCACGCTATAAGGAGCATTTTATGAGCACTGGGAGCTTAACCCCAGTGCCGCTCCTGGCTATGACAGCCTTGGAACCTCTGGGCCAATATCACCTAAAATATCTTGTGGTTTCTGTTCAGTATTTACAAAGGTTTCAGCTTCAATTTGATCTAATACACTTCCATTATTAAATGAGGAAGGATGATTGGTTAAAGTGCTGATCATAAGTTGTGTCAACAATGTACACCAAAAAGAAAAAAGAGAGAAAAAAAAACATCATCATCATCATCATCATCATCATAGCAGTCTGGCTGCACGGTGGCGCAGTGGTTAGCACTGCGGCAACACAGTTTACCCTTGTCCGGGGGACTGTGGGGATCGTGGGATCGTGGGTTCGATCCCAGCCCCCGACCAACAGTGATCTGTGTGGAGTTTGCATGTTCTCCCCGTGTTGCGTGGGTTTACTCCGGGATTTCTCTGGTTTCCTCCCACATGCCAAAGACATGCATGTTAGGTTAATTGGCTGTTCTAAATTGTCCCTAGATATCTGTTTCCTATAGGCCCTTAGAATAGAGGGTTAGTATTAATGAAAGCGCTTTGAGTGGTCTTTGTGACTAGAAAAGCGCTATATAACTGCAGGTTAGTTAGTTAGTTAGTTAGTCTGTCGGGGGCGACAATGACAAAATAAGAAAAAAAAAGAAAACACAAAAATTTCCACTCATCATCTTACTGCGCTGTTATTCGTGCATAAAAGCTATGGTTTAAATTTGTCTAATTCCTCCATATCTTTAATCATTATTACTTTAGCTTCTTCTGGAGTGCCAAGCAGTTTTATCCACACCTTACAGTTCTTTGTCCTTGTCGATTGTATTTTTCCCTGTTTTCTGAGAGCCCTGGCTTGTCTAGCTATTTCAGAGTTCTTTTTTGTTAACCTTTTAACTGTCCATGTTTTCACACGCCCCTAGTGGCGCGGCGCCGCAACTGCACCTGTCAACTGACTCTTGACATCCCTTTAACTCCCCAGCTGTACCAGCACTTGTACTGATCGTGCCAGTACAGAAGGTCATTTACATAGACAGCCGTTCCTCTCAGTTTTCTTGCTTGTTGGAGAAGATCAGTTTTTGCTTTCCTGTTGACAAATCGGATGATAATTGCTGGTTTTCCTTTACTGTCTTTTCTAGGTAACGTGTGGCAAGCCAAAATAAGTCTTATTGTCCACGACAATGTTTTTAGAGTTGAAAAATTGTAATACCTGCCGCTCAAGAGTGTGTGATTCTCCCAATGTCTAACCCTCCCCATCCTGGTTATCAACTCCAGCTGTCACACGTGCATAGGAACGGTGTCTGGTGTTAAGATTGCTCACAATGACATCATCCATTCTTGTATATTGTTCTAATTCATCCACACATCTTTCTAAGAAATTAATTTTATTGTCTTTTTCCATAATTTCAGCCTTTAATTCACGCATTTGTTCCATAAGGCCAATAAGCAAAGTTTGCTGTTTTACTATCTTAGCTATTTCTTTAAACATAAAATCTAGTGAGAGTTTGATCTCCTCCAACTCCTCTCCATTTATCTGATGCTTTTTCAGAGGCATAATGACTAGTCTGATTGGGCTCAGAGGAGAGGCTCTCCAGTTGGCTAGGACAGGAGCCAAAGTATGTCCGATGGCTAGTGAAGGCCGTCAGCTGGCTTTGTCGTCTAATTATAGCTGTTATCTGGTGGTGAGGCTGAAGCTCTCCCGATGGCTAGTGAAGGTTGCCAACTGCCGTTGTCATCTGGTAGCTGGATCTGCTGGTGAAGTCAAGGAAGCCAAGGCTCCCTCTGTAGCTAGTGGAGGCCTCTAGCTAGCGTCGTCCTATCTAGCGGTGAATCCAAAGCTCTCCCAGTGGCTAATGGAAACCATTAGCTTGGGTCGTAGCCTGGTAGCGGGTATCTGATGATAGCAGGATAATTTCTGCTAGTGCTGCCGGTATCTGGTCCAGCTGACCTTGGATCCGGCTGGGGACTCAATTTGTTCCTCCGCTGGGCTCCGCCGCTGTAGTTGAGCACTGATCTGTCCGGGACCTTGGTTAGCTCCTCCGCCGTTAGCTCCACCGCTTACCGTAGCTGTAGTTGAGCTCCAATCGGACTGGGGCCTCAGTTAGCTCCTCCTCTGTCAGCTCTGCTGCTGTAGTTGAGCTCCAATCTGGCCTGAACCTCAGTTAGCTCCAGTGCTATGCGGATTGGGTGGCGGTCAAAGACAGAGACCCTGGCGATCTGATCCCCCAACTTCCTAAACTGGCTTTTGAGATGTGGAATATCACCTCTCTGGTGGGGAAGGCGCCTGAGCTTGTGCACAAGGTTGAGAGATACTGGCTAGATATAATTGGTCTCACCTCAGTGCAGAGCTCTGGTTCTCAAACCAGTCTCCTGGAGAGGGGCTGGAGCTTGGCCTACTATAAAGTTTCCCCAGGCAAAAGACGGCGAGCAGGGGTGGGTATTCTTGTATCCCCCAGCTGACTGCCTCTACTTTGGAGTTTGCCCCAGTGGATGAAAGGGTTGTTTCCCTGCACGTTCGGGTTGGGAAAGGGGGTCCTGGTTCAGAGTACCCACCCTTTTTGGAGTCTCTGAATGGAGTGCTGGAGAGTGCTCTTCTTGGAGACTCCAATGTCCTACTGGGAGTCTTCACTGCACACAAGGGCATTGATAGTGAAACCTGGAGGGGCGTGATTAGAAGGAAAGGCCTGTCCAATCTGAACCTGAGTGGTGTTCAGTTATTGGACTTCTCTGCCAACCACAGTTTGTCCATAACAAACACTATGTTCAAGCAGAAGAGTGTCCATATGTGCACTTGGCACCAGGACACCCTAATAAATGTGACCTTTACCTACCGTAGGTTGCAGGTCAATGATCAGTTTTGTTATCATGTCATCAGACCTGTGACCATATGTCTTGGACACTCAGGTAAAGAGAGGAGCAGAGCTGTCAACTGATCTCCATCTGGTGATGAGTTGGCTCTGATGGCAGGGGAGGATGCCACTCAGACCCAGTAGACCTAAACGTATAGTGAGGGTGTGCTGGGAACATCTGGCTGAGGCCCCTGTCAAGGTGATCTTCAGCTCCCTCCTCCGGAAGAACTTTGACCACATTCCGAGGGAGTCTGGAGACATGGAGTCTGAATGGGCCATGTTGTCCACCTCCATTGTTGAAGCGGTTGCCCAGAGCTGCGGCCACAAGGTCGTCAGTGCATCTTGTGATGACTCTCTTAAGGTAGCCAAATGCCTCGTCATCTAATTAGTGACGCGCATGAATAGATGAACGAGATTCCCACTGTCCCTAGCTACTATCTAGTGAAACCACAGCCAAGGGAACGGGCTTGGGTGTTTAAATGGGTTAGGACGTGCTGGGGTGGAATGCAGAAATGAGCACCTACATTTCCACTGAAATACCCCACTCATAGCACAGCATCTCTCCAACAGCCTCTCCTAACCAACTGCCTGGCTTCTCGTGCCGACCCTGTTTTCACTAAATGACAGAGGGTGTCACCGAGTCTCTGGCACTATAACCAGGTTGCTCTGTGGTCATCCACAACCACACTATAACACAGGTTAGTTCCTATAAATATTCGGGAGTATTTATTGACAATTCATTAACCTGGAGCACACATATTGATTATCTCTATAGTAGACTACAACAGCGGCTGCATTTCTTGCGTAGATTAAGAATACATGGCGTTGATAAAAGGATTATGCTAATATTTTACTAGGCTGCGTTGGAGAGCTGTATTAGATACAGCATTAGAGCTTGGTTTGGCAACCTCTCTGTGAAACTAAAGAACAGAGTGCTGCGTTTAATTCATACAGCATGGAAAATTATTGGAGTTAGAGAGTATTTACCCATGCAGATCTTACACGACCAGGCAGCCTGTAGACAAGCTCAAAAAATAATCAGTGACATGAGCCATGTACTAAACAATGAATAAGTGTGGCTGCCCTCAGGGAGGAGATACAGAGTCCCCAAGTGCAGGTTCAATAGATACAAGAACCCATTTATCCCAATGTCAGTAAAACTTTTAAATTCAGATAAATAGGTCAGGGACACTTATAACTCCTGTTCTTAATGACTGCTGTTATATATTTATGTATGTATGTACTTGTATTATTTATTGGGTTTTATTTCATTTATTATGTAGTACATCCATTGTGTATGTGTGGATTGTGTGGTTGCAGCACGGGTGTCAAGCCCAAGACAAATTTCCCCTTGAGGGACAATAAAGTTTATCTTATCTTATCTTATCTTATCTGGGTAGGTGGGGCTAGTCAGACTTGGGTGTCAGTCCACCTAGGAGAAGGACCACTCTGATTTCAAATCCGGGCAGGTGGTGCCCGTTAGCCTTGGCCGGCAAACTACCTAGGAGAAGGTAAACTCTGATTCCAAACCTCCGCTGCCTTGCGGCTATACCTGATTACAGGAAAGGCTTCGGGAGTAAACCTCGAGGATAAATCCAGAGAGGAGCCCTAAGGTGGTTGGCAGATGCTCAGCACTACTTCCGGCAACTCATGCAGTGGAACTGGTCCCAAACTGTATTGGATCATCCTTTCCTTTGCACTCAGCCAGTGACACCGAGAGGGGGACACTGACGTATGGGCAGCCCAGTCTCTCCATACTACCCCGCTCAGGCTTTTTAGCGCAAACTGGAGAGGCCACTCCAGCGGCGTCGCAAGATTCCGGCACAACACGGGACAAGGCAAAGAAAGATCCAAGATGGCGCCCACAGCGGTCGACATGGTGCTTCGCTGCGCTCTTTGTTTGTTTTTGTTTGTCAATTGTGTGTCTGCTTGCACTTATACCCGTGAAGAACTTCTAAATCTCAGGACTTTCACCCCCACGGACCTCCTCCCAGTTTTTCTAGCCCCTGCCGCCGATCTGGTTTATTGTTTGGCTCGGAAAGTGAGACGGCGGAAGAGAGGAAGACGAGCGGGCGCTCTCGTACGACTTCGCAGGAGAGGCTCGCGAACGGCGCTGCCTGGCATATTTCTGTCCAATACCAACTCTCTCTCTAACAAGGTAGATGAACTGAGACTGCTGATGCGTTTTAAGGACCTCGCCTCCTCAGCTGTCCTCTGCTTTACTGAGACCTGGCTCCGGGAAAATATACCAGACAGCGCGCTGCGCCTCGACGGCTTTCAGCTCTTCCGTGCTGATCGTGACACAGAGCTTTCCGGCAAGACCACAGGAGGCGGTGTCTGCTTCTACATCAACTGCAGCTGGTGCTCTGATGTAACGGTAATTTCCAAACACTGTTCTCCTGCCTTGGAATTTCTTGTTATCAATTGCAAGCCCTTCTATTCCCTGCGGGAGTTTGCTTCTTTCATAATGATCGCTGTGTACGCCCCTCCCGACGCGGACACGCGCGAAGCTCAGTGCGTGCTCGCGGATCACATTCAACACACAGAGCGGAGTTTTCCAGACTCGCTGATTATTGTGGCTGGCGACTTTAATCAGTGCAATCTGAGCCACGATTTCCCCCGCTACAAACAGTTTATTAAATGCCCCACCAGAGGATTAAACACACTGGATCACTGTTACACCACAGTGAAAGACGCATATCGCGCTGTCCCTCGAGCTGCGCTGGGATTATCTGATCACGTGATGGTTCACCTCATTCCCACATACAGACAGAGATTGAAGCTCACTAAACCTGTTGTGAGCACTACGAAGATACGGACCAGTGATGCTGAGGAGAAGCTGGAAACGTGCATGGAAATATCTGACTGGGGCATGCTTAAAGGAGCCACGCATGATCTGGATGAGTACACGGACACTGTGAACTCATATATCCACTTTTGTGAAGAGAACATTCTTCCATCACGCACCAGGGTGAGTTACTCTAATGACAAACCCTGGTTCACAGCTAAGCTCAGACAGATCAGGAAGGAGAAGGAAGCAGCGCTGAAAAGTGGAGACAGGGACTGCTACAGGGAGGTTAAATACCGGTTTAACAGAGAGCTGAAGAGGGCTAAATCTCTATACTCAGAGAGACTCCAGCAGCAGTTCACTGCTAATGATTCGGCTTCTGTGTGGAGAGGACTGAGGCAAATCACCAACTATCGACCTAAGGCTCCTAAAGGTCAGGATGACAAAGCCCTTTGTCAAAGACTGTCCCAACACTATGCCCGTTTTGACACCTCGTCATCTGTGTCCAACTCCCCCCCTCCCTCCAGCTCCACAGCCTCCACATTCCCTACTTCATTTAAGGCACCTCCCCCCTCCTCCCCCCCTCCCCTTATCATCAGTGAGCAGGATGTGCTCAAACAGTTCTCCAGACTGAACCCGCGCAAGGCCCCCGGCCCAGACGGCGTGTCTCCCTCCACCCTGAGACTCTGTGCGAAACAGCTGGCTCCTGTATTCACAGACATTTTTAACACCTCCCTTAAGTTATGCCACGTGCCGTCCTGCCTCAAATCCTCCACCATCATCCCTGTCCCCAAGAAGCCACGGATCACTGGACTTAATGACTACAGACCTGTAGCGCTCACCTCTGCAGTCATGAAGTCCTTTGAGCGCCTGGTCCTGTCCCACCTCAAGTCCATCACCACCCCTCTCCTGGACCCGCTGCAGTTTGCCTACCGAGCCAACAGGTCTGTAGACGACGCAGTCAACCTGGCCCTCCACTCCATCCTGCAGCACCTGGACTCCCCGGGAACCTACGCCAGGATCCTGTTTGTGGACTTCAGCTCCGCATTCAACACCATCCGCCCCGCTCTGCTCCGGGACAAGCTGTCCCTGCTCAACGTGCCTGACTCCCTCTGCAGGTGGATCATCGACTTCCTGACGGACCGGAGGCAGCATGTGCGGCTGGGAAAGACTGTCTCAGACTATACTAGCATCAGCACCGGATCACCCCAGGGCTGTGTACTTTCCCCCCTACTCTTCTCCCTTTACACCAACTCCTGCACCTCCAGCCACCAGTCTGTCAAGTTGATCAAGTTTGCGGACGACACCACCCTCATCGGGCTCATCTCCAACGGTGACGAGTCCGCCTACAGGAGAGAGGTGGCCCAGCTGGCGTCCTGGTGCAGCAATAACAACCTGCAGCTGAACGCTCTGAAGACAGTGGAGATGATTGTAGACTTCAGGAAAGTCACTACTCCTCTGCCCCCCCTCACCCTCTCAGGCTCTCCCATCACCACTGCTGATTCCTTCCGCTTCCTAGGCACTACCATCACCAGGGACCTCAAATGGGAGCTGACCATCAGCTCACTCATCAAAAAAGCCCAGCAGAGGATGTTCTTCCTGCGGCAGCTGAGGAAGCTCAAGCTACCCACCAAGATGTTAGTGCAGTTCTACACAGCCATCATCGAGTCCATCCTCACCACCTCCATAACCGTATGGTACGCAGGAGCCACTGCCAGGGACAGACTAAGGCTGCAGCGCGTCGTGCGCACTGCTGAGAAGGTGATCGGCTGCAAGCTCCCATCTCTCCAGGATCTGTACATCTCCAGGACCCGGAGGCGTGCTGGCCGGATCATAGCCGATCCCTCACACCCTGGTCACGTACTGTTTGCCCCCCTCCCCTCTGGTAGAAGACTTCGGTCCATCCAGACTAAAACCTCCCGTCACATGAACAGCTTCTTCCCCTCTGCCATTAGACTGCTGAACACTAAGTGACTTATTGACTCTCGTGCACCATGTACAGCAGCTCAACCAGACTCATGTCAATCATCACTGTTTTCTTTCTGCATTACCGACTGCACTATATAGTTCTCCACAGTATCTGCTGCTGGCTAATATATATTTTAACTGTTGACCAGTATCACTTAATCTTATCCTACACTTTATTACATGTATAGTTTATTTCTCTTATCTTATCATGTTTAATGTTGCAGCATTGTACCGAGACAAATTCCTAGTTTGTGTACTACATGAACAATGGCAATAAACCTGATTCTGATTCTGATTCTGATTCTGAAGGCAGTTACCGGTTATAAGCTCCAACTGATTGGCGTAGGGAGGAGCGCCAGGGGTCTCGTCTGATGGTGGGAGAAGCCTTCACAGCTTCATTGGGCAGCTACCGCCACCTCAAGCTGGGCAGCCCCCAGCCAGTAAGGTGCCGCCCCGCCATGGCTTGCCTGCTCTACTGGGTGGGTAGAGCTTCGGGGTCTCTCCCGACAAGCAAGTGTTAATCTGCACCAGGCAGTCAAAAGGAGAATCATACAAAGACTCCAGCTCTTTGATTTGCAAGCTGGAAAGTTCGCACCCTAAACCTACCTCGGGATCACTGCACATCGGATTAAATCCATATCATAAAGGTAATATAAACATGGACAGCTTTATGCAGAGTTGACAACTCTCACTCCAAAATGAGGACATTACTGGCAATATCATGTTGATTTTTTTCAGATTTTTCCCACAATAAGAGCTCTCAAGGCAGGACAAAACAGACTGAACATGTTATAAAAGCTCTGTCTGAAACGGTACATTTTAAGCCTGACATTAATAAGCCCGTAATATGATCCATTATATAAATTATTCAATTAAATTCAATCCAACTTTATTTAAATAGTGCCATTTCACAACAACAGTCATCTCATAGCACTTTCAACTGTAGGGGAAACCCAACAATTGCAACAAGACCCCAGCAATCAGGCGATCCCCTGTGAACCAGTACTTGGAGACGGTGAAGAGGAAAAACTCTCTTTTAGCAGGAAGAAACCTCCAGCAGAACCAGGCTCAGGGATAGACAGTTATCTGCTGCGACTGGCTGGGAGGTGAGGGTATAGAGAAGAACAAGAAAAGAACAGACATGTAGAGAGCAAACATCACAATGGGGACTCAATCTATGGGAGAGAACAAACAGATGTTAATGACCAGCAAGAATATTTCGTTGAGAGTGAAGAAAGGAGTGAAGCCTAGTGCATTGCTGGAGGTCCCCCGGCTGTCTAAACCTATTAGCAGCATAACTAAGGGGGGGGTTCTAGGGCACCTGATCCCCACCCAAAGTATAGACTACATCAAAAAGGAAGGTTTTAACTGTATTCTTAAAAACAGAGATCAAGTCTGACTCCCGAATCCAGATTAGCAGCTTGTTACAAAGGAGAGGAGCTTGATAATTGAAGGCTCTGCCTCCCATTGTACTTTTGGAGATTCTAGGTATTACAAGTAATCCTGCATTTTGGAAGTGTAGTGCTCTGTTGGGAGGATAAGGTACTATTACATCTTTTAAATTAAAAGGGGCCTGATCATTTAGAGCTTCATAAGTAAGAAGAAGGATTTTAATCTTAATTCTAAATTCTATGGGAAGCCAATGAAGGGAGGCCAGAACCGGAGAGATGTGATGTCTCTTTCTAGTATCTGTTAAAACTCTTGCTGCAGCATTTTTGATCAGCTGGAGACTTTTTAAAGATGTTTTAGGACAGCCTGATAATAAAGAGTTACAGTAATCTAAACTAGAGCTAACAAAAGCATGGATTAGTTTCTCAGCATCACCCTGAGACAAGATGCTCCTAATCTTGGCAATATTACGCAAAAGATAGAAGGCAGTCTTTGAAACAAGTTAAATATGTGAATTAAAAAACAGATCTTGATCAAAAATAACTCCAAAGTTCCTCACAAAACTATTAAGAGAAAGAGTAACCACATCCAAACTAAGAGTGTGATTTAGATAGGTATTTCTAAGGTTTTTTTGGACCAACTAGAATGACTTCAGTCTTATCTGAATTTAATAGCAAGAAATTACAAGTCATCTAAGCTTTGATTTCCTTAAGAGAAACCTCTATTTTGGCTAATCGATTACTGTCATCTGGCTTCACTGACAAGTATAATTGTGTGTCATATGCATAACAATGAAAATGTATGTAGTGCTTTCTAATAATATTGCCTACCAGAAGATTATATAAACTCAAAAGAATAGGGCCTAGCACAGATCCCTTTGGAACTCAGTGACTGAGCTTTCAGTCAAAAGAAAACTCAGTGACATGAACAAACTGGAACCTATCAGATTAATAAGATTTCAACCACTGCAACAAAGTTCCATTAAGGCCAACAATTATCTTGCTATATGTGCAAGATGATTTAAGTATGCATTTAAAAGTAATGTGAAAGCTACTTTTCCAAGTAACTAGTTACTTTAATCATGCAGTAATTGGTAAAGTAATTCAACTACTTGTAGCAGATTTATGGGTTTTATATGTGTTTTATTGTTGGTATAAGTATTAATGTAAATATGAATGTGAGTAGGGATGAAAATTTCCTTTCCTTACACAAACATATCCTTGTAGGGCACCAGTCCAAACAATGGGCAATTAACAATTCTTCATTTGTACCAATTATGAATTAGTCTAAAAAAAACAAAAAAACAAAAACCTTGTGAGTTCTTGTCTGCTGATGATCAAGAAGATGGACATGAAATCAAACAATAACTCCCATATGTCTTTCTATAGTTTAATAAGAAATGTCAGAATAGGTTAACACATTTGGATAACTTTAAAACAGAGAATTCAACATGTATTTTGGGCATTATAGACTTATTACTGACTTACTTATGAATCAAGCATTTGTGGAACAAAATAAAGGACAGTTTAACTTGTTAGTATACTGGAAATTGGGAAACCATAAAATAGCATTGGTTCAGAAAAGTGGATGCAATTTTATGAAGAAAATGATGAGTAAGTGATCTAGAAAAAAGGAAAATTTGTGTTACTCTGAAAAAGAACATAAATTAATGAAAGGACAAAATGCATTTTGAAATTCTGATGGGGGTTTGCATGAAATTAAGTTTAAAGAATGTATACCAGGACTTCCGGTCGGGACACCATGGTGGTAGCCGCTTAACGCTGAAGCTCCCAGATCCCATCCGTGAAAATACCATGAAAATCAGATTTAACAGATTTATGGAAGAGTGAAGATCAAAAGACAAAGTTATTATGCCTAAAGGAAAACAGATCAACATTTACCAGGCCAAGACACGCATCAGCCGGAGAAACTGATCTCGAAGACAATAACCTCTCAGAAATGGAGGAGCAAAATGAGGCTAGCAACACGGCTAGCTTAAAAACGATACTTCAAGAATTAAGAGAATTTTGCCGAGAGTGTGGGGCTGAATTTCGTCAGCTTTAAGACGAAATAAAAAGGACAAACAACAGAGTGGACCAGGCGGAGGCCCGAATCATGGAAGAAGAGGAAAGAATAAAAGGGCTGGAAGAAACCATGCTGGAATTACTCAAATAACAGACAAGACTGGAGGCTAAGCTAACCGACCTGGAAGGAAGACTAAGAAGGGACAACATAAGAATTCATGGTCTGAAAGAAGGAGTCAAGGATGGTTTCACCACAATGGCTGTATGCGTGGAAACCATACTGAGAGAAAAGTTGGAAATTCCCCAATCCACCTACTTGAAGATAGAAAGGGTGCACCGTTCAATAGCCCCAAGGCCATCGGCGGAAGACCCCCCCCCACACACACACAATCAGTGGTGGTGAAGTTTTCCAACTTCAGAACAAAAGAAGAGGTTTTCAGACTGGCTTGGCAGAAAAAAAGGATTTATGCACCAAGAAAGAAAAGTTTTTGTGGAGCATGACTATGCCCCGGAGGTCCTTAAAAAGCGTTGGGAATACAATGACGCTAAAAAGGTACTAAGAGAGAAGAAACTGCACTTTCAAACTCCATTCCTGGCGAAGCTGAGGGTTTTTTACGGGGAAGAGACGTGTCTCTACAACTCGGCAGAAGAAGCAACCAGGGATATGGCGAGAAGAGGGCTCCCGGTACCGGTGTATAAACCCGCAGCAGACCCGATCGAAAGACTCAAGGCTCAAATGTGGTGCACACAGAGACCCTCAAAATCCACGGGCCAGCAGCGGGAAACCCAGCGCCAGGGCTATAAGGAAAAATTGGACGCTTTCAGGAGGGAATAACGATATTTTTAGTCAATATGCACATCCAACCCTCCTCCTACAAGGTAACAAACATTAAAGGAGATGCAGAATCAGCAAATATGAAGTGGTAAAACATTTCATGGATGGTAAAACATTTCATGGAACGGTCATAATATTAGAAACAAATAAGTCTTAAAAAAAAAAAACTTGTTAAAATAGAAATGTGACAATGAACCACATGAACTCTCCACACTAACAAATACTGTATTACCGTGATTGTTTGCTGTGATGGTGGTGGGAGGTAGTGCATAATTTCATAGGGTATAGGCATTAAAAAAAAAAAAAAAATATATACAAGTTCTGATTGGGATCCGAAAATCACGTTAAAAACATGGGACAACTTACAGGGGTAAGAGAGGGCCCTCAACACGTAACAAAGTTTGAGGAATTTCCCTCAGAGCCAACACACCATCAAGGCTCCTCCAAGGTCGCTAAAAAGACCTCAGTTCAGGAAGATCTTTTGACAGTTTTATGTTTTAAAGTTTTATATACTATGTTCTTAATGTTTTTTATGTTCTTAATGTTCTTTCAGTTTTTGAGTAGCATAAGAGAGAGCTACTATACTATTATACTAAACAAGACAATACAATGGAGAAACAGGGTTCAACCAAAATAATCTCATATAATGTAAAAAGGATACTGAATCCAGTTAAAAGAGCCAAGATTCTAGGCAAAATGAAAAAAGACAAAGCAGGAATAATATTTTTACAAGAGACCTACCTAACAGACTTGGAACACACTAATAGACAAGGGTTTAAACTGATCTCTTCATCTTCATATACAGTAAGTCAGGGAGGAGGAGGGGGGTAGCGACATTGATCTGAACCAAAATTATATTTGAAAAATTTCAGAACACAAATATAAAGAAGGGAGATTTAGCATGGTACTTGGTTGGCTAGAGAGAGAAGATATCACTCTGCTGAATGTATATGCACCTCCAGGGGCTAACTGGAAATTTTATAAAAATGTATTTGACCTAACGATAACTAAAGCCCAAGGTTTAGTGATATGTGGTGGAAACTTCAATCTAAGACTGAATCCATACTGGGATGCATCAGGTAATTCTCCACATCAAAATAACACTCAAAGTAGAAAAACTAGGATGCTACTAAATGAAATGGGAATCTGTGACGTGTGGAGGGAATTCAACCCCAGTGTAAAAGATTATACGTTTTACTCAGCACCACATTCATCATATTCAAGGATTGACTTTTTTTTATGTTTAATGGAGACACTGGAAGAGTAAAAACATATAAAATAGGACTGATGGATCTCTCTGACCACAGTCCAATCTATATGGACTTAAATATCCAAAAAATACACAAATGATACATTTTCTTGGAGGTTAAATTCAAATGTGCTGAAAGGACCACTGAAAGATGAATTGGAATCAGATATTCTCAGATATTTGGAAGAAAATGATAACGGAGAAGTATCCCCTTTAATACTGTGGGACGCATGGAAAGCTGTAATAAGGGGAAAGATTATCGCAAAACTGGCACTCCAAAAGAAACTGAAACAAGAAAAACTAATCACATTAGAGTCAGAACTTAAGAAACTAGAAAAAGAGCACAAAGACAACACTCATTCTAATGATTCGCTCAAAATTAAGGAAATAAAAAAACAAATAAACAAGCTCTAGACATCAGAAATCGAGAAGAAACTTCCATTTCTGAAACAAAAATATTATGAAACAGGTAGCAAATCGGCAAAATTACTAGCCTATAAATTGAGGAAACAACAAACGGAGAGAGCAGTCTACAAAATCAGAGACCCAGTATCAAAGGAAATAAAATTTAGAATTCAGGAAATTCATAAAAGCTTCGAGAATTACTACAAGAACTTGTACTCCCTCAAAAAACACAAAAAAGACACATCCGAAGCCTTCCTAAATACACTAAATCTTCTCCAACTTACTGAGTCACAAAATAAAAAACTATTGGCAGAAATACAACCTAAAGAATTAGAAAAGGCAATTATGAAACTTAAAGCTAACAAATCCCCAGGAGGAGATGGTTATACAGCAGAGTGGTACAAAACTTTTAAACAGCAACTATCTCCTCTCCTCCTGAAAACATTTGACTATGTCCTCCATACAGGGGAAATCCCCTCCTCCTGGAGAGAAGGGGTCATTGCAGTCATACCTAAACCTGAAAAGGATAAACTAGACTGCTCCAACTACAGACCAATCAGTGTGTTAAATCAGGACTATAAACTTTTTACCGCTATCCTTGCCAAAAGGTTAGAAAATATACTGACAGGCTTAATTCATTTAGACCAAACAGGTTTTATTGTATTCATACATGTGTAATGACAATAAAGTTGAATCTCATCTCATCTCATCTCATCTCATAACACAAAGACAGACACAAGATAACATTAGACGCACTTTACACATAATTCATCACATAAAAAAAAATATAATTTAAATGCAGCCATACTGGGATTAGATGCTGAAAAGGCATTTGATTCAGCTGACTGGTCTTTCCTATATAGAATCTTGTCCAGTTTCAATTTTCATAACAACTTCATTAGAACTATCCGGGCATTATATAAAAAACCAACAGCTAAAATAAGGATTAACGGTAAATTATCATCATCTTTTGAACTGGAGAGAGGATGTCGTCAGGGCTGCCCCTTGTCTCCACTGCTCTTTGCAATCTTCATAGAACCTCTGAGCCAATGGATAAGACAGAACCAAAAAATTCAAGATATTACACTTGGTCAGAAGGAACATAAAATAGCACTCTTTGCTGATGACATTTTAATATACCTGGGGCAGCCAGACACCTCTTTTCCAGAACTAATCTCAGTTTTTTCAGAGTATGGAGAGTTATTGAGGTACGAATTGAACATGCATAAAATCCAAATTTTAACATTCAACTATAACCCAAATCAATATTTACTAAGCAAATTCAAAACTAACTGGGAGATGGAATCTATGAAATATCTGGGGGTCAATATCCCAAAACAACTCAACAAAATTATAACACTAAACTATGATCCACTGATGGCAAAAATAAAATCTGATCTAGCAAGATGGAATACGATACCATTCTTGGGTACTGCACAAAGAATTGAAGCAGTCATATTGAATATACTTCACGTCTTCTATACCTTTTCCAAACAATACCGGTAGAACCTCCCAAAATACCAGTAGAACCTCCCAAAAAAACATGGCAAGAACTGGACAGAAGGATCTCAAGACTCATATGGCAGGGCAAGAGACCAAGAATCAGGTATAGAACCCAACAGCTAAACAAAGACAAAGGTGTGCTCACGCTGCCAAATATCAGGGACTATTTTAAAGCCGCACAAATTAGAACTTTAGTAGAGATATGTAACCCATTCTACACTGCACAATGGAAGGGGATAGAATGCCAAATAACAAGTGACATTCCCCTACAGGCGATAATAGGGAATAATGCCTTACCTAAACATTTGAATAACACTAACCTATGGATAGAGACCCCGCTAAAAATTTGGTTTAAGCTAGTCAGAGAGAATCAAACTAAAGAACCCTATCGATTATTGCAATGGATTTCCTATGATCAGGATTTTACTCCTAATAAAACAGACACTAGATTTAAAAAGTGGAAAGAGAACGGACTGATAAAATATTACGACTTTTTTAAAGGGCAAACTTTAAAAAGTTTTGAAGATTTGAAAAAACAAGGTCTAATAAATCAAGACCTTTACAGGTTCTTTCAGCTTAGACGCTACATAAACAAAATACTTAAAAAGAAGGATTTGGAAAGAGCCCAGTCAGGTGTTCTGAAGGTCTTCTTAATAGCATATAAAGGGATCCCAGGGATCAGATACATCTCTAAAATATACCATGGTCTTCAAGATTTAAAAGGAGACAACACATCATATATAAAAGAGAAATGGGAAAAAGAGGGGAATTTCACTTTACAACTGGAAATATGGGAAAAGTTAAACAAACAACATTGGAAAAGTACCTCATCCCTGCTGTGGAGAGAATTTGGATGGAAAAATTTGGTAAGATTTTTCAGAACACCTGCACAAAACAAATTTACTCGTAAAGGGTTGAATTGCTGGTGCTTGTGTGGTGAAAAGACTGCAAATCATTTTCATGTGTTTTGGACATGCCCAGTTATCCACCAATATTGGACTAATGTACAGACAATATTGGAGAAAATATTCAAAGTAACAGTTCCCTTTTCTTTTGTAACTTTGTATTTGGGTTTACTACCGGAATCACTGGAAAGATGAGGAGAAAAATACTTATTCAATGGTTTAATATTGGCAAGTAAAAAAGCACTAACAAAAAAATGGATGTTGAGAGACTGTCCTGCACCTGAAGATTGGATTAACGTGATTCAGGACATTTATTTGATGGAAAAGTTGACATTTGCACTGAGACAGGACATGGATGGGTTCTTGAACTTTTGGCAACCCTGGAACGCATATGTGTCTTCCATCAGACCTAATCTTTGGCAAACACCATTTCAATAATGGCTCCTCTCTTTGTTCCAATGCTACTCAGATGTTCCTTTATTTTTCTTCTCTTTTTTTTTAATTTTTCTTTTCTTTCACTTAAAAAAAGGGGTGTTGTAATATTTTTTTTTTCAATCTTGTCAAAAAACAAAAAAAAGGGAATATGTGATGAAAATGTAAACAATGCAATGCTGTAATGACATGTATACCCTTTACAAAAACTTAAATTAAAAAAAGAATGTATACCAGGAATATTCTAAAAAATTAAGTTTAAATTAAACAACAGAATGTCAGCCAAGCAGAATCATTGTGTCCCTGTAGGTAGCAGGCAGTCCACAGGGTTCTGTTTCAACTGGACCAGCATGGGTTCTGTTGGAAGACTGGCAGACAGGCTCCTTACCACGGCTATGGCCTGCTCCCGAGATCAAAAAGGCTGGTTCTTCAGCAGGCTGGCTGCGGTCTTCTCTTATGCAATGAAGAAGGAATTGGTTTATTGTACAAAGACCCATCAGAAATTCAAACTGAGGCAAAAACACATCACAAATCCATTTCTTCTGATGTTGGTGGTTGAAATGAATTTGTTTAAGCTTAGAAAAAAATCAAACAAAATCTTCTTGCACTGTTTAAAGGAAAGGATCAAAATAAGGAAAAAGAAAAATAATTTTCAGAACATGAAAGGCTCTGGGCCTTATTTGGAAGATAGAAAAAAAGTGGGAGAGCAGAGATGTCTGCTCTTTACAGCTTGACCACCGCCCCAAAACTGAACAAAGGAAAAAAAAAAGCAAGTTTTTCTCTGGTGTGGCGGGACGGTACTAATTTTCATGAAACCTGAGCTGGCTCAATTACATTGCTTCTTTTTCCAGCAGTAGTCATTAAACATTTTTCTTCAGCAAAGAATGATTTTATAGATTGGAACTCAAGGTCAACGCTACATATCCCCCCGCTGTATCAATGGTGAGCTTCGGTCAGCTTTGGTACACATTCTTGGTGGCTGGTTCCAATTGGCGACTCTTGACTCAACTGCAGAGCTAACGGTTCTGATGTCCATAAGCACTAGCTTGTAAACAGAATCTATTCCTGAGTATAGATCTTTGGGTTTGGTTTACAAAAAACAAACTTCTAAAAATCTTCAACAAAAAAATAATTTGAATATGGACAGATATAAAAATTGTAAAATTGTCTAAAATATACAAAAATATACTGTATATACATGCAAAGACTTAACAATTCTGGGTACCCAAGTACAAAAAAGAAAATTCTTGGTACCAAAGTACAAAAATAAAAAGCATGTAATTGTTACATACTTTTTTTTAATTTGATTTTGTATACTTTATTGATCCCCAGAGGGGAAATTGAGGGCATCCACCTGGATGGATGAAGTAGCCATGGTACGGCGCTATCCCTTTACCATTCACACACACATTCACACCTAGGGCCACTTTAGAGTCTCCAATTAACCTAACTTGCATGTTTTTGGTCTGTGGGAGGAAACCAGAGAACTCCCGGAGTAAACCCACGCAGACACCGGGAGAACATGCAAACTCCACACAGATCACTGTTGGTCAGGGGCTGGGATCGAACCAGGGATCCCATGGCCAAGGGTGAGTTGCTGTGCTGCCACAGTGCTAACCACTGCACCACCGCACCGCCACTTGAGGTAAATGTTTCAGCTAAGTGATATTGAGGTAACTCAAGGCGGTTCAAATTGGACTGGTTTAGCTGAACTAAACCATGGTTCCACCAATGTCTGAGTCATAGGGTGTTTGGGACCTTTGGTCTGGAAAACTGGGTGAACATGGAATGTTATCATTGTTCTTTGAATGGCAACGAAGAGTAAATTTGTGACCACTGAAAAAGGGGCAAGATGAGGTGAAATCAGGCTCATCGCTAAAGTGCTTACTGAAAAGCTAATGTTTCTAGCTACCTCACACCAGCTGTGAGTGAGCATAGTCAACCTTTAACACGAAGAGCAAAAAGTTCAAGACCTTGTTGAGTTTGACTAAAGCTTCGGAGCAAACATTCAAAACCATCACAGTATCTTGCAAAGTTTGGGTAACAGTTTGTCATGCAATTGCCTGGTGTTTCAGTGTAGCAGTGTTGACCGAGTTAAGAGTGGACGTGCTAAGGCTAACACACGGCCCTAACGATGAGGCTGTTACTGAGAATCCACCTCTGCCCAATTCCGGTAGAGGGCTAAACTGAAAAACAGGAGGGCCATCATCCTGGCAAACAAACAGAAGTGAGTGATTTTAATCTCGACCTTCTTGTTGGTTTTTCTTTAGACACCTGAGTGGCAGATGAAAATTATTCTCAGAGATGGAACAATTTCTTTTAGAGATTGAACTCTAAACCTTAGATAGTTTATCACCTTTAAGGGGAATTTTGATGTTGTTAGCTCAAGCTGATGGTATTGGATGTTTTGTGTGTACTATTTGATAATAGTAAGTTGATTGAAATTGATTAGAATTTTACAGCGGCCTTTAAGATTAGTTTAAGGGATAATTTGGTTTTAATTTACCCTTTTTTTCTTTTGGAAGTTTTAATGCAGTTAACGGATTGGTTTGGAGAAATGTGACAGAGTGTACCTGAAGCTAATAGTTAGCTAATGGTTATTTCTCGGATGTAGGCCTGATTTTAGTTTTATTTATGGACTTACTGCAACAGTGTTGTACCCAACAAGTCCCATGGGGTTTTGGTAAAGTTTACTCTGATTGTGATGGGCCCATTTGAAAATGGGGTCCTGGATTTGGTACTTAAGTGGCTAAAGTTAGTTGTTGACAACATGTGGATTCATCCACCCAGGCAGGAGTTATTTTTACCTGCCTGTAGATCGATTTGTTGTGTTTGCGGTACAAATGGGTAGTGGAAGACCTTGTCCCCCCTTGAGGTTTGCCATGGGAGGTTTTTTGGTCGCTGTACGCTTTGTGTCGTTTGGCGGATTGGTCCAAGTGTTTTTGAAATGTAGCCTTGGGAGCATTGTACGTCGTTTTGGGGCCTCTGTGTTCTGCAGCTGGAAGGTCAGGGCATTAGCAGTCATCACCCCCCTCTGGTTTTGAGGAACTATGAGCAGTGGTGATGATTGTTCGTCGAAAGCAGGAATAGGAATGCCATAGCATAGCTGCAAAGAGGGTTGCGTCTCAGGAAGTGTTTTCAATTTCGGTGTGTTAAAGGAATTTGATGCGGGGAGTGCGTGTACAGTTGGGCCTGAGTCACGGGCTTGAGTAGAGGTGCGCCTAGTGTTCGCAAAAGTTGGGTCCACTGATGCAGAACTATGAGGTTGCAGAGGGTCTGGGAAGCCGGTTGATTTGGCTCCTGTGACCACGCAGGCCGCAGGGGTAGATGGGTGGGATTCAGAAGGTAACACCAACATTGAGTCATAGGTACAAAGTGGCCATGTGGAGCTTTCTGCTCGGCCAGTGAGTTCCTAACGTCACTCGATTCCTCGTCTTGACCTTGTGTTTGAAGGTGACCTTTGATTTCCTGAGGACAGTGTTCATCTTGGTTTTTGTGTTTGCTTTCGATCAGATTCAGTTGCTCCAACAGTGCTAGTTGTGTGAGACTCGGTGTGTCCAAAGTGTCAAGAACAAAGCACTGTGATTCAGTTGTCCTTGGTAGGTCGAATGGGTGAAGGTGTTGAGTTTGAGCCCATAGTTTGAGATTCTTGAAGTCAATCAGTGGCTCAAAACGATTCAGCAGGTCTTTGCTGACAAGCAATGGAATGGAGTCAAGTTTGGACACATAGACCGGATCAGTCAAGGTCATGGGACCAATGGTGACTTTGATTAGTGACACGCCCTATAGAGTCGTGTTAGTGAGCAAGTATGGTTGAACGGCTAACGAACAAGGTTCCAATTTTAAATCTTTGTGAGCGCGGTTAGCAGCTACACGTAGTTGGTCAAAAAGATTGTGTGACATAAGAATGATGTCAGTGGCAGTGTCTAAAACAGCGTCCTGACACATCACATCTTCAAAGGGCAGTGGAAGATAGAATTTTCGCGCCACCCCCCTCTCATATAAATTGCACAGAAATTGTGGAACCAGTGGTTTGACATGGAATCCATCCGGTTCCTGCGCCACACGAGTTGGCTGCCTTTTGCAACAGCGGCTCAATTCTGAGTCTTTTTATCTTCCTTCTTCTTTCTGATCTGGTGATAACTTTCTGATCCGGCACACCTTTCACTCTATATATATCACTGACACACAGATCGCCCCAAAGGTCTCCCGAGTCGGCGGACGGAGCCTCTATTTACAGCAGGAGATGATACAGCAGGGAAGAGCTAGCTAGCACTCAACCGCCACCCGGTGCTAACGGAGAAACTCGACATACCGGGAGAAACTGAAGCGAAAACGACGCAGGTGCCTGGCTGGAGTTTAGGCGGCATGCAAGAAATATAAGACAGAATAATAAAGAGCGATGGCAAGAACCAAGCAGACCGCCAGTAAATCTACTGGAGGAAAAGCCCCCAGGAAGCAGCTGGCCACCAAGGCTGCTCGAAAAAGCGCTCCGGCCACCGGCGGAGTGAAGAAGCCTCACCGTTACAGGCTCGGTACCATGGCTCTGAGAGAGATCCGTCGCTACCAGAAATCCACGGAGCTGCTCATCCGTAAGCTGCCCTTCCAGCGCCTGGTGAGGGAGATCGCTCAGGACTTCAAGACCGACCTGCGCTTCCAGAGCTCCGCCGTCATAGCTCTGCAGGAGGCCAGCGAGGCCTACCTGATGGGTCTCTTTGAGGACACCAACCTGTGCACCATCCACGCCAAGAGGGTCACCATCATGCCCAAAGACATCCAGCTGGCCCGCCGCATCCGCGGAGAGAGAGCTTAGACTTTCTGCTGCACATCCATCAACCACAATGCTCTGCACTGTGTGTCTATATATATATATATATATATATATATATATATATATATATATATTAATATGTACATATGTATACTAGCTGCTCTTGTTTTTTCTTGCCTTCTGATTGTTGCTCTGAGTGTTGCTATCCCTGTGCTGTTGCAATCCTGGAATTTCCCCATTGTGGGACTAATAAAGGCTTATCTTATCTTATCTTATTAGTGAGATGTTGTTTTTAGAGGAGTGGTCTTCGGCTTGTGGTTGGGTTGCCAGAACAGCACTGGACTGCATTGGGTCCTTTGGTTCTTCTCCATTTATAGGAAGGGTTCCCTTTTTGCCTTTTCTTCGTGATTTAGAGTGCTTATTCTGAGTTGGCATAGCTGCGACAGCTAGGATGTCAGGTGTTTCATCTTCTCTGTTGTTTTGAATCTTCGCTAGTAGACGTTTGAGAGCTTCAATATCCTCTCTACTGAGAGTAGGAGTTTCTTTCTTCTTCCAAGGCTTCTGATTGGTCTCTACTTCTGAGCTTCTGTGATGAGGTGGAGGACACCATTTGCTGCGGTTACATGTGTGTTTGTATCAGTATCTGTCATCTTGAGAGTCCATACAGTATTCTCATGATCTGTCTTGTAGATTTGGCCTACGACGGAAGTCAGGCTTTCGCAAAGTTGTTCCAAAGTGAGATCCAGAGGATCTATTTTGGTTTTGACCTTGATGAGGTCATTGGGGAAACATCTAGGATTTTCAGGTGATCGCGGTGTAGGAGATGGAGTAGGGCGAGGGGCTCCTTCCAACTCCTGGGTGTTAGAAGAAGCACTGATAGCTAGCACGATGGCAGGTTCAGTGTGCTTGTTGCGATTTTGTTGCTGTTTTTGGAACCCATAATGTGCAAACTCTCTCAGCTTACTTATAGAGCTTGACCTTGGGTGAGCTGTAACTCCAAGGTGGTGACTCACAGTGGAAAGGAGGTTCTGGATGAAGAGGGTCTTAAAATCGTGGTTTTCTTCCATCCCTGGTATATTTTGAGATCCAAAATATGCAAGAAGAATTTGCTGGTAGTAGGCCTGTGTAGGCTCTGAGCGACCTTGTTTACAGCCAGGGCTGTCGATAGCCCTGATTGCAGTCAGTCGTCGGAGAATTCCTTTTCAATGGCTTCGCAGAGTTGCATGTAGTCCGTCCTGATGTCTGTTGGCTGTCTATAAATTTTGATACCAACCTGTTAGATGTTAGTTTAATCAAATAGATGTGATCGTCGACCGTAGCATCAGGGTGCTTATGTAGGTAATAGTCAATGTCTTGTAAATAGGCTTTGGTATCAGGTGAACCGGTAGGGCCTGGATCAAATTTTGTGAGATTTTGCGCAATCTTGTCAAGGTCACGGTCTGAAGGGGCACACACACGCTGTCAGTGTGATTGTCCGCACTCAAAACAGGAATCAGGAGATGGGGCGCGGTGGAAGTCCCGGTCCAGTGAGATGCGATCTCCTTTCAGCCTGCCTGACCTGTTCGCGGTTCATGGTCTCGGTTGTGGAGCAGCCGTAGTTTCTGGAGGTTGTGGAAGCGAATGTGGTCTTGCATCCTTTTGTTGTCAGTATCCCTCCACTTCTTCTTTTAAATCTTTTAGACGTTGATGTGCTTCCTGTAGAAGCAGTTGACATTCTTCGTAGTCAGACTTCACGTTTTCAAGTTGACCTTCAACTCTTCTGAGTTCCTTCTTCCTGTCCTGAAGGGCATCTTCAAGTTCACTTTTCTTCTTTGCAAAGGAAATCGTTGTCATGAGTCAACAGTCCCCTTTCTGGTTTTGCCTGGTTCCATTCTCGTAACGCATAATCAAGTTGAGCTTGAGTATCGTCGTTTTCATTTTGAGATTGTTCCAGTTTTTTCTTTAATGATTTGTTCTCTTCCTGGAGAGAGAAGGTTGTTGATTGTTGATTCCTTAGCTCATTCTTGGCGCATAATGCTTTAGCTTAAGCTACTTTTAATCTCGCGACTAATGCTATCGCGAACTTTCCCAACGCGCTGGGGAGATTCTTCCCTTTTAGAGTGTTTTCTGCATTGTCCAAAAGTTCTTCAGTGACTTGCTTCAGATCTTCGGGCGGTGTTTTCTTGACCTGTGTTGTGAAGCTAGATAAAATCAGTAGTCCATTCATCCAATGTTACTTGAAGGTCATTCAGTTCGGTAAATCGGTCAGTTGTTCGTCGACCCGCCATGTTTTACCGTTGTTTACCAGTTAGCTTAAAAATCAACTTGTTGATTGTAGCTAAATTTGTTAGTCAAGGGTTAACCTTGATTGTTATTTTACATTAGTGGTAGTTATAACTTCTTTTTAGAACTTGTTCCAACTTACAGGCTTGTAAAAAGGGAGGAAGAATTTTGGAATTGTTTTTGAAATCTGAAGATGTTTTAATTTGTTTATTTGTTGAAACTGTATTTTGATTTGTAGTTTAAAATTTGTGTGGATTGACTTCTTTACTTAAATTTTCAAAGCCCAGTATTGGAAATGTCATCAAAACTAACTCTGGAAGTTTGTTGAATGTCACTTTAAAGTGATTATGTTATTTACAAAAAGGGAAACAACAAAATTTAAATGCTTTAGTGATTAAAGTTTATAAGCTTTTCTCTTGAAGTTAAGGTTGACCTTTGTTTTTATTTGTTAAAGCATATTTTCATTTGAAGCTTTAAATGTTTTAATATTTACAGATTAGGAAACACAAGTGAATTGTTTTGTGTATTTTGGTCACCAAGGATTTCTTAGGATTAAGGCTAATGTCGATTTACTTGATTGTTATCTATAAAGCTTTTATTTACAGAATAATCAATGTTTCCACCTTTTGACATTTCTCTTTTAAATCCTGGTGATAAGTAAGGAGTTGGTTGGTAATGTTTTCCTTTTCCTGTGGAGAAAAAAATGAACCAAGAATAGCATAATGACTTTAGATAACACTTAGGGCTTTAAGTGTTAACTGATTAATGTGGTTTCCTATTTTGAAAAATTTTGGTAACTATTCAGTGAATCACTAAATCCTTTACCAGCATGCACAGGGTTAACATTGCTTTAAGGTCACTTTTGAATAAACATTGTCACTTATTCAAATCCTCAAGTCAAACTGGGCTTCCTGTAGAAGGGATCAAATAATGCAGCTTAAAACACACATCTATAGCTTCAAAAGTTTGCAACTGTTGCTTAAAATATATATGTGCTTTTAACTTTAGAGATTAAAATGTGTGGTTAACATAAGTGATTAAATACAAAGTGTATGCTTTTATGCCCTTCTACTGTGTGTATATGCAGTAGAAGCTCTTCCACCCATGACAACAACCTGAAAAAACAAGTTTCTCTTTTCCATCTGTTCTTGGCATAGAAACTTTAAATTGGTTTTAAATTTAAGTTACTAGTACATACCCTTGCATACCCGTCTATGCCCGTAGAAACCAAGAATAAGCAAGAATTTCTGCATGCCCATTGCTGAAGGGTCTCCTCCTGTTTGAGATGTCTGTGTTGTTCACAGTCATGAGAGATTTCTTGAATTTATATAGAGTGCCTTCTGCCTTACTGAGCGAGATTTCCAGATTTACTGTTTCAAATGGGTGTGGTTTAAAGTAGTGTGTCCTATTTGATCTCAGCTTCTCTGTGCCTTGCCTGGCGGGCAGCGTTGGTGGCAAGCCAACTATTCCGCATCTCCTGAGTCTCAGCTTGTCTGTGCCTTGCCTGGCGTGAAGCATTGCCCGCTCATAGGCACAGACACTGTGACACACACACAGATTTTCTGGAATCAGTCTATCCATTGTCTATGTGACATCATAGAGACACTGCCACGTGTTTCCTGTCTGTCTGTGCATCCCTTGTCTGTCGTACCCTATGCTGGTGAAGAGTCTCCTCCTGTGGCAGGCATCATAGGACACTACATCATAGGTAGGCAGGCATTGTGAGTGATGGTCTATATGACATCATAAAGACACCAAGGCAGGCATCATAGGACACTACATCATAGGGAGCCAGTCCTATTGTCTATATGATGACATTGCCCACATGACAGCATCATGAGTCCTATGTAGCCTGAGATCATAGGATCATCATAGGACATCATGCAGACATCATAGGCCGTCCTATGATATCCTATGATCATGACAGACAGACACACACACAGATTTCTTAACTCTTTAACTGTAAACATTTCATAGACGGGTCGCACGCCCCCAGTGGTACAGCGCAGCAACTGCACCTGTCAACTCATTGACGTCCCCCGGCTATACTGAGAATTTGTCCTTATCTGACGGTTCAGATGGTGGCAGACACGCATTGGAGGAATCATGGCTGACATGGAATACAGCAAAGAAGAAGAAATCCTCATTATTATTCTTCCTTTTTCCACTTTGAGCTCACAACACCAATGTGGCCGCCACCGTGATCGCTCATGGCTGTGGCGATCCTGACTGAAACTGCATAATACGGGAAAAATAGCTGCGTAATACAAACGAAATTCATGTGGGATAATCATAAGAGTTTGTAGATATGGTAGAGAGCATAAATGGCCGACCAAACACAAAACAACAACCACGATGGGCAAAAAACTGAGCTCACAACACCAAGATGGCAGCGCGCACATCGTCATGTATCCTCACAGAAAAAATGCATCAAAAGGGAAAAACAGCCACGTAATTCAAACGAAATTCATGTGGGATAATCATAAGAGTTTGTAGATGTGGTAGAGAGCATAAATGACCGACAAAAAGAAAAACAACGACCACGATGGGTGAAAACAGACTGGCCACGTAAGCAAGTGAGCCCCCCCCACCCCCCGGCCACAGGTAAGAGACAAAGATATGGGCTTTTTTACATTTTATTGATTTTCTGGTTCTTGGAAGATTAGATAAAAACATACCCCTGTAGACAAAACGGTATATAAAAAAAAACCCAAAACAACAACAAAAAAAAATGAACCATTCTTTGTGTAAATGTGTCCAAAATCCACTTTTGACTGAGTTATGTAATTTATATAGCTGCCGTGACATTATGCAAATTAGATGTGTAAATTTATTCCAACCTGAAACTTTGGATCATATTCTACATCTTTCTAATTGACAGTAAGCCATTATCTCTTGCAACTTTCAAGTTATAGCCTTGGAAATCTGAACTATTTTATTGACAAAAAATTTTTACCACTCTTGACCACTAGGGGCCTTGACCACCCTTTAACCGTCACAGTTGCCATACCGCGACACAAATACATTGCTTCTTTTTCCAGCAGAAGTCATAAACTCGACCTAAAAAGGGAAATGCAAGGGAGCCTGGAGCTCTATTGGTCAGTTAAAGTCCAGCTATGGTCTCCTAAAGAGCAGAGAAAGGAGGGGGACGAGACATTTGATATGACAAATGAGACCCCCCCCCCAAGACACATGTTGCTGAATAAAGCATAAATACCTTAAACTTTAGTGACTAAGATATTCTACTCAATAATAAGGGAGCATACAATGTCTTTAAATTCTAACTGTAATTAATTTGTGATGGTAAGCATGCAAAAAATTATTTCTTCCTGAAAATAAAGCAACATATAACAAATCATGTCAATAAAAGTATTTGAAACCACATTGTCCATCCCAAGAGTTCAACCATGTCTTCAGTAGCGGATACTGTCTTGAGAGAAAGAATTGTCGGCCTCCGTCGGTCTATGATGACCATGGAAGAGAATCCTAAACGTCTACTCTGCTGGAACAGCACCACCTGTGGCTGAACAGGCCGATGCGCGAATGGCAGTCCCTGTCACACAGGTCGCACTTGTGGGTGGTCTCCGTGCTGCTGGGTCTGTGGCGGTTCTTCCTGCAGGTCCTATTTTCATCTGCTGCAGCAGTCAGTCTCTCTTCACCCGCCTTGAGCTGTCTGGTCAGGGTGCCTCTCCATTTGGAGCGGTCCGTTGCAAGGTCCTCCCAGCGCTCTGTGTTGATCTCCAGGGCCTTCATGTCTCTCTTGCAGATGTCTCTAAAGCGCAGCTGTGGGTGGCCAACGTCTCTCCTGCCAGTCACCAGTTCTCCGTAGAGGACGTCTTTGGGGATTCTGCCATCCTCCATACGGTGAACGTGGCCTAGCCAGCGGAGCCTGCACTGCCTGAGTAGAGTGAACATGGAGGGAAGTCCGGCGCGGAACAGAACTTCTGTGTTGGGCACTTTGTCCTGCCAGGATATGTCCAGGATGTGGCGAATGCAGCGCAAGTGGAAGGAGTTCAGTCTCTTTTCCTGCCGGGCGTATGTTGTCCACGTCTCACTCCCATAGAGCAGTGTGCTGATGACGCAGGCATTGTACACTGCCATCTTCATCTTGACAGAGAGTTTGGGATTCTCCCACACTGGTGTGGTGAGGCGAGCGAGTGTGAAGGCTGATTTTCCAATCCTCTTGTCGATCTCTGAATCAAGGGAGAGTTTGTTGCTGATCGTGGACCCCAGGTACGTGAACTGATTCACGACCTCCAGCTCGTAGTCGTCGATGGTCATGGTTGGTGGTGCTTCCGTGCCTTGCGCCATGACGTTAGTCTTCTTCAGGCTGATGGTAAGCCCGAAGTCCTTGCATGCCTGGGAGAAGCGGTCCATCAGGGTCTGAAGCTCCTGCTGTGTGTGGGTTGCAACTGCAGCGTTGTCTGCAAACAGCATGTCTCTGATTAGAGCCTCACGTACTTTGGTTCTGGCTTTCAGGAGGGCGAGATTGAAAAGCCTGCCGTCAGATCTTGTGTGCAGGTAGATTCCCTCTGTTGCTGTGCTGAAGGCATGCCTCAGGAGCATAGCAAAGAAAATCCCAAAGAGGGTTGGTGCAAGTACACAGCACTGTTTCACTCCGCTGCGTATGTTGAATGGCTCTGAGACATTTCCGTCGTGCTGCACTATCCCCTGCATGTTGGTGTGAAACGATTTGATAAGGCTTTGCAACTTTGGTGGGCATCCTATCTTTGGCAGGATCTTGAAAAGGCCCTCTCTGCTGACCAGATTGAATGCTTTGGTGAGGTCGATGAAGGCGAAATGTTCTGTTCTCTGCATTTCTCCTGGAGTTGGCGGATGGAGAATATCATGTCTACCGTCAATAGATCAGCGCAGAAGCCGCACTGAGACTCGGGGTAGACACGTTCGGCAAGCTTCTGTAGACAAACGAGAACAACTCGTGCGTAGACTTTGCCAACAACGCTGAGGAGGGAAATGCCCCTGTAATTGTTGCAGTCGCTTCTCTCCCCTTTGTTTTTGTAGAGGGTGATGATCTTGGCGTCCTTCATGTCCTGTGGTACGGCACCTTCCTTCCAGCACTGGCAGAGGACGTCATGCAATGACAGCAGTAGGGCGGTCTTGCAGTGCTTGATCAGGTCGGGGGGTATACCGTCGTTGCCGGGTGCCTTGCCAGTGGCCAAGCTATCAGTGGCCTTGCTGAGTTCGTCAATGGTTGGCTCGGCGTCAAGTTCATCCATGGATGACAGGCAGTCGATGGCATCAAGGGCTGACGGTGTCACGGTGTTCTGTCTGGAGTAGAGGTCGGAGTAGTGATCCACCCATCTCTCCATTTGCTTGTTCTTTTCTGTGATCATTTCCCCAGTGGAGGATTTAAGGGGGGGCTGTCTTGTTCTGAGCTGGACCAAGTGCTTTCTTGATGCCATCGTACATACCACGGATGTTCCCTGTTATGGCAGCGGTTTGAATGTCTTGGCTGAGCTGAGTCCAGTACTCGTTGGCACAGCGCCGAGCAGTCTGATGAACTTTGCTTCTCGCAGCCCTGAGAATCTGGAGATTCTTCTCGTTTGGGTACCTCTTGTACTCAGCAAGTGCTGAGCGCTTGGCTTCAATGACGGGGGTCATCTCAGTCAACTTGGCATCAAACCAGTCCTGTGACTTCGAGGTCTTCCTCCCAAAGGTAGCCAAGGCTGTGCGGTGGATGGTGTTTCGCAGCTCTTCCCACTTCTGCTTTGCAGATTCTCCTTCTTGTGGTACACCAAGTTCCTTCTCAAAGGTGGAGGCAAACTGCTCAACAAGTTCTGGGTGGGCCATCTTGCTGGTATCAATCCATGCCTTTCCAGGCTGTCTAGCACGATGGAATTTCTTCAGCTGCAGCTTGACCTTGCAACACACCAATGAATGGTCTGTGTCGCAATCTGCACTCTGGAACAAACGGGTGATTAGCATGTTCTTCAGTGAGGTGCGCCTGGTCAGGATCAAGTCCAGCTGGTGCCAGTGCTTTGAGCGTGGATGTCGCCAGGAAACCTTGTGTTGGGGCTTGGTCTTGAAGAACAAGTTTGTGATGCACAGATCGTGATATGTGCAGAACTTGAGCAGCCACTGTTCGTTGTCGTTCATTCTGCCCATGCCAAATGGTCCAAGACAGGAGGGCCAGGAGTCGTGGTCAGCACCCACTCTGGCATTGAAGTCTCCAAGGAGAATGAGTTGTTCAGAGTTGGGGATGATCCTGACAGTTGTTGCGAGATTCTCGTAGAACTCGTCTTTTGCCTCTGGTGTGGCTGTCAGTGTTGGGGCATACACACTGACGAGGGTGACTGGGCCTTGAGTGGTGTTGAGGTGGAGTCGTGCAGAGCCATTGCTGCCCGGTTCCTCTATCTTCAGCAAAGTGTTCTTCACTGCGAAGCCCACTCCGTGTTCCCTGTGTTCGTCACTGCCCTTTCCCTGCCAGTAGAACGTGTAGTCCTTCTCTCTCAGTGTGCCTGCGTCAGCCAACCGTGTTTCCTGGAGAGTGGTGATATCCACTTCCAGTGTCTTCAGCTCATTATTGATGATGGCAGTCTTCCTGGTGTCGTTGATGTCCTTGAGGTTAGCAGCGAGTCCTGTCATCATAGTGCGGACGTTCCAAGTTCCAAGTGATGGTAAGCATGCAAAAAATTATTTCTTCCTGAAAATAAAGCAACATATATCAAATCATGTCAATAAAAGCATTTGAAACCACATTGTCCATCCCAAGAGTTCAACCATGTCTTCAGTAGCGGAGACTGTCTTGAGAGAAAGAATATGAATTAGTTTATTTGTCAATATTGCATTAATTCCACTGCAAAGAGAAAAATATTAAATATTCCTGATTTGTCCACCAGATGGCACTGTGAAACTGTCTGGTTGTTTACTGGAAAATCTTGACTCCCACGTCTAGATTATATCAACCATAAATCTGTCGATTTTTAACATTCCTTTGCCAAAGAGCAGAAAAGGGAGAATGACTTAAGTCCTGGGGAAGGGATTACCTTCCACTTTATGGCTGATGGATAGTATTACAGCTCTGGTTCTTGGATCATAGAAGCAGTTCATGACCAGACTTTTGAGTTGAAATAATTTTTCTTCAGCAAAGAATGATTTTATAGATTGGAACTCAAGGTCAATGCTACATACTCTTGAAAAGAAGTAACTAGTAACTGTAACTAGTTACTATTTTTTAGTAACTTGCCCAATACTGGCTACAACTCCTGCAAAAATCATCTGATCGGAGCCAGATTGCAATATGCACATCATCATTGTATATCAAACCCTGGTACTAAGTTTCAAAATAATCTGAACAAAACTGTAGGAGTTGATTTCACAAAAGTGGGACAGACGGACAGATGGACAAACTGTCCCATAACTACCTTTGGTCTTCACCTGGTGGGGGATTATTATATTTTGGTATTTTGTCTACTCCTGTTTGAGTTTTTTATATTAGCATCTTCAATCTTCTCAACATTTCATTGATGCCAAAGTAAAACTTCCTCTGACATGCTGTGACTCCTGTTGAGTTATTCTGCTATTTCCCAATAAGGTGTCGTGCTTCATGACTATGGTTATTTTTAATGATTTATCTGCAAACCTTGTGTGTTATATTGGAACTGTTCCAATAATTTGAATGGGTGTTCGTATGAAGAGTGAGGAGGGAAAAGCACCACACCAGTGATAGCTTGGCTGAAATAGCAGCACAGAGACAAAGAGAGAGAGGGTGCTGGATAATGGTGTGGGTTGATTTAATTGTTTTACCTTCTAACTTTTCCAGAAAATACTTTTCATAATGGGCTGTTAACACCACTTTTCTTTCTCAAAAATCCCTCTCAGCAATATGATATATTTTTTTAATGGCGATGCAAACTTGCTTATGTGGATTTTTTTTTCCCTGAATGCTCTGACTCAGCAACACAGTTGAATGTAATATTCAAAGTACTTTAAGTATATGAGGTAATACACCAAGCATTCTATTTCACTGCAGTTTCTTGTTTGCTCACCAGGATTGAACTTTGTAATAAATCCTCATGTAGCTGTAGGCCTTGTCATATATTCCTTTCCCATTTCTTTGCTTTATATTTATTTTAGACACCCCCGTCCCTCTTTTGCAGTCGCCTCTGCACTCTCCCACTTTCTCCCCCTCTGGCAAAATTTGGTTTCTCTTTCAACTGTTTGGGTAACCTAGTCTTAAAGAAGTGATCTCTCAGTCAATGTATACCAAAGAAAAAAAAAAATCTTTTTCTTTGACTTCACTCTCCATCTTCCTCCTCCTCCTACATTATTCATACCTTCCACCTCTTAGTATGAGGATGAAAGATCAGGGTGGGTAAAACACATTCTTAATCACACAAGATCACAAGAGCTGTTTCAGGAAGGTATTTGTGATAGAAGGTTGCGTAGCGACAGCTCGACATGTTTCCTCACTTTTTCTCTCTCTTTTTTGTTGGTTAGTGTCTTTTCTGATGCCACTCAAAGCTCTGAAAGAGAATGACTCAGGACAGTTGTGTGTCACTGCCGAATGGCTCTGACACCACATTTGAGTATTTTATGATGTGTCTGTGACTCAGAGAAGTCCAGGAAAAAAAGGAGGTGGCCCAAAGGTCAAAATATATGCCTGATGTCTTTGTGTTTTGTCTGTCTGTATGAATATATGCAGCTCAAAAGTGGTCCCCATCATTACTGATCACGGGGACCACTAGATGTTCTAGAGTCCATTGTGGGTTGGAGAGTTCCACTGCAAAGCATGTGCTGGTCTCATGTAGTGGGCAAGCAAGCTACCCTCTTCTGTGCTTTTGTCTTTGATGGTCTTTGTTTGTGAAGTGGAAACGCATAGTAACACTGTCATGACATGGGCTGGGCCCATGTTCTCACCTTAGTTTATAGTTCTTGTATTTTGTGATAACTGGGACATGGGCTCAGGCCACATCCTTGCCTTGAATTATTAGCGTTTTTCTGTGTTTCCCTGGCTAAGCCTCGTTTGATAATTGTGTTTATTTTCATTATTATGTCTCCTTTTGTGTTCCATAGGATTTGCCCCTGACCAGAATCTTGGTTGTTTGTCATTATTATATGTCATGGTTATGTTCCTCCCTTCATGTTTCGTATACTCCCATTTACCCTTCTGCCTCAGGTCTTCATGTTTCCTGCTACCTGTAGCTGCTTCCCTGTTGTCTCTGACTGCCCCTGATTGTTCCCAACCTATTCTGTGTCCAGTAATTACCCCTTGTCTATTTAAGTCTGTGGTTCCAAGGTTGTCATAGCCAGGAGCGGCACTGGGGTTAAGCTCCCAGTGCTCATAAAATGCTCCTTATGGCGTGCGTCTCGAAAAGCCTCTGACAACTAAGTTCAACTCCTAGCCTGCCCGTGTGGCTTAGTCTCTAAGCCCGGCGGAACTGGTTTTACTAATAGGAGAAGGAGCGAGGGCGGATCTCTGGCGCCTTAAAACCAGATGCTTCGGGTAGATGATGGCTCGTCAACCTGGGAAGGTAGCCCATCTAGGGGAAGGTAAACCCTGATTTCAAACCTCCCCTGCCTTGCGGCACACCCGGTCACGGGAAAGGCTTCGGGAGTCAGCCCTTAGGAAAAATCCAGAGTTGGAGTCCCTAAGGCAGTTCTCTGTTGTGCTCAACATCATTCTGGCAGCTCTTGCGACGGCGCTGGTGCCAAACTGTAGCAGCCCTGATGTTCCTTTGGATTCATCAGTGACGTGGAGAGGGGGGACATGCTACATGGGCAACATCTTGTCCTCCATATCTTTCTGCCCAGGCTTGAATCCTACCAACGCCCAACGCTGGAAGGTAGAACACCGGATCACTGGAGAAGACACTCCAGCTTCGCCTTTGGCGTAGACAAAACACAGGGAATGACAGTTACCGGTTATAAGCCACCGCTCAATTGGCGTAGAACGCGGTGCCAGGGGTTGTTCCCAACGGTGGGAGGGATTATCGGATCTCACTGGACAGCTACCGCCCGCCTCAAGCTTGGCAGCCCCCAGCCAATAAGGTGTTGTCCCGCCACAGCTTGCTTTCCTCATTGGGTGCATGGGGATGAGGAGAAGTCCGAACGGCAGGCTAAGAACCTTCGCACCAGACAAGACAAAAAAACAAAAGAGACCAACTCTAAAACTGGGAACTTGGAACGTCAGCACTATGATGACAGGACTCGCTGCTAACCTCAAGGACATCAACGACACCAGGAAGACTGCCATCATCAATAATGAGCTGAAGAGACTGGGAGTGGATATCGCCACTCTCCAGGAAACACGGCTGGCTGACGCAGGCACACTGAGAGAGAAGGACTACACGTTCTACTGGCAGGGAAAGGGCAGTGATGAACACAGGGAACACGGAGTGGGCTTCGCAGTGAAGAACACCTTGCTGAAGATGGTGGAACCGGGCAGCAATGGCTCTGCACGACTCCTCACCCTCCGCCTCAACACCACTCAAGGCCCAGTCACCCTCGTCAGTGTGTATGCCCCAACACTGACAGCCACACCAAAGGCAAAAGACGAGTTCTACGAGAATCTTGCAACAACTGTCAGGATCATCCCCAACTCTGAACAACTCATTCTCCTTGGAGACTTCAATGCCAGAGTGGGTGCTGACCACGACTCCTGGCCCTCCTGTCTTGGATCATTTGGAGTGGGCAGAATGAACGACAACGAACAGCGGCTGCTCGAGTTCTGCACATATCACGATCTGTGCATCACAAACTCGTTCTTCAAGACCAAGCCCCAACACAACGTTTCCTGGCGACATCCGCACTCAAAGCACTGGCACCAGCTGGACTTGATCCTGACCAGGCGCACCTCACTGAAGAACATGCTAATCACCCGTTCGTTCCAGAGTGCAGATTGCGACACAGACCATTCATTGGTGTGTTGCAAGGTCAAGCTGCAGCTGAAGAAATTCCATCGTGCTAGACAGCCTGGAAAGGCACGGATTGACACCAGCAAGATGGCTCAACCAGAACTTGTTGAGCAGTTTGCCTCCACCTTTGAGAAGGAACTTGGTGTACCACAAGAAGGAGAATCTGCAAAGCAGAAGTGGGAAGAGCTGCGAAACACCATCCACCGCACAGCCTTGGCTACCTTTGGGAGGAAGACCTCGAAGTCACAGGACTGGTTTGATGCCAAGCTGACCGAGATGACCCCCGTCATTCAAGCCAAGTGCTCAGCACTTGCTGAGTACAAGAAGTACCCAAATGAGAAGAATCTCCAGATTCTCAGGGCTGTGAGAAGCAAAGTTCAGCAGACTGTTCGGCGCTGTGCCAACGAGTACTGGACTCAGCTCAGCCAAGACATTCAAACCGCTGCCATAACAGGGAACATCCGTGGTATGTACGATGGCATCAAGAAAGCACTTGGTCCGGCTCAGAGCAAGACGGCCCCCCTCAAATCCTCCACTGGGGAGATGATCACAGAAAAGGTGATCATGGAGGTGGAACACTAGGTGACCATAGGTGGAACACTACTCCGACCTCTACTCCCGACAGAACACCGTGACACCATCAGCCCTTGATGCCATCGACTGCCTGCCATCCATGGACGAACTTGACGCCGAGCCAACCATCGACAAACTCAGCAAGGCCATTGATAGCTTGGCCGCTGGCAAGACACCCGGCAATGACGGCATACCCCCCGACCTGATCAAGCACTGCAAGACCGCCCTACTGCTGTCATTGCATGATGTCCTCTGCCAGTGCTGGAAGGAAGGTGCTGTACCACAGGACATGAGGGACGCCAAGATCATCACTCTCTACAAAAACAAAGGGGAGAGAAGCGACTGCAACAACTACAGGGGCATCTCCTTCCTCAGCGTTGTTGGCAAAGTCTACGCACGAGTTGTTCTCGTTTGTCTACAGAAGCTTGCCGAACGTGTCTACCCCGAGTCTCAGTGTGGCTTCCGCGCTGAGCGATCGACGGTAGACATGATATTCTCCATCAGTCAACTCCAGGAGAAATGCAGAGAACAGAACATGCCCCTGTACGTCGCCTTCATCGACCTCACCAAAGCGTTCGATCTGGTCAGCAGAGAGGGCCTTTTCAAGATCCTGCCAAAGATAGGATGCCCACCAAAGTGGCAAAGCCTCATCGAATCGTTTCACACCAACATGCAGGGGATAGTGCAGCACGACGGAAACGTCTCAGAGCCATTCAACATACGCAGCGGAGTGAAACAGTGCTGTGTACTTGCGCCAACCCTCTTTGGGATTTTCTTTGCTATGCTCCTGAGGCATGCCTTCAGCACAGCAACAGAGGGAATCTACCTGCACACAAGATCTGACGGCAGGCTTTTAAACCTCGCCCTCCTGAAAGCCAGAACCAAAGTACGTGAGGCTCTAATCAGAGACATGCTGTTCGCAGACGATGCGGCAGTTGCAACCCACACACAGCAGGAGCTTCAGACCCTGATGGACCGCTTCTCCCAGGCATGCAAGGACTTCGGGCTTACCATCAGCCTGAAGAAGACTAACGTCTTGGCGCAAGGCACGGAAGTACCACCAACCATGACCATCGACGACTACGAGCTGGAGGTCGTGAATCAGTTCACAAGCACAGTTTACCCTTGGCCGGGGGATTGTGGGGATCGTGGGATCGTGGGTTCGATCCCAGCCCCCGACCAACAGTGATCTGTGTGGAGTTTGCATGTTCTCCCCGTGTTGCGTGGGTTTACTCCGGGATTTCTCCGGTTTCCTCCCACATGCCAAAAACATGCATGTTAGGTTAATTGGCTGTTCTAAATTGTCCCTAGATATCTGTTTCCTATAGGCCCTTAGAATAGAGGGTTAGTATTAATGAAAGCGCTTTGAGTGGTCTTTGTGACTAGAAAAGCGCTATATAAGTGCAGGTTAGTTAGTTAGTTAGTTAGTTAGTACCTGGGGTCCACGATCAGCAACAACCTCTCCCTTGATACAGAGATTGACAAGAGGATTGGAAAATCAGCCTTCACACTCGTTCGCCTCACCACACCAGTGTGGGAGAATCCCAAACTCTCTGTCAAGACGAAGATGGCAGTGTACAATGCCTGCGTCATCAGCACACTGCTCTATGGGAGTGAGACGTGGACTACATACGCCCGGCAGGAAAAGAGACTGAACTCCTTCCACTTGCGCTGCATTCGCCACATCCTGGACATATCCTGGCAGGACAAAGTGCCCAACACAGAAGTTCTATCCCGCGCTGGCCTTCCCTCCATGTTCACTCTACTCAGGCAGTGCAGGCTCCGCTGGCTAGGCCACGTTCACCATCTGGAGGATGGCAGAATCCCCAAAGACATCCTCTACGGAGAACTGGTGACTGGCAGGAGAGACGTTGGCCGCCCACAGCTGCACTTTAGAGACGTCTGCAAGAAAGACATGAAGGCCCTGGAGATCAATACAGAGCGCTGGGAGGACCTTGCAACGGACCACTCCAAATGGAGAGGCACCCTGACCAGACAGCTCAAGGCGGGTGAAGAGAGACTGACTGCTGCAGCAGATGAAAATAGGACCCGCAGGAAGAACCGCCACAGACCCAGCAGCACGGAGACCACCCACAAGTGCGACCTGTGTGACAGGGACTGCCATTCGCGCATCGGCCTGTTCAGCCACAGGCGGTGCTGTTCCAGCAGAGTAGACGTTTAGGATTCTCTTCCATGGTCATCATAGACCGACGGAGGCCAACCATTTAAGTCTGTTTCAGGCTTAGTCTCGTATGGCAGCATTAATGGTCCCAGTCAGTCCTGTCCGTGAGTTTTTCATGGATACACACAGTGGTGTGGAAAAGTGTTTGCCCCCTTCCTGATTTCTCATTTTTTGTATGTTTGTCACAGTTAAATGTTTCAGATCATCAAACAAATTTAAATATTAGACAAAGATAACACAAGTAAACACAAAATGCAGTTTTTAAATGAAGGTGCTTATTCTTAAGGGGGGAAAAAAAATCCAAACCTACATGGCCCTGTGTGAAAAAGTGATTGACCCCTTCCTGTTAAAACATAAATTAACTGTGGTTTATCACATCTTTGGAAAGCCGAGTTCCATTTTTCTAACCATATCCAGGCCTGATTACTGCCACACTTGTTCTCAATCAAGAAATGACTTAAATAGGACCTGCCTGACAAAGTGAAGTAGACCAAAACATCCCCAAAAGCTAGACATCATGCTGTGATCCTAAGAAATTCAGGGACAAATGAGAAACAAATTGCGATCTATCAGTCTGGAAAAGGTTATGAAGCCATTTCTAAAGCTTTGGGACTCCAGCGAACCACAGTGAGAGCCATTATCCACAAATGGCGAAAACATGGAACAATGGTGAACCTTCCCAGGAGTGTCCAGCCGACCAAAATTACCCCAAGAGCGCAGCAACGACTCATCCAAGAAGAAAACACCCAAAACACCCCACAACACAAAACACCCCACAACAACATTCAAAGAACTGCAGACCTCACTTGCCTCAGTTAAGGTCAGTGTTCATGACTCCACCATAAGAAACAGACTGGGCAAAAATGGCCTGCATGGCAGAGTTCCAAGACAAAAAGCACTGCTGTGTAAAAAGAACATAAAGGCTTGTCGCAGTTTTGCCAGAAAACATCTTGATGATCCCCAAAATTTTGGGGAAAATTCTCTGAACTGATGAGACAAAAGTTGAACTTTTCGGAAGGTGTGTGTCCCATTACATCCGGTGTAAAAGTAAAACAGCATTTCAGAAAAGGAACATCATACCAGCAGTGAAATAGGGTGGTGGTAGTGTGATAGTCTGGGGCTGTTTTGCTGCTTCAGGACCTGGAAGAATTGCTGTGATAAATTGAGATGTAGAATGTATAAATGATGAGGTAAGTTGGTCTCAAGCAGTTTATTACACATTCTCTCTCATGAGCATAGTAGAAAAAGAGGACCTCTCACACAGAACTCTTCACTTATATACTCAGGTCCTTCTGCATATCAAAAGGTCACATTGCATTCACATAGAAGATCACATTGCATGCACTTCCTTAATCCTTTAACATCCCCCTCAAGGTCTCTGGCACACAAAGGATCCTCCAAGCCGTCTCTGCATACAAAAGATCACATTTCACAGCTTCCTGTTATCTCCAAGGAAATTCTGCCCTTTGTTCTTATCAAAGATGCTGCTCATTATGTTTTGGCCATGTGTGGCCACACCACCCCCCCGAGCATATTGGATCGAACAAAAGAATAACAGTCTGTATGCTGAATCATTACACATCAATCCACATGCTGCTTGGGCTTCAGTCTTCTCCCGTATCTGCTGTAACCAGGATTCACCGCCTCCGTGGCGCTGTCATGCTGGGGAACTGCTGTCTGGGGGTGAAAACCTTTTGTCTGTCCCTGTGGGTGTTCTGTGGAAATTCTACTCTGGGAAGCTCCCCGTGGGGGTCTTCCGCGCCGAGGGGCCCTTGCCAACAGCACTTGCTCGTCCGCCACCACAAAAGCAGGTTTGAGTCTGTTTATGCCAACCTTTTCCCTCCTACCCCCCAAATCTAGCAAAAAATGCTTGTCCCCTGTTTCCAACACTCTGAACGGTCCATCATAAGGTGGTTGCAGTAGGGGATGATGCGCGTCATGTCTGACAAAAACAAACTCCGTGTTTTTAAAAGTTTTAGGCACAAAAATGCGCGGAAAAATGTGATGAACGGGGCCCGGCAGCGTGCCTGTGTCAATGCTACGCTGCAACAGCTGAGACGGGGAGTTGCCTGGCGCAGGATTATCCGGGAGAAACTCCCCGGGCAGCCGAAGTGGTTGCGCAACAACGAGTTCAGCTGGGGAAGCTTCTAAGTCTTCTTTCAGCGCAGAACGCAACCCTAATAAAACCCACGGTAGCTTGTCTACCCAATTTGCATCCGTCAGTGACACCCTGAGAGCCGCTTTCAATGACCTATGAAAACGTTCGCATAACCCATTAGCCTGAGGATTGTACATGGTTGTGCAGTGAATTGTGACACCCAGGCTGCGGGCCATTGCTGACCAAAGTTCGGAAACAAATTGAGGGCCTCTGTCGGAAGTAATGTCCGACGGGACTCCAAAACGCGCCATCCATGCTGTTAAAAACACGCGCGCTACCTCCTCGGCTGTGGTTGACGCCAGTGGAACCACCTCCAGCCATCGCGTGGTGCGGTCCACCATTGTCAGAAGGTGCGTGCACCCCTGTGATGGCGGGAGGGGGCCCACGAGGTCCACGTGAACATGGTCGAACCTCTTAGCCGGGATGTGAAACGGCTCCAAGGGAGCCCTCGTGTGTCTGTGTACTTTGGCTTGTTGGCACGCCATACAGGCTGCTGCCCACTCTTTCACCTGTTTGCGAAGACTTGGCCACACAAATTTCTCTCCTACCATCTTGATTGACGCGCGCACTCCCGGGTGCGCTAAAGAATGAACCGAGTCAAAAATGCGGCGGCACCACGCGGCCGGTACCACGGGACGCGGTCGCCCCGTGGAGACATCGCAGATTAGGGGGGGCATACCGTCTTGCAGCACCCTGCTCTCCAGCCTTAACCCTGTTGGCCCAGACTGGAGCGTGCGCACATCTGCGTCACTAACCTGCACCATGGCCATGGCTGCGTAATCTATCCCCACGCGGACCGGGGCCGCCACGGCGCGTGAGAGGCAGTCTGCCACTACATTCAGTTTACCCGAGACATGCTGAATATCGGTAGTAAACTCTGAGATCGCGGCCAGCTGTCTCTGCTGCCAGCCCAACCAAGGTTCTGAAACCTTGGTCATCGCGAATGTTAGTGGCTTGTGGTCAATGAACGCGGTGAAACCACGCCCTTCCAGCCAGAACTGGAAGTGGCGAATAGCCAAGTGGAGAGCCAGCAACTCCCTGTCAAACGTGTTGTATTTACGTTCACTATCGCGCAAAGTCCTGCTGAAAAAGGCGAGTGGTTGCCAAGCGCCGGCTAAACGCTGCTCCACGACCGCCCCTATGGCCATATCTGATGCGTCAGTAGTGAGCGCTATGCGGGCCATTGGGTCTGGATGTGCCAACAACGCAGCGTTTGCCAGGGCTGCCTTGACTTCCGAGAACGCCCGCTCTCGCTCCAGGGATCATTCGATCTTATTCGCGGGTTTCTGCTTTTTGAGCGCGGCATACAGTGGTTGCATGAGCTGCGCTGCACGGGGGAGGAAACAGTTATAAAAATTCACCATTCCCAAAAACTTCTGTAACGCCCTGACCGTTTGTGGTCGGGGAAAATCTGCTACCGCACGCACTTTGTCAGGCAGCGGAACCGCTCCTTCGGGAGAGACGCGGTGCCCCAAAAAATCAATCCCCGTCACCCCAACACTTCGCTGGATTGATTATTAAACCGTGCTCTCCCAACCTCCGGAAAACCGCCGTGAGGTGGGCTTCGTGTTCGTCTTCGGACGCGCTGGCTACCAAAATATCGTCCAGGTAGACGAATACAAAAGGGAGATCGCGCAGCACCGCATCCATCATGCGTTGGAATGTCTGTGCCGCCCCTTTAAGCCCGAATGGCATGCGCAAAAACTCGAATAGACCAAACGGAGTTATCACCGCTGTTTTGGGTATGTCCTCAGCGCGCACTGGGACTTGGTGGTAACCGCGGACCAAGTCTATTTTAGAAAAAACACGCGCCCATGCCAAATGAATGGAAAAATCTTGGATGTGAGGGATTGGGTAGTGGTCATGCGCTGTGGTGTTGTTCAACCTGCGGAAATCCCCGCAAGGTCGCCACGAACCGTCAGCTTTAGGGACCATGTGTAGCGGGGAAGCCCATGGGCTGTTTGAACGCCTGATGATGCCCAAGCTCTCCAGGCTGGCGAACTCCTCGCGCACTATGGCCAGTTTAGCTGCATCCAAGCGCCGGGGTTTTGCAAAAACGGGCGGCCCGGTGGTGGTAATAAAATGTTCCACCCCGTGTTTAGCGACGGCTGCCGAAAATGTCGGGACCGTGAGTGCTGGGAACTGAGTGAGCAGTGTGTGGAACTTACCGCTTGCAGCTGTGACGTTGGCTTGTGCTGTTGGCCGGGACGCTCGAGCTGTATAGGGAATAGAATCAAAAGACAGTGCATTAACCAGGCGCCTGTTAGCAACATCAACTAACAACCCACGTGAGCACAAAAAATCAGCCCCCAATATATTAAAATTCAATGCTGCTATGACAAAAGTCCACTCAAATGCACGGCTGTGTAGAGACAGAAGCAGAGTCCTCTCACCAAAGGTCTTAATCTCCGAGCCGTTTGCTGCTGCCATCTCAGGGCCGCTGGATCCTGCCAGCCAGTCGGCATAGGACGGCATGATGAAACTCAACTGGGCGCCGGTGTCCACAAGGAAATGCCTCCCTGAGCATGCGTCCGTCAAGTAGAGCAGCTTGTTCTCCTCCCCTAGGGCCGCAGCTGCTACCGACCCCCGGTCTTGGCATTTTCCCGAGCGTTTGAACTGGCACGGTGGTATACATTTGCGTGCCCTCTCTGCAAAGCGGCGGTGGTAGAAACATAGGGTGTCTCCTCCGCGTTCCTTGGCCCCCTCCGCCGCTGTCGTCAGTGGCTCTGCTACCGCCGTCGATGGCTCCTCGTCGTCTCCGGTCGTCGCGCCGAGCTCAGTCGCCGCCGCCGTGGTCGCGAGCTCTCTGCTGGCCATGATGATCTGGTGCGCCTCCCGGGCCAGTGCACGGTAGTCCCGCTTGGCCAACAACGGCGAACTGGCCAGGGCCGCTCTCGTCACTGACGGAAGGTTCCTGAGGAAGAGGTGGGTAAAGATGAAGTGGTCGTCGTCCGAGCCTTTCAACCTCAGCATCCTCTCCATCAGGTCAATGGGCGTACAATCTCCCAACCCAGTCCGCACCAGGAATCTCTCTGCTCTATCCTCAACCGAGAGTGTGTAGTGCTGGATGAGTGCAGCCTTCAACGCGCCGTATTTGTCGCTGGCTGGTGGCTGCTCCAGAAGGCTCTCCACATGCTGAGCCATGTGGTTGTTGAGCTTTGCAATCACATGGTAGAATTTCGTGTCATCTACCGATATCCCCCGGAGGGCGAACTGCGCCTCAACCAGGTGGAACCAGGAGCGCGGGTTGTGCTGCCAAAAGTCCGGTAGCTGGACTGTAACGGCATACGCTTTGTTGGGGGCTCCCAACGACGCTGGCTCGGGGGAATTCTCTTCGTGTTGCATGCTTCGTCTTGGGTCACCAGTGTAGAATGTGTAAATGATGAGGCAAGTTGGTCTCAAGCAGTTTATTACACATTCTCTCATATGAGCATAGTAGAAAAAAAGGACCTCTCACACAGAACTCTTCACTTATATATTCAGGTCCTTCTGCATATCAAAAGGTCACATTGCATTCACATAAAAGATCACATTGTATGCACTTCCTTAATCCTTTAACATCCTCCTCAAGGTCTCTGGCACACAAAGGATCCTCCAAGCCGTCTCTGCATACAAAAGATCACATTTCACAGCTTCCTGTTATCTCCAAGGAAACTCTGCCCTTTGTTCTTATCAAAGATGCTGCTCATTATGTTTTGGCCATGTGTGGCCACAGAACCATGAATTGTGCTGTCTACCAAAAAATCCTGAAGGAGAATGTCCTGCCATCTGTTTGTGACCTGAAGCTGAAGCGCACTTGGGTTCTGCAGCAGGACAACGATCCAAAACACAACAGCAAGTCCACCTCTGAATGGCTCAAGAAAAACAAAATGAAGACTTTGGAGAGGCCGAGTCAAAGTCCTGACCTGAATCCGATTGAGATGCTGTGGCATGGCCTTAAAAGGCAGCTCATGCTCAAAAACCCTCCAATGTGGCTGAATTACAACAATTCTGTAAAGATGAGTGGGCCAAAATTCCTCCAAAGTGCTGTCAAAGACTCATTGCCAGTTATCACAAACGCTTGATTGCAGTTGTTGCTGCTAAGGGTGGCCCAACCAGTTATTAGGTTTAGGGGGCAATCACTTTTTCACACAGGGCCATGTAGGTTTGAATTTTTTTCCCCTTAATAATAAACACCTTCATTTAAAACAACATTTTGTGTTTATTTGTGTTATCTTTGTCTAATATTTAAATTTGTTTGATGACCTGAAACATTTAAGTGTGACAAACATACAAAAAAAATGAGAAATCAGGAAGAGGGCAAACACTTCCACACCACTGTATCTCATAGCCTAGTCTCGTCTTGTCTTACCTGTGAGTTTTGTTTGCATAGTTTGGTTTTCAGCCCACATAATGCCATTTATTTGTGTTGGAATTTTTGTAAATAAATTATCATTTTCTGCATTATACTCCTGGCTGCACCTGAGTCCTATCTACCACCACACCTTGACAACCACAGATCAGATTACTTAACCAAGGAGGCCTATAGGTGCTACCACAATGACTTTCACCTGTTCTATTATGCTGAGTACCAAGCTAGAAGGCCTGACTAATCTTGACTGCCTGCAGCTGCTCCTTGTTACATACCTTCCTATATAAGCCTTCTGATTCTTCTGTGCTGTGTGGAACTGGCTCGGCTTAACAGCTCTCTGTAGCTCCCTGGTTTCTCCTGTTCCTGTGTGCCTCTGTCTCTATGATCTTACCTTCCTAAAGCTCCCCTGGCTTCCCACCTAAGACTGCAAATATTCATGGTCAAAAAATTACCTGCGTGGATCTCCAACTGTGCCTTTCCTCAATACTGCTGGTCTCCCATGTTGTTCTGGATTTGTAACACCTGCACCCACAAGTAAGAAACAATTATTCCAAATCATAAACCATATCATCATCAGGAAGCACTTCCCAGCTTGGGGTACTCTCATCCAACCTGCTCGCTATGCTACTGTATATTACCAGTTCCCAACTCTATCATCATCTGCGAGAATATTCTCCCTTAAGTTAGTGCCTCCTTACCGCTCCAAACCGCCATCCACCTATAAGAAGACAATTAATACTTACCAATGCAATACCTACACACGTGGACAAAATTGTTGGTACCCCTCTGTTAATGAAAGAAAAACCCACAATGGTCACAGAAATAACTTGAATCTGACAAAAGTGGTAATAAATAAAAATTCTATGAAAATTAACCAATGAAAATCAATGCTTTTGAATTGTGGTTCAACAGAATTATTTTAAAAAACAAATTCATGAAACAGGCCTGGACAAAAATGATGGTACCCTTAACTTAATATTTTGTTGCACAACCTTTTGAGGCAATCACTGCAATCAAACGATTTCTGTAACTGTCAATGAGACTTCTGCACCTCTCAGCAGGTATTTTGGCCCACTCCTCATGAGCAAACTGCTCCAGTTGTCTCAGGTTTGAAGGATGCCTTCTCCAGATGGCATGTTTCAGCTCCTTCCACAGATGTTCAATAGGATTTAGATCAGGGCTCATAGAAGGCCACTTTAGAATAGTCCAATGTTTGGCTCTTAGCCATTCTTGGGTGTTTTTAGCTGTGTGTTTTGGGTCATTATCCTGTTGCAAGACCCATAACCTGTGACTGAGACAAAGCTGTCTGACACTGGGCAGCACATTTCTCTCTAGAATACCTTGATAGTCTTGAGATTTCATTGTACCCTGCACAGATTCAAGACACCCTATGCCAGATGCAGCAAAGCAGCCCCAGAACAGAACAGAACCTTCTCCATGTTTCGCAGTAGGGACAGTGTTCTTTTCTTGATATGCTTCATTTTTGCATCTGTGAACTTAGAGCTGAAGTACCTTGCCAAAAAGTTCCAGTTTTGTCTTGTCTGTCCATAGGACATTTTCCTAGAAGCTTTGTGGCTTGTCAACATGCAGTTTGGCAAATTCCAGTCTGGCTTTTTTATGATTTGTTTTCAACAGTGGTGTCCTCCTTGGTCGTCTCCCATGAAGTCCACTTTGGCTCAAACAACGACAGATGGTGCGATCTGACACTGATGTACTTTGACCTTGGAGTTCACCATGAATGTGTTTAGAGGTTGTTTTGGGCTCTTTTGTTACCATTCGTATTATCTGTCTCCTCCTGCGGCCATGTCCAGGGAGGTTGGCTACAGTCCCGTGGATCTTAAATTTCTGAATAATATGTGCAACTGTAGTCACAGGAACATCAAGCTGCTTGGAGATGGTCTTCTAGCCTTTACCTTTAACACGCTTGTCTATAATTTTCTTTCTAATCTCCTGAGACAACTCTCTCCTTTGCTTCCTCTGGTCCATGTTTAGTGTGGTACACACCATGTCACCAAACAGCACAGTGACTACTTGTCACCCTTTAAATAGGTCGACTGACTGATTACAAGTTTGTAGACACCTGTGATGTTAATTAGAGGACACATCTTGGTTGAACATGTCCCTATGGTCACATTATTTTCAATCTTTTCTAGGGGTACCATCATTTTTGTCCAGGCCTGTTTCATGAGTTTGTTTTTTAAAATAATTCTGTTGAACCACAATTCAAAAGCATTGTCTGATTTTCACTGGTTAATTTTCATAGAATTTTTATTTATTACCACTTTTGTCAGATTCAAGTTATTTCTGTGACCATTGTGGGTTTTTCTTTCATTAACAGAGGGGTACCAACAATTTTGTCCACGGCTGTACATCACTGTTTCTCCACATCTCCTCGAAGAAGTGGACACAAATGTCATTGCCTCACCCTACAGTAAGAAAACAAAACAAAAAAACAAAAAACAATTTCCACATTCCATTTGCCATCATCCCTTCCCCCCTGCTTCTGTCCCCCCTGTAGGTCTGATAACTTCAAGAGCTTCCATAAACTGTTAATAAATACACAAAACTTGCATTTGTTTCTGTGCTCCTTGCTGTGCAGGTGCATCTCAATACATTAGAATGTCATCAAAAAGTTGATTTATTTCAGTAATTCAATTGAAAAAATGAAACACCTATATTCCTCCAGAGGGCTCACCACCTGCAGGAGGGATTATGAAGGTCCGGTGCTATGTGGATTAGGTGGCGGTCAAAGGCGGAGACCTTGGTGGACTGATCCCAAGCTTTCTAAACTGGCTTTTGGTACGTGGAATGTCACCTCTCTGGTGGGGAAGGACCCTGAGCTGGTGTACGAGGTTGAGAGATATGGGCTAGATATAGTCAGCCTCACCTCAACACACAGCTCCGGTTCTGGAACCAGTCTCCTGGAGAGGGACTGGAGCTTGGCCTTTTCTGGAGTTACCCCGGGCGAGAGGCGACGAGCAGGGGTGGGTAATCTTGTATCCTCCCACCATGCTGCCTCTATATTGGAGTTTTCCCCTGTGGATGAAAGGGTTGCTTCCCTGCGCCTTCGGGTTGGGAAATGGGTCCTGACCATCATTTGTGCCTATGCACCAAAATGATGTTTCAGAGTACCCACCCTTTTTGGAGTCTGTGACTGGGGTGCTGGAGGGTGCTCCTCTTGGAGACTCCATTGTCCTACTGGGGGACTTCAATGCGCACGTGGGCAATGACAGTGAAACCTGGAGGGGGTGATTGGGAGGAACGGCCTGCCCGATCTGAACCCGGGTGGTGTTCAGTTATTGGACTTCTGTGCTAACCACAGTTTGTCCATAACGAACACCATGTTCAAGCATAAGGGTGTCCATATGTGCACCTGGCACCAGGACACCCTAGGTCGCAGGTCAATGACTGATTTTGTTATCGTGTCATCAGACCTGCGACCATATGTCTTGGACACTGGGGTAAAGAGAGGTGCAGAGCTGTCAACTGATCACCACCTGGTGGTGAGTTGGATCCGATGGCAGGGGAGGAAGCCATTCAGACCTGGTAGACCCAAACATATAGTGAGGGTGTGCTGGGAACGTCTGGCTGAGGCCCCTGTCCGGGAGGTCTTCAACTCCCACCTCCGGAAGAACTTCATCCACATTCCAAGGGAGTCTGGAGACATGGAGTCTGAATGGGCCATGTTCTCCACCTCTGTTGTTGAAGCGGCGGCCCAGAGCTGCGGCCGCAAGGTGGTTGGTGCATCTCGTGGTGGCAACCCCCGAACCAAGTGGTGGACACCAGTGGTGAGGGGGGCCATTAAGCTGAAGAAGGAGTCCTATCAAGCTTGGTTGGCTTGTGGGACTCCCAAAGCAGCTGAGGTGTACCAGCAGGCCAAGCGGAGTGCAGCTCGGATGGTTGCTGAAGCAAAAACCCGGATATGGGAGGAGTTTGGTGAGGCCATGGAACAAGACTTTCGGTCGGCCTCGAAGAGATTCTGGCAAACTGTCCGGTGGCTCAGGAGGGAAAAGCAGCTCCCTGTCCACACTGTGTATGGTGCGGATGGGGCACTGTTGACTTCGACTGGGGATATCGTCGGGCGATGGAAGGAATACTTCGAGGATCTCCTCTATCCCACTGATACGCCTTCCACAGAGGAAGCAGGGTTTGTGGACGAGGGGGATGACTCGCCTATCACAGGGGCTGAGGTCGCCAAGGTAGTTAAAAATATCCTTGGTGGCCGGGCCCCGGGGGTGGACGAGATTCACCCTGAGTACCTCAAGGCCCTGGATGTTGTAGGGCTGACATGGTTGACACGCCTCTGCAACATTGCGTGGAGGTTGGGGGCAGTGCCTTTGGCATGGCAAACCGGGGTCGTGGTTCCTCTCTTCAAAAAAGGGGACCGGAGGGTGTGCTCCAACTTTAGAGGAATCACACTCCTCAGCCTCCCTGGGAAGGTCTATGCCAAGGTACTGGAGAGGAGAGTCCGGCGGTTGGCCGAATCTCGGATTCAGGAGGAGCAATGTGGTTTTCGTCCTGGCTGTGGCACATCGGACCAGCTCTTTACCCTCTCGAAAATTCTCGAGGATTCGTGGGAGTTTTCCCAACCAGTTTACAGTACATGTGTTTTGTGGACTTGGAGAAGGCATTTGACCACGTCCCTCGTGGTTTTTTGTAGGGGGTGCTTCGGGAGTATGGGGTATTGGGCTTGTTGTTACGAGCTATTCAGTCTCTGCACGACCATTGTGAGAGTTTGGTTCGTATTGCCAACACTTGGTCGGACTCATTCCCAGTGAGAGTTGGACTCCGCCAGGGCTGCCCTTTGTCACCAATCCTGTTCATAATTTTTATGGACAGGATTTCTAGGCGCAGCCAGGGAATGGAGGGTGTCATGCTTGGTGACCACAGGATCTCATCTCTGTTGTTTGCAGATGATGTTGTCCTGTTGGCTTCATCCAGCAATGACCTACAGCTCTTGCTGGGACGGTTTGCCGCTGAGTGTGAAGTGGCTGGGATGAGAATCAGCACCTCCAAGTCCGAGTCCATGGTCCTCAGCCGGAAAAAGGTGGATTGTCCTCTATGGGTTGGGGACAGGCTCCTGCACCAAGTGGAGGAGTTTAAGTATCTTGGGGTCTTATTCACGAGTGAGGGGAAAGTGGAGCGAGAGATTGACAGACGGATCGGAGCAGCATCTGCAGTGATGCGGACGTTGTACCGGTCTGTTGTGGTGAAGAGGGAGCTGAGTTCTAAGGCAAAGCTGTCGATTTACCAGTCAATCTACATTCCTACTCTCACCTATGGTCACGAGCTTTGGGTAATGACCGAAAGAACGAGATCGCGGATACAAGCAGCTGAAATGAGCCTTCTCTGTAGGATTGCTGGACTCACCCTCAGAGATAGGGTGAGCAGCTCAGTTATCCGGGAGAGGCTCAGAGTAGAACTGCTGCTTCTCCACACTGAAAGGAGTCAGTTGAGGTGGTTTGGGCATCTGGTTAGGATGCCTCCTGGACGCCTCCCACTTGAGGTGTTTCGGGCATGTCCCACTGGGAGGAGACCCTGGGGCAGACCCAGGACTCGGTGGAGAGACTATGTCTTCCAGCTGGTCTGGGAACACCTTGGTATCCTCTCTGAAGAGCTGGAGCAGGTGGCTGGGGAGAGGGAAGACTGGGCTTCTCTGCTTGAACTGCTGCCTCCGCGACCCGGACCTCCGGAAAAGCGGTAGAAGATGGATGGATGGATGGATGGATGGATGGAAACACCTATGTTATGTAGATTCATTACATACAGGGTGATATATTTTACCATACTTTATTGAGATGTACCTGTACTTGTCACAGGGTCTTGAATACAACCCATGTCATTTGGTGCGCTCTCCGCCCGGTCAGACCTCACCAACCTTACCCAACCGGCAGTTCTTACCTGCTGGTTCTCCTCCTTCACTGGGTTCTGTGCTGGTCTCTCCTCACCTCCCACGTAAGTGGCTAAATTAGATTTCCATTATTTCTCCATTCCTCCCTAATCAGTCTTGTCTATCCTCTGCAGGGCTCCTGCTTATCTGGTGAGTGACTGACTTTTTCCACAAGTGTGCGATTTTGAAAATTCTAATAAAAGGTCAAACGTCTTCTGTGTGTTCTCTTGGTGATTGCACTTTGCACTCAGGTTGCTTGTCCAGTCAATATGACACCACAACCTCACAGATCAGTTAAAGGAGGAATTAGGATTACAGTGGCACTAACTGCTGAGTTAAATGCAAGGGAATTTTCTTTAAGACACTGAGTGCAGTAAATAGTGGCACACAGAACTGATCACTATGTGATGTATCACCAAAAGCAATAGAGCTATTTCTGAGCAATAGTCCTCTTATTAAATGATTACACTTGGTACACTTCTTCACCCAGCTTCAACCCCCTCATCTAGCATTCCTTCTGATTCTTCATGATGTAAGGGTAGCCTACATAAAGAGGCAAGTATTTTGGTCTTGATGTTTCAAATGAGTTTCTATAAAAAAGGGGGAAATTATGCACTATATGTACACGCCAGAATATTTAGACTCAGCAAAGCAGACTGAACTCCCTTGATATAATTCAACCAAGATTAATCTTGTTTTTAAAAGTAACTGTTTGCTGGCACGTCATCATCAAGGTTAAAGCAAAGCACTCATTTGGAATTCCGAGTCCTTTAAAGGCTTGTTTTCTCTGAGAAATATGTTAGGAAATGCTGTTGGAATGTAATACTACTGCTGTTGATTGAAAGGATTTTTTTTTTTAGCTAAATTTATATTTCAAGATGTAACAAGTCTGTCAGTGTGTTTTACCTGCATGTCACTATGGCGCTGACATGCATATTTGGTTGTCATCCCTTTGGCCAGTGGATATAAAATACTCAACATTTTGGCTACACTGAAGCAATTTTTTGTTGTTTGATTTATTCTAGCTCTGTAACAGATGTCTCTGTTTCATCATAGCAAATTCTTCCTTTATCAATGACAGTAACGCACCTTTATTCTGAGTCACACACACCTTGCTGAATGCTCTTTATTATAGAAATGCTGTTCTATTCAGTGTTTTAACAGTCAAGCTGAAGATGAATACTGACTAGGTGCGATTTATCACTACTGGGGTGTGTCACAGTCAGACACACATGGTGCATTTGCACAAGTAGCACACATGCATTGTATAGTAGTGGATAATAAGTGTATGGATTTCTGCTGGATATTGTCTGCAATAAAAGTGAAGAAATCTTATGATTTGACTGCACCAGTGTGACTGGGGGTGAAACTCAACTTGTGGCATATAAACAGGAGATTAAACTCACAACTTCCCACGCCAGAGTCTAACACTATCCTTGTCCTCAAAAGGGTCAACCCACTTCAAAGCCAAGAAGGGACGATTTTCATTGACATTGCAACATTTCCCCCTCCCCATTTTGATATGATCCCAGTGTCAGAGGTGACCTAACATACTGAGCATCTCCACCTTCTAAGTATATCTCTGCCAGTCAGTCCTACCAGCAGCACCTCTTGTGGCTGGGACCAAATACACTACTTGGACCAACACATTAGGGGGATCTATTGAATTGAATTGCATTGAATTGAAATGAATCTGGGAATGGAACTGATACGCCACCAGTAATTTCTGCTAACCAACACCAACTGTGAACGGGGATTAAATTCATGACTTCTCTCACTGAAGACTAAAGCTGTGTTCAGACCAAATATGAAGCAAAAGTTTGTGTCCCTCTACTCGTGCAAGCTTCTGCAGTTCAACTTCTGCAGCTGCTTTACCTGCTGTGGAACTCTAAGTCATAGTCAAAGTACCTTTATTGATCTCCTTTAGGAGAGATTTGTCTTGGATAAAAGGATCTGCTGCACAGCAAAAAACACATACCATACATACAATAAACAACCACCAATATAAAATCAACATAATTCATCAAGGTGCAAATACAGTGCTATTATCTGCTCAGCTTCAGTCTCCCTAACTTCTGTTCACCTGACTTATCCGCTCATTAATGAGCTTCACCGACAAGGGAATGAATGAATGCTTTTACCGATTATATTTACAAAAAGGGACCCTGTACCTTCTCCCCGAATTCATTAAGACATAGTCAGGATACGATACATGAGAACCATCAGATAAAAGGCAATTTGCCCGTCTGAGGGTGGCTTGTTCAAACAGATCTTGAGGAGTTGGAAGTGCTGCCATGCCCATGATCTTCCCTGCTATCTTTATCAGATATAATATCTGAGCTTTTAATTTTACTGTTAAATTGCCAAACCAGCTGGTAATACCATACCGTAACACAGACTCAATGGTTGCCCTGTAGAAAATCAACATAATATTTCCACAGATGCCAAACAGTCTGAGCCAACGAAGAAAATGCAGACGCTGGTGGATTCAGGCACAAACACTCGCCACTTGCGTGTGCCAGCTCAGAGCACTATCAATGTGAACACCAAGATATTTATATGACTTAACCTGTTTGATATCATGACCATGTATGGCCACAGGACTGTGATCATTATCTGACCTGGGGTCCACCACCATTTCCACCGTCTTTTCTGTATTAATCTGCAGCTGATGGTCATCACACCAGTTCACAAACCTATCCACCCCAAATCTGTGACTATTTGAATTGACATTCGTTAACAAACTCAGTATTCCAGTGTCATCAGAAAACTTCACCATTGGTCCTGCTGAGAGCTGACACAGTCATTAGTACAATGTAAATAAAAACAGTGAACTTGACACAGCCCTGAGGGGCCCCGGTACTGCTCAATGCAATATCAGAGAACACAGAGTTAAACTTCACCTGCCGTGACCTATTTGACAAGAATGAATGATACCACCTGACTAAAAACGGATTCACACGCAAGTGAATCATTTTTTTAAGAAGAATCTGTGACTGAATACAATTAAAAGCAGAACAAAAATCTATAAAAAAAAAAATCTAGCATATGCAGAGGGAGTCTCGAGATGTTTTAAAACTAAATGTATTATAGTTAGGATGGCATCACTTGTACTCCATTTCTTTTTGTACGCAAATTGACATTGATCCAGGTGTGGCTCCACCTCCATGTGAAGCTCTTGAATTAACAATTTCTCCAGCGCTTTCATAACATTGGAGGTAAGAGCCACTGGCCTAAAATCGTTGTTCACCTGGGCACATACTTTCTTTGGAGCAATAATAGATCTTTTCCAAAGCTCAGGTACTGTGTAAGTATCAATAGAGAGCTGGAAGACTTGATGCCAAGCTGAAGCGAGTTCCTCTGCAAATGTTTTTAACATAAAAGCAGACATATTATCTGGCCCTGTCGGCTAATTAGTATGCATTGATTTAAAAACCCCAATAACTGATTGCAGGTTGAATAAAATCCTATCCTCATGTCCATTACACTTAACCCCCTCTAAACTCTTCCTGCATTCCTCCTTATTATCTTTTTCAAACTGCAGGTAAAAATCATTCAGTTCATTTGCTTTTGTGACCTCATCATTGGCAAACACCAGTTTTCTTTTTGTGTCCGTGTTAGTCATACTGCGGATAGAGTCCCACAGTCTCTTGGTGTTCAGCCCAGAAAGATCTTGTTCAGTCCGTTCCTTAAATTGCCGCTGAGCTGCTCTCATCCTCTGGTTAAGGTCCTTTTGTGCAGCCCTGACACCTGCAATGTCCCCGGATTTAAAGGCATTTTTCTTTCTATTAATACATTCCTTTATTTCCCAAGTGATGTAAGGTGATGTAAGGTTTGTTATTTGTGTATTTCTTAATAGTTTTCATAGGAATGGTTGAATCAACACAGAAAGAGATGTAATCAGTAATTGTTTCTGTCACAGCGTTGATATCTTCATTCTGGAAGAAAATATCCCAGTCCGTACATAAAAAGCATCCTTTCAGTTCCTCTATTTTATCCGCTGACCACACTTTAACAGAGCAGACTTCAGGTTTACAGGACTTAAAAACTGATCTATAAGTAGGGAGGAGCTGAATTCCATTATGATCCGAGTTGCCAAGGGGGGGTCTGGCTCTAGCCATGTAGGCATCTTTGATGTTCCCATAGCACTTTTTAAGAATATTATTGTTCCTAGTGCTACACTTAACATATTGATAAAAACCCGGCAGGGATTTACTCAAGCTGCAATGATTAAAATCTCCAAGGATGAGCATCAGGATGGGAGCATCAGGCTTGCTCTGGAGAAGATGGTGGACACAGTCTGAAATCTGGCTAGCTGCTCTGGCCGCATTCCCACTTGGTGGGACATACCCCACACACACAAAAATGTTGGTGAATTCGCTAGGAAGATAATGTGGATGGAGCATCACACACAACAGCTCAAGGTCAGGATTACATACTGTGTCTCTCACGGCAAAGTTCCGACACCAGCTGTCTTTAACATAAATACAAACCCTGCCCCCCCAGTTTTACCAGAGTTTTCATTTCTGTCCAAACCTATGTGTGTAAATCCATCAATTTGTATCAAACTATCCAATACATCCTCCCCAAGCTAAGTCTCTATAAAAGGCATCAAACCGGACTCACTGTATTCATAACTTGTTCCAACTTGTGAGCGCAGTTCATCCATTTTGCTTCTCAAAGATCGGGAGCTGATCAATAGCATAGGCGGCAGCGGCAACTTAGTGGCCCTCTGGACACGCTGCCTAATGCCACTTCTCCTTCCTCTCTTCCTAGCCTTCCCACCTCAGTGAGGATCTGGTCGATGATGTCAAAAAAGCTCCCTTGGCACATCCTTCAGCAGGGCTGGTGATAATGGTGCCCCGCAGTCCTGGAAGCCCAGCAGCTCAGTCCTGGTGTATGCTAGTTGGCCAGTGCTAGTAGGCTCGGCAGCTAAGCACTGGACAGTCTGGCTAAATAAAATTAGCCACACCAATGCTAGTAATGCTGCCCTCCTCTGTTGTACTCCCCATGCCTGCCACATACAGTCCAGAGCACAACTCACATTAAATAGACCAATTGCACATCGTATCTTCCACTGGCAAACAAACAGCCACTGGGCAAAGACAATAAAAACAAAACAAAACAGTGTGCAGCAAGAACCCTCCTCCATGTTGCTTGCAGAGCAGCACCAGAGTGCTATCTAACTCCCGAAAATGATGTCATGTTTAGTTTAACAATGTTATCCATCAGGGCACACAGCTGGGAAAATATTACTGCCTCCTCCAGAAACTGAACCTGGATGACAGTTGTTTTCAGCAATAAACTGAAGCTGGCCTGTGTCCAGTTTCAGGAGTTGCTAGGCAGTTAGCACATTGGTAGCAGGAGTTGGGTGGATACAAACTACCGACACTCCATCTCTGCTGGTCCAGCTCTCGCTAATGTGTGGCAACCTCATTTTCAAAATTTTATTGTACTGTACAACTGTACAATGACAATAAAGCCTATTCTAAACTTGTTTACTCTCCATTGTTGATATACACTTTGGCGATGGCAGAATATCAGTGCTGATTAGCTATCGTGAGCAACTCACTCAGGCACGAATTTGTGTGTATTTGCATCTTTATGTTGACTTTATGTCTGATTGCACCATGCAAAAAATTTGTTTGTGTTATGAACGGACCATAGCACTCTACCTGTGTCATGAAGAGGGTCAATCCACTAAACAAGACAGACAGCGATAGCGATGTTTTTTATTGACGTCACACCAGTTGTCGTGTTAACTCGGAATTCTCCTTCACTGACAGATAATTTTTAGCAGTGACGGAGAAAAGTCTCAAGGCTGTCTGTCATTTTGACGGATTGTGATTTACAGTATCTTACAAAAGTGAGTACACCCCTCACATTTTTGTAAATATTTTATTATATCTTTTCATGGGACAACACTGAAGATATGACACTTTGATACAATGTTGTCAGTGTACAGCTTGTATAACAGTGTAAATTTGCTGTCCCCTCAAAATAACTCAGCACACAGCCATTAATGTCTAAACCGCTGGTAACAAAAGTAAGTACACCCCTAAGTGAAAATGACCAAATTGTGCCCAATTAGCCATTTTCCCTTCCTGGTGTCATGTGACTCATTTATGTTACAAGGTCTCAAGTGTGAATGGGGAGCAGGTGTGTTAAATTTGGTGTTATCACTCTCACACTTTCTCATACTGGTCACTGGAAGTTCAACATGGCACCTCATGGCAAAGAACTCTCTGAGGATCTGAAAAAAGAATTGTTGCTCTACATAAAGATGGCCTAGGCTATAAGAAGATTGCCAACACCCTGAAACTGAGCTGCAGCATGGTGGCCAAGACCATACAGCGGTTTAACAGGACAGGTTCCACTCAGAACAGGCCTTGCCATGGTCGACCAAAGAAGTTGAGTGCACATGCTCAGCGTCATATCCAGAGGTTGTCTTTTGAAAATAGACGAATGAGTGCTGCCAGCATTGCTGCAGAGGTTGAAGGGGTGGGGGGTCAGCCTGTCAGTGCTCAGACCATACTGCATCAAATTGGTCTGCATGGCTGTCATCCTGGAAGGAAGCCCCTTTTAAAGATGATGCACAAGAAAGCCCGCAAACAGTTTGCTGAAGACAAGCAGACTAAGTACATGGATTACTGGAACCATGTCCTGTGGTCTGATGAGACCAAGATAAACAACATATTTGGTTCAGATGGTGTCAAGTGTGTGTGGTGGCAACCAGGTGAGAAGTTTAAAGACAAATGTGTCTTGCTTACAGTCAAGCATGGTGATGGGAGTGTTATGGTTTGGGGCTGCATGAGTGCTGCCGGAACTGGGGAGCTACAGTTCATTGAGGAAACCATGAATGCCAACATGTACTGTGACATACTGAAGCAGAGCATGATCCCCTCCCTTCGGAAACTGGGCCACAGGGCAGTATTCCAACATGATAACGAGCCCAAACACACCTCCGAGACGACCACTGCCTTGCTAAAGAAACTGAGGGTAAAGGTGATGGACTGGCCAAGCATGTCTCTAGACCTAAACCCTATTGAGCATCTGTGGGACATCCTCAAATGGAAGGTGAAGGAGCGCAAGCTCTCTAACATCCACCAGCTCTGTGATGTCGTCATGGAGGACTGGAAGAAGATTCCAGTGGCAACCTATGAAGCTTTAGTGAACTCCATGCCCAAGAGAGTTAAGGCAGTGCTGGAAAATAATGGTGGCCACACAAAATATTGACACTTTGGGCACAATTTGGACATTTTCACTTAGGGGTGTACTCACTTTTGTTGCCAGTGGTTTAGACATTAATAACTGTGTGTTGAGTTATTTTGAGGGGACAACAAATTTACACTGTTATACAAGCTGTACACTGATTACATTGTATCAAAGTGTCATAGCTTCAGTGTTGTCCCATGAAAAGATATAATAAAATATTTACAAAAATGTGAGGGGTTTACTCACTTTTGTGAGATACTGTAACTCCTAACTATAATTCCTTGTAATTTTAGAGCTTCATCTGTCTGCTGACTTAGATTCACTTTAACCACAAAAAAACATGAATTTTTGCTCCTGCTAGTATCTTAAAGATAACCTGTTTACCTTGAAAGCTGGGATAATGAAGCAGCGAGGCTTGTTGAGGGCCCGTTTGTCCAGCTCCATCACAACCATCACAACTCTACTTCCGGCGCCACACAAGTAGGCTGCCTTTTTGCAACAGCGGATCAATTTCTGCCTATTTCTATTTACTATCTGGCTCTCTTGCCATCTTTCTGATCCAGCGACACCTTTATTCCATCCAAACACGTAGATCGCCCAAATGTCTCCTGAGCCAGCGGACGGAGCCACTGTTTCTTGCAGGAGGCAGTACAATAGAGACCAGCTGTTAGCACTTAACCGGCCCACGATGCTAACGAAAAAAACTCGACATACCGGGAGAAATAAGATGGAAACGGCATGGATGTCGAGCTGGAGTAAGACGGCGGGCGAGGAATATAAGTTACAGACCCATCCTCCCATCTGTCATTATGGGGAATGTTCGATCGCTACTCAATAAAACTGATGAGCTAGCAGCTATCTCCCGCTACGAGAGTGTGTACAGAGAGAGTGGCCTGCTGTTGTTTACCGAGATGTGGCTAACAGAACTAGCAACAGTTGCTAACATTGAACTGGAGGGTTTCCACGCAATACGGGCAGACCGGACACCAGACAGTGGGAAGGCAAGAGGCGGGGGAGTGATAATGTATGTCAATAACAACTGGTGCAGACTGGGGCATATCATGGTTAAGGAACAGCACTGTAGCAAAGACATCGAGTTGCTAGCTGTTAGCATGCGGCCTACCTATCTCCCGAGGGAATACTCACACGTGATCTGCATTGTTATTTATGCAAATCCAACAGCGAACGCTGGGACAGCGTGTGACGTCATCCACTCAGTAACTGACAGGCTGCTGACAGAACACCCAGATGCTCTTCTCCTCATCTCAGGCGATTTCAACCATATTTCACTGTCCTCCATTCTACCCACGCTCACCCAGTATGTCACATGTCACACTAGAGACAATAAAACACTGGACTTATTCTACGCAAATACTAAGGAGGCGTACACCTCATCACCACTCCGCCCACTGGGGAGATCGGATCACAACTTGGTTCATCTCCAGCCGGTATACAAACCCCTAGTACACAGACAACCTCCGGTCACGTGCACAGTGAAGTTATGGTCTGAGGAGGCAATGGACGCTTAAAAGGACTGTTTTGAAACCACTGCCTGGGAACAGCTCTGCAAGCCACATGGTGAGGACATCGACGGCCTCACTCACACCATCACGGACTACATCAATTTCTGTGTGGACAACACCGTACCCACCAAGACCATACGGTGTTGCTCAAACAACAAACCCTGGATCAACCCTGAGATAAAAACACTTCTGAGAGAGAAGAAGAGGATCTTCAGGTCAGGGAACAGGGAGATGCTGAAGTCCGTACAGAGGGAGTTGAGGAGGAAGATCAGAGAAGGCAAGGACAGCTTCAGGAAGAAGATGGAAGACAAGCTGCAACAGAGCGACATCGGCGGGGTCTGGAGAAACCTTAAAACCATCTCTGGGCTCCAGAATACCTCCCCCCAGGCCACGGGGGGCAGGGAGTGGGCGAACAATCTGAACCTGTTTTTTAATAGGTTTGACCAAACGCCCCCCCCACACACACAACCACTGCTACCTCTAAAGTCATTTAGACCTGCTGTCCACACCCCACTCCACCAACATCCCCCCCCCACTCCTAGCACACAGCCCCCCAACCTGACCCTCACTAAGACCCAGGTGAGGACGGCGCTGATGAAGATCAAGGCGAGGAAGGCCTCAGGACTGGACAGCATCAACGCGAAGCTGCTCAAGTCCTGTGCAGACCAGCTGTGTGGGATTGTGGAGCTCATCTTCAACCTGAGCCTGAAGCTGGGGAGGGTACCACAGTTGTGGAAAACATCTTGTGTGGTACCTGTACCAAAGACTTCCCACCCCAAAGACCTGAACAGCTACAGAGCAGTGGCCCTGACGTCTCACTTGATGAAGACCCTGGAGAGACTGCTCCTTGCTCACCTCTGCCCCCTGGTGGGACCAGCGATGGATCCACTCCAGTTCACCTACCAGCATGGCATTGGGGTCGAGGATGCAGTGATCTTCCTCCTTCACCATTCCCTGTCCCACCTGGAGAAGCCGGGGAACGCGGTGAGGATCATGTTCTTTGACTTCTCCAGTGCTTTCAACACCATCCAACTGATGATCCTGAAGGACAAGCTGCTGTGCGCAGGGGTGGACCAGCACCTGTCATCATGGATCCTGGACTACCTCACTAACCGGCCACAGTTTGTGAGAACCCGAGATTGTGTGTCAGATACGATCATCAGTAGCACGGGGGCCCCCAGGGAACGGTTTTGGCTCCCTTCCTGTTCACCCTTTATACTGCAGACTTCTCACACAACACAACACACTGCCATCTACAGAAGTTCTCTGACGACTCTGCGATCGTCGGCCTCATCTCCAACGGAGATGAAGCTGAGTACAGAGGACTTATCCAGGACTTCATGGACTGGTGCCATCGGAACTGTCTCCAGCTCAACGCGAGGAAAACTAAGTAGCTGGTGGTGGACTACCGCAGACAAGGACAACCCCTCACAGCACCAGTAAACACACAGGGAACGGACATTGAGATGGTGACATCCTACAAGTACCTTGGTGTTCATCTGAACAATAAACTAGACTGGTCACACAATACCGACACACTCTACAAGAAGGGACAGCGCAGCCTGTTCCTACTGAGGAGGCTCAGGTCTTTTGGTGTACAAGGGGTGCTGCTGAAGACATTCTATGACACGGTGGTGGCATCAGCCATCACTTTTGGAGTGGTCTGCTGGGGCAACGGCATTAAAGCAGCCGATAGGAAGAGACTGAGCAAACTGATCAAGAAAGCTAGATCTGTCCTGGGGAAATGCCTTGACCCAGTGGAGGAGATGGGAGACAAAAGGATGGTGGCTAAACTGTCATCTCTGCTGGAGTCCGAGTCCCACCCTATGCAGGACATACTGAACGCACTGAGGAGCTCATTTAGCAGTAGACTACATCATCCTAGGTGCGCAACCGAGAGGTTTCGCAGGTCCTTCCTACCTACGGCTGTCAGACTGTATAACCTAAGCAGGGCTGCTCGCAGAGATAGCAAAAAAACGTGACGACCTAATAGTATTGAATGCAAAAGACGCAATAGACTTACACAAATGGTCCCCTCCAGTATACAACTAGGACAATATCAGTTGCTACGGAGGGTGACAATATGTATGGGTACATATTCATACTATGTAGGATAACTAAGTAGACGGTTATGCTGTTTATTCCATCTAGCTACAATGCTCCTCACTTTGTATATATATTTATATATTTATGTGTATGTATGTATATTCACTGCTCTTATTTTTATTTTTCGTATCTTCTTAATTATTGCTCTGAGTGTTGCTATCCCTGTGCTGTTGCAATCCTGGAATTTCCCTATTGTGGGACCAATAAAGGCTTATCTTATCTTATCTTATCTTATCTTATCTTATCTTAACACAGATGGGTTCCTATCCTCTTTGCTTCATGGTGCTCAGTGGACCCTTCTGACTCCTGGCTAGTACCTGTGTTGTTAGCTCAGATCAGGAGATCCAATCCCAGCTCCTGATCCACTCTAGGCAAAAACAGAACCTGCAGTTGCTGTGTGCACTCAGCCTTCTACAGGTACTCTGACCCAGCACAAACCGAAATGGCTCTGATCAAAATTGCCAGAATAACCAGAAAAAACCTTTATCCAAAGGAAATTTCTTCTCCCCTCTGGGAATTAATTTTCTCCCGTGACTGAAATTAATCCCCAATCCAGATGAATCCTGCGTGTTTTCCAAACCTTTTTTTTTTGGGGGGGGGGGGGATTTGCAAGTATTTCTTCCATTTAAAACAATGACAACAACAACACTCTTTTTCGTTAAAAAAAACAAAACATTAAAACAAAATTATTATTATTAAATAATTTTGTTTGTAGCAGATAATATTTTATTAATTAAATAGCTGGAGGTAGTTGTAATTCAATGCTGATATTATGTTCCTGTGGTGATTTGTGGCATATTTTCTTTTTAAAAATCCAGCAAAAATAATTATTTAAATACAACATTCTGTTTATTTTGTTAGTTGCCAACTTTGAGTATAAGAAGGACTTTAAAAAAATCCATATACAGTATATATTTATTTGGATAATAATGGGTCATGACAGAATTATTACAACCCTCTCATCACCTTGATGGACAGCAATAAATCCTCACAACCTCTGCATCACACTAGCTTTTGCATTTTGTCCAGCCTCTAGATCGGGTTGGGCAATCATGTGACATCGAGGGCCATTCCACTACAAGTTTTCTGTTCCACCCAATCTCTTCAGCAGGTGCTTTCAGTGATTAACAGTCCTTGAAATTGATCAGAGACCAGTGAAAACCTGCAGTGGAATGGCTTTCACTGCCCAACCCTGCGAAAAACCAATTGCTAAATTCTTTTAAGATGAGTTAGTCAGTCAAAGTTAGTGATGTTATGCTCGACACCATCCACATGACACTGACTCGAGCAATATAACGTGGAAGTGTCATGAGCAGAGTGTCATGAGCAGAGTGTCAAGCACTGCGTCAACATGCCCACAGCCACGTGACCGTAGCAAGCGAGGCCTCGTTATGTTGGTCACATCAAATGACTTGAGGGCTCGTGGGAAGTTTGAGAGGGAATTAGGGTTTTTTTTGTTTGCTTTGTATTGTTTGTTCCTGCCATCCAATTTTGAATAGACCTCGGATGGCCAAATGCTCAAAAAAAACAAAAAACCAAGATTTTTTTCAGGTTTTTCAACTCTGATGCAGTTCTGACAGTCAGTCACCATATGGCAGCCTTTATAAGATGTTTCATAACACTGTGTCGGTCATGAAACTAGTGTCTCAAAGTTGTTCGTTGTTTCATGAGGCCTCGGTTTTAACATCACTAGTCAAAGTTTATTCGGTGTGGTTTCATAATACATAAAAAATACAAGAGAAGAAATAAAAAACGAACAACAAAAACTGAAAGGGTGTAGGTAGAAGCAGAGCTTTTATGACTTATCTGTTATGATCTGTCTTTTCAGGGGCAGAATAGAGAGCACCAAATGCAGGCTGTGGGTTTGCACATTTAATGACAAAGACACAAATACACAACACTGCATATAAGGACCGGAATAACAGGGAAAGGTACGGCTATAGAGACGCTGAAATCGCCAGTAAGGCTAACAAACAATGAGTTGAATTAAAGGCTGGTTAGAGCAGAGAGGCACAAAGCATCAGGGAAGGAGAGCGGTGCTGCAATAAACTGCATTGCTGCACGGGTTAAATAGGCACCAATTAATGAGCAACTGAGTTCAGGTGTGGGTGGCATGAGTGAGAAAATAATTAGCTAACAAGTGACAGCTGTCAAAGCCCGTGAACTGGCTTTGACAGGAGTAAGTAAACAATGACTATCAAAGTAAAAGCACCAAACGAGACTAAAGAGAATCAGGAACAAATACAAGAACAATACACTTATGGAGGACTGAGGAAAGCTAATAATACAAACTGATAAATACTGACACTACAAAAGAAGAACTAACACAGGGAAATAAATAGGAAAACAAGATAATACATAAATACGTAGATAAGACTATAATGACAAAACCAAGAACCATCACAAATACAAGACAAACAGATACAGAAATACAAAAGATGACATTGTAGAGACTGGGGTGAATCATCTCAGACAGGATGCAGAGGGTAAACAGAGGAGAATAATAGCTAGGGAGATCATGGGGAGATAGCAGGAAGAAGGAGCCGGGGGGGGGGGTTAAAGGATGGAGGTGTTGTGATGTTAAATGTCATGCAATGTGATGTGAAATGTCATGCAAATGTGAGATGAGCGGTTGGGATAAAAGGAGAAACCATGCTTGATTGTAACATGCTTTTTTCTGTGTATGACTGATGAGAGAGTGGAATAAAGTCTTCTGTCCATAAACTTGCCTCCTTATTCCCACTCTCCACACTGGTGGCCCCGACGTGATATGGAACACGAGGCAAGAACCCCGGAGTCGGCCTGGACGGAAACCCCCAGCAACACGTGCGCGGTTTCGGTCAAACTACCGGACTTTTGGCAGCACAACCCACGCCCTTGGTTCCACCACACCAAGGCTCAGTTCGCCCTCCTGGGAATAATGGCAGACAACACCAAGTATTACTTTGTGGTTGCAGCGCTGGATGCTCGCACAGCTCAGCAAGTAGTGAGCCTGCTCGATCAGCCCCCAGCCCACAACAAATACGAGGCTCTCAAGGCTGCGCTGACTCGGCGCTACCCGCTCTCGGACTGTGAGAGAGCAGAGAGGCTCCTGAGGCGTTCTGAGTTAGGAGATGGTTCAGCCGTCGATCTGATGGAGAAGATGTTGGCGTTAATTGGCACGGATGACGGGCATTTTCTGTTTGCCCACCTCTTCCTCCGGAACCTCCCAACAGAGGCGAGAGCGGTTCTTGCCAATTCGCCGTTGCTGGCCGCGCGTGACTACCGGGCGCTAGCCCATGAGGCAGATCAGATCATCCTCACCACCAGAGCCCTCACAGTCAACGCGGCAGCGTCAGAACCCAGCGAGATGACCAGCGGAGGCGAGGAGCCACCGACAGTAGCGGCAGCAGGGGCCAGGGAGTGCCAGAGAGACACGCTCTGCTTTTACCACCGCCGCTTCGGAGAGAACGCACGCAGATGTGCACCACCGTGCCAATTCAAGAGCTCAGGAAACGCCAAGGCCGGCAGTCGGTAGCAACTGCGACCACCGGCGAAGAGAACAAGCTGCTCTACGTGACGGACTCGCGCTCAGGGAGGCGTTTCCTCGTAGACACCAGAGCCCAGAAGAGCATCATCCTGCCGACCTACGCCGACCGGCTGGCAGGACCTAGCGGCTCCGGGCTGGTGGCAGTAAACGGCTTGGACATTAAGACCTTTGGTGAGAGAACACTGGCTTTATCTCTACACGGCCGTACATACGAGTGGACTTTTGTCATAGCAGCACTGAGTTTCCCAATCCTAGGAGCTGATTTTCTGTGTGCACATGGTTTACTAGTTGATGTTGCTAACAGGCGCCTGGTTAATGCACTGTCTTTTGACTCTCTCCCCTGTACAGCTCGAGGGGCCGAGCCAGTAACACAAGCCAACGTCACAGCTCCAGGCGGTAAGTTCCACACACTGCTCACTCAGTTCCCAGCACTCACGGTCCCGATGTTTTCGGCGGCCATCGCTAAACACGGGGTGGAGCACTTTATAACCACCACCAGGCCGCCCATTTTCGCAAGACCTCGGCGCTTGGACGCAGCTATACTGGCCATAGTGCGTGAGGAGTTTGCCAACCTGGAAAGGTTGGGCATCATCAGGCGCTCAAACAGCCCATGGGCATCCCCGCTACACATGGTCCCTAAGGCTGAGGGGTCGTGGCGACCGTGTGGTGATTTCCGCAGATTGAATAACGCCACAGCACACGACCGCTACCCAATTCCCCACATTCAGGATTTTTCCCTTCACCTCGCGGGAGCACGCATTTTTTCTAAAATAGACCTGGTCCGCGGCTACCACCAGGTCCCAGTGCGCGCGGAGGACGTACCCAAAACAGCGGTAATAACTCCGTTCAGCTTGTTCGAGTTTCTGCGCATGCCATTCGGATTAAAAGGAGCGGCACAGACGTTCCAGCGCGTGATGGATGCAGTGCTGCGCGATCTCCCGTTCGTGTTCGTTTATCTGGATGATATCCTGGTAGCCAGTGCGTCCGAAGACGAACATGTAACCCACCTCAGGACGGTTTTCCAGAGGTTGGAGGAGCACGAGTTAATAATCAACCCGGCCAAGTGCCAGCTCGGCGTGACGGGGATTGATTTTTTGGGGCACCGCGTCTCACCTGAGGGAGCGATACCCTTGCCCGACAAAGTGCGCACCGTGGCAAACTTTCCCCGGCCTCAGACGATTAGGGTGCTGCAAGAATTTTGGGGGATGGTTAACTTTTATAACCGGTTCCTCCCCCGCGCAGCTCCACTCATGCAGCCATTGTACGCCGCGCTCAAGAGACGGAAACCCGCAGATGGAGTCGAATGGACTCCGGAGCAACAGCAGGAGTTCTCGGAAGTTAAGACAGCCCTGGCAAACGCCGCACTGTTGGCGCACCCAGACCCGGAGGCCCGGATAGCGCTCACTGCCGACGCCTCGGACGTGGCCATAGGGGCTGTCGTGGAGCAACGTGTCGCTGGTTCTTGGCAGCCGCTCGCTTTTTTCAGCAGGGCTTTGAGTGACAGTGAGCGTAAATACAGCGCATTCAACAGAGAGTTGCTGGCTCTCCACCTGGCCATACATCACTTCCAGTTCTGGCTGGAGGGGCGCAGCTTCACTGCGTTCATGGACCACAAGCTGCTGACGTTCGCGATGGTCAAGGTTTCAGAACCATGGTTGGGCCGGCAGCAGAGACAGCTGGCCGCGATCTTGGAGTTTACGACCGATATTCAGCATGTGTCGGGTAAACTGAATGTGGTGGCAGACTGCCTCTCGCGCGTGGTAGTGGCCCCGGTCTGTGTGGGGATAGATTACACAGCCATGGCCGCATAGCAGTTTGGCAATTCGGACGTGCGCGCGCTCCAGTCTGGACCAACAGGGTTAAGGCTGGAGAGCAGAGTGCTGCAAGACGGCAAGCCCCCCCTAATCTGCGACATCTCCACGGGACGCCCGTGCCCGGTGGTCCCGGTCGCATGGCGCCACCTCTTGTTTGAGTCAGTTCACGCTTTGGCACACCCAGGAGTGCGCGCGTCAGTCAAAATGGTGGGAGCAAAGTTCGTGTGGCCAGGTCTGCGCAAACAAGTAAAAGAGTGGGCTGCAGCCTGCGTAGCATGCCAACAAGCCAAAGTGCACAGACACACGAAGGCTCCTTTGGAGCCGTTTAGTATACCGGCTAAAAGATTTGACCATGTTCACGTGGACCTCGTGGGCCCCCTCCCGCCATCGCAGGTGTGCACGCACCTTCTGACAGTGGTGGACCACACCACACGCTGGCCAGAAGCAGTCCTGCTGGCGGCAACCACGTCCGCGGACGTAGCACGTGCTTTTTTGACAACATGGGTGGTGCGTTTTGGAATCCCGTCGGACATCACGTCCGATAGGAGCCCTCAGTTTGATTCCGACCTCTGGTCCGCGATGGTCCGCAGCCTGGGTGTTGCAATTCATCGCACAACCGCGTACAACCCATGGGCCAATGGGTTATGCGAGCGTTTTCACAGGTCACTGAAAGCAGCGCTCAGAGCTTCGCTGAAAGATGCACGGTGGCGTAGTGGTTTAGCACTGTGGCAGCACAGTTTTACCCTCAGCCGGGGGACCGCGGGGATCATGAGATCGTGGGTTCGATCCCAGCCCCCGACCAACAGTGAGCTGTGTGGAGTTTGCATGTTCTCCCCGTGTTGCGCGGGTTTACTCCGGGATTTCTCCGGTTTCCTCCCGCACACCAAAACATGTAGGTTTAGGGCGCTCGCGCATGCAGCGACCAGCAGCCGGTGGCTTGTCACCAGACTGCAAACCAAATCTACCTACGGGTACAAATAAGTAACAAAAAAAAAAAAAAAAAAAAAAAAAAAATTGGGTAGACCGGTTGCCGTGGGTTTTATTGGGGTTGTGTTCCGCACCAAAAGAGGATTTGGAGGCTTCCCCGGCAGAGCTGGTTTTTTCTCAGCCACTGTGGCTGCCCGGGGAATTTTTGCCAGACAATCCCGCGCCGGACAATTGCCCGTCTCAGCGTTTGCAGCAGAGTGCAGACACAGGCACGCTGCCGGGTTCGGCCCACCACTGTTTTCCACGCGCTTTCGTGCCAAAAACTTTGAAGAACGAGGAGTTTGTGATTGTCAGGCACGATGCCCACCGCCCTCCATTGCGCCCACCCTATGATGGCCCGTTCAAAGTGCTGGAAATAGGGGACAAGCATTTTTTGTTAGACTTGGGGGGTCGTCGGGAGAAAATATGCATAGACAGACTTAAGCCCGCCTTTGTAGTGGCGGACGAGCAAGTGCTGTTGGCTCAGGCCCCTCAGCGTGGAAGACCCCCACTGAGAACTCCCCAGGCAAATGATTCGCCAGGACAGCCACACGGGCAAATCGGAGTCCCCCCCCCTCGCCATGGCCCACTCGCAGTCAGACACACTCCCAGCAGCCCCCTGCCGGCACAGCAGCGCCGCGGAGGTGGTAAACCCCCGTTACAGCAGATATGGGAGGAGACTGAAGCCAAAAAGACGTGAGGACTGAAACTCTGTCTAAGATTCGGGGGGGGGGGGTAGAGACTGGGGTGAATCATCTCAGACAGGATGCAGAGGGTAAACAGAGGAGAACAATAGCTAGGGAGATCATGGGGAGATAGCAGGAAGAAGGAGCAGGGGGGGTTAAAGGATGGAGGTATTGTGATGTTAAATGTCATGCAATGTGATGTGAAATGTCATGCAAATGTGAGATGAGCGGTTGGGATAAAAGGAGAAACCATGCTTGATTGTAACATGCTTTTTTCTGCGTATGACCGATGAGAGAGTGGAATAAAGTCGTCTGTCCATAAACCTGCCTCCTTATTCCCACTCTCCACAACATAGCACAACTAAGAAGCTGAGCACTGCGCCCACCGTGCTCAGGATCATGACATTACCCCTTATACCATTACAAAATCTTGTGCATCATCAACCTCTACAGTGGGGTTAAAAAAAGACAGAAAGGACAAATTCATGTCAAGGCAACAAAAAGAAAACCTATAACTAATTGTCATATCTGGGAAGGATCATACCAACGCCTTGTGTTCATTCTTTGTTTTCTCTGTGATTATTCTTGATTATATTAATTGTCCTCTGTGTCTTTCTCTGTTTGGCTCTGGGTCTATGTGTATATCTGTTTACCAACTGTTCCCACTCCCAGTGTTTTCCGTATCCCTAGCCACTGCCCTCTCTGTATGTTGTCCTGCATGTTCATTGTCAAGTTTTGTGTGCATCCCCAGTCGATGAGTATCAGTGTAGCTCTTCCCACCCTGTTTTCCTCACCTGCTGCCCTTGATTATCCACCCAAGCTGTCTCATATTTGCAATTATCTATTCCCCTATTTATGTCAGTTTTTGCATGTGCTCTGTCTGGTGTTCTCATTGTTAATTCCCCATTTTTTCTCCAGTGATCAGACTATGTCCCAAGTTACCCGTGAGTTTATTTTCTGAGTAATTTGTCCAACCCCTGTGCTGCTGTTCATTTATGTTTGAGTTTTGTTTAATAATTTATCATTGCACCTACTCTAGTGATGGCCAGATGAGGCTTTCTCGAGGACTTGAGGCCTTTCATCAAAATGGCTCATATAGATGAGGCCTGATGTGAAACTTCATTTTCTCTACTAGGCCATCTAGTGGACAAAACATATACAACACGCAGGTTTTTACAAGGGCATTATTGGTTTAATGTGTATTATCCATTTCAGTAAATGCAATGTCTTTTAAGAAATCTCAATTATCATAAGGGAAAAAATAAATAATAAAACTCAGGTGACTACAGTGAATGTGCTTGTGATACTTATCCATTTTTATTAAAAAATAACTTCTCAACAGTCTTTGGACTTAGGCGATTTCTTTTTTTAGATTATTTCTCCAGCTTTGGAGAATACTCTCTCCGAGCACAGAAGATGCAGGTGTGCAAAGGAAGGCTACTTCAAGTTTATACAGTGTAGCGTAGACAAATTTCTGTCTCTCCCAGTACATTCACCTCTGTCCTTATTGTCATGCAGGGTGCAATAGTGCCTCGGCATAATAATGTGTTATTGTTGTATCCAAGGTCTTTGAAACACAATAGACACTTCACTGTGCAAATAAAAATAAATTATAAGAATGGCCCAGCCTCCCAGTTGCAAGACAGATGCTTTACCTCTAAGCTACTACTTAGTGATTACTAAATGAGGCTTTCTTGGACGCTTGAGGCTTTTCATCAAAATTGATTCATATAGACGAAGCCTCATGTGAAACTTCATTTGCTCTACTAGGCCATGTAGTCGACAAAAAGTATACAACATACAGATTTTTGCAAGGGCATTATTGGTTTAATGTGTATTTTTCCATTTCAATAAAAGTGAAATACATTCATCTCTGCCCTTATTCTCAAGCAGGGCACAATAGTGCCTCAGCATAATGACCCAAGCCCTTCGAAACACAACAGACACTTCACCTTGCAAATAAAAATGAAATGACACAAATGATTGAGCTTGGACTTGAATCCCAGCCTCCCAGTTGCAAAACAGATGCTTTGACCACTAGGCCATCACTTCAGTTACAGTAAAGCTTCCTTATTTGTGAAAAATGTATCAATGGGAGAATGAAATCAAATTGTTCCCAAACAGGAGAAGTCCCTGTTTTTGGTGCTGGCTCCATCTGAAAACTGGCTGTGACATATCCATCACACAAACATCAACAGCACAAAACGTGAAGGATGGGGATTTTCATTGTGTATCGCTGCACACTAATTTCATGTTGCGTGTAAAATCATGAATGACTTCCTGACCCAGTCACATGGTATGACGTCAGCAATACAAACCTTGAAACACGCTTTGCCAAATATTTCCTAGACAAACTCGGAGCATCCTCAAAGTTCCGGAGCCTGCCGTCCCATCACTAACCTACTCCTGCCTGCACCATGGGTCCTGCCTAGAAATCTTCATCTGCCCGGAGGGCAGAGCATGACAGTAGGACACCAGCAAACAGGTACTCAGCAGGCAGGCCGGTGACCGGTGGTTCTGACGTGAAAGAGGAGTGAGCGGTTTGGACATTCCAGTCCCTTATCTTGAATGCTTGCACCTCCCACACATCGGAGGAGACTTTTACTCACCTGGAGGTTGCCATGAAGGTTGGGGAGAGGTTCCCCAGCCTGCAGTTCTGCCCCAAGGTGAGGGAGCTTCTTGCTTCCATGACCACCGATATTTTCGGCACTGGCCCCGCACCCTCCAGACCCAGAACTCTCACCAGCCATGCAGCCACCTTATTGGCTGGAGGAAAGTTTCCATTTATGCCGGTCTCTGTGACAGCTGAAATGCCGGCTCCCATGACAGTTGAAATACTGGCTCCCATGACAGCTGTAGCACCGGCTCCCATGACAGCTGTAGCGCCGGTTCCCAGGACAGCTGTAACACCGTCTCCCATGACACCTGTAATGCCGGCTCCCATGGCAGCTGCAATGCCGGTTTCCACAACGCTGGTTCCCATGGCAGCTGTAGGGCCAGCTTCACCTCATCCTCCATCTGCAGTGCCAGTTCTATCATCTGCAGTGGGGGTGCCCACACCCGCTGCCCCATCAGCAGTCACCGCCTCCACTCTGGACTTAGCTCCATCAGCGACAGCAGAGCAGCGGAACAGGCAAGTACATACTCATTTTCCTTTACCATATAATAAGATGTCTTGTCTTGTTTTGGGTGAGGGGACTCAGCAGCAGCCCCCTTCTGCTTCTGAGCCCCCACCTTCTGCTTCTGCTGTCACCTCTGTATTGATAATGCCACCCACCCTGGTCTCCCTGTTTTTCCCTGAGGTGCACACCACAGCTCCGGCAGTCTTCGAGGTGCATGAGCCTGCTCCAGCTGTTCCTGAGGTGCACACCCCTGCTCCAGTCCTCCCCAAGGTGCACGCAGCAGCTCCGGCAGTCTTCAAGGTGTGCAAGCCTGCTTCAGCTGTCCCTGAGGTGCACACCCCTGCTTCAGTCCTCCCCGAGGTTTACACAGCAGCTCTGGCAGTCTTCAAGGTGCACAAGCCTGCTCCAGCTGTCCCCAAGGTGTACCCCTTAGCTCCAGCGTTCTACGTGGCCAACATTCCTCAGCATCAGCTTATCTCCGTGGTCGATGTTCCCCAGCAGTCGTCTCTCAATGTGGTCAGTGCTCCCCAGTCATCTCCCAGTGTGGTCAGCACTAGCCAGTCATCTCCCAGTGGGATCACCGCTCCTCAGTCGCTGTTAGCCCCTGTGCCGAAGTTCTCTAAGGTACTGTCTTTAGAGCAAAAGAGTATTCTGTTACTACCTCTAGAGCGAGAGACGTCCATGTTATTTTCTCTACAAAGAGTTCCACTGTTACCATTTGCTGAACTCTCAGATTCTATGTTGTTGTCTCCTGAGCAAACAATTCCTTTGTGGTCTCTAAGGCAAAGGGCTCCTTTGTGGTCTCTAAGGCAAGGGGTTCCTTTTTGGTCTCTAAGGCAAAGGGTCCCTTTTTGGTCTCTAAGGGAAAGGACTCCTTGGTGGTCTCTAAGGCAAAGGGCTCTGTAGGGTTTTATATGTTTAGTTTATTGTTGGTACAAGTATTAATGTAAATATGCATGTGAGTAGGAATGAGGTTTCTCCTCATTACAAACACACATGAGCTTGTGGGTCACCAGTCCAAGAGAATGGACAATTTTATTAATAATTCTGTATTTGTACCAATAATGAATCAGTCTCCAAAAACCCTGTGAGTCCTTGTGTGCATATAGTCAAGAAGATCGACATGAAGTCAAACGATAACTCCAATATGTCTTTTTAATAGCTTAATGAGAAATTTCAGGATATATGAACACTGTTACGGCCCAAGGCCTTCTGTTGCTTTATTTTGACAATGTTGCTCATCTTTGTCTGTCTTCCTCCCTCATGTCACTCAATTGTGCAGCTCTTCTGGTTTGGTGTCTGTGTTTTGGTTGTCTCCTGCCTCATCCAGCCCCTGACTGAATCCTGTGTCTGATTGGACTGGTGCTGCAACACTCCACCAATCAAGCCTCATCTCCAGTTAGCCACCTGCTATAAATTCCAGCCAAACAATTAGTCAGGTGGTGGTTGTGATTTAATGTGAGTAGTCTGCCACCCTTGTTCCCATTGTCAGAGAGCATTCAGCAAAATGCTCACTTTTTGGTTGAATGTCTTTTTTGTTTTCCTGGTTTATGTACTTTGTTTGGTTGAGAATGGTTTTTGTGTGTTGACCAGGTGACATGTGCCTTTAATTGTCTGTCCTGCACAGCAGTGATGGCCAAATGATGCTTTCTTGAGGACTTCATTTTCTCTACCAAGTCATCTAGTGGACAAAATGTAAACAACATGCTGATTTTTACAAGGGTATTGTTAGTTTAATATGCATTTTTTCAATTTCAATAAATGTGACGGGGAGAACATGCAAACTCCACACAGTGAGCTGTGTGGAGTTTGCATGTTCAATTCAATTCAATTCAACTTTATTTATATAGCGCCATTTCACAACAACAGTCATCTCATAGCACTATCAACTGTAGGGGGGAACCCCCACAGTTGCAGAAAGACCCCAGCAATCAGGCGATCCCCTGTGAGCAAGCACTTGGCGACGGTGGAGAGGAAAAACTCCCTTTTAACAGGAAGAAACTTCCAGCAGAACCAGGCTCAGGGAGGGGCAGTCATCTGCTGCGACTGGCTGGGGGGTGAGGGGATAGAGAAGAAGAAAAGAACAGACATGTAGAGAGCAAACAGCACGATGGGGACTCAATCTATGGGAGAGAACAAACAGATGTTAATGACCAGCAAAAAAAAATATTTCATAGAGAGTGAGGAAAGGAGTGAGGCCCAGTGCATTACTGGAGGTCCCCCGGCTGACTAAACCTATTAGCAGCATAACTAAGGGAGGGTTCAGAAACACATGATCCCTCCCTAATTGTAGGCTATATCAAAAAGGTAGGTTTTAGCCCTATTCTTAAAAACAGAGATCGAGTCTGACTCCCGAATCCAGATTGGCAGCTGATTCCACAGGAGAGGAGCTTGATAACTGAAGGCTCTGCCTCCCATTGTACTTTTGGAGATTCTAGGTATTACAAGTAATCCTGCATTTTGGGAGCGTAGTGCTCTGTTAGGATAATACGGTAGTATCAGATCTTTTAAATAAAAAGGAGCCTGATTGTTTAGAGCTTTGTAAGTAAGAAGAAGGATTTTAAACTTAATTCTAAACTCTATGGGAAGCCAATGAAGGGAGGCCAGAACCGGAGAGATATGATCTCTCTTTCTAGTACCTGTTAAAACTCTTGCTGCAGCATTTTGGATCAGCTGAAGACTTTTTAAAGATGTTTTAGGACAGCCTGATAACAAAGAATTACAATAATCTAATCTCGAGCTAACAAAAGCGTGGATCAGTTTCTCAGCATCACTCTGAGACAAGATGCTCCTAATCTTGGCAATATTACGCAGATGATAGAAGGCAGTCTTAGAAACAAATTTAATATGTGAATTGAAGGACAAATCCTGATCAAAAATAACTCCAAGGTTCCTCACAGAGCTATTAAGAGAAAGAGTAACCACATCCAAACTGAAAGTTTGATTTGGAAAGGAATTTCTAAGGTTTTTTGGACCAACAAGAATGACTTCAGTCTTATCTGAATTTAATAGCAGGAAATTACAAGTCATCCAAGCTTTGATTTCCTTAAGACAGGCTTCTAACTTGGCTAATTGATTACTATCATCTGGCTTCATTGACAGGTATAATTGTGTGTCATCTGCATAACAATGAAAATGTATACAGTGCTTTCTAATAATGTTGCCTAACGGAAGCATATATAAACTAAAAAGAGTAGGGCCTAGCACAGATCCCTGTGGAACTCCATGACTAAGCTTTGAGTTGAAAGAAAACTCATTATTTACATGAACAAACTGGAACCTATCAGATAAATAAGATCTAAACCATTGCAACGAAGTTCCATTAAGTCCAACATAGTGTTCTAATCTATCAAGTAGAATATTATGATCGATAGTATCAAAAGCTGCACTTAGGTCTAAAAGGACAAGTACAGAAACTAGTCCATTATCAGATGCAATGAGGAGGTCGTTAGTGACCTTCGCTAAGGCTGTTTCAGTACTATGATGGATTCTAAACCCAGATTGAAACTCTTCAAGTAAACCATTTCCCTGCAGGTGGTCAAATAATTGCGTAGCAACAACTCTTTCTAAGATTTTTGAAATGAAAGGGAGATTAGAGATTGGTCTATAGTTAGCTAAAGCTCCTGGATCTAGCGTTGACTTTTTGAGTAAGGGTTTAATTACAGCCGTTTTAAAAGCCTGCGGTACATGGCCTAAAGTTAATGAAGAATTGATTATATGAAGAATAAAGCTACCAATAAGTGGGACGGGTTCTCCCCGTGGGTTCTCCCCGTGTTGCGTGGGTTTACTCCGGGATTTCTCCGGTTTCCTCCCGCATACCAAAAACATGTAGGAAATGTGCTGTCTTTTAAGAAATATCAATGATCATAAGGCAAAAAATAATAAAACTGAGGTGACTACAGTGAATGTGCTTGCACTACTTATCCTTTTTTTTTTAAGAAATAATAACTTTTCAACAGTCATACTGTCTCTCTCAGTACATTGATCTCTGTCCTTATTGTCATGCAGGGCACAATAGTGCCTCAGCATAATGATGTGTTATTGTTGTATCCAAGTTCTTTGAAACAGTCACTTCACTGTGCAAATAAAAATAAATTATTAGAATAACTCAGCTGGGACTTGGACCCTAGCTTTCTATTTGCAGGACAGATATTTCACCTCTAAGCTATTACTTAGTCATGAGTAGGTGAGGCTTTATTGAACACTTGAGCCTTTCATAAAAATGGTTATAAAATTAACCATAAATAAAATAATTGTTTTTGGTTACTTTTTCTGAAAAATGAGCCATTATTTTCAAAGTCACTGATAAAGGGTTTGTACTGTGATTCTTTTCCCACCGGTGGCTTAACAGACAAAACAGAAAATCATGATGCAAACACGTCACTAAATTGTTTATTACAATCAGCAGCAAATTCCAGATTATTTAGAATGTGCAAAATTCAAACTGTAAAAAAAAAAAAAAAAAAAAATTGAATGGGTCACACACGCCAGCCATGCTGTCTCACTGAGAAGCAACTGGATGTGCTGCTCAAGCTGGTCCCGGTTCAGCAGATCTTCAGCCTGCATCTCTATAAATAGTGACACAAGGTCCGGTTTGGGGTGGTGTCACAACTCGCTCTCGCCTGTCTCCCATCTCAGCTGTGCGCACACCTGCGCCTCATCAAGCTCGGGCTATAAAGCCCGCTTCGCCCTGAGCCTCAGTCTGGAGCCATCTGCTCATCAATGCCTTCCTCTCCTACGCTCGCCTGTTCCTCTACAGCCAGCGCTCCTATGATACTGTTCATCCAGCATGTAAAAAATCCTTACTCACCTTCTCTCCAGTTTCTCCCCTGTGCACAGGTGGATCCTTTGGCGGTGGACATCACTCCCTCATCCTTGCCATCACTCTCCTCGTCACGCCAAGCGCACAGCTGGACGCTGTCTTCCAGGCAGGAGACCTGCGGCTTTAGCCAACGCCAGCCACCTTACCACCTGCAAGTAAGCACCAGAATCAATATCCTTTCCACTGGGTGTTTGCCCGCAGCTAACCTTTGTGTGTGCTCTGCCCATAGTGTTGCCTGGCTGTACGGCGCTCTTCTCTGCCCTCGACGCACCCCGTCCTCCAACACTACATTACACCCCGCACTCACTCACTCAAACACTCTTTATTGTTCAATAAAATCATTGAATCTTGCTCGAGCCTATGTGCATGTTCCCTGGGTCCGGACTTATGTCAGTATGGCTCCAGCAAAGCGGCCCAGCGGACAGTGGGCTCGCACACCGTTTAAACACCCTCGAGGCTTGAGTAGACCAAATTACTCACCAGCAGCAGGTGATTTTGAATCAATTGACCCAAATTAATCGCCGGTTGGACCGTCTGGATCCCCCGCAGGCGTTCCCTCCGACTCAGCGTAGAGTTCCCGCTCCCGGTGCTCTCCCGGCTAGCCAGGCTAACCCGGGGTCGCCTACCCGGCTCACTCCCATTCCAACGCCCACACGCTTCAGTGGCAAACTCGGTGAAGCGCGGGGGTTCCTTCTCCAATGTGAGTCGGTGTTTCAGCGTGTCTCCGGGGACTTTCCGACTGACCGTAGCCGAATTGGTTATATCGCTAACCTCCTGGCAGGGCGAGCGCTATCTTGGGCCTACGCCGTAATGGTGAGGTCCAGCTATGCGAACCTGACCTACGCCCAATTGGTCCATGATTTTAATGAGGTCTTTGATCATTCGGACCGGGACAGTGTCTTAACCACCCGGCTGTTTAACCTTCGCCAGGGTAGCCTGTTTGCCACCAACTACACTGTCGACTTCCAGGTGGTGGCGGCAGAAGTTGGGTGGAGAGATGCTGCCCTCTGCAGCATTTTCGCCCATAGCCTAAGCCCCAGTCTTCGGGATGAATTGGCCAGCCGGGATCTGCCGGAGCAGCTTTCTGAGTTAATCTCTCTTGTCATTAGTCTCGATAACAGGTTGAGAGAATGGGCCGCCGAGCGGAAGACGTTTAGCTGCTCGAGCGGAGCCTCCTCCCGTGTCTCTCAACCTCACCCCCTGGCATTGCCCGCGCCAAAGTCCGACGACGATCTGGAGGCAATGCTGATTGGGTGGGCTAAGCTTCCGCTGGCGGAGAAACAGCGCCACAGGGAGCTGGGACTCTGCATGTATTGCGGAGATGACCAGCACCCTGTGGAATCCTGCCCGGTTAAGCCAAAAGGGGGAGTCCGCGAGTCGCTGTAGGGGGTCTCGCGGACTCAACCCAATCAAACCCCCTATCAAAGTGCCTCCTTCCTATCAGATTCTGCCATAATCCCACGGAGCATTCCACTCACACACTGGTGGACTCGGGGGCGGAGCAAAGCTTCATTTCCAAAAGCCTGGCAACCCGCCTGGGCATCCTTTGCCAAGCTCTGCCCACCCCTCTCAGTCTGGTATCTATCTCACGAAGTCCCCTGGAAAAGGTCACACACCGGACCGTGCCCGTCCCTGTCATCATCTCTGGTAATCACAGGGAGGACCTGAGCCTGTATGTACTGCCCACCTCAGCTACCCCCGTGATCCTAGGTTACCCCTGGCTGCGTCTCCACAACCCAGCCTTCGATTGGCGGACCGGGAGCGTCCTCTCCTGGAGCACCTTCTGCATGAGCGCCTGCCTCCAGTCAGCTGCCTGTGCCCCCTCGCTCCCTCTCTCTCCTTCCGACGCATCCCCTCTGGACCTCTCCAAGGTGCCTCCGTAGTTCCACGATCTCGGGTTGGTCTTCAGTAAATCCAACGCGCTGTCTCTCCCCCCCACCCCCCGACCCGTACGACTGCGCCATAAACCTCCGCCTGGGGGCGCCCTTACCATCGGGTAGTTTATACAGCCTATTGGCTCCGGAGCAGGAGGCCATGGACGTCTACATCAAGGAGTTGCTCAGCACGGGCATCATCCGCCCCTCCTCATCCCCAGTCGGGGCAGGATTCTTCTTCGTGGCCAAGAAGGATGGGTCCCTTCAGCCGTGCATCAACTTCCGGGCCCTAAACAACATCACAATTAAGGATAAGTACACGCTGCCGTTGATGGACTCTGCCTTTGACTCGCTCCAGGGGGCCACCTGGTTTACGAAGCTGGACCTCCGCAGTGCGTACCACCTCATTCAGATCCGGGAGGGTGACGAATTGAAGACGGGGTTCTGGACACCCAGCAGCCATTTTGAGTATCTTGTCATGCCGTTTGGGCTCACCAACGCTCCAGCCGTCTTCCAGCGGCTCATTAATGACATTCTACGAGACTTCCTGGGGTTGTTCGTCTTCATCTACCTGGACGACATCCTGATCTTCTCCCGGTCTCGGGAGGAGCATCTTATCCACGTGAGGCGGGTCCTCCAGCATCTGCTCGAGAACAGGCTCTACGTAAAAGCAGAGGAGTGCGAGTTTTTTACTGACAAGACCTCCTTCTTGGGCTTCATAGTGTCACACAACCAGATCATCCCGGACCCTGCCAAGATCAAGGTGGTAGTTGTGTGCCCCCACTTCCTCGTCCAGGAAACAGGTCCAGCAGTTCCTGGGGTTCGTCAACTTTTACCGCCTTTTCATCCCTAACTTCAGCTTGATCGCTTCTCCCCTGACCCACCTCACCTCCCCCAAGGTGCTGTTCCAGTGGACTGAGGAGGCTGCGTCGGCCTTTGAGACGCTGAAGAAGGAATTCTCCTCCTCCCGGGTCCTGACTCAGGTGGACCCCACACTTCAATGCCTCGTCGAGGTGGACGCCTCCTACACAGGGGTGGGGGCAGTGTTGTCTCAGCGCTCTTCGGTGGATGGGGTGGTGCGCCCCTGTGCCTTCTTCTCCCGGCGCCTGTCTGCAGCAAAGAGGAATTATGATGTCGGCGACCGAGAACTCCTTGTGGTTAAGCTCGCGCTGCCGGAGTGGCGTCACTGGCTGAAGGGGGCAGCACAACCTTTCGTGGTCTGGACAGACCACAAGAACCTGGAGTACCTGAGGACGTCCAAGCGTCTGAATGCCCGCCAGGCGTGTTGGTCTCTGTTCTTTGGCCGCTTCAGGTTTTCCATCACCTACCGCCCCAGCTCCAAGAATGGTAAGCCGGACGCGTTGTCCCGGCAGTTCATTCTGGAGGTCACTGAAGAACCCGGACATACCATCCTGCCGGCCTCATGCATCATGGGGGCCGTTTCATGGTCCATCAGGGACAAGGTCCAGAGGGCACAGGAGGCAGAACCTGACCCTGGCGGCGACCCTGCTGGGAGGTTGTTCAGGCCATCAGCTGTCCGAGGTGACATCATCCACTGGGCTCACGCCTCCAAGCTCGCCTGTCACCCAGGGATCTCCCGGCTCGTGGAGCTTCTTCAGAGGTCCTTTTGGTGGCCGGGTTTACGAGACCACGTCGCCAATTACGTCCGTGCCTGCCCCCAGTGCGCTACGGGTAAGACCTCGACCTCTCCCCCTGAGGGGCTCCTCCACCCCCTGCCGGTCCCCGGAAGGCCCTGGTCCCAAGTAGCCTTAGACTTCGTCACCGGTCTCCCGATGTCCAACTCCTTCAACACCATCCTGAAGATTGTGGACCGGTTCTCGAAGGCCGCACACTTCGTGCTGCTCCGCGGCCTCCCTACGGCACGGGAAACGGCTGATTTGTTGGTCCAGCACATCGTGAGGCTACATGGGATCCTGGTGGATGTCGTCTCTGATCGGGGGCCCCAGTTCGTGTCCAAGGTCTGGAAGAGCTTCTGCAACGCTTTGGGGGCCATGGTGAGTTTGTCGTCCGGTCACCACCCCCAGACCAATGGGCTTCGCTGCGTCACCTTATCCAGTCCTTCCTCCTGGAGCACCCATCTACCCTGGATAGAGTATGCCCACAACTCTACCCTGTCGTCAGCCACTGGGATGTCTCCCTTCCGGGCGTCTCTGGGTTACGACCCCCCGCTATTCCCTGAGGAGGAGGAGGAGGTGGCACTACCATCCATCCAGGCCCACCTGAGGTGCTGCCGACGCTTTTGGACCACGACGTGTAATGCGCTATTACGCACGGCAGCGTGCAACTCTAAGACGGCGAACCGTCATAGGAAGGCCACCCCCCACTATCAGGTGGGCCAGCAGGTCTGGTTTTCTACTTGGGACATTAACCTGAAGGGCGAGAAGAAGAAGCTGGCCCAGCGCTTTATTGGACCATATCCCATTGTCAAGATAGTTAATCCGGTGGCTGAGCGTTTAGCTCTTCCCCCCTCCCTTCAGGTCTGCCCGACGTTCCACGTCTCCCGGATCAAACCCCTGGTAATAAGCCCTCTGTGCCCCCCCCAGGGCCCCACCCCCTCCCGTGGTGATCGACGGCGACCTGGCATGGACTGTCAGCTCCATCCTGGACTCCCGCCGCCGGGGTTGCAGCTTCCAATATCTGGTGGACTGAGACGGGTACGGCCCCGAATGGAGGTCCTGGGTACGTCCATCATCTGTGCTGGACAAACGCCTGATCACGGAGTTCCACCGGACGTATCCAGGTAAGCCAGCGCCGGGAGGCGCTGCTCGGGGGGGGAAGTACTGTCACAACTTGCTCTCGCCTGTCTCCCGTCTCAGCTGTGCGCACACCTGCGCCTCATCAAGCTCGGGCTATAAAGCCCGCTTCGCCCTGAGCCTCGGTCTGGAGCTGTCTGCACATCAATGCCTTCCTCTCCTACGCTCGCCTGTTCCTCTAAAGCCATCCCTCCTATGATACTGTTCATCCAGCACGTAAGAAATCCTTACTCACCTTCTCTCCAGTTTCTCCCCTGTGCACAGGTGGATCCTTTGGCGGTGGACATCACTCCCTCGTTCTCGCCATCACTCTCCTCGTCACGCCAAGCGCGCAGCTGGACGCTGTCTTCCAGGCAAGAGACCTGTGGTTTTAGCCAACGCCAGCCACCTTACCACCTGCAAGTAAGCACCAGAATCAATATCCATTCCACTGGGTGTTTGCCCGCAGCTAACCTTTGTGTGTGCTCTGTCCATAGGGTTGCCTGGCTGTACGGCGCTCCTCTCTGCCCTTGACGCACCCCGTCCTCCAGCACTACATTACACCCTGCACTCACTCACTCAAACACTCTTTATTGTTCAATAAAATCATTGAATCTTGCTCGAGCCTGTGTGCGTGTTCCCTGGGTCCGGACTTATGTCAGGTGGATTGTTTTCCTCTTGCCTAGACAAAAGAGAGAAATGGGTGGTGGGTAATTAAAGCAAGTTTAAAACATATTTGGGAAATATACTTAATACGAAAAGCCGGTGGTGGAATGTAACAAAAATGTACTTTGTTGTTGTATTGAACCACAGTTTTCATGTAGCTGCGCTTCAGTCAAGTACATTTTACAAGGGCTGGGTTACCTTAAAAATCATTTGTTTTTACAGTGGCCTCAGCAATCAGAATGAGTTAATACCTTCAGTTGAATGGAATCTAGTACTTTAATTGAGGGTGTGCATCCCCGAGTATGGAGTCGCTCAGTCAAAATGTGTAATTTTTATCAATAAAAGTTTAGCCACCACTCTGTCACCGCTGTGTCGCCCTGCCTTCAAGCGTGGGCGGTGTTTTGTACTTGTATTGCTAAAATATAAAAGGAAGCACTACCATGGGTCTCAAATATTTGTAATGTGTCCTGTTATTATAGTACTGCATGACTATATTGACTATAGACTATCATCATCATCATAGCAGTCTGTCGTGGTCAACAGTTTCATTTAAGTCTGATCAGATTCCTCCACGCAGCTCTGTCCTTCGCCTTCCGCTGCCAAGAACTCCTGTCTATATCTAACTTCTTCAAGTTTCTTTTTACAGTGTCTTTAAATCTGAGCCTTGGTTTACCCTGATTGCATTTGCCCTCACATAACTGTGAGTAGAGTAACTGCCAAGGGAGACGCTGGTGATCCATCCTCCCAACATGTCCGAGCCATCTCAGGTTCATCTGTATTAGCATGTCCTCCACTGATGGTAGACCAGCTCATTTCAGCACTTCTATGTTGGTTATCTTGTCTTTCCATGAGATGTTCATTATGGCTCAAAGGTGTCTCATCATGTACGCGTGGAGTTTCTTCCCCTGCACCCTGTAGACAGTCCGTTTCAGCACCGTACAATAGAGTAGCCAGTACTGTCACTCTGTACACTTTGCATTTCACACGGATAGACACATATCGATTGTTGCACAGTCTCTCCCTCAAATTTCCAAACACTGCACTCGCTCTTCCCAGTCTGAGAGATAGCTCATCCTCTAGCCTAGCATTCTCTGAAACAGTACTCCCGAGATACATGAAAGTCTTACACTTGCCTAGTGGCTCTGTACCAATGCTGATCTCTTGAATGAATGAATGAATCTTTATTTCGGATAGATTAGATTAAAAGATTAAAAGAAAGGAACAGAATAATATAACAAGGGGGGGGGGGGAATCCAACAAGATCAACTTAAACAATAACTCCTGGGATTATACAATTCAACATAAGTTATCCGAAATGGGTGATGGCTGAAGCCGCAGCTTATATTGCTCACCCATGTTCCATCTAAGAATTCAAAAATAAAATAAAAGTGATTACAAATCAGAACAAAGCTAAGACAAAACGTGACAAAAAAAAACAAACTAAGCAACAGCACAACACAGACTGGATATGATAATCCTTATGTGATTTTACATGTCATTTTGTATATATGTTTGGAGTATTTCTTCCTTTAATTTTTGTTTAAATTGTCCAAGCGTTCTACATGATTTTAATTCAGTTCCAAAAGCGTTCCACAGTCTGACTCCTTGCACTGAGACACAGTGTTGCTTGGTGGTAGTTCTCACTGAAGGTTTTTGAAATATGTTCCTCTGAAATGATATTGTTTCTCCCTTATTTGGAACAACTTCTGGATATTTGCGAGCAGTGATAGAGTCTTTACTTTAAACATTATTACTGCAGTTTTAAAGTCAACCAGATCTTTCAACTTGAGAGCTTTTAATTATTAATAAAGAAATCGTGGATTTGTTGGTTCCCTGTAAGCAGCTTTGTTTATTATTCTAATAGCTCTCTTCTGAAGCATAAAGACTGGATATATGTTTGTTTTATATGTATTTCCCCATACTTCAGTACAATATGTCATGTATGGGAGTATTAATGAATGATACAAAGTATATAGCGTGGGTTGATTCAGCAAATATTTCACTCTGTGTAGTATTGTGATTGATTTGGATATTTTACCTTTAATATAATTAATATGTGACTTCCAACACAGTTTATTATCAATTATTACTCCAAGAAATTTAATTTCGGATACCCTTTCAATCTCTACACCATTTACACTGAGTTTAGATACAGAGTTGTTGTGATGGTTGTTAAAAATTATAAATTTTGTCTTACTTAAATTGAACGTTAATTTGTTTGAATCAAACCACAGTTTAAGCTTTCCTAATTCCTTTCCGAGTGTATCCAAAAGTTGTTCCAAATTGCTTCCACTGCATAATAAATTAGCGTCATCTGCAAACAACATTAAATCTATTTTTTCCAAAACTTTACATATATCATTTGTATACATATTGAATAACAATGGCCCCAAAACTGAACCCTGTGGGACTCTACAAGTAACCTTCAGTAACTGCGGGTTTTTGCTACCAACACATACATACTGATATCTGTTCTTTAAGTAACTACATAATCAGTACAGTGCTACCCCCCTAATACCATAATTTTGTAGTTTCGTTAATAATAATTTATGATCCACTGTATCAAATGCTTTTTTAAGATCCAGGAATACCCCAACTGAATACTCTTTATTTTCTACAGCAGTTGATATTTTTTCTATAAATTCCATTAGAGCAAATGCAGTTGTCCTCTTGTGTCTGAACCCATATTGCTGCTCACACAACAAATTATTCTTCATTATAAAGTTGTCAATTCTCTCACAGAATATTTTTCTGATTATCTTTGAAAATTGCGGCAATAGTGAAATAGGCCTATAGTTTGAAAATTCTCCTCTGTCACCCGTCTTGTATATCGGAATTACTTTGGCTATTTTCATTGCATTAGAAAATATACCTGTTTGGAGAGACAGGTTACAGATATACGTCAGTGGCTTCACTAAGCATTCAATGATAGTTTTGACTAAACGCATGTCAATACCATCACAATCCGCAGATGTTTTACTTTTAAACGATTTCACAATTTCAATGACTACTCTTCTGGTAGTGATGTTGATAACTGGAACTTTGGTGGCTGATAAAGGCACTCTGTCTTCTTGATGTTGATTTTGAGGCTGAACTGGCTAGCTGCTCTTGCAAATTTCTCCACTAAAGATTGCATATCTTTCACACTGTGTGCAACTAGAGCACTGTCGTCGGCAAAGAGCATTTCTCTTACTACCTTTATTGATGTCTTACTCTTGGATTTAAACTGTGCCACATTGAACAAGTCTGCTTCTTTCCTTGTTTGAATGTATACTCCTTCTGAAGTGTCTTTGAAGGCCACCTCAAGCATGGCTGCCAGATATAGCGAGAAGAGTGTAGGCACCAGCACACACCCTTGTTTCACCCCGTTGCTTACTGAAAAGTCTTTAGACACTGAACCACTCATGAATGAATGAATGTATGAATCTTTATTTCGGATAGTACAGGTTAAAAGAAACTGAATAATATAACAAAGGGGGAAAGAAAATCCAACAAGGTCAAATTAGACAATAACTCCTCTGATTATACAATTCAACGTAAGTTATCCAAAATGGGTGATGGTTGAAGCCGCAGCTTATATTGCCCACCCATATTCCATCCAAGAATTCAAAAGAGAAAAAAAGAGAAGAAAAAAAAAAAAAAAAACAAGACAAGAGCGATTACAATTCAAAAACAAAGCTAAGACAAAATGTGACAGAAAAAACAAACTAAGCTAAGCTAAGCTAAGCGATTACAATTCAAAAACAAAGCTAAGACAAAATGTGACAGAAAAAAAGAAAAAACTAAGCTACAACACAACACAGGCTGGATATGACAATCCTTATGTGATTTTACATGTCATCTTGTATATATGTTTGGAGTATTTCTTCCTTTAGTTTTTGTTTAAATTGTCCAAGCGTTGTACATGATTTTAATTCAGGTCCAAAATCGTTCCATAATCTAACATGACTCATTGTCATGTTTGTTTGCATACCTGTATGGAGTGCCTCCATCAGGCTGACAAACTTCTCTGGACAGCCATATTTCTTGAGTACCTGCCAAAGTCCTTGTTGAAATATAGTATCGAAGGCTTTACTGAAGTCAATGAAGACTACATAAAGTGGCATGTTCTGTTCGATACACTTTTCTTGAACCTGTTTCAAGCAGAAAATAATGTCCATTGTGCTTCTTCCACTTCTAAAGCCACACTGGGTTTCCGGTAGCACATTTTGCGAGATGTGTTCACTGAGTCTGTTCAGTAGTACACATAAGAGAATCTTACCAACAGTGGCTAGCAGTGATATACCTTGGTAATTTCCACAGTCTTTCCTGTCACCTTTCTTGAGCAAAGGCACAATACTTGCATCCTTCCAGTCTTTAGGTACTTCCTGGGAACCCCATATCTCTTGGATGAGCTTGTGCAGGCAGTTGGTCAGCTGAACACCACCGAATTTCCACACTTCTGCTGGAATTCCATCCCTTCCTGGAGCTTTACCATCCTGTGTTATCCTGATAGCTGCTATTAGTTCATCAAGATTTGGTGGTTCATCCAGACTTGATGCAACTGATCGCTGCACTAGAGCTTCTTTAGCCTCTTCAGCGAGATCTCCAGGGTTGTTTAGTAGTTGGTCAAAGTGGTCTGCAAATCTGTCCAGGATCTTGTCTTTCTCCTGCAAAACCATTTCACCATCCATAGCCTTTAGTTGGGTCAGTCCTCTTGGTTTAGGACTGTAGATTTCTCTCAAACCTGTGAAGAATGTTTTCATGTCCTTCATGTCTGCTGCAGTTTGAAGTTCCTCCGCTTTTTCATTCCACCAGTTGGACTTCATCTCTCTGGTGTACTTCTGTAGCTCACTCTGAGCCTTTTTTTTTGTAATTTGAATTTTATTGGGTTTTCAATTTAGAAAATAAAGCAAACAAACAAAAAAAAAAAACACAACATCAAAAAAAAAACAAATATGCCCAGTGAGAGGATAAAACATTCCATTTCCACCCTAATACTCTTAAGATGATTGGCTTAATCTACAACACCTATAAAGGTAAGATAGGATCCCCACTTATTGTAGAAGCTGTCCATCCTGTCCAGAAGTTTATATGAAAGGTGTTCTAGTGCAGCAAGCTTGCCCAACTCCCTGAGTCATTGAGTTACGGGTGGGGCAGAGGAAGATTTCCAGTAAGAAGTGATCAACTTTCGGCCCACCATCAGAGCAGTCTGAATCCACTCGGCATCAGCTCACTCTGAGCGTTTGAGTATTTCTTCTTCTTTGGCCTTGTGTTACACTGTAGGTTTTCCTGCCTAGCTGTATTCCTCGCTTCTAGTAGTTTCTTCAGGTGTTCATCATGCTCATCAAACCAATCTTGGTGTTTCCTCTCAGGGTAGCCTAATACATCACTCGCAGTCTGATACATCGTATCCTTCAGTGTTGCCCATTTCTCTTCTATGTCATTCTCTGAGTTGTTGCTGTCCCAGTCTTTCAAGTTTTCATCCATTTCTTGTGTAAGTTCTTCCTGCCTCTTTTGGCCTTTCAGTGCACTAGTGTTTACCTTCCGTTGTGGCTTCGCACCCATCCTGCAGTGCTGTTTTCGTCTGCAAATCCTTAATCTAGATCTCAGCATAACATGATCAGTACCACAGTCCGCACCTCTCATTGCTCTGGTGTCCAATACATCCCTTATGTCTCTCTGCCTTGCTATGATGTAGTATAACAAGTGCCAGTGCTTGGATCTTGGGTGCATCCATGTCTTCTTGTGTGTGTCCTCGTGCTTAAATAGGGTGTTGGTTATCACAAGGTTGTACTCTGAACATAGTGCAAGCAGAAGTTCTCCATTAGCATTGCATTTGCCAACTCCATGACTGCCTAGCATTCCTTTTCATTTCTCAGTGTCCGAACCAACTCTAGAATTAAAATCTCCAACGGGTATTAGCCTGTCATCAGTCGGTACACGCCTGATAGTCTAACATAAATCACTGTAGAACTCTTCCTTTGCCTCCTCTGTGTTGGTCATTGTTGGGGCATATACACTGATGAGTGTGGCATACATCTTCCACTGTAGCGGGAGTTTCATAGTCATTATCCTGTCGTTGATTGGCACCGGTTCCTCATCAAGCATTGCTGCTGTCTCCTTTCTGACTGCAAAGCCCAGTTCTGCTTCTCTCCTTTCTTGAGTGGATTTCCTACTCCAAAAGAAGATGTACCCATGTTCTTCCAAGCTGTCATAGCCAGGCAATCTTGTTTCACTAAGTGCAGCTATGTCTACATTGTACCTGTTCATTTCCAAGGCCATAAGTGCGGTCTGTCTTTCTGGGCACTGTGATGTTGATCTGTCAACAGATTGCATACATTCCATTCTGCTACACACAAGGCTGCTGTTTTCCTCTTCTTTTCTCTTCCTGCTCCTAACTTACTTTTTGTTGCCTGTCAGAGTGTGAACAGATCAGCGCAGACCTTGTTAACCCGGGCGACATCCGAGCCGGTATGAGTTGCTTTCTGACTGACCATTTCATGAAACTGCTTGCAAAGTATTTGAGTACCGCTAGCTTTTGCTGGACTAGCAGCCCATTCTTGGCAGATAGAGGTATTATCAGTGGCAAGGACAAACCAAGACAAACTGACTTCAGTATCTGTTGAAGTGACTGACCAGATGATATGTTTGTTTATCTCTGCTGTTTGTGTAGTGCATGTCACAATGCACCGACTGGCACAGTTCACCACAGACCTTGCGACAGATGTGTTTATCTGCCAGGATGTCCAGTCTCACCCCATGTAACTGGGAGTGGTCAACCACAGACCTGTGGCAGATATTGTTTTTAGTTCTGCCAGGATGCTGCGTTTCACCCTCCACACCCTCGGAAGGACGGGGATACCGGTTGAGTCGCCGACGGCCCAACCCATGAGACAGACACTACCGGTTTTCATGGTTATCCGGTAGCAAGCAAGCCAATGCCTGACCTGACTAACAAAGGATAAACCAGCTGATATATGTGGCTCTTGCAGGCCTATCTGGCATGGACCATCCTGTGCGCTTTTCCACAGCGCGTGGCGAGGGGTGAAATAATGAGGATTTACGTGCAGGGATCCACCAACACACATTTATTAACATAAAGACTCACAAAGGTACAACAAAACACTTACAGTGGATGTTCGGGGGCCGGCATTGCCCCACAAATGCATGAGGTGAGACATGTATCCACACTGGCGTCCCACAGCCGGAATCGCTATGAGAGTGCAGGAGAACCACAGACTGCATGGAGTGGATACATGTCATGATGAAGCTGACAGTTCACTGAATCTCCACACAAGTAGGCCGTCCATCAGTTAGTCAAAGACCCAGCAGTGCGTGACTGGCAAAAGGCGCTTAAGTTGACACACTGCTAGTTATGGTGTAATGAGGAGCACCTGGGCGAGGACCAGGAAAGATGATTAACGGGGCTGGGAACAGCTGATGGTAATGAGAGAGAGGGGGGGCGTGGCCAGACCGGCAGACTGTCAGCAGCGCTCACAGAAAGTAGGTCACAGCGGCTGTCTAACAGCTGCCGGTCAGACAGTGACTATGGCTACAGAAGGCAGACTGAAATACATAATATACACATTTGCTGCAGCACCTAGACCCACAGAGAGGGCAGGACCGAGTCGGGGAAACCAAACCGGCTTGGTTCCTGACACTATCAGTCTGATACCAGTGGAAAGCAAGATGCTTTCAAAAGTTCTTGCTTGACGGTTACAAGACTGACTCCCAACCCTTATTAATCCTGACCAGACAGGCTTCATACCAAGCCCCTTCTCATCTAGTAATATGAGAAGGCTCTTGAATGTGGTACAATTCTCCTCTGAGAAGCAACAAAAAGCTTTGGCCATTTCTCTTGACAGTGAGAAGGCATTTGACCAGGTTGAGTGGGATTACCTTTTTGACATTCTACAAAGATTTGGACTTGGGGGAACTTTCTTAAATTGATCCAGACCATATACCACTCTCCAACAGCTATGGTAATAACTAATAGCCGAAGCACTGAACCCTTTCCTTTAGCCAGAGATGTTAATCAGGGCTGCCCACTTAGCCAACTCCTCTTTACCTTAGCATTAGAACCATTAGCTGAAAGCATACGCCTACATGTCGAGGTCAAGGGAGTACTGATGGGGAACATGGAGCAAAAAATTGCTCTATATGCTGATGATATTCTTTTAGTTTTGACATCGCCTAAACAATTAATCCCTGCTATTCTTGATTTTTTTTTTTTTTTTTTTACCAAATTCAGTTCTATATGTGGCTATAAAATTAACCTTAATAAAGCTGAAGCTATGACACTGGGAGCCCTGAATACATTTGATGTTACAGGTGATTTCCCTTTTAAATGGACAGTTACTGGATTTCTATATCTTGGAACAAAAGTGTCCAAATATTTGAATGATATGAGAAAACTGAACTTCACCCCAATCTCCACAGAAATTAAAAAAGATTTAGAACGGTGGCATAAACTCCTCCTATCCATGATGGGTCGAATCAGTCTCATTAAAATGAATGTTCTCCCTCACCTTTTGTATCCTCTACAGATGCTTTCCCTGTACGTATCTAAAAAATGTAATCGGGACTTAGAAAAGGCACTCACCGGTTTTATCTGGCATGGCAAACAGCCAAAGCAGAAGTTAAGGATACTGCAACTACAACCAGATATGGGTGGCCTCTCAGTACCCAATAAAATTTCTTACAACTGGGCCTGCCATGCTCATTATTTCTGGCTGTGGTTACATGCAGTGGATATAAAAAATCCAAACTACACATAAAACTGAATTATAATGGTGACTGAACAACTGCCATTCCCCAAAGTGCGAGATACACTATTATGCCTATAACTCATAAAGGATCACACAGGTGATCTGACAAAAAAAAGTAAATAAATAAACAAGCGGTTTATTTTACAGTGGCTAATATTGGATGTGCCATTCATTTTCAATTATTCTGTAATTAATATTCACACAGTCAAATAAATTTCAGTTCAGTCCCTTTCATATTAAGTGGAAATTGTGCTACTTTAATTTTGGCACTTTACCTATACTTTAACTTAGAAAGCAAAGGATTTGAGTACTTTGTCCACTACTACTAAAAAAATAACAGGATACGCAACTTACCACTCAACAGCTAAACATTGCCAGTGTCACAGCAGATGTTGGTTGGACTCTAGAATGAAAATACACACAACTTAAGTATATGCACAGCACAAAAGTGCAACATGTAAAAAACCACCTTTTTCACCAGGATTGCAACTAGCTTATTTCATCAGATATTGTCAACACAAGCGCAAAATACAAGGAGAGCACAGAGCACAGAGTTAGTATTGAAGGCTAACTAGGTAGTTCATTATCTGCACACAAGCGACAACGTTGCTGTCTGTTCAAAGTGAACTTTCCACTGCAGGGATAAATAACGTAAAAGATGCATAATATCACATCATATGACATCACTCACGATCCTCTATATCCTAAAATCACGGTTTTCAACTGCTGAAGTTGGGTGCTCCCATGGCTGTAAATTCATTTTGGGTGGCTCCGTCTAGTCCCATCTGGATTCTCTCATCAGCCGAAAGGCACAGAAAACTCTGCTGGACCGCGATGTTGATTTCTGTGGGTCTGATTTCTGTGAAGCCATTCTATCACTGTTGTTGATACTGACGCTTGCTTGGTGGCTCACGGACGAATCTTTGCAAATGGCGGCTCGAGATTCTGTAATTCAGCCTTCAAATGTCACTCTCATGATGATACGCCCGGACCAATCAGTGGCCTGCAGTCTTTTTATGTCACATTTTCAGGTTGGCACGGCATGCATAGAACCATTCGGGAGAAGGTCCAAAAAATCGGGACGGTAACCATTACAGTTCCTAATGGAAAAGCTGATAAAGCGTACCGAACCAAACAGGGCTAAACAGGTACTAGTGGAAAAGGGCCAAAAGTAATTGAGATCTATCAGTCTGGAAAAGGTTATAAAGCCATTTCTAAAGCTTTGGGACTCCAGCGAACCACAATGAGAGCTAGTATCCACAAATGGCGAAAACATGGAACAGTGGTGAACCTTCCCAGGAGTGGCTGGCCAACCAAAATTACCCCAAGAGTGCAGAGAAGCCTCATCCAAGAGGTCATAAAAGACCCCACAACAACATCCAAAGAACTGCAGGCCTCACTTGCCTCAGTTAAGGTCAGTGTTCATGCCCCCATCACAAGAAAGAGACTGGACAAAAATGGCCTGCATGGCAGAGTTCCAAGACAAAAACCACTGCTGAGCAAAAAGAACAAAGGCTTGTTTCTGTTTTGCCAGAAAACATCTTGATGATCCCCAAGACTTTTGGGGAAAATACTTTATGGACTGACAAGACAAAAGTTGACTTTTTGGAAGGTGTGTGTCCCATTACATCCGGTGTAAAAGTAACACAGCATTTTAGAAAAGGAACATCATACCAACAGTAAAATATGGTGGTGTTAGTGTGATGTCTGGTGCTCTTTTGCTGCTTCAGAATCTGGAAGACTTGCTGTGGTAAATGGAACCATGGATTCTGCTTTCTACCAAAAAATCCTGAAGGAGAATGTCCAGCCATCTGTTTGTGACCTTATGTTGACGCACACTTTGTTCTGCAGCAGGACAATGATCAAAAACACACCAGCAAGTCCACTTCTGAATGGCTTAAGAAAAACAAAATGAAGACTTTGGAGTGGCCTAGTCAAAGTCCTGATCTGAATCCGATGGGGATACTGTGGCATGATCTTAAAAAGGTGATTCATGCTCGAAAACCCTGCAATGTGGCTGAATTATAACAATTCTGCAAAGCTGAGTGGGCCAGAATTCCTCCACATCGCTGTAAAAGACTCATTGCCAGTTATCGCAAATGCTTGATTGCAGCTGTTGCTGCTAAGGGTGGCCCAACCAGTTCTTAGGTTTAGGGGGCAATCACTTTTTCACACAGGGCCATGTAGGTTTGAAATAGTTTTTACCCTTAATAATCAACACCTTCATTTAAAAACTGCATTTTGTGTTTACTTGTGTTATCTTTGTCTAATATTTAAATTTGTTTGATGATCTGAAACATTTTAATGTGATAAACATACAAAACGATGAGAAATCATGAAGGGGGCAAACACTTTTTCACACCACTGTATATGCTGCCTATTAAAGCATAAATTCTTTAAAACTTTAGTGACTATGATATTCTACTTGATGATAAAGGAACAACCAATGTGTCTACATTATAAATGTGATAATTTCTTTATTGTAAGCATGAAAAATTAATTCTTCCTGAAAATAAAGAACCACATATCAAATCATATCAATAAAAGCATTTCAAACCATGATTGTCCATCACAGGGTCCCGTCATATCTTCAATAGTGGAGGTGGTCTTTAGAAAAAGATAAGTTAATTCATTGTTCACAATTAATAGTTTAACTTCAGAGGGACTTTGGCCGCCCATTTGATGGACATTGTTGCCCTTGTTTATGTTCTTGTTTTTCCCACTGTGCCTTACCCCCCTCCCCTCGCCTGTTTTGGTGCTACTATGGGTTTGTTTTTAGGGGTGTCTGGAATCCACCCCTTAAAGGGGGGATTATGTCATATCTGGGCAGGATCCTAGGCTCATGCCCATTCCTTGTGTTTATTCTTTGTTTTCTCTGTGATTATTCTTGAATATCATTTGTATTAATTGTCCTCCGTCTCTTCCCCTGTTTGGCCCTGGGTCTGTGTGTATATCTCTTTACCTATTGTTTCAGCTCTCCATGTTTTCCGTATCCCTAGCCACTGCCCTCTCTGTATTTCTCTGTATGTTGTCCTGCATGTTCATTGTCATGTCTCCAGTGCATCCCCTGTCTATAAGGGTCAGTGTAGCCCCGCCCATCCTGTTTTCCTTACTTGCTGCCCTTGATTGTCTGCCCAAGCTGTCTCATGTTTGCAATTATCTATTCCCCTGTTTATGTCAGTTTTTGCATGTGCTCTGTCTGGCGTCCTCGCTGTTGATTCCCCGTTGTTTCTCCAGTGATTAGCTCATGTCCCAAGATACCCGTGAGTTTATTTTCTGAGTTATTTGTCCAGCATCCGTGCTGCTGTTCATTTATGTTTGAGTTTTGTTTAATAAATTATCAGCGAAGAAGTGTGGGACTTTGGGTGGCCCATTCCTGGTAGAGAGGGACACCGCCAGTACCTTAGTACGCCGACAAGGCGGGGGTCCCGTGCCAGTGTTTGTGGTCCCACGGACGGTGGACTCGAACAGCATGGTCTGACCCCTGAGGTGGCAGAAAGGTCCGAACAGTGTGAGCTACAGGGCTCCGGTGGCTGACTGGATACGGCTGCTGAGTCAACAGTGGCTGGTGGCGCTCCGATGCAATAGCAACATCATCTTCAACATCTAGCATCCGGGATACCATCAGATGGCATGAACCCTGGCCATGCCGACATCCAAAGCAAGGGACATGGCTCAAGTCAACTTGGTGAACTGCTGAGGAGTCATAAGGGTGCTAGATTGCAATGCAGACGACGGAGAAAGCCAGTGGGTGCTCCCCTGGACGAGGGTGATGATGTCTGCCCTAGGGTCGAGCCTCGGCTTGGTCGGGTGCACAGTTCCAGGAAACTGACAGCTGGACAGGATAATCTGCGGGTGGTCCAGTCTGGCGTCGACGGGTACCTGAGTTTGACTGATGGGTAGAGACGGCATCCCAGCGAGCTGCAGCGTTTGGGCAGGAAAGGACGCCAATGCAGCCCGTCTCCTGCCACGATTAAGCGGAGACACTCTCGAAGTGGGCCGCAGGACAGACACTCCAGGAGGGGGCCTTTGGCAGACCCTGGTTGAATTGTCCATGAGGGCTTATGGTGTGTCTAACTTGGTGCAGTTAAAAAAAAAAAGAAAACATAGTGTCTGTTACTGTTATTGTTATGGGTTTGAGATGTGTTCAGTTGTTTGAGATGTGTTCAGCAAAATGAGATGCTGCTTTGTCAACATGGTAATGTGACTTTATGTAATTGCCTGTTTGACTGTTTTTATGTGCACTTGACCACTGTTGTGTATGCGTGTATGCCTGGTAACTGAATGTTGTGTGTGTGGAAGGTGCAGTAACACCTGGGTGTGAGGTATCTATTCATTGCCCTATTTTGGTGTAACTTGTGTGTTTGTTTTCTTAAACTAAATTAAATCACCCTTTATTGTCATTCAACTGTACAGCCAATCATGTACAGTAGAACGAGATTGTGTTTTACCTATCTACAGTGTTAATCACACACACCCCAAGCGTAGAATCAGAGGGCCGCTGCCATGCAAGGCGCTGCCACAAATTTCCCTCCTCCATTCCATTATTGCTGAGCACCAAGCTGGACGGCAGGAAGTTCCACTTTTATATGGTCTTCGGCATGACCCGGCAGGGATTTGAACCCCTGCCTCCCGGGTGTGGGGTGGATGCTCTACCAACTGAACCACCACTCCAGTTCTTTCGGGGATCTCTGTGTTTATTGTGTATATTCTGTGAGTTATGGGGTCGGGTACCGCCTGTTTATTTTATACATGTTTATATATGTACATGTATATGTGTCTATTTTACTGGGATTGATTTAGTTTGATGTGTGGCCCTTTTTATTTTCACGGACTGTATGTTTACATAGCAGAGGTCTCCACTGGGCCAGTGTGGTGTGTGAATGTGTAGGCCTATACCCTTTTGTATTAGTGTGTGAATCGGGTGAAATTATATGGTTGGGTTAATTTGTGTGCTTGATTTTTTTTTTCAAAAGGGGGGAGAATGAAAGATCCTAATATATATATCGTGGAGGTAATAGAACAGGCAAGATGCGACGGGCTGGAAGGGTGCAAGGTTTTATTTCCTCCAACATAATGAGACACTCTTTGTAGCTCACTGAGCTACTGTGCTGCTGAGACATGTGTCACAAGCTCTTTTATCCAGTGACACAGACAGAGAGAATGCATGGAACATTAGCATAGCAATTGTCATCTAATACACATCAGTCAATACACATGATTAGCATGACATTGGTTGGCTCAAGGACGCATGCATACAGTCCCGTCCCGCCTGACTGCCTCCTGTGGCTCTCTGTCTGTCTGTGAATTGTCCTCTGTATGTAAATTGTCCTCTGCTTCCTCCAGACCTGCTGAGTGTGAGAAGTGTCCGTGCAGAGTGTGGTGGGTCACCACAAAATAATATTAGTATGGCGGTGCCCTAGGCTAAGTAAGGGTGATGCCCCACCTTTGGGGGGGGTGGAGTCATCTGTGGTATATAAGCCTGTAGCGAGAGACATACTGTCTCTTCGCTGTGGCGCCTGTACTCGCGATAGGGACTCCCCATGTGTATATAGTTCTTGTTAATAAACTTTATAAACGTCACCTTGCCTCCTCATTATTCAGACACAACAGGTATCACTGCTCACTTTATTTCATGTTGCGTGCAAAATCATGAGTGGCTTCCTGACCCAGTCACGTGGTCCAATGTCAACACATACGTCACAATGCACGCCTCAAAATGCGCTTCGCCAAATATTTCCTGGATAAGCTAGGAGCACCCCTCGGAGCTCTGGAGCCTGCCTTCCCATCACTAGTTCCAGTGTGATGGGGTCAGAAGTGTATTGGAGGCCTTGGGTGTGGTGCTTCTGCCCAAAGCTGTAAGTTTTTTTCAATCCATTATACTAATTGTCGTTGGAGGTTTGAGTAGAACTGACCTCCTTGTGTGAAGAATAGACTGCTGGCCACTTTCCTTTCTTCTAGGTGTGGGTGAGGAAGACTCCTGGATGTGTGGACTCAATTGAGGATATTGAAGGACAAGGCCTGGAGTGTGACAGCAAGCCTCTGGGACTGATAAGAACATTTTAATGACTTTTGCCTTTTTAAAAGTTGCCTCATTTTTAAGGTCACATTGGCAATATTTGTGATTTTTATCTTATTTTGCCTTGTGTACTAAATGTTTTGTGCTTGCAACCTTGGTGTCTGATGGTTACTAAGTACTGCTCACCCTCGTAGTAGGAGCCTAAAAGGGATTTGTTTTATTGGAGGTTAATAAGAGTTAATTCTGCTCCACTAATTGGGTAACCTCCATATCCCTTCACATGTGAATGGTGAAGGGATTGACGCCACACATTGGCTGCCTCATCCATCCAGGTGGATGCCATGTAATTTCCCTCTGGGGATTAATAAACTATACTAAAATTATTAAAAAATAAAATAAAAGGTAACTGATTAACTGATGCAAGACAGGTGGGGACAAATCAAGAACTGATTACACAAGACAGGCTACAAGTGTGGAAGACATGAGGGGCCTAAAGGAAAACAGGCATGAGTGGCTATAGATATGGAAAATAATACGGGAGACTAGAAAACATAACTGAACTAAGAAACTGAGGATAACCCAACAAGCTAAAGATAACAAAATTGTGCAAACACTTCAAAAATAACAAAAGGCGTGGACAAGATGTCTAGATCATGACAGCAAGAGTATGTTTCTTACTTTCCATTGCATTTGAAACTTGTTCTAAGAAATCAAAGTGCAAGTGATGTAGTACGTTGTTTGTTTGTTTTTTTTCTGAAACCACATTGTTGGTCACAAAGTTAATTATATTTGGTAATCAACTTTTCCAACCTTATAGCAAATAATTTTTCCCAAATTTTTTTGAAAACTGTGGTAACAGAGATTGGCCTATAGTTTGAGAATTGTTGTTTTGTTTTTTGTTTTGTTTTTTTGATTTTGTATACTTTATTGATCCCCAGAGGGGAAATTGAGGGCATCCACCTGGATGGATGAAGCAGCCATGGTACGGCGCTATCCCTTAACCGTTCACACGCACATCCACACCTAGGGCCACTTTAGAGTCTCCAATTAACCCAACCTAGAATATGTGCGTATCGCCATTTTTATGCCAATGAATTAATTTAGCAACTTTCATTTGTCTAGGAAATTTTCCCAACTTCAGTGATAAGTTACAAATGTATGTTAAAAGTCTTGACAATAAAATCTATATTTTTAATCAGGAACATGTCATGATCGTTACAGTCTATAATTTTTTTTTGTTTTTGAATTTATGAACAATATTAAGAATCTTTTTCATCGGTCTCTTTGATAAACATAGAATGAGTATTTATGTGTAAAATGTCATACTTATCATTATCGCCGGGTTGTACAATAGAGTTGGCTATTGTTTTCCCAACATTAATAAAGTATTCATTGAATTAATCTGCAATTTTATTATGGCCACTAATAATTTCATTATAGATAGGAGAGATTTTTTCCATGAGTTTTATTCTTATTTATTATTTCCTTTAACAATTTCTAGGTCTTGTTCATGTTTGTCTTATTTTTATCCAGTAACTCACTATAATATTTTTTTTTTGCTAACTCTCAAAATACTTGTCAGTTTATTTTTATACATTTTATATTTATTTTCTGATTCCATAGTTCTTAACTTCATAAATTGTTAATATAAAACATTTTTCTCACTACAAACATTTTGAAGACCCTTAGACATCCATGACTTAATTTTATATTTGTTGTTTAACCTTCTAGACAGCAGGGGGCAATGCACATTATACAAACTTGATATGATGGAAACAAATTCATCATATGCTTCATATGCTTCATCAACATTATTGACATATACTTTACTCCAGTCTTGGATTTTAAGGTCACTCTTTTTTTTTCCACAATATCTTTATTGAACCCTTTTTTTTTTTTTAACAAACATGATACAAACAATCAAACACTAACACTAAAGTACTACAAAAAAAAAATGCACTAAAAACACCAACAACCACCAACAAAATCAAGTCTTCAACAATGCTCCTCTGTTTAGTCTAGACAATCCAATACATAAGTATACATATTATGTTCACCAGTTTGGAATTTACAAGGTCCACACACATCATTCACCTTCTTCTTCAAGAGTTATGTTTAAATTTTTTACATAATCAATAAAAGGTCTCCATATATTCTCAAACACAATTTCCTTTGATTTCAGTATATATGTTATTCTTTCTAATGGAAGGTTTGTTAACATCTGTCTTAACCACTGAGTCACATCTGGTCTATAAGTCTTTTTCCATAATAGTGCAATACATTTTTTGGCATTAAGCAAACTGAGGTCTATGAATGTTCTTTCACTTTTATTAAAATTATGCTTTTCTGGGTACAGACCCAACAAAAACAGTTTAGGATTCAATATGATTTGTTTTGAGATTATTTTTTCAATTGTTACCCTCACCTCTTCCCAAAACATTCTTATTAATCTACATTCCCATAAACAATGAAATAGGGTTCCTTTACTTTCCATGCATTTTGTGCATGTATCTGGTATATTTTTGTTATATCTATTTAACTCCTCCGGTGTAACATACATCCGCATTAACCATTTGAAATGTATCAATTTAAGGCGTGCATTTATTGATTTGGTTTGAGCTTCTGTACAAGCCAATTCCCATTGTTCCTCTGAAATTTCAATTTGCAGATCTTCTTTCCAGTAGTTTAATCTTTTCAGTGAATTTTCACTTGAAGATAGTGTCAATGAGTTATAAAACTCTGAAATAATACCCTTTCTTTTACTATCTTTCATCATCATTTTTTCCAAGGATGAATAAATAGGTCGAGTGAGAGCTTTATTTTGATTTGATCGAATAAAGTTTCTAAGTTGAAGATATTTAAAAAAATGTGTTCTATTGAGATTAAATTTGATCCTCAGCTCTTCAAAAGACATTATGTTGTCTGCACATGGCAAATATAAATCCTGAATCTTTTGTATCCCTTTTAAATTCCATACTTTAAATACAGCGTCCGCTCTCCCTGGTTTAAAATATTGATTACCCCATATTGGACTAAATTGTGACAATAACTGTGGTTCTTTTAAATAGTTTTTAGCTTCACACCATATTTTGATCATATGCTTTACAAATGGATTTTTAACTTGTTTTTGTAATTTTTTTGCCGAATCTGAGTATATGAATATGGGAAGAGGTAAAGGTAAATTGTATGATTCCATTT